>JARLTB010000054.1:2825000-3521791 GCA_030141615.1 Unio pictorum | reverse complement strand
GCTGATGACTTAAATAAACTTACTAGCCCTGACTGAAATTCCACAAACCCGAACAGTTCATATATGTCAACTTTCAAGCCGAGAGAAGAAAGAAAGAAAATAAATTCCAATTTTGGAGGTATTTCCTCCCTATCTCGTAATATCTCTCTTGATTTTTCGCAGTTAACTCACAATTATTTCAATATGTCTCTCAATTTTCATTTCTCAGAAGAAGAAAATCCATATGTAATTTTTTCATGAAGTGTGCAGTCCACAAATGTCATATTCTATTTTATCACTTGTGAATATTGTAGTGAAGAAATAATTAATATCACAGGACAGTTTTTGTCTTCAGTAAATAGATTAAGATTAAACATTATTCAGGTAAATTTCAGATTATTTAACTACTACAGAAGTACTTCTTGTAAAAAAAATTGTCCCCAATTAGTTTAAAACCCATGAATTATCACAATGAAGGATGCGTAATTTTCTCTGCAAACAAAATCTCCATTTCCGCCCTAAAAAAAACTCGGCCAGTTAACACCTGACATTCCACTACCATCTATGTAAAGTTTCAATACCATGATTAAATTAAAAGAAGGAATAAAAAAAAAATACGACGCAGTATATGTGCCCCTAAAAAACTAATTCAAAATAAATATTTAATTCAGTAAACAGTGTTACATATCTTAACACTTAAACTAATGGAAATAGGATGGGATATAAAATGTGGGAAAACAATGGCCACATACATGTACGGTAACGTTTGACTGCAGATTTGAACTCTTAAAATGAAGTCTTTGACATCGAAGTTATAACAAAATTCGGCATCGCTTATTTGCCAATGACTTTCTGGTGCTTACATACACACTCTGTAGCACATGGTTTTTTTGAATTATGTCAGAGGGCCAGTTCTTTTCACAACATAAGTGCAATGATAAGGAATAATTGTTAATTTGTTAAACTGCCATTATGTTTGTGTACTTAATTCTAACCTCTAACTATTATGCAGACCAGAATATGAAAAAAAAGTCTTGTCCTGGGGTATAATAAGGCGTATCACACGGAGAAATTGCACATCGGGGCAAATAGGTGGGGTCAATAGTTGCATCCCCCCAATTTCTATTGTCAGCCAGTTAATGTGAAACTTTGATTTTATATCGGATCTCTTTTCTTTTAATCGCTGCTATTTAAACTGCCCAAGGGACAGTTTTATATCAGTTCCAATCATTACAGATTTCCGTTTATACATTTTACGAGTAATAGGCATAGACTGAAAAGTTGTGTTTTTTTAAAAATAATTTTTTAATATTTTTTTTAAAATTACTTAAAGTGTTTTTCTCAAAACACGACCGTGTCAAGGGTTGATAATCTTATTATGATTACTTTTTTAAGCAAAAATTCCATTTGATTAAAGTCAGATCTCAATTATACATAGGACAGTGGTGACTTTATTTAGATTGTAATCTTGAAGAAGAAACAAAATTTACTCATTTCATCAGCACGATCAGGTGTCGGGCTGTCATATTTGTTATTAGCACTTACTCGGCCTTCTGCCTATTTTCGTAACTCGTACGTTTGACACTCTACCAGGATTTAAAATATACAATGGTATGTCTGGAACAGTTTCAACTTTTAGTCTAGGCTTAGCATTCGTGTATCCTAGAGGTTCTATGTTTTTAGGATCCCTCTGGTAACATTCCTTTGTGAAATGTAATGGGCACGGATTGCTGTATGGTGTTGCATTGAAATCGACTCGCTTGTAATAATGTATCCAAACATTCTTTATCCCTTTATCATTTGGAAAAGAAAAAAAAATGAACTCCACAGCCTTTTATATGTATGCTATTACACCCGTAAGCAACGCAAAACGGCATGGTACTCTATATGAAATGAACCTTGCAACTGTAGGTCTGGATGCTGGAGTTGCTAGTATGACGTCACTTTCCGAAAGTAACCGAATAGGCGCGGAAAATATGCATACGAGGTCACGGAAACTCAGCGCCTAGAAGATATGCCAATATCTCAATATTGGCAGTACGGTCGCACACGACGCTTCAGAATCATGTTTTTCTCTGCAGTGTATTTAATATTATTGTATATTTCCACTGGTTTCTAGTCTCCTTTAAGTTGTTTCGAATGACTGCATTGTTCAAAAGTGTTCCTTTCAAAATGAAAACAAATTGATTCCGAATATTGGAAGTCAAGTTTGGTTAATGAGGTCTGTTAATATCAAAATCACAGCTATTAGATTTCAGTTGGTCACCAGGATGCGCTATAGTAGATAACCATACATAACAACAAGACCGAATTAGCTCTCTGATTCTCTGATGATCACCAGGTGCAGATCTCAATCAAAACCATACTTCGTTCACCAGCTCTAGCATCGAACAACGAGCCGACTTCTATGGAATCGGCTGAAGACAGCGATACCGCAAATGAATCGGACAGCACAATAATGGATTATCCAATATAGTAAATTTTGAACTTTCACATACGTAAACAAATGGATTATGTAGAGCTATATAATATTGACTTCAACAAAATGATAAAAGGATAAATAATAATTACCTATATTCATGATGAAAGGGTTTTGTTGTCGATTACACTGCGTATGTAATCATACATATATATTGCCTTTTTTTTAACGCCCAGTTTAACCTGAACCTATTTAAAGCGGGGAGGGGGGGGGCGGGGCTGCTTATTTCGGAGAAATAATGGGTATCAGTATGCATGTTGCACCAGATACACGCCATAATATGAACGTCGGCTTAGTGCATACGCCGGCTAATTACATATCATATCATCGGTCCCGAGGCCATGCAAATAAATATAAGCGGAGCCGACAGTATATATATATATATATATATATATATATATATATATATATATATATATATATATATATATATATATAATTGTGTGTGTGTGCACTTCGAGTGCTTTTAGCAAATATATTAAAATTATTGCATTTAATTGATCCACGGTGTAATCTTAATCCTCTAATTAAGTTGGCGGGTTCCTATTCATATTTCGGACTAAGAAGCTACTTAATTTTCTAAACGAAATACAGAATTTGCCAGTTCAAACGATAATAAGTAAACTCAGCCATTTGTATTACCTCATAATTGTCAAGACATTTCCTAATAATTTTCTTTGAAACAATCTGCGCTAGCCATATTAGAAATAAGCACCACAATCTTTGACTAAACAAACCAATGTAACCAATGTATGATTAATGGAAAGTAGAAATAATTGAGTTGTGCGAAAGTCAAGCGTTAAATAATATTATTCGTAGTCTATACTAGTGTTCTCGTAAATACCATGTCTTACATCATATACCCTAAACATATACCTTTATTGATAATTTGGTAAAGTACGCCATTCCTTGATCATAAGAAACCTGCATTGGGCACGATTGCCTCTTTAACTGTGTTAAAAAAGTAAGCAAGTGACTGGTGTACAATAATGAAAGTATAGAATAGCAAACATGATTTTACAAATCTAAGGAGACTAAACTTACCATTTAAATTCATTAAAAAGATTTCCTTTTCTTACTGAATTAAAGCAATCATATGAAACTTGAAAACTGAATTCTTAACTGATGCTCTTTATCATAACAAACAATCGACAAAATATATGAAATAATATAAGTACCATAAATGTAAAATCTACTGAAAAGGATTGTATATGTTAACATTTCACTAACGATGTCTGGAATACCATTTAAATGCAAGCTGACAAACGCTAGATCAGAATGGCAGAAATCTAACAAAACGTTATCGGAACTTTAAACGGAACAAAATATATCAGACACAGTTTGACATATGTCATTAGCTCATAACAATGTCATCTGGTCGCTGTTTCTAAATATGGATTCATATTTTCACTAGAACATTTATCTCAAGAATTATCATTTCATGTAATGTTCGGTTGTAGGTAATTAAACGTTTACTTTTGACATGCTTAAATTTCCGAAAAAGGCCCACTGGACTGGATATATGTTTCAAACAATCATATAGTTGACGAATTAATGATAAGGTATTGCAGTTATATAATTTATAAATTTAATAAAAGATTATTTACTTTTTCCAATCTGTATATAACATTTTAAGCCGACAAGACATGTTTTAAGCTATAAAAACGTATTTCGTCTGATAATATGACCCAATGACCAGCTCATGTTTTCTCTGAACACTGTTTGGATAATGTAATGTGGGTCGATGCAGAAAGATAAATGAATCGGACCATTCCACGTCATCTGAAATAGTCATCTTTGCTTGATTGAACACAACTTGGAACACATCCATTGACTATTCTGCAAAGAACTTTTCAGGTTCTCGAAAAATAATTTGTCTATAATCAAAGGTACATAACACTCAAGAGCCGACTTTAAATAAATTTATCCAATACTAGTTTATTTCTGGCTTGTTTTTTTTCATTTCCATGATCAATAACATGATGAAAAGATACAATTATATATATATATATATATATATATATATATATATATATATATATATATATATATATATATATATATATATTTATATATATATATATATATATATATATATATATATATATATATATATATATATATATATATATATATATATATATATATATATATATATATATATATATATATATATATATATATATATATATATATATATATGCATACAGACAGGGAGAGGGAGAGAGAGATAATGGAAGATTTTGCACAATGATAGATATCAAAGCAGAAGAATATAAGTATTAAATAGCATGCAAGATTAACATTGATCACTATTACAAAAAAGAAGAATCGCATGCCTTAAATAGCAGGAGTAGAGTAATTTTACATTAGACATATGACAAATTGTGGAATTAACTCACTCTTTATACACATGCGAAGTGTTGGAGTCCATATCCCTTTGCTGCATGATAATGAAGTTACCTCTAATTGTTCCCTTTTGCAGCTATCTTAATTTTATTTTATCTTCTCGGAGGGGAACGAATCATTTCCAATAATCTCTGAATGCTACAGACTTTTGGTTATAAGAGTTACCCCCAGTCTATAATTCTGACGTCTTTCAGCAAACAGGCGAAACCACGTATTAATAATTAAGATCGTGTAAACCTTAGAGCTGTGTAGTTGTTTGATGATATCCAAAAGAAGACAAATTATGATATCTTCATGTCCTCTTATTTATTCTAAACATATTATATACAGTTATTTACATGAATGGCTAATTCAGTTATTTTACTAATCCAGCCTTGTTATGTATTTATGTTTTGTGAGACAATGGCATCACATTCTTGGATATGTTTGTTGCTAATGAATTTCCATCGACCTAGCCATCTAACACATTTCGTTCTTTGATTCTGTGTGTATTTATCTATTATTTCTACATAATTGCAAACTCCTTCTCAAATACGTTGTAGTTCCAGTAATGGTTTAATCGCTTATATTTAATTAGTGTGTTTTGCACGGCTAAAACAATGCAAATATCTTGCTTAATTGGACTAGTCTTTCGCATATGTCAACTTACGTAATTTGCAGAGAACGAATCACCCTCTAATATTGATGTAAGAATATTGAGAGGTATGAATAGTATTTAAAGATGACTACATGGTTGCACTATCCCTTAACTTAGTTTGTTTTTAATCCAGTGACACGTCATATAGAAGGAATCATTCTAATAAACATAGCAATCATCGACAAAGGTTTGTTATCACTACAAACATTTTTAGAGCTGATATTATCTAGACAGATTTAACAGGATATTCGCATAAGAATCCCGTCAAAGAACTATTCCAGTATCCGCGATACGTTCGTAAGGTCAAGAAACTAATCTTCCTTATAAGTTTCCTTGAGCTTGTTAGTGCACCTTGGAAAATTAAAAAACATCGTCAAAAGCGGAGATTTCTCAACTCATATCTACCAATCACAATATTAGATGATCACATAGAAGAGAAAATATAATAATAGTTAACAGAAGTGGCGTAGACTTTCTGACTGATATGAAAAGATATATGTAGTTTATATAGTTGCTTTTAAATTATTTCTCTACTCTTGCGTATTACCTCAGAAATCGATTAGCAACAACTAAATCAATGAACATTTATTATAATATTATTTATGTGTCGTTAACAGAGTGCGTCTGAATGATGAACTATACATAGTATATCTACTTTTGGCTGGAATGCGGATATTTATTCGTATACTACTGAATATCTTTAACAATAATAACAACACTAACACAAACAGTAAAATAGAAACAATACAACTATAAATTCCCAACGACATGACTGGTCACACGACAATTAGTTACTGTAATCATACGTGAAGGCAATACGTACTCGGCACACATGACGGGGTTTCAGGTGTGAATGAACCTTGATAGCACTTGATGTCAGTCTGTTCTAAGTTAAGGTACATTGAATTCGTCTTATTATACAGTTCATATCCCTCAGAACATATCAACGTTATCTGCAAAAGTACAATAACACCCAGAATTAATATGAAAAATAACTGCCCTGAAAATTGCAAAACGAAGTCTTATGAACACGTAATATATCCTTATGACTTTTACTGTCCAATGGTTTTATTGCCAATAACTGCTTCTAGATATCTCTCATCACCTTCTCTATGTCGCGCTAATAATATATGCCATTTTCATCAACTTTTCTGTTGTCCATACAGATCGATTATCGATGGTTCTAATCATTAAAATTCAATACAATTATAGATTCTACGACATCAATGCAAATACTGCATCGATGATAAACAAGCATAAGGAGACAATGGGAGTTTGAAAACTTATCGCGATATAAGTAGGAGCGGACCTATATAATAAAGATAATATTTTATATACATGGAGAGGAAAGACAAGAACGTACAATGCTACCCGAAATAATCTTCTCTCCTGGAACAACAATTTTCCCTCTGTTTCTAAAATGTCCGTTGCCAATTGTTGTGATGATGTCGCATCTTTCTGTGTTTTAAAAGACAAAAAACAGTAAGGAAACTATGACACAAGTTAAGTATCGAACATTGTATCGATCATTTCTACAATCTTGCTTGATAGACTACACATGAAGCCAATAAATGTTGGGGACAGAACGTGGGAAAACCTCGGGAACAATCATTAACCCACGAGACGAAATTAGGAAAGTTTCATGAAAATGTTTGTCCTTTAGCACCAGTTTGTTTCCTTGGAAAATGGCGAATATATCAAATATTTTAAGGCTATTCCACGGAACAAACACTGCCAAAGTACTTAATTATCAATGCTTTAGTTTCCTTAAAAAATGTCGCAGAGTTCTATTCTTTTCATGATGTTGCATCTTTCTGTGATAAACAATGCGAAACATTTGACACATGTTAAGTATCAAGCATTATATCCTACTTAAAACAATCTTGCGTGATATCTTACAGATGGGGCCAATATAACTGGAAGAGGTAGAACGTAGAAAAATTTCGGTAATAATCATCAACAGACGAGACGAAACTAGGAACGTTTAATGAACATATTTGTGCTTTAGTCTCCTTAGCAAATGTCGCAGGGTTCTATTCTTTTCATGGTCTGCCTCAGTAAATGCTGCATCCATCTTGTCAAATTTAATATCAATTGGAACTATTTTATCCCAGTTTAATTTAAATTGCCGTGTTATTTAACGTGACTACATCAATATATTTACAGAAGCAACTACCTCCAGCATATATATATATATATATATATATATATATATATATATATATATATATTTATTTATATTGGGGGGGGTGTTTATATAGCGCATAATCTTTAGAAGCTAAAAGCGCTTTACAACATGTATAATAGCAGCAGAGAGGGTGAATCCGACGACTTTTACAAGGCGTCAATTCGGCAGCCAAGGCTTCCTCGTAAATGCTTAATAGAAGTCTCCATTCGGCAAAACAGAATTTAAAGAAGGGACGACGCCAGGTTATTGTCACCATGTGTTGCTGCATCACGACAACAACTTTGTTGTGATTTCACACAGACCTTATTTGGCAAACCAAGGTTTGTTCGTAAATCAAAAAAAAAGGCGTCCACGAGCACAAAAGGACGCCAGCGTCGTTGTCGAAGCCCCGTTGCTGCTAACGGGTTAACAATTCTTGTTTGTGAAGCCATAAAGACGTTAATGCTAGCAATTTATATGATGAATTAGCGATATATTTCTTATCTAAATGGCAAACGTCGGAGAAGCACAAATAACTAGATTAACTAGAGAAAGGTTGGCTGCGATTAAGAAATTTCTCCCAGTTAGAGATTCTTTAAGAGATAATTTGCAAGCTCAACAACAAGCGAAGTTAGATTTTACCGCTGATACTGAACAATTATTTAAGCCGATAACCACAGCAACTGGGGAAGTTGTAACCGCAATAAAAGAATCTAAACTACCGGTAACACCTGAGGTAAAACCAGAGGAAAAACTCTTTAAAAAATCTGATAATAGAATTCAAGAGTTACGAGATAGATTTACCGAAGAATTTTTAGCAAATATCGATAAAATTGATCCAGAATCATTGATAGATTTTACAGCTTCTGGTTTTGTTGATAGATATAATTATTTAAAACCAGGACAAAAGAAAAATTGTATCGATAGTTTTGACAAATGGATTGATGTGATTTATAAAGTTAAAACAAGGTTAAACCAGGTTAGCAAGGTCGATAAAAGGTATAGTTCATTTGCAGCTGCTGTTAGATTAAAAGATTATGAAAATGAACGAATAAGAGAAGCTCAAATAAAAAATTTATTGTCATTCCCCACAAAACGAGAAAGAAGAAAACAACAACAAGAATTAAAAAAAGAACAAAACCTTATACCAAAACCACGAGGGCGACCAAAAAAAGAAATCCTTGTTGAGGATACTCAATTCTAAGAGGAACCTGAAGCTGATCTCGCGCAGGATATACCCGGAAAATCTGGTATGGGATATCGCGGTGGTGATATTTCTCAAAATTCAATACCCTGTTCAAGAAGTGTCCTCGATGATATATGACGGTTAGAAGTTCTCATTGGAGGAAAACGAGCTGGAAATAATTATCCGGAGATAATTAACGAAGCGGCTGAAATCTGTCAGTGGTTTCTTCAAGGTCGTGTAATGGATATTGGACTATATCGTAGTTTCATCGATGAACTTACCGATGATTATTATAGCAATTGATCATCGATTAGATATATAGCATTTAAATAAAATGATAGCACATCGTAGTATGAGCAGAGCAAGACCTGTTTATGTCGTAAATTCACGATTGCCAGTGTACAAGGTGACATATGGAAATGGACTCGATGATGTTGTCACCGGATTATTTACTCGAATTGCTCCAAAGCTGTTACCGATCGGTAAAGAAATAGCGTCAAAAGCTACTGGGGTTCTCGGTGATAATATAGGTACAGAAGTTAGTAGTAGGGTTAGTAATCTTGCCGTTGATGCGTTTGATGTCGCCAAAGAAAACTTATGTCGTTGGCAAGGGGGAAAAAAACCAGTAAAATTACAATCTACGAATCAAATGCCACCTAAGGTAGGTAGCGCAATTAATAAAATAGCAAGAGCGCGATTGAGATTAATTGCTGGTTCCGGTGTGAAACGATTAATGATTTAGATGAACGACTATATAATAATAATGTTTAAACATGAAATCGATGATGTTTTTGATGTAGATGCTCCTGTACGAAAAAATGATTCTATACGCGATTATCAACGTTTTTCATATAGCGCCCAGAATCCAAATACAAGGTCACGAATTGAACTTAGATGCGATGACACATCTAAATACTTCTTACCGTGTGAAACGTACATTGAGGTAGAGAGACGATTAGTAAAGCATGATCACACTCCATTTATTGATACTGATCACCTCGAAAATATTCCGATTGGGTTTGTCAACAATGGTATAATGGCGTTATTTAGTAGTGCGCAGTATATAATAAATTCTACTAGAATCGAATCCATCGATAACGATGTTGATGTTGCAACCACAATAATAGGTTTAGCTAGATACTCTGAAGATTTTATTAAATCTGCTGGTCATTCAATGATGTTTGCGAAGGATACTGCCAATAGCGCTGATCATAATGAATTTGTTATAAGACGACCACAAAATAATGCTAAAAACGCTAACGCTGATGTTGAGAATATAATTATTAGTAAAAATGATACTTACATCGCAGGATTTGCAGCGCGAAAAATGAATATAGACAACCTTGGTAGATTTTCATGTGTGATTCCGTTGTCACATATATTTGGATTTTGTAGAGATCTTAGAAGAGTTATCTTTGGTGCTAGCCATACTGTAGTACTCACACGAAGATCAACTGATGAGTATGCTCCTTGGCGTGGTGGTGCCCCTGTTACTGACGGGCACGTAGAATTAGCGAAGTTAGCGCTATGGATGCCAATTATGATTCCATCGTTGTCCGTTGAGACACGGTTGCTATCCTTTATGGATCATGGAGGAAACTCATTGTTGAGTTGGTCTGATATTACAACAGCTACAATAACCAGTAACGTCGTTGGCGCTTTTACCTTGCAACTTGCATTAACTAAAAATGTTTCCGCGCCAAGACATGTCTTTGTTGCGCTACAAAATGTAAATAGAACTCAAAAGCTAGCTGTAGTTGCAGATGATAGTATACAATTGCGGTCTCATATGATATTTGATCATTGTGACGGCAGCGAAGTATCATTGCGAATAAGCAATCAGCAAGAATCAGTAGAACAACTTATTCTCAAATATGGTGATCATCAAATAAGACGAAAATATTATCGGTTGTGGTCTTATATGGGGCGTGATCAAAACATCGATACTGGACTACAAATATCACAATGGGATTTTAAAGAATTGTACCCGATTTGTTACTTCTCGTTGCAGCATCTTGATCAATCTAAACACTCGACCGTTCATGTAAAATTTCAGGCTCGTATCGGCGATGTTCTGAAAGGGTTTAGAGCAATTGCTGTTATTCTTAGTGATAAATTTATGACACTCGAAGATGGCGGTGGAAAAATTCGAGTCATTGATGCACCAATAGAAAATATGTAATATTTACCAAATATGTAACGGGATAATTAGATTATTACTATCTAAATAAAATGTATAATAATGATAATGTCACACTGACACCTGGTCAGGTAAAAAAAAACTTCAATCGAAAAATTATACTGCGTGTGGCACAACGATAACGCTTAAAAAATAACAAATAACAGGTGGATCAAATAAATTATCGCTGACGAAAACTCAAATTAATCATTTCAATAAAGCATTGAAAGCTGGTACAGGAATCAAATTGACCTTTTCACAAGCAGCGATCGGTGACATGATTAAAACCGGTGGTATATTCCCGTTGTTAGCTGCAATTCCAGCGTTGATTGCAGCAGCGGCCCCAGCGGTGGCTAAAGCAGCGGCGCTAGGAGCTATTGTTACCGCGGCAGGGCTTGCAGTAAAGAAAGCAACCGGTGGATCAGTTCGCGCTAAATACAAAAAAAAAAAATAGGGACGCGGATTCAGACTACCGGGAAGTCGGTTCACAAGGCATTACAGACCCGGATAAATTCTGTGGCTGAGGAATCTTTGATTCCAATGTCTAATTTTGACCTCCCATTAAACATTTCAGAGGTGTATTCATGAAAGATCAATTACCAGGACAACCACATTTCCCAGAAACTGGTATAATTAATCTAGATGACATCACTGGACCTGGAACTCATTGGACTTGTTACGCAATATATCCACGTTGTATCGTTTATTTTGATTCATATCGGTTACCACCGCCGAATGAATTTATCAATTATGTGTCCAAAATTCAAGATTTTCAAACTAAAGTTTCGTTGTAATCAGTTCGTGATTCAAAAATCCCAGTTTGGTATTCAACGCTACCCACGCAGACATTAACTGATCCTCCGATATGTGGACGAGAGGTTCTTACCGCGTTGACAGCTATCTCGATGAGTTATAAATTACCTCATAAAGCCATCCACGAGTACACGATAATCAAATTTGTAAAATTTCCCATTCACTTAAACGGGAAATATACAATATAACATGGCAGATATTTCTGCGAGATCAGTATCACGTGTTTCTGAAGAAACAGTTACTGTCGGACAGGTAAAAAAATGATCCGGAGAGCTATCGCATCGATAGCAAACTTAGATGAATTAAACAAAATACAGGATCAAATAGATACTTTTTTAGGTTTACAAAAATCCGTCATTGACAACGTCACTGATATGAAAAACTACGCGACGAATATAACGATCACATAACTAAATTTACTCAACTCCAGCAGGATATAATTGATTCCATTAAAACTCCCATAAATAATTTCTTTGGTGTTCCCCGTGTAAACGATGATTTAAATATCGCACAAGTAATAGCCACCGTCGACAATTTACAAAAATTACGAACTGAGTTTGATTCTCATCTCGGTCAATTTAATAATTTACGTAAAAAGTTTAGAAAAACTGATGATGCTATCGACAAATTTTTTGGTAGGGATATAAAACCCGATGACATTAAAACAACTCTGGAAAATATCACCACGAATCAACAAAACTCCACTGATGATATAACCTATATTTATAATCGATTAGGAGTTAGCAGCAAAGATAGATCAATTTCAGATCACATAGCGATTATTAAAAAATCCATCGATGTTCTTAAAACATTCAACGATACCATCAAAGATGATTTACCGAGGATGATAGCAATCATTGAAAAAACAAATATTCCTCATGCGAAAACCAACAAGTTGCGTGGACACCATCCACTAACATATTAAGTATCACTGCAACCGTCAAGGGTATTTATCGATTAACACTAGTAACTCCGACTCAGTTTAATATATCATCGTCGAGTTCATATGGGGTCAACAATACAATATCAACGATCATCGACAATGATACAACTGAACAATTTACAATAACATCCACTGATAATAATTTGGCTAGGGTTTCAACAACATGGTATGTGGAATTCGTAGCGGATTTAAGTAAACAACTAAACTGAACTGAATTTAAGTAAATAAATTGAAATTGAAAATGATTTAAAAGATAAATGACCACATTTCAATATCGTTATGATACCGTCAAAGAATTTCAACATAAATTACAAACTTTGATTGAACAATAGTGTAAAAAAAAAGAAAAATATCAACGAAGAATTAATACCATTGACGTAGCCGTGTATTCGGTATCCGGTGTTATCGCCGGCGCTGGAATAATATTATCGTCGGTGACAATGATTGCTCCGGTTGTTGTTCCAATTTGTGTGTATCCGCGGCAGCAACAATCGCGGGAATATTTACCGGAATAACCCAAAAAAAATATCATCGTGTTCTCAACGAAAATTACACAATTACACGGTTAAATTTGTCACTGCGTCAATCGCGTATTCACAAATGACATCATTTGTCACAGAATTAGGCGAAAATTTGAACTGATTTTTGTTGTTCTTCAATTGCAAATGAAACTCACCATTTTCTTGATTTCGTCGTACACGCATTACCTGGGGTGATTAAGTGGCGTGTAACGATTTGCATGTGGCAATTTGTAATTTACATGAAATCCGAAATACTCGTTGTACGTGGTGCACGTTAAGCTCGATGTGATTTATGTTCACCTATAGAGAGTATATAAGGCTAAGGAATTCTCATTATTATTTACGGGAACCCAAATATCTAATCGAAGGATAGATAACCTCGTCTTGCAAATCTCCAGCCAAAGGGGTGAGTGTTAAATTTACATTTCGTTTTATTGTGAATTTTATTCAGATTATCATTTCGTATAATGATGCCTTTATTGCAATAAACGTGGAATATTTGGAATTACTAGTCACTTTTAGACTTTAAATGAAATATCGTAATCTACAGCTTAGATTATTTTTGAGACAACTATTATTAGTCTGGTTTTGTTTATTATAGCTGATTCAGTCTGATTCCGTCTGATTCCGTCGTTGATAACATCTGATTCCGTCGTTGATACCGTAGAAGTACATCACTGATAGCGCATCTAATAACATCGTTGATACCGTCTCTGATACCGTAGCTGCTAACATAGTTGTTACATTGTTTCTGGTACCGTAGCTGCTAATAACATCGTTGATACCGTAGCTGCTAATAACATCGTTGATACCGTAGCTGCTAATAACATCGTTGATACCGTAGCTGTTAACACATCTGATACCATCTTTTGATAAACGTCTTTGATATCGTTTGATTTGTTGTGGGACATCTATTGTTTGTTCTGGAACATCTCTGTATAAATATCTGAATGTGCTTGTGCCGTTAATTTGTGCAAACGGAATTGAAGTATCTGTCTGTGTGTCGAACTGTCTGTTCGTCAATATCTGTGTAACGTGTAAATATCCGGAAAGCTAGAAGTCCGAGTGTCGGAGCTGTCTTAGAGTTGTAAAACGTCCGGGTAGACATCTAGGGGAGTGAGGAACCGTTGGTTCGGGTAGATGTTGTATGCTGTCTGAACGTATAACTGTGGTGGATCCGTGTAGGGAAACGTCCGATAATAGTATTGGTCAACCCTCGGTTCTCGGGGAAACTGGGAGACGATTCAACTGTTGCTGAATCGTGCGGTTATACAGGGGAGACACATAGGTGTATTGAAATTGTAATATAATTTAATACATTGTTGTATTTGCATGCTTATGTCAGATCGCAATAATATTTCAAGTGATCACATAGATATCAATAAAAGCTAGCAACTTGATTCAATACAAGTATATGATCGTGCTAGTTATCGCAATCCATCGTGCGATAGATAGTTTGTCGTTTGTGTTTATTTTTTTTCGTAAATCATTCTTGCATTTATTTAACTTTCGTAAAGGATTCTTGGATCTGTGTATAATCCAAGAGATCCCTTTACATCTGAGATTCCTTTTGTATTGTTATTTAATTTGTTCATGTATTGTGAATGGTTGTGAGTGTAATTGTGGGTTGAGTGCATGAATTATTGTGTTGTTACATCTGTATTTTTTTCATTTATAATTTATTACATAAATTTATATTTTCTTTCACAAATTGTGTTTGTATTGTTCATTTAATCCACCCTCCTCTCGGTAACAATTCTGTTACAATGGTGTCAGAAGTGGGATCGTTGGATTGAGTGAACTGTCAATCATTTTTGTGAAGGTATACATTTAATGTTTATATTTGAGCGTGACCTTCTGTTAAGATAATACTCTAGTTGGAGTTTATTTTTGTCTAGTTTACCTAGGTCCGTGAGTCCAGTATAAACGTGTTTAAAGTATTGGTTTGGTTATATATCCATATTCATATTACATTTGTCATGTCATCCCTTAAGGACTTGGTTGCCTTAGGCAAAGAATTTGGGTATGAAGGTGAAAGTCTAAGGAAATTTATTCAAGAAGAACAAGCCCGGGAAAGGGAAGAAAGGGCAAGAGAAAGGGAATTACATAGGGAATTAGAAAAGGAAAAGGGGGAGGCCGAAGAAAGGAAACGGGCATTAGAAATGGAATCTGATGAAAGGAAATGGGCCTTCGAGAGGGAAAAGATAGAATTAGAGAAGCAGGCCGAAAAAGACAGGATAGAATGGGAAAGGGAAGCGGAGGGAAGGCGAATAGAGTTAGAAAAACTAGCAAAACTAGAAATGTTCGAGTTAGAAGAATCAGCAAAGCAACGGGATCATGAGCGTAAGGTAGAATTAGCGACATCTGGAAGAGAACACGATTCTGCCTTTAGCAAATTAAGGGGCCCAAAATTACCTCCCTTTGACGATGAAAAAGATAACATGGATAGTTATCTTCATCGGTTTGAGCGGTATGCCGAAAACCAGAAGTGGAGTCAAAATGACTGGGCGCTGCATCTGAGTGCTTTATTAAAAGGTAAAGCACTGGATGTATACTCGCGACTTCCTAGGGACGATGTGTTTAAGTACCACGTCCTAAAGGAAGCACTTCTCAAAAGGTACGAGCTCACTGAACAAGGTTTTCGAAAAAAGTTCAGGTATAGCAAGCCCGATAAGGGAGAAACCTTTGGTCAGTTCACCGTCAGAATTGCGAACTATTTTGAGCGGTGGATTGAATGCGGCAAAGCGGTGAAAACGTTTGAAGGGTTGACTGATTTCTTGCTCAGAGATCAATTATTTAATACAGTTGGGCGAGAATTAGATCAATTTCTGAAGGAGAAAGTCTTCACGAACGTAAAAGATATGGCTAAGCAAGCCGATTTATTTGCCGAAGCTCATGGGGGAACCCAGAACGTGGTTTTGAAAGATTTTAAGTCTGGAAACCAGTCTGTAAGACCTATGCCTAGGGAGCCTGTAAAATCAGCTGAGGTAAAAAGGTCAGTTGGGAATCCAGTTTTTCAGCGTGTGCGGTGTTTCTTGTGTAATGCATTGGGTCATGTTCAAAAAGACTGTCCTAAAAGAAAGGCACTTATACATAAGGTAGCAGTGGCTATACAAAGTAAAGGTATAACTGATAACATCGTACAGGTAGAACCTTGTATTCATTCGCTTGGCACGTGTTTATTTCCTGAAGCGCGTGTACCAACCGCGAGAGGGTTTGTCAACGGTCGAGAAGTCGTGGTATTGCGTGACACTGGTTGTACGGGCGTAGTGATCAAACGTAGTCTCGTGCAGGATAACCAAATGCTCGGGTGGGAATCCCCATGTATGTTACTTGATCAGACGATGGGTCGCATTCCCGTAGCAAGGATCACAGTAAAAACACCTTTCTTAACGGGAACTGTTGATGCCCTTTGTATGGACAATCCTATTTACGATCTGACGATCGGTAATGTTGAAGGTTCCCGTCTTCCAACCATGGCCGATTTTAAAATACCTTTGGCCCAGGCAGTCGAAACGCGAGCGCAAACACGGCGAGAGAAAACCGCGTTTCATAAATTAATAGTCCCTGAATCGATCTCCGGAATTTCGCGTGATGATTTCAAACAAGAGCAAGAACATGATGAATCCATCAGAACAATTGTTGAGAAAATCACGTCCGGCGCGATTAAACATTGCAAGCGTGGGGGTAGCTCGAGATTCGTATGCAAGAACGGATTAATTCATAGGGAGTTTAGCGCTCGGGAGGGTAAGAAGTATTGGCAAGTGGTCGTACCCCAGAGATATAGATCTCAAGTACTTAGGGTGGCGCATGAGTCAAGCATGGCAGGACACCTAGGTAAGGCTAAGACCACTAGCAGGGTAGTCGCTGAATTCTACTGGCCAGGTGTTAATGGCGATGTCACACGGTTCTGTAGGTCGTGCGACGTATGTCAGAAAACCGTCTGTAAGGGAAGGGTCACAAGGGTGCCCTTGGGACAGATGCCATTAATAGATACACCGTTTAAAAGAGTGGCAGTAGATATTGTAGGACCAATACACCCGGTTACCGAAAGAAAGAATCGGTACATACTTACTCTGGTTGACTACGCAACCAGATACCCTGAAGCCGTAGCGTTACCAACTATTGAAACGGAAAGGGTAGCTGAAGCATTAGTTGATATCTTCAGTAGGGTAGGGGTGCCAGAGGAAATCCTCACTGATTGTGGTGCCCAATTCACCTCTGACCTCATGGGTGAAATAAGTAGACTGTTATCCATCAAACAGCTGAACACTACCCCATACCATCCGATGTGCAATGGACTGGTAGAGAAGTTTAATGGTACCCTGAAAAGCATGCTGAGAAAGATGTGCGCGGAACGTCCGCAAGACTGGGACCGTTATTTAAACGCTGTTCTGTTCGCGTACCGTGAAGTACCGCAGGAAAGTTTAGGGTTTTCACCCTTCGAACTGTTGTACGGTAGGACAGTTCGAGGCCCGATGCGGATACTACGCGAACTATGGACTGGTGACGTCGCGAACGAGGAAATAAAAACGACTTACCAGTACGTGTTAGATCTAAGAAATAAACTTGAGAGTACATGCCAGATGGCACGTGACGAATTGATTAAATCCGGGCGCAGATATGCCAAGTATTACAACCGCAGAGCGCGTAATAGGAAATTTCTTGTGGGAGATCAGGTTCTATTGCTTCTTCCAACGAGTTCGAATAAGTTATTAGTCCAGTGGAAAGGTCCATATGAAGTTAAAGAAGTAAAAGGTGACATGGACTATAAAATTGACATGGACGGTAATGTAAAGACATTCCATGCAAACATGCTCAAATTGTATATCAAGAGACAGAGCGACAATGTTGAAAAGGGGGTCTTAAATGTCGTTTGTACGGCAGTCGTAGACGATGATGAAGCTGATTCGAATATCGAGAGTGCCCTTGAATGTCCCTTGGGAGTTGCGGGGGAGGGGATAGATAAAGTCGATGTAAGTGCGGAGTTGACGAAAGACCAGCGTCAACAGATTAATGCGCTCTTGGCTAAACACTCGTATGTATTCACAGATAGACCAGGTTGTACAACTTTGTTGGACCTCAAAATTAAACTGAATACGTCTGACCCTATTCGAATCAAGGGATATCCGGTGCCATACAACGCACGTGAAGCTGTGGACGAAGAGGTGAGTAAAATGTTGGATCTGGGGGTGATTGAACCCTCCAACTCACCATATTCGTCTCCAGTAGTGTTAGTAAGGAAAAAGGACGGGACGAACCGATTCTGTATCGATTTTCGGCAGTTGAATAAAATCACTGTGTTCGATGCAGAACCAATGCCAGATATGGAGGGTCTATTTGCAAAGTTGTCGGGAAACCGATGGATTTCCAAATTGGATCTGTCCAAGGGATATTGGCAGGTTCCCATTGTCCCAGAGTCCCGAACTTTGACGGCATTTGCGACCCAGAAAGGATTGTATCAATTCAAAGTGATGCCTTTCGGGTTAGTTGGAGCCAGCGCCACTTGTTGTCGTTTGATGCGAAAGTTGCTGAAAGGTTTAACAAACGTTGATAGCTTTGTAGACGACATATTCGTGTACACGAATACTTGGAGTGAGCACGTGTCCGTACTGAGCGAGCTCTTCAATAGACTCCGCAGAGCGAACCTCACAGTGAGACCCACTAAATGCAGTATTGGGTATACAGATTTAGATTGTTTGGGTCATAGGGTCAGCGGTATGGGTCAGTTAAAACCTCATCCCAAGCAAATTGAAGCAATTAGAGACGCACCAAAGCCAACCAATAAAACGCAGGTAAGATCATTTCTAGGTCTAGTAGGTTTTTACAGAAAGTTTATACCGAACTTTGCAGCCATTGCTAGCCCGCTGTCTGATTTGACCAAGAAGGGGCAACCAAACAAAGTTGAATGGGGACCGCCGCAAGATAAAGCATTTTGTACTCTGAAAGAGAAACTGGTTAGTGCACCTATATTGAAATTGCCAGATGTCAGCAAACCTTTTATTCTAAGAACAGACGCTTCTGAAACTGGGTTGGGGGCAGTTTTACTGCAAGAGCAGGACGACAGTAAGTTACCCGTAGCTTACTCGAGTAGAAAATTGCTACCCAGGGAGAAAAATTATTCCGTTATAGAAAAGGAATGTTTGGCCGTAGTATGGGGAATTGGGAAGTATCATGCATATCTATTTGGGAGAGATTTCATTCTTGAGACTGATCACCAACCCCTACTGTATTTAAACAAGGCCAAGGTCGCTAACGCTCGGTTGATGCGTTGGGCGCTAACACTACAACCTTATCGTTTCCGTGTAGAAGCAATAAGGGGAGTTGAAAATATAGGCGCAGACTACTTGAGTAGGGCATGATGGGAAATTTGTATGAATTTGCCCAGTAATAAAATCCAGTTTGTAGTATAACCAGTGTAAATGTTGTAAGATATCATCAGTAGTTATTTTTCTTCTATTCTGTGTTAGTTTTAAAAATGTGTACATTTTTATTCTTAGGGGGGAGGTATTGTCACAGAATTAGGCGAAAATTTGAACTGATTTTTGTTGTTCTTCAATTGCAAATGAAACTCACCATTTTCTTGATTTCGTCGTACACGCATTACCTGGGGTGATTAAGTGGCGTGTAACGATTTGCATGTGGCAATTTGTAATTTACATGAAATCCGAAATACTCGTTGTACGTGGTGCACGTTAAGCTCGATGTGATTTATGTTCACCTATAGAGAGTATATAAGGCTAAGGAATTCTCATTATTATTTACGGGAACCCAAATATCTAATCGAAGGATAGATAACCTCGTCTTGCAAATCTCCAGCCAAAGGGGTGAGTGTTAAATTTACATTTCGTTTTATTGTGAATTTTATTCAGATTATCATTTCGTATAATGATGCCTTTATTGCAATAAACGTGGAATATTTGGAATTACTAGTCACTTTTAGACTTTAAATGAAATATCGTAATCTACAGCTTAAATTATTTTTGAGACAACTATTATTAGTCTGGTTTTGTTTATTATAGCTGATTCAGTCTGATTCCGTCTGATTCCGTCGTTGATAACATCTGATTCCGTCGTTGATACCGTAGAAGTACATCACTGATAGCGCATCTAATAACATCGTTGATACCGTCTCTGATACCGTAGCTGCTAACATAGTTGTTACATTGTTTCTGGTACCGTAGCTGCTAATAACATCGTTGATACCGTAGCTGCTAATAACATCGTTGATACCGTAGCTGCTAATAACATCGTTGATACCGTAGCTGTTAACACATCTGATACCATCTTTTGATAAACGTCTTTGATATCGTTTGATTTGTTGTGGGACATCTATTGTTTGTTCTGGAACATCTCTGTATAAATATCTGAATGTGCTTGTGCCGTTAATTTGTGCAAACGGAATTGAAGTATCTGTCTGTGTGTCGAACTGTCTGTTCGTCAATATCTGTGTAACGTGTAAATATCCGGAAAGCTAGAAGTCCGAGTGTCGGAGCTGTCTTAGAGTTGTAAAACGTCCGGGTAGACATCTAGGGGAGTGAGGAACCGTTGGTTCGGGTAGATGTTGTATGCTGTCTGAACGTATAACTGTGGTGGATCCGTGTAGGGAAACGTCCGATAATAGTATTGGTCAACCCTCGGTTCTCGGGGAAACTGGGAGACGATTCAACTGTTGCTGAATCGTGCGGTTATACAGGGGAGACACATAGGTGTATTGAAATTGTAATATAATTTAATACATTGTTGTATTTGCATGCTTATGTCAGATCGCAATAATATTTCAAGTGATCACATAGATATCAATAAAAGCTAGCAACTTGATTCAATACAAGTATATGATCGTGCTAGTTATCGCAATCCATCGTGCGATAGATAGTTTGTCGTTTGTGTTTATTTTTTTTCGTAAATCATTCTTGCATTTATTTAACTTTCGTAAAGGATTCTTGGATCTGTGTATAATCCAAGAGATCCCTTTACATCTGAGATTCCTTTTGTATTGTTATTTAATTTGTTCATGTATTGTGAATGGTTGTGAGTGTAATTGTGGGTTGAGTGCATGAATTATTGTGTTGTTACATCTGTATTTTTTTCATTTATAATTTATTACATAAATTTATATTTTCTTTCACAAATTGTGTTTGTATTGTTCATTTAATCCACCCTCCTCTCGGTAACAATTCTCATCATCACTCGAAGACACGGTAATATCCTATGATGAATTCTCGAAAATGGTTCAATTGCTCAATTTAACGATATCAAAATTGGAAATTGAAAATTACAATTACAATAACAATAATGTCACAAGAACTGCTTCAACGAATAGTAGAAAATACCGCCACGACGAAAACAAAATTGATATCGCTGGTAACGAAAGTACCAGAGTTTACCGTTGAATTTAACCCTCCGTTGGCAGCATCTGAGATAGCGTTAAAGCAATTAAGATGTTACTACAGTTGGCCTAATGTGCGATCAGAACCATTTAATGGTAAACCACCAAAACCAACAACAGTTTTACGTTTTCATACAAAAATAAACCCAGTACTGGTACCACATGTACCGCAGGTACCACAACAGAACCAGAATGGCACACAATACATTTACCCACCGGAGCATACGACATCAAAGATATCAACGACGCAATCAAAGATTCCATTGAAGAAATCACAGGAAAAAATACCATTAACATCCCAGATGGACCTGATAAATCCCCAATTGAAATACACGGACATGAACCGTTGCTATCAACGGTCATTGAGATAAATTCACCCGATTACACCATGGATATATACAACAGCTCAGTTAGAACTTTGTTGGGGTATCCTGAGTATATCCCAGGCACCGTTGACATAAACGATCTACCACGCGAACCATTAAAATCTGATTATATATCCAGGATTATCATGGTTATGATCGTTTAGGTGTTATTGATCATTTAGAATATAAATTAGCATCAGAAATTACCATGGGTCATTTACGAGTATCATTTAATCGCGGCAGGATGAAAAATTTGACAAAGCTGCTGAAAAAAATAGTACTAATCGGATTAAAATTATGAATGATGATCTAACTCGATTTATAAACCATATAATAACAGCAATAAGTGAAATTCAACCACATCGCGACGACGTCATCAAGTACATGGAAGTATGTAACCAAATTATCGCTGATGAAGAAGAATTTAATCGGCGAGTTCTTCAAATTATATTAGCCGCTCCCGCTAAAACAAGAACAGAATTTGGAACACAGTTCAATATCCGTGAGGAGGATATGCCTAATTTTAAACTTCCAGGATATAACGTACCGTTGTTGCGCCAAAAACTCAGTAACACTATCGACGAATTCTTTCCACGGATCCACACAACATGGTTGAATAATCTTCCTGCAGTTCATTTCCAGTTACCGGAACCTAAAAAATCTGACTTTGTCACTGATGAATTACCCGCTGTTGACCCCAAGTACAATTACAATTTCGACATTAAATTTTTTACGACGTAGTGATATCTATGAAAAATATTCAATTGAGGCCTACGATGAAAATGAAACCGAAGCAATTGAAAAATATGAATACAACGAATACGGTAGAATAATATGCCGATTTCCTCTTGGTGTTGAGGGGGTATTTATAATCACAGAGAAAAGTTTGATTGGAATCTTTAACGCGATGAAACAATTATTCGAAACAAAACTAAATCAACTTCGAAAACATCTACAGCGATCTATGTTACTCGATTTAACAACTTCATGTGAGACAATCAAACACCAACAGCGTGAACTAAATCAAATTATCGCCGACATGAACTACCTCAATGATAAATTACTCTCTCTCTTATATGAAACAAAGGGATCTCCAATGAGAGAAAAATTCAAAAGAGTATTTTCACGCACCGAGGATAATTTAGTTCTTATGAAATTTCAAGGATGGGATGTCACAACAATGAAATTGTCGCTGAAAAAACTCATCAATGAATTCTTCCCAGAGATTCACGCGTTTTGGTTTAAAATAAATCTTCCAAAGAAAATTCTAGCGTCGACGAATTCAGTATTCAACAATAACAATCAAATATTACCCGGCAACGTTGATATATCATCCACGATTGCTATACACGTTATTTGTGATGCAGTGTTGGGTACTTACGACATTTACTTTTCAAAATCAGATAATGCTGATCTTGGATATATCCTATACACGTTTTCCCCGAATGTTTCCCCGAGGAGTTTAATTGTGATGAATCCACCTCATTTAACCTACTTGGAAACCACTAATAGACTCATAACAAGGATGAACTTTAGAATAACCGACCAGGATTTTTCCTTGATTGATCTTCGAGGGGGGGGGGAATTACAAATGACGTTAGATGTGAAATCGTAAATTGCTTTGCAATTGAAAATCTCTTTGAAATTTTCAACAAATGATTTTCAAGTCCCAAATTGCAAAGCAATTTCAATGGACTTTCATTGTAAATTGCTTTGCAATTTCAAAGCAATTTAAAAGTGAAAATTCTACGAATTTTCCATTTCAGTAATTAAATTATTTCAAAGGTTTTTTTATTTTGATGCTTGAAATCACATTTTGTTATTTTATTGATGATTTTGACTGATTTTTGATGATTTTTTAATGTATTTTTCACTGATTTTAATGCATTTTTACTGCATTCAGTTGAAAATCTCAAAGAGATTTTACGGTCAAATGGTCGATTTTGTATGGGATTTTCCATAGGGAAAATTTGTTACGGTGAAAATCTCAAAGAGATTTTACATTTTGGGTGCTTTTCCATGGAAATCAATCAAAATCAGTCGAAATCATCGAAAATCAATGAAAAATCATGATTTGTTCAGTCGGGTCAAGTAGTCGATTTTCCGTGTAATTTCCATTGAAAACGGATTTTCATAGTGAACTTTTAGTGATTTTCAGTTGTTATTGATGAAAATCTCAAAAAGATTTTCCATTGTAAAGCAATTTACAACGGTGATGGGTTTATCACTGTGAAATCCGTAGGTGAAAATCCTTTGGATTTTCCATTTTCACACATGCAATTTAGAGCAGTGTAGACTTTTTCCAATATGTATCATTATACGCGAATAACCATTTACGAGAAACATAAACTCGAAAACGCAATCAGGGAAATTTTTCATCATCGTAAAAATCCTATGGATTTTCATCAAAGAGATTTCAACGAAGATTTTTACGTTGAACTAATCATTGATAACCTCGGCGACGATGATAATTTTTTACTTACTGAATCCCAATTACAACAGCTGCAATAGAATACTATAACAACGATTAATTGTGACTACGATCAAATCATGCAATATGTCCATTCATGCCTGCACGTTGAAGAGTTAATAAGAATACTAAACAGGTGATTTGACCTACAAATAACTCTATCATCATACTAACACACTAAACTTTAAGGGCATCAATGCCGTTTTAACACTTTGATATCTAACCAAGTATGCTGATTGTACCTGTCCATTTGACATTATTTTTTTAACTCGTTGATTTAACAATGAAAAAAAAAGAATAAAATAACCAAAAATTAACCCACCCACCGCATAAACTATTATTATACTTCCGTGTAGTCAATGTATATATGCCGCGTTTTGATTAAAAACCTGATTCTGGTTGAGTAAGCGCGCCGTTACCTGTTCAACAGGTATTTATATACACATGTCGTACATAGTGAGAATTTTACCTGTCCGCTGAAGTATTTATAACTCCGCTGAGGTAATAAGTGGGGATTTTTCAGTAGTTTCGCAAACAAGCATTTTAATATTTCTAATTTTTGAATTAATTTCGCGTTTGATCTCATATTGAAGACACAAATCTTTTTTTTTTAGACAGTACAATACATATATACTTAACTAAGGATATATATACTTAACTAAAGACAGCACAATGCCATACCTCCTTTTATCAGGGTAGGTTTCTGGGCATTACAATTAAAACTCCATTTGGAACCACTTCGTGTTTTTATACATCGAATGGCGTATACGACAGTACGTTCACTCTTTTATAGTCCGCGCAGAGATAATTTTCCAGTGGGTTTTTACATCAATGAATCAAAGGGTATTTTTGTATTATCAATGAATCATATGGTATTTTTGTATTATCAATTAAACATAGGGTATTTTTGTATTATCAATGCATACCAAAATCAATTAATCATAGGGTATTTTTGTGTTATCAGTGAATCATAGGGTATTTTTGTATTATCAATGAATCATAGGGGATTTTTGTATTATCAATGCATACCACAATCAATGAATCATAGGGTATTTTTGTATTATCAATGAATCATTGGGTATTTTTGTATTAACAATGCATACCACAATCAATGAATCATTGGGTATTTTTGTATTATTCACTCCGCGTGGACTATAAAAGAATGTGCACAGCTGACCGTTAACCACCTAATCCCTCTGCACCCAATAACAATAGCCATGGATTGAACACACAGGTAAGTCAAACTTTCTTATTGACTCTTACACAATAATTGCGCATTGGTATGAGTGTTAATAAGACTTTACTATATAAATTCAAACCGAATTTTGTGATCATTGACAAAGCTGAAGTAAGACCGATTACTTGAAAAAATACCAACAAAAAAAAATATATACAACTATTTATAAACACTTCGTGTTTGATTTATTTCTTACAAAAAGCGATATCAGCTGAGAATAATGACAGCGAATTCAACCAATCAAAAACTACCATCGAAATTAGGTGACAGTGTTTTAAAAAACTATTATGATCCGTTACTCCGTTAGGCCGTAACACACCTAAACCAGTTATTCCCCCTTGTTGCTATAGTTAGACATATGTAAACTTAATTCTGTTTTTAAAACGTTTTGAAATCGCCTTATTGGTTATATTCTCTGCTACTCTTCGTATCGAGGGCATACAAATATCAAAATACCTACCGGCCTCATTCATAGACTTGAATATTTTTTCTTCTTTAGTTGATGTATTAAATGATTTTACAGGTCTCGCATTTTTCAAGTGTTTTCCAGTTTCTGATCGAATGGGTGAGAAATTTGTCCCTGATGTCATTATATGGGATGAAATATGCACGGTATCGTTGAAAATATTACAAATATTCCTTGAATGGTTATCAACGAAAACCAAAAAAATTATTATGTGCGGCGATCATGGTCAACCACCACCATTTGTTGGTTTATCCCCACATGATTGGCTAAAGAAACACGTAAACTATTACGAAGAGACTAATACTGATCATAGATCACTTGATGAACAATTACGCGAGTTCAAACAACTAATCAGATTACAACCGGATAGAATCCAATGTGAAATAGCTCGTGAAATAATTTCAGAAACTCCCATGAATGATTTTTGGGAAACATGGAGACCGAAAGATTTGATAGTAGCAAGTAGAAAAATAGTCAGAGACACACTTCAGACGAAATTATTTGAAACACAAAAAGAAAAATTTCCAACACTTCCAGTACTACTCTCTTATAGACCTTCGGATACACGAAAGCAGAATATCGAAGTTGATATTCCTGGATAGCGTGAGAAGCAGATTCTCGTATTAAATGATATTGTGCTGGTTGATATAAGCGTCGTCGAAGATGCATTACGCGCTGATAAATCTCCGTGGACGTTGGGTTACATAGCGACGATAAACTCTTCACAGGGATTAACTGTCACAGACAAAACTGTTTGGATAGTAGATAATCGCATCGAGTGGTCGAATTTAGTTTATCTTGCCAGAGTGAGGAGAATGCATCAACTTCGAAGAGTTGTCCTGACAGAGTCAGGAGATGATAATGACACTACAATAGGTGATATTATCAGCGCTGACAACGTCAAGGACATAATCAGAAAAAAACTCTGGTTGTAAACAACAGGATAAAAAAATAAACGAGAATTTGAAATTGATACTGAATTAATAACCACGTTGAAACAACAACAGAATAATCACTGCGCGAGTTGCAATAGTATAATGTGTTGGTGTTGGTCGGATAAAGATCCTTGCCAATTTACCGTGGATAGAAAGAATAGCAGTATTGGTCATGCCAGAGATAATGTGATGCTGACCTGTCTTGAGTGCAACAGACGAAGAAGTGCTAGTTAAGACCACGCGGTGGTAATTGACTATCCTCGGGTAACACTTGTAGTTGTTGTCGAGTAAATCCTCCCTGATGAGCAGTTGAATCCAATCTATAGATTGCTGGTCTACCCGTAGATCGTGTTATGCTAGATATTTTATGTACAGTAACACTCCAAATAGGATCAGTAGCTCTTTTTTACCACCTTCGAGCTCTCCTGGTTCATATAAATACCTCACAGTGACATTACCGAATATTGGTTGTTTTGAAAAATCTTTTTGTGGGGTTTTAGGTATAGACTTTTTCTTAATCGCGTTGTTAGGTTTCATGTTAATTGTTCGAGTAATCTCATTATTGAGAGCGGTAATCACAGCTGGTAATCTCTTGACCCATTCACGGGATCGTTTATCCTGGATGAATTCCATAGCATATTGATATCCAAATAACCGCTCAGCAAGTGTCCGATTAAATCGTTCAACAATTGCCTGATCGCGATGTAGTGCAGTATGCCCTCGTCGTAACGCGGTATTATGATTTTTCATTGTTGATAAAACCGCACCCTGAAATTCCTTGCCAGGATCAGCTTGTAATAGATCTGGCCAGGGCAGAGGACCGCGTCGATAAATCCTTTCAAACGCAGAAGCAACTTCAGTTGATGATTTCGTCGCTAGTGGTTCTGCTTGTTTATATCGACTTGCAACATCATCTACAGTTAACGCGTATTGTAACCACCATCATGTGGCAGAAATAATATATCAGCCTGATGAACCTCATTAGGAACGGTCACATCAAAATGCGAGTAGTTAATTTGTTTAGGCGGCGGTAGATAAATTTGCCATATCGCCTGTTTAGATAACCAATGTATATTGTGGTATATTTCACCTTCACGGCGCTAGCGAGTTTAACGATTGCTGCTTTACCCCTCCAGTATCCTTTTGGAGAATAATAAATAGATTCCATGTTGTTATTAATTACCAGCACCTAACATCAATTTACCTTTCATGGCGGATTTTATCAACCATGAAGCCAATTTTTCTTTGATTCAAAAGCTAGCGTTTCCAGATTAATCATTGATAGAATTCAACGCATGAATCAATTTCACATCTGCGAGATGACGTTGTTGTAAATCTCCGCTCCGGTAAGCTATATCATGTATCGGACACGCTTCATCGATAGCATTTATCGGATTTTCTCCCGGGTTAGGATTATCCTGATTATCAAGTCTGATATCTAATCGTGTTCCCGGTCGACAATAACTATATCCTGGAAGGTGTTTTTCACCTGGATACTTCCTCCATGGTAACCCTGGGAGTTTAGCTAGCTTGGCGGCGATATCACCACCGCTTTTTTTTACAAATCGATATTTTTTGTACCGCATATTTCACACTTGCCAGTGACCGCTTCTCTGTTATTTTTTGTGGTAACAGTCGTTGGGTCAATAGTTGGTGTACGCTTCTTACATTTCACACGATATAGATCCATAATATATTTATGTTATATCTAATGGAAATGATTGATTTCTCAGCGCTAAAGAAAAAACAACAAGTAAAACATCACGATATGTTTTCAAACTCTATCAGGATGATTATCATAGGACCATCCGGAAGTGGTAAAACTCAGTTGCTAATCACGATGATAATGAAGCATATGACTTGGGACAAATTATATTTAGTTGCCCCGAGCGTGGATTATCAGCATTGTTATCAAGTGCTAAAAGATCACAACGAAAATGCTTCAGAAATTACCGGTGAAAACATTGTTGAGTTTATCACAGATATTGACGAAGCACCATCCGTGGAAGACATGGATGGAAGAATTAACAATCTTGTTGTGTACGACGCTGTGATGTTGGAACAACAAAAAAAACCTGCCAAAATATTTTCTCAAGGACGTCACAAAAACACAGACGTGATATATGTAACTCAGAAATACGCACAGATTCCAAGTATAATCAGAGAAAATTGCAATTTAGTATGTGTATTTAACGAAACAGGAAAATACACACTACAAAAAAATTATCAATGTTGTTGTGACTTTGATATGGATTTTAATAAATTTCGAAATTTCTTTAGTGGTACTCAGGTTACACCGCACGGATTTATAACTATAAAATTATCAGATCCTCAGACACGATATAGTATTGGATTAGATCGTATTTATAATTAATTTGGTTAACCCGTTAGCAGCAACGGGGCTGCGACAGCGATGTTGGCGTCCTTTTTTGCCCGTGGAAGCCTTTTTTTTTAATTTACGAACAAGCTTTGGTTTGCCAAATAAGGTCTGTGTGAAATCACAACAAAGTTGTTGTCGTGATGAAGCAACACATGGTGACAATAACCTGGCGTCGTCCGTTTTTTAAATTCTGTTTTGCTGAATGGAGACTTCTATTAAGCATTTACGAGGAAGCCTTGGCTGCCGAAATGACGCCTTGTAAAAGTCGTCGGATTCACCTTCTCTGCTGCTATAATTTTATGAGCCGCAACTTTTCTAATACAAATGGCACTTTTATCTTTCTAATTAAGAGTTTAAGAAATGCATGTGGATCCTTGTGTTTGTGCCCATGGTTGAGGGTTCATTGGTGGTATTGTTCATACTCTTCAAGTAAGTAGTTGTATATTGATGTTCTGGAACAATTGCAATCTTTTTCGATCGTTAGTCATATATTTTCCTCTAAATAAAAAACAAGTCAATCCAAATCATTTAACGGTATAATATAGGTCTGATATACTTACTATCCTTGCAGACAAGTGATCCAGGCTCCAATTCACCAAAGTTGCATTGCACATATACCTGCTCGCTCTCAAGATATGAAGAGAAACGAAACAGTTCTGTTCGATTAGAACATCGTGCATTCATCTCGGTTCCGCTATGAATATAGTTTTCTAATACTTTTTCCTGTCCGATGAAATACTCCAGATTAATTGGCGGTTTCATGAAGCATCGCTCTACAATTTAAATAAATGTGTTTTTTTATACCAGCTGTGTTGTTGTGTAATATATTTTGTCATAGGTTATGACTCTGGTCATCATAAAGTAACAGACGGAAGTCACTTTCCGTAAATTAATTTTCATGGCGATAAAATTGAAAATGTAAAATGAACTTATTCTGTTATGAACTGATTCTATAATTAGCCTTAAGTCAGTTGCATTCATATTCAAAAGAATGTAAAGTTTCGACTATATTTGTTATCTTCAAATTCAGGAATCAAATTGGTATTGTCCAGAATTCCGATGAGTAATAATTGTCTCGGAATACTGTTTGCGCACATTGTCATTTCAATGTAAAATCCTAATGAATTTTTCTTCTCAAATTATCTACACACAGTATTAAACAAATCTGCATACCGATTGCAATATACGGAATAAAAATAGGAGATATGAATGAATTAGGAATATAAATGAATTTATGACTCAGTTCCCAACTTACGTACAGTTATAAAGTGTATCACAACCCTATCTCGCAACAGAGCCCACGTGACAGATCTAACTACTCATTCTAATGATCCGGAATACCTATTCATGTGACCTAACCCATCCAAAGATTAGTGATTCAATCATTCTAAGAATCCAGCTGAACTAACTTTCAGTGAGAAATTATCCCAAAGTTGTTAATATATATTAGTATTAGAAACATGAAATAAATTAGATCTCAAATCGTAATATCTTAAAAAAGATGACATTCTATTAACACAATAGGTTTCTAATATCTTAACTACAGGTCATCATTACAATTTAATTTCATAAATCATTCCAACTTAAACACAATATTTCGCAAGAGTTATATAATATAACTGTACATTACACATACTTTAGAACCATATATATATATATATATATATATATATATATATATATATATATATATATATATGCATACATAATACGATATTTGTTTCATTTTTCCTCCAATGAGAATTCAATTGCATTTGTTAGAAGATTTCTAAAGCAACAATTCAAGTTTGCATTTTGAATATACCTTGCCAAATTATCTGACTTCTTTAAACGTTAGATTATTTTCAGTGCACAACTTTGTTCTTTCTTTATTACTGTACCCGTAACCTCGCTTGATTGCCCATTGTTAAATACAGCAAATATTAGTTTGGATTAACGACTTTGTCACTGACGTTTCATTTGATGAATCAGGTATATTTTTCTCATCTGCAACGAGTAATGGCTAAATGTGTAATCTTTTGAATGTAATATTTTGAACAAAGTCAATGATTCTCTCAGTTTTTACTAAAGCGGCCAAAGCACTTAATTATCTTTCAGAACTATCAATTCTCAACGACCTGATTGGTCACAAGAAAAGTAGTTACTGTAGTAAGAAGTGAAGGCAATACTTACTCGGCTCACATGACGGAATTTCAGAGGTGAATGAACCTTGATAGCACTTGATGTCCCTCTGTTCTAAGTCAAGATACATTGAATTCGTCTTATTATACAGTTCATATCCCTTAGAACATTTCAATTGTATCTACAAATGAAAAATAACTTCCATGAATAAAATGAAAAACGAAGTCTTATGAACACGTAATACATCCTTGTGAATAGTCGATCCAAAATTTGTATTGCCAATAACTGCTTCTAGACATCTCTCATCAGCTTCTTCCTCGTCGCGCTAATAATATATGTCATTTTGATTAATTTTGCAGTTGTCCATACAGATCGTTTAATGATGGTTCTAATCATTAAATGACAATACAATTCTATATTCTACGACATCAAGACAAACACTGCAGCGCTGATAAACATAGATAATGGCAGTCTGACAACTTATCAAGGTACAATTAGGTGACAAGTATATAGTACTGATAATATTTTATATACATGGAAAGGAAAGGAAAAAACTCAATAAAGAAAATAATGTCAGGATGGCTAGAATGAAGAAATGGGACACAACTTACATAAGTATCCGAAAGAATCTTCTCTCCTGTAGCAAGTACGTTATATCTGTTTCTAAAATGACCGTTGTCAATTGTTGTGGTGATGATGCATCTTTCTGTGATAAACAATACGAAAAGTTTGACACATGCTAAATATCAAGCATTATATCCTACTTAAAACAATCTTGCGTGATATCTTACATATGGGGCCAATATAACTGGTAGAGGTAGAACGTAGAAAAACTTCGGTAACAATCATCAACAGACGAGACGAAACTAGGAACGTTTAATGAACATAGGTGTGCTTTAGGATCTTTAGAAAATGTCGCAGGGTTCAATTCTTTTCATGGTCTGCCTCAGTAAATTCTGCATCCATCTTGTCAAATTTGATATCGATTGGAACTATTTTATCCCAGTTTAATTTAAATTGCCGTGTTATTTAACGTGACTACATCAATATATTTACAGAAGCAACTACCTCCAGCATATATATATATATATGTGTGTGTGTGTCTGAATGTGTGTGTGTGTGGATGGGTGGGGTGTTTATATAGCGCATAATCTTTAGAAGATGAAAGCGCTTTACAACATATATAATTTTATTAGCCGCAACTTTTCTGATACAAATGACACTTTATCTTTCCAATTAAGAGTTCAAGAATTTTATTTGGATCCTTGTGTTTGTGCCCATGGTTGAGGGTTCGTTAGACTGGTGGTATGTTTCATACTCCTCAAGTATGTAGTTGTATATTGATGTTCTGGAACAATTGAAATCTTTTTCGATCGCTAGTCATATATTTTCCTCTCAATAAAAACAAGTCAATCCAAATCATTTAACGGTATAATATAGGTCTGATATACTTAGTATCCTTGCAGACAAGTGATCCAGGCTCCAATTTACCAAAGTTGCATTGCACAGATACCTGTTCGCTCTCAAGATATGAATGGAAACGAACCAGTTCTGTTCGATTAGAACATCGTGCATTCATCTCGGTTCCGCTATGAATATAGTTTTCTAATACTTTTTCCTGTGCGATGAAATACTCCAGATTAATTGGCGGTTTCATGAAACATCGCTCTACAATTTAAATAAATGTTTTTTTAAACCAGCTGTGTTGTTGTGTAATATATTTTGTCATAGGTTATGACTCTGGTCATCATAAAGTAACAGTCACTTTCCGTAAATTAATTTTCATGGCAATAACATTGAAAATGTAAAAGGAACTTATTCTGTTATGATCTGAGTCTATAATTAGCCTTAAGTCAGTTGCATTCATGTTCAAACGAATGTAAAGTTTCGACTATATTTGTTATCTTCAAATTCAGGAATCAAATTGGTATTGACCAGAATTCCGATGAGTAATAATTGTCTCCGAATAATGTTTGCACACATTGTCATTTCAACGGAAAATACTAATGAATGTTTCTTCTCAAATTATCTACACACAGTATTAAACACATCTGCATACTGATTCCAATAAAAGAAATAAAAATAGGAGATAAGAATGAATTAGGAATATAAATGAATTTACGACTCAGTTCCCACTTGACGAACAATTGCAAGAGGGGATTACGACCCTATGTCGCAATATAACTAATGTGACAGATCTAACTACTCATTCTATTGATCGGAAATACAAATTCAATGTGACCTAATCCATCCAAGGGTCAGTGATTTAATTATTTTATGAACGCAGCTACACTAACTTCGAGTGAGAAATTATCCCAAAAGTTATTAATATATTTTAGTATTAGAAACGTGAAATAAATGTGATCTAAATCGAAATATCTTACAATAGATTTTATATTCTATTAAAAACATGCCTAATATACATAGATGGTGCTTACGTGGTCTGCACTCGGGTGAGCCTGGATGCAATGCGCCATCAACACATTTCAAACGTCCCTGAGATTCATAGCCACCAGCATACTTTTCATACTCATTGTTACATGTGAAGATCAACTCAGTGTTGTCAAGGACGTATGAATTTGCCTTTATTTTTATTCCACTAATGTCTTTTATTTGACCGTTTGAAAGAGCGGGTACATTGCAAATCTCTACAAAATTGAATGAGTATAATTATCATTTTCCCATTAGCTATGCGTCCAATGCCCTCATCAATCGAATGCAGATTTGCATAACATTTACTTCAGTGGCAGCTTTAATTTTAACTCATTACTAATATTTATCTACCAGTGGTAGTTAAAAACATTTGACATAAATTAACTCAAAACTGACTATCAAACAAAGGTAAAATGCGCTTTGAACATTTGAACACGTTTATTATAAACGTATAGATAATACAGCTAGGTATCGCCGGTGTAATTCAGGAAAAATACTCATCTTACCATAATCTATATAAACTTTAAAATAATGCATGGGCAACAAAATGAGATTCTTATTAACAAATATTTTCATGTTATGAAACGAAAGCGAAATTGAGGCACAAAACATATTACAAGTTTTATACTTTTTCATTGAATAAAGTACGTTATGGTCTGATATATGATATACAGTTGATTATTCTTATATATTTTACTGTAACACTGAGGTGGTGGACTTGACCATTGTCCATTTCCCATGCATATAGCAAACTGGGAAGCTTTACCCTCTATTGCAGGGGTCGGGAATCTTTTTGTCTGAGATAGCCATGGACACCACATATGTTGAAAAGTAATTCTTTGAGAGCCATACATTATGTTTAAAACTAAAAATTCAAGTTAATGTGTGCATTTTGTGTAATTTCAACACTAAAAATACAATAATTATGTCTCTGAATTCTTTTTAATAACATTGTTATGCTGTTGCTAATCAGCAATGAGTATTTCTTACCATTAATGCGACTTCTGGTGCTGCATGGCTTTGCTGATGGCTTTGTAGTATGGTTGATACGTGGTGAGGTTAAGCTTCATGCAGGAGTTGAGACTTCCATCCGTTAAACGTGATCGCAGGTTGGTCTTAATGTTCTTTAGATGTGTGAAAGACTGTTCGCATGCATACGTAGAGCCAAACATTGTCAGTACAGCAATACTCACACGTTGCAGTGTGTGGTATGTGACGGGAAGCGCGTTCGAAGTTTTGACAATCAGCTGGTCTGCGTGTTGAAGTATTTTTCATTTCTGCCCACTTGTGTTGGCTCGCCAACTCTGCTTGCTGTCGTGCAAGTCTTTCCAAATCTTCATTCAGTGACTTGAACTTATTCACCCACATGTCTGAGGCCCTCAGGTCAGCAGCTTGGAGCTCAAAAGCTCTGCAACTCAGGTCAGTGCTGTCCACTGCACACTCGTGTGGATGGGTGATGAACGGGTGTGCTCGCGAAATTCTCCAAAGCGCGCTTTAAATGACTGCAGGAGATTAGACGTGAAGCCTGCTAGCTGCTGAAGATTAAGATGTTGAGCATGGTCATTTGAGGTGCACGTATCTTTGAACTCTCCCAGTTTTTCAAAGTGTAGTAAACGACCTGTTTCAATGTCAGCGATGAAGAGTTCTAGCTTGTTTTCAAATGCAAACACTGCTTGTTGCAGGGATAATATTGTATTTCCAACGCCTTGCATTTTCACATTGAGCTGATTTAGATGTTCAGTCATGTCTACGAGATAATATAACTTCAAGAGCCACTCAATGTCAGCTAACTCGGGATGCTCGACATTCTTCATTTCAAGAAAAGTCCGGATTTCGCTCAGACAAGCCGCAAATCGGCTGAGCACCTTCCCCTTGACAACCAACGCACGTTGCTGTGCAGAAGCAGACCAGGATAATTATTCCCAACCTCATCAAGCAGTGTTTTAAACTGGCGATCATTTAATGCTCGGGCAACAATAAAGTTGACTACCCGAACCACCAGCGACATCACCTCACCAAGCTGCACGCCACACATCTGAGCACAAAGCGCCTCCTGATGTAGGATGCAATGAAAGCTTATGATGCGTCTGTTTTCATGCTCACAAAGAAGAGCGACAAATCCTCTGTTTCTCCCCATCATGCACGGAGCACCATCAGTGCACACCGAAACAAGTTTTTCCATCGGTAGATTTTTTTCTTTAGCGAACTCAGTGAAGGACTCGAATAAATCCTGCCCTCTTGTTGTGCCTTTCATAGACAAAACAGCAAGACTTTCATCATGTAGTGTATCACCGACAACATACCTTGCAACCACGTTGAACTGGGATAAATTACTGACGTCTGTTGACTCATCCAAAACGAGAGAAAAAAACTGTACCGTATTTATGTCCTTCACTTGCATTGCCTCAATTTGATTTGACATCATGATGCTACGATCGTGAACAGTTCTTGCCGACAGAGGCATGTCTTTTATCCGTTTAATTATTTTGTCCTTATCCGAAAAGTCATCAAAAAGTTCATTGGCAACATCAAGCATGAATGATTTGGCATACTCCCCATCTGTGAATGGCTTTCCGTGTCCCACAATAGCTAAAGCGCCATCAAAGCTAGCCGAATTCCAGTCACCTTGTTGGGTCCATACACTGATTTGCTGCTGACTAGCTTGCACTCTTGATAGCAGTTCTTGACATGCTTTCTTCCTGCTGTCTCCCGCAGGATATTATTTCGATGCAAATGTAGAATGGCGTGTCTCGAAGTGTCGCTTTACATTTGACCGTTTCATAGATGCAATTGTATCACTGTATATTAGACACACTGCAGAACCCGTTCTCTCTACAAAGGCAAATTCCTCTGTCCATTCCTGCTGAAAAGTACGATACTCATCGTCTTTCTTTCTTTCAGCCATCTTGTCAAAAGGGTTTCTAAAATTAGTTAGCTGACAACGCGATTAAAACGAAAGTTTACCTTCTGATCCGACGACAATCTGTTGTGCGGACCCTTTTGCACATGCGCACATCGGCCGCTATTTTCTAAAGCAATATACGGCAGCCCCACTTGAACAATGTCAGATATAGACACAACGACATGTATTTTTGCCACTTTTCCACAGAAATCACTGCGAACAGGCTTTCTAGTTCTCGCATTTTTCGTCACTTGAGGGAGTGTAGAGGTGGCTACTCTTGCAGCATGACTTGCATTTGGAGGTAAGGCAAGAGTTATTTCCCTTTAATTACAATGAATGAAGGGTTGCTATTTTTCTGTCTTTTAGGTCAGCGGAGTTTATCTCCTTTACCACTTCTGATGCTGACCTGCAGTAGACTTTAGCTCATTTGTAGAATGAAATATTGATATGCACTTAATATGTAGATCAAAGGAGTCTAAAGAAACATTTTTTTTATAATCGAACATTTGTCTGCGAGCCTGATGCAGCCATCAATAGAGGCACATCTGGCTCGCGAGCCATAGGTTCCCGACCCCTGATTTAAGGTATCAAATTTGCGCCATATTATGTGCTCTGGATACGGAAAGTATCATGATTTATAAGCCACATTCAGTTAAGTTTCGTTCCATGCAAAAAGCCTATATAACCGTTGACACATATACGATATGCGACTATGGTGAATAGAAGGGATGGCGTATCACAGAATTTTGTAATATATAGGAAAGAAATAATGATATAATGAGACACTGAATAGATAATAGCATACGAAGACGTCGTTTCGGTCATAATAGTGATAGTACCTACAAGAGCTATTTTGTTTTCAGTTTAAAAATAAATAAGGACTGAAGCACATTAAAATATATATCTTGGTAGTTATAGGTACTCACTCCTTAAACATCGGTACTATGTCTTAGAATTTGTTCCGTCTGTTCTTAATGAAACTTGTCATACATGCCCTTTATAACCAAAACTTTTTTATGTAAGCAACAACACCCCGAGTCTTTTCTGTTTGGTTTTTCTTTCTTTCTTTCCTATCCGTTTAGTAATAATATTAGTATAAGTATTAGTATTATAATTAATAGTATTAATATTCTTTTGTATTCTTCCATTCAAAATAGCTATATTGCGATACACAAACGTTAACCTAAATAACGTAAAGAAAACATAAACCATCTTAAATGTCTTGCCAGGTTCGCATGTGGAGTTCCCCATCCATATTCCTGCATTACACGTTATGATCCCATGCGGTCTGTATCCTTCACCACAGACGATCTCGATGCTTTGATTATGGGGAACAAACTCTCCTGGTGTGGTTTTCGTTTCACTGACGATGAAACCGGTAATATCTCTAGCCACTTCAATGGTTTGACACATTTCTACAAAAGAGGGTACCAAAATTATGAATATTAAAGTTCATATATTGACGTTTATGTTTGTGTCACATAGTTTAATTCTTTATTCACATAAATCAAATTTCTGTGATTCTTGTAAAATCATAATGAATAATTTAATAACAATTTTGCTAAAAGACTTACAATAAAAATGTTGGAAGAGGAATTTTTTTAGACTGATACACCCATTTAAGAACATAAAACTCTTTTCAATAAATATTTTAGATCAATTTATTCAGGTAAAACCATTGACTAGTCAGTGACCTTGTGGCAATGTAACGATTTAGACAACTAACTTAAACAACTAATGTTATATATAGTCAATATACTTACTTAATTTCTAAACAGTGTCACATAATGATATATTGATCAGACCTATCTTATTATGAACGTACGTGTATTTTCTAATATGTTTATATACACAGTTACTAGTCTTTGTATCAATTAAATAAAACAATTGAAACATGTAGAACGTGTCGTAAAGAAAATAATAAGCATAACATACAAATGTGTTGGGTCGAAATTGTTGTTAGTTATCGAGATAATGGTGAATGTTTTAATTTAACATGTAGAATCAGTATTATGTGTATCTGACTTCCTTTGAAAGCAGTTTATTGGACATACCAATTAATGTTATACTTCAATCATAGATACAGAGAAATGTAACTAGATTCCCCAGGACATAATACATGACTAGAAGAATTAGCGTTATAATCATCTGCAAGAAAAACATGTGCAGCTGCAGCGCCATACGAGAATGTGAAGAAACCCCACTTCAATCAACAATCAAACGTAACAATTAGACGGATTATGTGTTAACAAAAACTATTTTTTTTTTCGTTTACGAAAAGTACACCTAAGAAGCATTTTCGTAGACGGACAAAATATCTTATGATTCTTATTAGCATTGTGAATCATAACTATTAAAGAATGAAAGAGAAATGACAAACATGTTTTCATTAGCATGCATATTTGAAACCATTCAGTATCTCAAATTAGATCCGGACACAGAATATTAATCTTATGTCAAACATTATGTGTCACTATATCTACATTACATTGATGAGAAAATCGGTATATTAATTGAATTCATCACGTTAAATCAAAACAAATTCCTGTTGCACAATAATTTTAAACCATGTGCTAAAGGACCTGCACGTGCACATATTATATATATATATATATATATATATATATATATATATATATATATATATATATATATATATATATATATACACACACACACACTTGGCTCCATATTCCACCTTATTGCGTAGCTTTGTGCCGGTCCGATTAGTTACCATTGTTTTCAATGGATACCAATTTAGGACATTTGCATATCGTCTATATGCATATTTCGCACTATTGCATGATTTATTCTGGTACGAACGTGCATTACTATGTGTTAAGTTGGTTCGAATGACTGCATTGTTCAAAAGTGTTCCTTTCAAAATGAAAACAAATCGATTCTGAAAATTGGTGGTCAAGTTTTTTTTTAATGAGGTCTTTTAATATCAAAATCACAGCTATTAGATTTCAGTTGGTCACCAGGATGCGCTATAGTAGATAACCATACATAACAACAAGACCGAATTAGCTCTCTGATTCTCTGATGATCACCAGGTGCAGATCTCAATCAAAACCATACTTCGTTCACCAGCTCTAGCACCGAACAACGAGCCGACTTCTATGGAATCGGTTGAAGACAGCGATAGCGCAATTGAATCGGACAGCACAATAATGGATTATCCAATATAGTAAATTTTGAACTTTCACATACGTAAACAAATGGATTATGTAGAACTATATAATATTGAGTTCAACAAAATGATAAAAGGATAAATAATAATTACCTATGTTTATGATGAAAGGGTTTTGTTGTCAATGCCACTGCATATGTACTCATACATATATATTGCCTATTTTTTTAACGCCCAGTTTAACATGAACCTATTTAAAGCGGCGAGGGGGGGGGGTCGGGCTGCTTATTTCCGTGAAATAATGGGTATCAGTATGCATGTTGCACCAGACACTCGCCATAATATGAACGTCGGATTAGTGCATACGCCGGTTAATTACATATCATAGCATCGGTCCCGAGGCCATGCAAATAAATATAAGCGGAGCAGACAGTATATATATATATATATATATATATATATATATATATATATATATATATATATATATATATCTATATATATATATATATATAATTGTGTGTGTGTGTGTGTGCACTTCGAGTACTTTTAGCAAATATATTAAAATTATTGTTAACTAGCAATATGTATATATATATATATTGACATAGGTAGAGTTTGATATTGCATTTAATTGATCCACTGTTTAATCTTAATCCTCTAATCAAGTTGACGGGTTCCTATTCATATTTCCTGGTATTTCCGGGACTGTTCACACTCATTTAAAGGACTAAGAAACTACTTAATTTTCTAAACGAAATACAGAATTTGCCAGTTCAAACGATAATAAGTAAACTCAGCCACTTGCATTACCTCATAATTGTCAAGACATTTCCTAATAATTTTCTTTGAAAAAATCTGCTCGAGCCATATTAGAAATAAGCACCACAATCTTTGACTAAACAAACCAATGTAATCAATGTATGATTAATGGAAAGTAGAACTAATTGAGTTTTGCGAACGTCAAGCATTAAAAAATATTCTTAGTCTATACTAGTGTTTTCATAAATCCCATGTCTTCTACATGACATCATATACCCTAAACAGATACCTTTATTGATAATTTGGTGAAGTACGCCATTCCTTGATTATAAGAAATCTGCATTGGGCAAGATTGCCTCTTTAACTATGTTAAAAAGGTAAGCAAGTGACTGGTATACAATAGTCAAAGTATAGAATAGCAAACATCATTTTACAAATCTAAGGAGACTAAACTTACCATTTAAATTCATTAAAAAGATTTCTTTTTCTGACTGAATTAAAGCAATTGTATAAGACTAATTGAAGGCCTAACTGATGCTCTTTATCATAACAAACATTCGACAAAACATATGAAATAATATAAGTACCATAAATGTAAAATCTACTGAAAAGGATTGTATATGTTAACATTTCACTAACGATGCTTGGCATGCCATTTAAATGTAAGCTGAGAAACGCCAGATCAGAATGATAGAAATCTGACAAAAAGTTATCGGAACTTTAAACGGAACAAAATGTATCAGAATCATTTGGACATATGTCATTAGGTTCTAACAATGTCATCCGGTCGCTATTTCTAAAACTTTATTCATATCTTCATTAGAACCTTTATTTCAAGAATTATCATTTCATGTAACGTTCGGTTCTGGGTAATTAAACGTTTACTTTTAACATGTTTAAATTTCCGAAAAAGGCCCACTGGACTGGATATATGTTTCATACAATCATATAGTTGACGAATTAATGATAAGGTATTGCAGTTATATAATTTATAAATTTAATAAATAACTATTTACTTCTCCAAATCTGTATGTAACATTTTAAGCCGATATTACATGTTTTAAGCTATACAAAAGTATTTCTTTTGATAATATGACCCAATGACCAGATCATGTTTTCTCTCAACACTGGTTGGATAAAGTAATGTGCGTCGATGCAGAAAGATAAATGAATTGGACCATTCCACGTCGTCTGAAATAGTCATCTTTGTTTGATTGAACACCACTTGGAACAGATCCATTGACTATTCCGCAAAGAACTTTTCAGGTTCTCGAAACATAACTTGTCTATAATCAAAGATACATAACACTCAATAGACGACTTTAAATACATGTATCCAATATTAGTTTATTTGTGGCTTCTTTTGTTTCATTTCCATAATCAATAACATGATGATACGATACAATTATATATATATATATATATATATATATATATATATATATATATATATATATATATATATATATTTATACCACATACATTAAAAATAACATGGCCTTTGAAGTGTTGGTATAAAGCAATTTGATATACCAATAGTATTGGTATATCAAATAGTGATCCGCCCATAGCGCAATAATACGAATATATAAACATTCTTTCTACCGTAGGCCGATAGCTCTATGAAGAATTTCTACTCATTCATTAATCATAAATGACATGAAATTAACGACACAAATATTAATAGTCCCAGTTTTCTAAATATTAAAATGGTACACAATTTCATCGGAATCCTGTCTTTTCCCTCTCCCCCTCTCATGCAAAATAAGCACAAATCTGGAGTGAGAGAGAAATATATTGCGCTGGACGAAAACATTAAAGCTGAACTTGTACCAAGTAACCCACAGTACTCTGTTTCCTCGTAAACTTATGCTTACGCTTTCCTTGGGATTTATCTATAGTATTCATAATATCAATGATCCATAGTTGCAATCGTCAGACGACACACAATGCCTACATGTTAAATTTGTCGGTTACGATGCGCACATACTGTATTGTGTTTTAAGCCTTTGTTGTTGTTTCTGAAACTCGTTTTAATCGAGTATTAATAATTAAATATAAAACTGTCCAAATGGTCGCCAGCGGCCCCCCCCCCCCTCTCTCTCTCTCTGGAGCAAAAATACACGAAAATACAAGCGTTCTGGATTTTTGCTTGTGTCATACGACGATGTCTCTGGACCTATGAATGATGGCAATGTTAGTCAAGACGTACAGAGAGAGAGAGAGAGAGAGAGAGAGAGAGAGAGAGAGACAGAGACAGAGAGAGAGAGAGAGAGAGACAGAGACAGAGACAGAGAGAGAGACAGAGAGATGTTTAGTCTGTAGAATCGCTAATAAAATCAAAATGATGACTTGGTTGAACTGTCAATATATTAAAATATTTTAATTACCTCTTGCTGGTTCATAATTCCAATTCGTTTATATTCCACGCGAATTTCCATACGACAGTAGGTCAATGACAGTGCATTCATAGTCTATAATAAGATCACCGTGTTTGCAGTGCACTACTTTCTTCATTAAAAAAACAACAACACAACACCATATTTTATGTTTAAATAATGCGTGTGTCTTATATTGATTTAATAAATGTGAATAAAAAAGAAAATGAAAAAGAAAACAATCAACTTATCAATTTGAATATGTGATTGTGAATAACAAGAAAAATCGTAGAACTAGATTTTGTAGCAGACAGCCACTTGGTTGTGAGGAGGTCATTTACTCGGGCAATATATCAGGAGCACATCGTAACTCCAACTTGCAAATATTTGTATTTGTATGTGATATAAATAAAATATATGTATAGTATGTAGGCTGTATCATTGATATACCACTCGTTGTATAAATTTTTCATTAAAAGGAAACTCGGGCAAGCCTCGTTTCCTTTTAATGAAAAATTTATACATCTCGTGGTATATCATTGATACAGCCTACATACTATACATATATTCTATATATATATATATATATATATATATATATATATAAATATGAATATATATATATATATATATATACGCAAAGAGAGAGGGAGAGGGAGAGAGATATAATGGAAGATTTTGCACAATGATAGATATCAAAGAAGACGAATATAAGGATTAACTATCATGCAAGATTAACATTGATTACTATTACAATAAACAAGAATCTCAGGCCTTATATAGCAGGAGTAGAGTAATTCTACATTAGACATATGACAAAATGTGGAATTAACTCACTCTTTATGCACATGGGAAGTGTTGGACTCCATATCCCTTTGCTGCAGAACACTGAGGTTACCTCTAATTTCTGATAATTTCCTTCAAGGTGAAGCTCCATATTATCTGGACAATGAACATTCAAAGTTTTTCCGTGCTCTACGTAATGGACTTCGGGCAACAGGAATAATGACCTGTCTACGTGACATTGTTCTATGATTATACATTTAAACAAATGCAATTATAGGCAGCATGACCTTGCAATCGTCAGTGAATTTAAACCAACAAACCAAAAGTAAAGAACAAAATGGAATGTAACGTTATCGAATTGAAATTGTATTTTGTTTTAAAACACATTTTGAAAATCAACAATAGTATTCCTTACAACGTAACATCAGTCAGAAGACTGTCTTAATATTGTTTTTTTCACTCTTTCCACACACAAAAATAACAACTATCGAAAAATATTCATCATTGCAATCAATATATAAAACCTCCTACTAAAAGGCGTGTTCTCCGTTGTTAAATTAAATCGCTGATACTTAGTGAACAGAGATGGAAATGTTTTTCATTATTGACAGTATAATATTCAATGACAAGAATAGCATGTCTTGATGACTCCAGTGCATTACTGAAAAAATAAGACCTTGACTTATTATATTCCCTATTTAAAGCTACGTACAATCTTATATGAAATCATTTTACCAAAGATAACTCTAACGTACAACAGTTTCTTACATCCTGACAGAAGTTATACTATGACAAGAAAATAACCGGTAGCTATAATATATTTGTCTAGCTGAAATTTGTTGTGCAGCTCTAATTGGAGAACGGTAAAAGACTACCGTCAAATAATGGACTCGTTTTATCCGGGATATATATGAAATGTCATGCAACTATTCATTCTGATAAGTTAGTTCAAGTTCAATTTGCAAAATTAAAACAATATCAAGGCTGCCGAAATCCTGATTTGTATCCACCATTCAGAATATATTAGAACCACATTTATCTGGACGTGACGCAAAATTTGCGACTCTTGCTATGAATATTCTTGGATATGTTTGTTGCTAATGAATTTCCATCGACCTAGCCATCTAACATATTTAGTTCTTTGATTATGTTTGTATTTATCTATTAAGTCTATATAATTGCAATCTCCTTCTCAAATACATTGTAGTTCTATTAATGGTTTAATCGCTTATATTTAATTAGTCTGGTTTACACGGCTAAAACAATGCAAATATCTTGCTTAATTGGTCTAGTCTTTTGCATATGTCAACTTACGTAATTTGCAGAGAACGAATCACCCTCTAATATTGATGTAAGAATATTGAGAGGTATGAATAATATTTAAAGATGACTACACGGTTGCATCCGCCCATAACTTAGTTTGTGTTTAATCCAGTGGCACGTCATATACAAGGAATCATTCTAATAAAGATAGCAATCATCGACAAAAGTTTGTTATCACTGCAAACATTTTTAGAGCTGATATTATCTAGACAGATTTAACAGGATATTGGCATAAGAATCCTGTCAAATAACTATTCCAGTATCCGCGATACGTTCGTAAGGTCAAGAAACTAATCTTCCTTATAAGTTTCCTCGAGATTGTAAGTGCACCTTGCAAAATTTAAAACATCGTCAAAAGCGGAGATTTCTCAAATCATATCTACCAATCACAACATTCCATGACCACATAGAAGAGTAAATATTTCAATTGTTAACGGAAGTGAAGTAGACTTTGTGCCTGATATGAAAAGATATATGTATTTTATTTAGCTGCTTTCAAATTATTTCTCTACTATTGCGTGTTACCTCATAAATCGATTAGCAATAACTAAATCAATTGAAATTTATCATTTTATTATTTATGTGTCGTTAACAGAGTACGTCTGAATGATGAATTAGAAATAGTACGTCTGCTTTTTGCTGGAATGCTGTTATTTATTCTTATACTACTGAATATCTTTAACAATAATAACAACACTAACACAAACAGTAAAAAAGAAACAGTACAGCTATCAATTAGCAACAACCTGATTGGTCACAAGACAATTAGTTATTGTAATAGGAAGTGAAGGCAATACTTACTAGGCTCACATGACGGAATTTCAGTGGTGAATGAACCTTGATAGCACTTGATGTCAGTCTGTTCTAAGTCAAGGTACATTGAATTCTTCTTATTATACAGTTCATATCCCTCAAAACATATCAACTTTATCTACAAAAATAAAATAATACCCAGAATTAATATGAAAAATAACTGCCCTGAATAAATTGCAAAACGTAGTCTTATGAACACGTAATATATCCTTATGACTTTTGCGGTCCAATGTTTGTATTGCCAATAACTACTTCTAGACATATCTCATCACCTTCTCTACGTCGCGCTAATAATATATACCATTTTTATCAACTTTTCTGTTGTCCATACCGATCGTTTATTGATGGTTCTAATCATTAAAATACAATCCAATTATAGATTCTACGACATCAATGCAAACACTGCATCGATGATAAACATGCATTATGAGACAATGGCAGTCTGAAAACTTATCATGATACATGTAGGAGCGGACTATATAGTAAAGATAATATTTTATATACATGGAGAGGAAAGGCAAGAACTCAAAAATGAAAACAATGTCAGGATGACTAGAATGAAGACATGGAACACAACTTACATTGCTACCCGAAAAACTCTTCTCTCCTTTAACAACAATTTTCCCTCTGTTTCTAAAATGTCCGTTGTCAATTGTTGTGATGATGTCGCATCTTTCTGTGTTTTAAACGACAATAAACAATTCGAAAAGTATGACACAAGTTAAGTATCGAACATTGTATCCATTTTTCTACATTCTCGCTTGATAGGCTACACATGAGGCCAAGAAACGTTGGGGAAAGAACGTGGAAAAACCTCGGGAACAACCAATAACCCACGAGACGAAACTAGGAACTTTTCATGAACATGTTTGTCCTTTAGCACCAGTTTGTTTCCTTCTAAAATGGTGCATATATCAAATATTTTAATGCTATTCCACGGTAAACACTAAATCCATTTACGAAAGTTGACATTAATGCGAAATATTTATCCCGGATTAATTTAAATTAACGTCTAAATTAACGGGACTACCTCAATATATTTACAGAAGGATCTTGCTATATATATATATATATATATATATATATATATATATATATATATATATATATATATGGATGGATGGATGGATGGATGGATGGATGGATAGATAGATAGATAGATAGATAATTTTTCCTCCCAAGAGAATGCAGTTCCATTTTTGTTAGACGATTTCTGAAGCAAAAATTTAAGTTGAATATATATTACCAAATAATCTGCAATGCTTCTTTAAACGTTAGTTTATTTTCAGTTCACATCTTTGTTCTTTCTTTATTACTGTACCCGTAACCACGCTTGATTTCCTATTCTTAAATATAGCAAATATCAGTTTGGATTAACGACTTTGTCACTGACGTTTCATTTGATCAGTCAGGTATATTTTTCTCATCTGCAACGAGTAAAGGCTAAATGTATAATCTTTTGAATGTAATATATTGACCAAAGTCAATGATGCACTCAGTTTCAACTAAAGCGGCCAAAGCACTTAATTATCTTTCAGAACTATCAATTCTCAACGACGTGATTGGTCACAAGAAAAGTAGTTACTGTAATCGGAAGTGAAGAAATACTTACTCGACTCACATGACGGAATTTCAGAGGTGAATGAACCTTGATAGCACTTGATGTCGGTCTGTTCTAAGTCAAGGTACATTGAATTCTCCTTATTATACAGTTCATATCCCTCAGAACATGTCAACTGTATCTACAAATGAAAATTAAGTTCCCTGAATAAAATGAAAAACGAAATCTTATGAACACGTAATACATCCTTGCGACTAATCGATCCAAAACTTGTATTGCCAATAACTGCTTCTAGACATCTCTCATCAGCTTCTTCCTCGTCGCGCTAATAATATATGTCATTTTGATTAATGTTTCAGTTGTCCACACAGATCGTTTAATGATGGTTCTAATCTTAAATGACAATACAATTCTATATTCTACGACATCAAGGCAAAAACTGCAGCGCTGATAAACATAAATAGATAATGGCTAGGAACAAGTAGGTGACGAGTATATAGAACTGATAATATTTTATATACATGGAGAGGAAAGGAAAAAAACTCAATATAGAAAATAATGTCAGGATGGCTAGAATGAAGAAATGGGACACAACTTACATTAGTATCCGAATGAATCTTCTCTCCTGTAACAACATCTATCCCTCTGTTTAAAAAATGACCGTTGTCAATTGCAATGATCTTGCATCTTTCTGTGATAAACAATACGAAATCTTTAACACATGTTAAGTATCAAGCACTATATCCTACTTAAAACGATCTTGCGTGATATTTTACAAATGGGGCCAATATAACTGGTAGAGGTAGAACGTAGAAAAACCTCGATAACAACCATCAACTGACGAGACGAAACTAGGAACGTTTAATGAAAATATTTGTGCTTTAGTTTCCTTGGAAAATGTCGCAGAATTAAATTCTTTCATGGTCTGCCTCAGTAAATGCTTCATCCATTTTGTCAAATTTGATATCAATTAGAACTATTTTATCCCAGTTTAATTTAAATTGACGTGTTATTTAACTTGACTACATCAATATATTTACAGAAGCAGCTACCTCCGACATATATATATATGTGTGTGTGTGTGTGTGTGTGTGTGTGTGTTTTATATAGCGCATAATCTTTAGAGCTGAAAACGCTTTACATAATATATAATTTTATGAGGGAAGAAACACCAGCACGTTTGTGTCACTTTCCGTAAATTAATGTTAATGGCGATAAAATTGAAAATGTGAAATGAACTTATTCTGTTATGAACTGAGTCTATAATTAGCCTTAAGTCAGTTGCATTCATATTCAAAAGAAGTAACGTTGCGACTATATTTGATATCTTCAAATTCAGGAATCAAACTGGTATTGTCCAGAATTCCGATGAATAATAATTGTCTCCGAATAATGTTTGCGCACATTGTCATTTCAATGGAAAATTCTAATGAATTTTTCTTCTCAAATTATCAAAACACAGTATTAAACACATCTGCGTACTGATTCCAATATACAAAAAAAATATAGGAGATAGAAATGAATTAGGAATATAAATGAATTACGGCTCAGTTTCCACTTGACGAACAATTGCAGGAGGGGATAACGACCCTATGTCGCAATATAACCCACGTGACAGATCTAACTACTCATTATATTGATCGGTAATACAAATTCAATGGGACCTAACCCATCCAAGGGTCAGTGAATTAATTATTCTATGAACGCAGCTAAACTAACTTCCACTGAGAAATTATCCCAAAGTTATTAATATATTTTAGTATTTGAAACATGAAATAAATGTGATCTAAAATCGAAATATCTTACAATAGATGTTATATTCTATTCAATACATGCCTAATATACATAAATGATGCTTACGTGGTCTGCACTCGGGTGAGCCTGGACGCAATGCACCATCAACACATTTCAAAAGTCTCCGAGGTTCATAGCCACCAGCATACTTTTCATACCCATTGTAACATGTGAAGATCAACTCAGTGTTGTCAAGGACGTATGAATTTGCCTTTATTTTCCTTCCAAAAATGTCATATATTGAACCGTTTGAAAGAGCGGGTAGATTGCAAATCTCTACAACATGGAATGAGTATAATTATCATTTTCCCATTAGCCATGCGTCCAATGCCCTCATCAATCCAGTGCAGATTTGTTTAAAATTTACTTAAGTGGCAGCTTTAATTTTAACTAATTTCTAATATTTATCTACCAATGGTAGTTAAAAACATTTGGAATAAATTAACTCATAACTAACTCTATCTCAAACAAAGTTAAAATGCGCTTTGAACATTTGAACACGTTTATTATAAACGTATAGATAATACAGCTAGTTATCGCCAGTGTAATTCAGGAAAAATTCTCATCTTACCATAATCTATATAAACTTTAAAATAATGCATGGGCAACAAAATGAGATTCTTATTAATAAATATTTTTATGTTATGAATCGAAAGCGAAATTGAGACACAAAACATATTACAAGTTTTATACTTTTTCATTGAATAAAGTACGTTATGCTTTGATATATGATATACAGTTGATTATTCGTATATATCTTACTGATACACCGAGGTTATGGACTTGACCAATGTCCGTTGACAGTGCATATAGCAAACTGGGAATCTATAGGCTCCATTATGTGATGTTCATCACAGCTGTAAACGGAAGCATTTAAATGTTGGGATGAACGTGACAGTATACGATAGATACAACAATAAATAGTTTAAGAGAGAAAATAATATTTCAAAGCATTCATTTATATTCGATCAATCGATATTGGTGTTTAAAGCATGTATGGTCCTTTACAAATATTATTCCCGTTTATATTGCAAAGTTATTCATCAAAAGGTTAGAAACCCAAAATGTTACTTTCTGAAGCCATTGTAATATTAATGACAAAATTTAACACTGTGTAATGGGAATACATGTAAATACATCTTAGAAAAATCACAGGATAGCCTTTGAACGATATTTATATTCTATATATGTGTTCTCTATAATAATGTCGATAATATATTCATTGAATATATTCACAAAAAAATAGTTTCGAATACTGAACTATGTGATGCACAACATCCTGATACGATTGAGAAAATGACTAACATGTACTCAATCTGGGACCCGACTTCCTGAGAGTTGTCAGTGAGATAAACTGCACCATTCTCAGGAGGCAATGGCTTTTCACATACGATCTCTGAAATAAAGTATATACTATATACATTACCAGCACATCACTACAATGTCATGCATTTTACCTAGACATCACCAAAAAAATTGTCATCCACTTAAAGAATTTCTACATATTGACATACATGTATTTTACGGTTTAAATGTTTTTCTTTTGTTTTGTATGTCTTGCATATATATTGGCTGATACTATCCTGGTGATAAATTGCAAATAAAAAGGAAGACAAAATTAATGTTTTATCAAATATTAACACCTTCATAAATGAAAGGATAAACCTTTTCAATCCACATCGTGACCACCGAGAAGACATTTTTAGTCTCATTAAAATGCAATGTTCTTGGCCTTCAATATGTTGAAGAAACATTAAATAATAGATTATACCTCACTAAACGATGACTTCAAGTCTGATAGTGGGACATTATTTTGTATTCTCCGACAACGTTATTCACTAGTAATCTTTTCAATGATGTCACATGAGCTATCACTTGTCCCTAGATGAAAAATTCCCGAAAATCTCACGTTTCGGAAGCGGTAACTTCAGTTTGGTACAAAATAGAAAAGCTAATGATGGCTTGATTAATATAAACATACCTTAGGAGCAACACAAGCCATAGATAATGGTTGTGTGCTTTTAAATACGGAAATAGCATTATGAAATCGAGGGTCATGGGTGGAATAAAGTAATTGGAAGTTACGAACCTTCTAATTTTATATAGATGATAGAGAGGGTGCTATGTCTGAAACGGTCACGGGGGTAATATAAGGTATTTTACTCACTCTGTATGATTTTGTTTCATTTAGATTATTTTTTACAAGCATTTAATTCGATTATATATGTATCTCTCTCTCTCTCTCTCTTCTCTCTCTCTCTCTCTCTCTCTCTCTCTCTCTCTCTCTCTCTCTCTCTCTCTCTCACTTTCTCTCTCTAGGGTTATGCGCTTTTCATTAATTACCTATACTTAGTTTTATCTCGGCTCTTTAATGCTAATGTTTGTAATGATCTTGCCAAATATAAAGAACGCATGTGCCTTATATAATAGGGTGCAGTTCATCTGTACTCAAACTTCCAAAACCTGAATGTTGGAGCACTTCAATTAGGATATACCTATGGATGTGTTGTAAATCATTTAATTCAAAACACGATGATCAACAATTAAACGTTGAGTGACGCAAAGGTGATAACTAGATATACGTTTATAATAACGGAAATTTCGAGGTCGAGAGAGGATGGTTTTCAAGTGTTTCAATGTATTAACTTACCGTATGGAGCCCCTGTACCTTAAATTCTTTCTTTCATTGCTTCTTAATTTAGCAATATATAGGTAAATATCATATATTTTGAATAAATATTTAAAAATACCACAAAGGAAACGTACATTCGTTTTCAAACCTATATGTTATTATAATTATTTTCTGGATTTGTTTCCATCTCGCAAATTGCTATTTTATAAACGTTTAAGACAAATGACATCAAAGTTACTAAATTTGATTCGATTATATATATACATATATATATATATATATATATATATATATATATATATATATATATATATATATATATATATATATATAGGGTTATGCGCTTTTCATTAATTATCTATACTTAGTTATATCTCGGCTCTTTAATGTAATGTTTGTAATGATATTGCCAAATGTAAAGAACGTGTGTGCCTTATATAATAGGGTGCAGTTCATCTGTACTCAAACTTCCAAAACCTGATTTGTGGAGCACTTAAATTAGAATGTACCTATGAAAGTGTTGTAAATCATTTAATTTTAAACACTATGATCATCAATTAAACGTTGAGTGGCGCAAAGGTGACAATTAGATATATGTTTATTATAACGGAAATTTCGAGGTCGAGAGAGGATGGTTTTCAAGTGTGTTAATGTATTAACTTACCGTATAGAGCCCCTGTACCTTAAATTCTTTCTTTCTTTATATGAGAACAGTATCTGAGCTCAGTGGGGAAAACATGGTCAAAAGACCACGTCTAATCTAATATGTTAGGCATATGTTAATGTGTTTAAACAAACTCAACATTAACGGGATGCAGTGATCTAATAACAAAGGACGTAAGTGAATCAGTTTTATTTCTTGTTTAAGTAGGAGAACTCGTAAAACACGTTTAATTTCCCCTTTACGTGCTTAATTGGTCACAATATGAAAGCAAAATGAAGTAAAGACAACCACAAAATAACACCAGTTGATTTAAATATTAGTTGTTTAAGATCGTGTTACTTCACCATTCTGCATCGATGATCAACGTTAAACAACGAAACTTTTGAACTAATTGCTGAATGCAATCATTGTCGTCTGGACTACCAAAACGTGAATAGAAAATAAACAAAAGTTTAACTTCTTTATTAGAATATCTTCGTGCGAATATAAAGAAGTCTTAAACGTTTTAATATTAGGTTAGTGGAAACAAACATAATTGGCATTCTTAAATTAAGAAGAAATAATTTTCCGTCCATAATTAATTATGTAGACCGTTTATCTACGTATTCATAGTAGTTATCTTATAGAGGTTGATTATAGTGTTAACATTATATGGTCTTAAACTAAGTAACAGAAAGGAGAGAAAAACATTAACTGACAAATGAAAAAAAAGCTATAGTAATATGAATTAAATCCCAAAATGTCACAAAAGGTATATGACAAGCCTATCATAATAGGGTTACACTTATATTCCGTGGGTATTCGGAACATATACCAATATTGGATGTGTTCATTTGCAACTAATTTCAAATGTACTCAGGGGTCAATGGAACTGAACATAATTACGAGGACAAATAATAATGCTTCAAAAGGAATGTAACGATAATATGAAAATACTGGAGGACAGTCATTGGGCTCATTACAGAATGACAGAAGTTTACCAAGTCTATCCATCAAGTCTCCAAATAGTAGAAGGACACAACATCTTTAGAATTCTCATTAGCTTTGTGAAACATAACAAAACGAATTTTCATTAGCATACATATTTGGGTAAAATTCAATATCTCCAGAGACAGAATATTAATATTGTGTCACTCATAATGTGTCAACATACCCACTATACAGCAGTGACAACATCGTTATATTAATTTCATTCATAATTGTAATCCATGTGTGAAAAGACCTGTACGTTCACAAATATATATATATATATATATATATATATATATATATATATATATATATATAAGAACAACGGCTGGTTAGTTATATTTAAGGCGGAACATACATGATGTCCCGGCGTGGGATGTATTACATGCACGCAAACTTCCAACAAAGGATTCTAACCGATTAAATGTAGCATGTAACTCTGCTGTCGCTAGTATATCATTATCGGGACACACTCAAAATCAAAATATCTGCCTTTCTATGGCACAACTTGTTGTTTCGTAACTTTTTCTTGGACAGTGGAGACAGCAAGCTTGCGGCTGTTCCTGTCGCAGATTCCCATACTGTATTTGTTTTACATACGCTACATAGTGGAACTTGGGGCTGCGTGTACATGGGGAGGATTCATACTCATTATATTTTCCTGTCGGTATCATCTTTTGTGTCATACTTTTTCCCCATAATCTCTTGAAAAAAAATTACCTCATAATCTTTGTCAGAATAATATTTGATAGTTCGGCTTAGCTAATGGTGTGTGTGTATGTGTGTTTGTGTGTGTGTGTTTGTGTTTTCGTGTGTGTTGATATCTCTAACAGGATTTAACCCAGCACACTTTATTGTCCGCATTCAGTTCGAATGATTCGTACCAGATTTTCCATCTCCGCTCTCCACCATCAAGGTATTTTCCACTTACGCCAGTGTGGTATATTTCACAGGAAATAGGTCCGCCGCCCTTTTCTCGCAATACCAGCATATATCCAATAGTAACGCAAACACAGTAAGTAGTCTTCCCCATTAACTGCATTGATTCTTACCAGTCGTATGTATTTATATTATGTTTCTAATTAATTTCAGCGTGCAGCAACAGCTGTGAGGAGCAGTGCAGGCTGGGTAGAGACATCGGTATTTTATTTCACCGTTTGATTGAAATAGGAGACAGAAACTGTGTGCTTTTTTAGAAATTCCGAATCGTAGCTTAGTGCTTCTAAACTAGGACTTATGGTGATGATAAGCTGTTTCTGTTAAATAAATCTTCCGGAGGATCCCTGCTTTTGTCATTAGGATCATAAATAAGCACTTTCTAGTTGCCCTTCCCATGCCATTCATAACTAATTCATATCGATGTCATCAAATAATATGTGACAGAAAAATAATGCCTTCTTTGATTGTACTTTCTACAACCCTTTTGGGTTCAATTCTTTCTCGGTAATAACACTTCAAACGTTTTATATGATTTTCTCAAACAGCCGGTGCTACGGTTATCAATTAATATTTTTCGTACATATATTACATACTCACACCCCAGATAGAAATTAAAATAACCCTGACAATATTCATAAAATCTTGGTGAATAATGAAACTTTTAAATGTCCATTGTATATTAATTCATATTGAACTGTTCGATGTACTAATGCCAGTTTGTTATTACATTTAGTGAAAGTTATAGCTATAAAGGCTTCAGTTATATCCTGCTTAGGAAAATGAACATAGCCAAGTAGAGTTGTCTCGCATAGATCAGAGAACATGCACATTATAAAGACTTCAGATAAAGTTTATTCACCTGCATTATGCATTCTTTTAAATAGGTAAATAAACTCGCATCATTTAACAAACACTTAAACCCACGGACAGCACACAGACAGTGAATATATATATATATATATATATATATATATATATATATATATATATATATATATATATATATATATATATATATATATATATATATATATATGTATGAGTATGCAATACAAGTATTTGTAAAATATATTAACTGAAAACATCCGCATGATATGTTCGAGAAAAGTATTTAAAGCGTTTTTACTGTTGTTATTACCGAGAAAAAAGTTAGCCCCATCAGGCTCTTGAAAATATAACCAAGGAAAGCAGTTTTATATGCCAATGATACTGGTATATCAAACTGGGATCAGACATTTGAGAAAAAATAGCCATTAATGAAAATGTTGTAACTGATCTGATGATTCTTGAACAATGATGAATTTCCACTCTTTGATCATTAGTGACGTACGAAAATAACGATACTAAGTATTAAAAATCCTCTTTTTCTACATGAATTTAACACGGAACACAATTCCATTGCAATCTTTTCTGTTTTCGCTCCACGCCCATATATCATACATTCCTGCATAAGGGGCAACATACGCAGAATTCTAGATTGAGAGAGAATGCGAATTTTGGCAGAATGAAAACCATGAAACTAAACTTAGACCAAGTAACCTACAAAAATATGGTACATCCTAGCAGTATGATTACATTTCCCTTGGGATTTATCTACAGTGTTTATATTCTGGGTCACTTGATGCATGTTGATTGGCTCTAGGTTTTGAAAACTATGATAACATTGTCGGTATATATGACCTTTGATCCTTGGCTTGGGAATAGGATACGTGACTTATAAAGAGTTGAGATCTCAGTTTGAAACAAAAATTACTAAAACACTTCTTTGACTGGATCTATGAATAAATCTCTAGCTAGGCATGAAATGGTATTTGCTTTTAAATTAAAACAATTAATGGTGGCATCGGACGCTAATTTTGCATAATACATGATATGAATTGAATCTCGTTATTCCATGAAGTCATGGATGATAAAATCTTAATTAAGCATACATCACTCTGCTGAACAAATTGCCCTATATCAGCTCTTGATATTATACAGTGTCATGGTCGCTTCTTTGTCAGTGTTTTATTTTGCAAACCGACATATTTATGTTAGACAAAATGAGCAGAGATGCCTCGTACGTGTGTGAGCAACACATCCACTTACTGTTATGTTTGTGGTGAAGTACCTTTGCATCACAAGAGCGCAGTATGACCAGTATGAGTAAGAAAGACTATCACCTTTTCTAGGTTGCAAAATTGTAGATCAGGACAAGAGAAGGGCTCTACACATATGCAGCAACACTTGTGGTAATTTAAAGACATTCCATGCTAACATGCTGAAGTTTTATATCAAGAGACAGAGCGACAATGTCAATAAAGGGAGTTGAAAATATAGGGGCAGACTACTTGAGTAGGGCATGATGGGACATTTGTATGAATTTGCCAACTATTAAAATCCAGATTGTAATATAACTAGTGCAAATGTTGTAAGATATCATCAGTAGTTATTTTTCTTCTATTCTGTGTTAGTTTTAAAAATGTGTACATTTTTATTCTAAGGGGAGAGGTATTGTCACAGAATTAGGCGAAAATTGAATTTATTTCTTCTCGAATTACAAACTAATTTCACCATTTTTTTGGTTTCGTCGTACATGCGTTACCTGGGGTGAATAAGTGTTTTATTTTCAAGGTAAGCGACGTGTAACGATTTGCATGTGCCTGACTACGAATCACTTGAAGTCAGGAACATTATATTCACGGGGTGCACGGGAATTTTGCCGTGAATTATGCTCACCTATTTGAGGATATTTAAGGCAAAATATTTCTGATAATATTACGGTACCAAAAGTATCTTATCACAGGAAAGATAGCTCGTCATTCTTTCTCCAGCCAAAGGGGTGAGTGTTAAATTTATATTTCGTTTTATTGTGAATTTTATTCAGTTTATCATTTCATGTAATGATCCCTTTATTACAATGCAGATTTAAAACGTGGAATATTTGGAATTACTAGTCACTATTATACTTTAAATGCAATAGCGTAATCTAAGTTGTAGATTGTTTTAGAAACAACTATTATTAGTTCGGTTTCTTTATTCTAGCTGATTTGTAGCGGAACGTCTCTGAATGTCTCTGATTTGTAACGGAACGTCTCTGAATTGTAGCTGAACGTCTCTGAATGTCTCTGAATGTCACTGATTTGTAGCGGAACGTCTCTGAATGTCTCTGATTTGTAGCGGAACGTCTCTTTATTGTAGCTGAACGTCTCTGAACGTCTCTGAATGTCTCTGATTTGTAGCGGAACGTCTCTGATTTGTAGCGGAACGTCTCTGTATTGTAGCGGAACGTCTCTGAATTCTTTCTGAACGTCTCTGAACGTCTCTGAATGTCTCTGAATTGTAGCTGAATGTGATTGATTGTGACGTGATTGTGATGTTTAATTGTGCGATCGAATTGAGGTATCTGACTGTCTGTCGGATTGTCTGTCCGTCTACATCTGTCGTGATGTGTAAATATCCGGATATCTAGAAGTATGAGTGTTGGAGCTGTCTAGAGGTGTTAACATCCAGGGTGGCATCTAGGTATTTGGGACCGTTGGTTCTAGTAGATGCTGTATACTGTCTGTACATATAACTGTGGTGGATCCGTGAAGGGCAAGTGGCCGATAAAAGTATTGAGTAAACCCTAGGTATTCGGAGAAGCTGGGCGGCGATTCAACAGTTGGTGAATCGTACGGTTATACAGGGTCGAGACACATGTGTGTAGTACAATTGAATACATTGTTATATTTACACATAGTTACTTCAAATCACAGTAGTATTTCAAGGGATTACATGAATCTCAATAAAAGTTAGCAACTTGATTAAATACATGTATATGTTCGTGCTAGTTGTCGCAATCCATACCTGCGATAGTATAGTTTGATGTTTGTATTTATTATCGCAATTTATGCTTGTTTTAATATAACTTTTGTAAAGGTTTCTTGGATCTGTGTGTAGAAGGGCTCTATACATATGCAGCAACACTTGTGGAAGAAATCGTCGTACCTGGGTGAACATGAGGAGGAAATATAGGTCAACTGCAGTGCCAATGACATAGATAGAGTCATTGAATCATATCAGCAATTGTTACCTCCGCACGGTGCCTCCATTTTTTTAAAATGTTTCAGAGAGGACTGTGCATTATCCAAACATTGCATTCGCTATACGCCCAGTGTCCCGCGGAGAACCAATGTGTTTTCCCGATGCACCAGAATCATTCTAACTTGACGCAGACGAGGAAGAGGATGAAACTATTAGTCCTGAATCCATTAATGTCCCATGACCCATATTTTATCCCATATTCCTCCGCTGAACTCCACTCACATCGTAACACGGGATAAACTAAATGACCTTGTCAGGGATTTTGAACTATTCAAGGGTAGGACAGAGCGTTTAAGGATCCAATCTACAGCAGTTGCATCTCTTTGCATGCAATATAAGGGATTTCGTGTTCCATAACCATCAAAAGGTAATTCGGCAAGGTTAGTTTCCTTTAAATCCAAAATATATACATCTCGTTGTATGTCAGTGATACAGTGTTCGTGCTACAAACACACACACACACACACACACACACACACACACACACACACACACACACACACACACATACATACATACATACATACATACATACATACATACATACATACATACATACATACATACATACATACATACATACATACATACCCACCTACCTACCTACCTGCCTGCCTGGCTGCCTACATACATACATACATACATACATACATACATACATACATACATACATACATACATACATACATACATACATACATACATACATACATACATACATACATACGCTGTTGTATAAGGGCCCCGAGTGGTCTAAAGAGTTACGAATCACTGCCGTCTCACTTCTGTATGTGGGGGTTCGATTCTCGAGTTCGGACAATGTTTGTAGGTCAGAAAGCTTGCAAATAGATTCTCGTGTTTCGGTGGTTCTTTCGGGGATTTTCTGTGTTCTTCCTCCACATTTAATACTCACCGTCATGTATGGTGTATATAGTACTCAATAATGGCGTCAAACCATACAACAACAACTACGCTGTTTTATTTTACCAGCATATCCGGTAATTATGTTATTGACAGTCAATCAAAACTTAGTTTACTTCTTCCAGTCAGAGGATCAAACACTTTAAGACTTAGCATATTTAGTTGTTCAACGCAGTTGCCCAGATACTGACTCACAGGTTACCGCATAATCTCAGATATTCTGGATATGCGTGGAAAACTGTATATTGTTGTTACAATATTATCCACTGTTAAGGTGTATCACTTCACTAAATTACCCATTAACAGACGGATATACATTAAATCCTTTCTGGAAGGGTTTAATTAGATTACTGCATTGTATTTCATAAGAACAGAGCCGTTTTTGTGCACAGAGTCAAGATTTCAAGTGAGGAATTTAAGTGGTATTTCCTGTCAGTTGAAGACTCAACACGCAATTTATCTCAACTCATCAAAACCGTTAAGGATCTCTCCTTTTGCATGTTTGTCTGTTTGATTTTACTTTGCATGTTTCAAAGCTGATATATTCGTTTAATTATGCTTCAGTTCGTACATGTCCGTATTTTTATTCCATATATCATACTGAAATTATTACAAACATTACGCGTGAACACAGTTTTAAAACCCCTTAGCTGGGCATAAAGCAGTTATTTAGGTGAATGGCTTCTCAGCAGTTAATGTTATGTATACATGTTATGCCAAGATAAGAACAGAATAATTACACTAATGTGATAATGAAATCAAACATTACTACTACTAGTAATGGGAAAGCACTACACCTTTTGCCTTAATTAGAGTTTCTTTCGATGAGCTAATTTTCGCAAAGTAGAGATAATATCAAAACACTTGTATCATTTACCAAGTAATAACTTAAGCGAAATGTCACTAATTATATAAATAGAGCCAGCACTATCCAAGCATAGCGTTAGATGCTGCGCACATCTTTGCTGATTTTTTTAACTTTTAATTTAAGTTTTTGAATTACCGTTAAAATGCGCACTTAACTGATATAGTAATGCTTAGAATCAGGAACGTAAAGGATGATAATTATTTAAAACAATGAAATCTTAAGAATATATTACAAAATCAACAATAATCCTGCAAGAGGTATGTAAGGCCATGCAAATTATCAGACTTATGCCACTCTTCACTTCTAAAGGAAGTACATGGAAATTATGATCAAATGAAGACGTTTTCTACCGTCATGCTCTCTTGTAAGTTAAGTTCCATTACAAACTGCACTGACCCTGATCTGTCGTCGAATAATGCCCCGGCATTCCGGGGCATTTGTTGTTTGCAGTTGGACTCGACATATGAGCGACTATGGACGGTTTTCATATTATTGAGAGCGGAATATTTTGTCATGTTCCTTATAAGATATGTGCAAACTGCAGCTCCATTACTCGTAGAATTAGCAAGAAGAAACATAGATTGATGTACGAATAATCATCAGATGTATACGAACCCCCTTAAACCAATCGCAGAACAGGACATCTTAGCACGAAATATAAAAGCAATGAACATTAAAGACAAGGAAGTATTTGTTTCTATCTATTTAAATCCCTCAGTATCACAACCGAAGCTGATAAAATCTTGTTTAGATTTTTGTTTTCTAATTGATGACACAAGGCGGAGGTGGATAATTATCCCTAGGGTATAGAAATTTAGGACTGATTGATAAACGAATATTACACAAACTGTAAACATACTGGTACGTGTCGGTTCTTGCCTGCGATTAAGATGAGGATGATCTTTATCCTAATATAGACAAGTTCAATGACTACTAATATTTTAAACCTGCAATGATTAAAGTGGGGATCAGTCGATGTCAAGTAAGTAATCCCTTCTGGACTGAAAAATCTCGATCACTTGAAAAATGTGATGATATTGCGTTTTAACTGAAAGTACTGGGAACATATAAATCATTAATACATGTTTCAAGATAAGAATTGATCACTTACTTTCCAAAGATTCCGTACTTGAAATTAGAAGTACCATAAGCAGAAACCAGGTTCCCATGTCAGCACGGAGATTTTTTGTCCGCATGCTGCACTCGTTGCTGCGTAGTGCTCTTATCGTTTTCTTCACCTACTTTTATGGCAATGCCTATGTCCGGTAATTCAAACTTGCTATTGTAAAGAGCTCTCTGCTGCAAATATTTACTAGTCTATTTTTTTCTTTTGTTGTGCGTTTTAAATCTTCATGATGTACGTTATTATCATCTCCATGGTGTGTGTTAGTTATTCTCTGATTTACACTGACAACACTTTGATTCAGACAAGATACAAGCAAGCAACGCTCAGAAACGGTAGATAATAAATGACGATGGAATTTGGAGCCGCTACTAATGTTCTGTTTGCTTATTGTTTTTCGATACAGAAATGTATTATGATTTTATGACAGAAAATGTTTCCGTAACGGCTGCGACAGTAAAACGAATATATCATCTTTTTGCTGTCCGCCTGTACGTCTGCATTCAAAATGGAAAGATCATTTGTTTATTATCTAATTTGACTTTTATAAGTTGGTTGCGCCTTTTGAGACGCAACATATATTCAGTGAAAACCTCTTCAGCACGATTACTTACACACCTCTAACAGGTTCAATGATATTTTGTAAACATGTTTATATGTTTGCATTTGAATGATACGGATACATAATTAATCCATTTAATAATAATAATAATAAATATAATAATGATAATAGTAATTATAATATTAATAATACATTATTTAATAATAATTATAATAACAATACTGTTAATAATGAAACTTATAATGATAATAATAAGAATAATGATAACAAAAATAATGATAATGATGATTATAATAATAATAATAATAATAATAATAATAATAATAATAATAATGATGATGATGAGGATGATGATAAGAACTTAGTATTTTGCTTGGGAATACTAGAAATATGAGTGCTAAATGGTGATTGCAAGCGTCTAGCCTGAATATACACGTGGTTGAGCTCAGTGAAGTATTTCAGACCAGAGGTAGTCTTGGAAATTTAATTCATAGAGATTTTGTGTTTAAAAGTCTTCTGCAGCAGGTAACCAAAGGAATTTGTGAAGAAGTAGAGCAGTGTGGTTACTATTGGTGCTCAAAGAATGATCCTGGTTTCTGCGTATTGGACCATTTGAACTTTATGCCAAATACACATTGGCAGACCAGAAAGAAGAACGTTCAAAGGGTTACGTCTAGAAACTAGGAATTGATACACAAGCGTGTTTGTTATATCAACTGTCAGCAGATTGAAAAATATTAATGATTTTATATTTTTTTAAAAGTCTTTTGCCTATTTGCAGCTTAAATACTTTCAGTCAAATCTTTGTTATCGAGTGTAACCAAATTGTCTCGACACTCGTAATGAAATAAACAATTTATTTGAACAGCAACACGAGTACTTTGTACATAGTATCAACTGATAACCAAAATACATCGATCTCGCGAGACCTGAAGAAAAAATCGTGACCCAGTGCCTTTCAGTTATCCAACATGACACAAAGACTCCATAGGTCGATAAAACACACCATTATCAAGTTACAAAACTGAATATGTGTTTGGTACATACTCTACAATTGTATAATAAATGTATGTTTTATGTTACCATTTTGTTTTACTTTTATTCTAGTCATCTCTCCTGTTACGCGACCATTATGTAAATCGTGCACGACAGCTAGGTATCCTCATTTGATAAAAGGTTTCAGGTCGGACTCGGTCGAATCATCAGCCTTTATTATATGTTGTATAACGATTGGTATTGAGGAGAAATCCATACATGTGGCTATATACATTTGCAGAACACCTGTTTATATTTTATTGACATTTAATTGATTGTTGCTTTCACGGGGGTGGAGACTTTTGGGTTTTGAAAATGATTAATCAGAGCAATTAAAATTTAATAATTTTGTTTATATGCATGTGTACATGAACTGATTGACATTAACCTCATTTAATCTTTTTATTAACAGTCTTTTACTGATTAGTTGATCTCAAAACCTTTAAAGTTGAAATCTTACTAAAACAAGCTTAGCTTTGATTCTATGAATCAAGTTCTGAATGCCAGTCCTCAATCGTATATCAAAGATCTGATCAGATTCTTGTAGTAAAAATGAATTTGAAAGTTTGTTTTGGTTTGTGATTTTATTCTTTGATCATTGGGACTTCGACGTTTGATGTTGGTGGATAGACATGTACCGTTTAACAAATTGGGTTGATAAGAATGTGCAATTTATATGGTTTAGTACCAAAGACATTATCAGAGAAAGGCAGCAGCAGCAGAAGAAGTTGTAGGAACATTATTATTTGTATTAGTTTATTTTGTAACTTATGATTCTTTGTTCTGATATTTGCAACACAGCTGTGCGCCAATTTCATTACAATGGAGTGTAACCGATTTTTAAACTTTGTTTTAACTTTCTAGATATGATCAAAGCTTTAATCCAAGCTGAAATGCTCTCTCTCTCTCTCTCTCTCTCTCTCTCTCTCTCTCTCTCTCTCTCTCTCTCTCTCTCTCTCTCTCTCTCTCAGGCTTTATACGATTCAATAATCTTACCATGCGAACGAACCACTAAATGCATATATCAATCCTCAATGAACTGGTAAGTAATTTCAAAGAAAAACTATTTTTTAATTAACTGTAGAAAATCGAAGCAGAACGTTTCTCCTACTATTAGCAGTCAGTGGCAAAACAAACAATGTACCGTCTCTGACTATATGACAACTACGGTATAATGTAGTGTCAATGTATTTCATCGTCATGTGATCCCACTTTACTTTCCCAAGAGACCAACTCGTTTCGGCACTTGCAAAGGCAATGGTAACAGGAAAGAGTCCTTCTTAAAGGTTTTATTTTTGTACAACAGTTAAGTACAACATGAATAATACAAGGAGGCTCTTTATATGTTACTCTCTCTCTCTCTCTCTCTCTCTCTCTCTCTCTCTCTCTCACACACACACACACACACACACACACACACACACATGAGTACATAACCAGCATTAGGGCGACACATGTCACAGAGCAGCATTAGGGTGACAGAATTACATCATGTTGTGTTATTAAACTGCAGCAAGTATTTGTATATGAATTCATCAAAATAATTTATAACTCCGATTATCAAACTTAAATATTCATGTTTAAAACAGAAAATAATATTTAAAAATGAAAACACACATGTGTCGCCTTAATACCGTGTCGCCTTAATGTCAACACACAACTGTGATGGTCACAACAACCTTATGGCGACATACTCTTCACACAAATATTCTGTCTTGTTCAGCATTAAGGCGACATTTTTTCTAAGTTCAATATTGTTATCCCAAGCATAATATTAAACTAAAATTATATATTAAGATGATCAGATTAATAAATATATGCCTTATACAACTGTGATACGTAGGTTTAAACGCATCGCTAGGGCGTTATAATCTTCACACACATATTCTGTCTAGTTCAGCATTATGGAGACATATTTCTAAGTGCAATATTGTTATCCCAAGCAAAATATGAAACTAAAATTTTATATTAAGATGGTCAGATTAAAAAATATATGCCTTTTACAACTGTAATACGTATGTTTATCCACATCGCTATGGCATTATAATCTTCACACACATATTCTGTCTAGTTCAACATTATGGCGACATCTTTTCTAAGTGCAATATTGTTTACCCAAACAAAATATTAAACTAAAATTACATATTAAGATGATCAGATTAATAAATATATGCCTTATACAACTGTAATACGTATGTTTATCCGCATCGCTATGGCGTTATAATCTTCACACACATATTCTGTCTAATCCAGTATTAAGGTGACAGTATTTGTAACTGTCCTATTGTTGTACCAAACAAAACAAAGGAATACAATTACAGTATATTTTCAGATAATCAAAATCATAAATATATGCCTTTAAAACTCAACGTCTGTTCATTCATTTCCAAACGTGTTTTTCTTATATTGTTTTTTAAAAATGTCATAGGCAGTTAATACGTAATAAGACCGAAGCTGCACTATTGTTTTCAAGACATAATATGTTTTTAATTCCTTCTAAAAGTGTGTGTTCATAGAAGACTTTGTACCAATGAGTAGATGAAAACAATCCCCCTCCCATCCCATCTATTGAAGTGTCCTCAATTAGAAATATGCTTCAAATGAGCTAATAACGCATGTTTAATCGGGTTGATACAAATATATTTTAGTGCAATATGTCTATTAATCACTAAAAGCAATCAAATGTACTTATTTCATGTTCTAAAAGTTTGCTCCAATATTTATCACAGGCTTAATTAGCACATTTCTTGTAGCATCTCGCTTGATAATGAAAAGTGTCTACCGTTTATGAGCTGTATGTATTAGTGTACATTCACATATAAAATATAGCCATAACTCATACTTCTCCATATCATTGCAAGTTACAACAGCACTTAAAAATGTGAAAAAACAAGATTTTAAAAAAATAGCATGTCTATTGTTGGATTTTAACTCAATTTGAAAATATGAGTAATGCCATATATACGTATAGACCACTAACGTGCTTTTAAGGGGTGGTCTATTACGCTTTCCGTTACGGATTACTGCCGTCTCACCTCTGTCTGCGTGGTTTCGAGTCTAAGATTCGGCTAATGTAGTTATGTGAGAATGCTTGCCAGTAGCTTCTCGTGGGTCGGTGGTTCTTTCCGGGGTTTTTCCCCATGTTCTTCCTCCAATAATACTGGCCGCCATGTATAGCCTATTGCGTGCTGAAAAATGGCGTTAAACCCTATAAAAACGACCCACACAAACTTGCTTACATATAGAATATGTAAATTTCTTGGTCACAATATTCTCAATATATCTATTGACGAGCAGTGAAATTTCGTATTCCAATAGAGTGAATTATCAAGATTATTACGGTCTATAGTAAAATAAAGATATGATATTTTCTTGGTACAAGTGAATAAAATATATATTTCATTAAGGACATTTTAACAATTGACTAAGTAAAAAGTTAATTTCATATTGAATATCGATTGTTTAAAACTCTTTTAACCAATTCGTGTCACACAAAGTGCTTAAAACGAATTAGGTACTTTTAGTTACATTTAAATTTGAAATTTGCCGAGTTACAGATAAGAAAAATTAGCTCCGAGGAACAGACTATGAGGTTTTCACCGGCGAGATTAAATATAGCATTTATTTACCTATTAATTCAGACCAAGCAAATTTTATTTTAATTTTATACTCAGATGTATTGACTAGAAATCTTATAAGAATGATATCAGATTTCTTACTGTATCCCATGAGCAGCACAGTTGGATTGGCTTGGGGGTTGGGTTGGCCGAACTTTGGGAGAGGGTGCAAAGATTCACTCTTATAAGACTCCACTTATATATCTGGGCCATGGTTGATTTATTATTTACCCAAATCTTCGTTTGCAAGATCTAGCTGGTGAATTGAACTCTATATGGGCTAGACCCATAAGTGGATTGGGGGAAGAGTTAAGACTAGACCTGGTGGGTCAGCTGACCTTTGTTAAGCCTCCTCCCACACTTCTGCCAAAGCCCCGATTCTACAATCGGGCCATGTAAAAAAATAGATTTATTTGTTGCCAAAAGCCAACCTGAACCTTGTATATAAACCTGGTTGGCAAGACTCCTGTGTATTTTTTTTTTGGAAGCACCAGATAGATGTTCGTGTGCCCCCCTACCCCCCATTTAATACATTTACTTATTATTTTGAATTTTGAATTTCCGGCAAAGTCCGGTGTACTAAGTCTTAATTCTTTTGGAAATAAATTACCAAAAAATTAAAATACGTATTGTTTTTAATGGCTATTATATTGTGTCGATCTTTGTCCTTTTTATATTAATTTCTTTTCAGAAAGACTGTGTTCGAGAAGGTTCCGTACATTTATTAAATTTAAATTGTACATTAACCGCCTCGAGTTTGGTCGTCTCTATTTATTTATAAGTAGGCTCTTCATTTTTTTATAATCCTTTATTTGGCTCTTTAAACATGGCTATCTGTGTAGTTCGGGAGCTACACAGAGAAAGAGAAAATGCAAGATTGCCTGGTTTTGAATAGTACTCACCAGCGACTTTTACCTTGTTTTCTTTCAGGGAATGCGTATTGGGAAAACACTTCAAAACTCCTAAGCTACTCTATACGTATTGTATTAGTGTGTTGTCTGCATCATGTTTCTCTCAGTGGATTTATCCCTCCGACTCTTTCACGGGCCAGTACACGTCGCGTAGCGCCATGTGATTTAGCCCTTTGACTTCCTCATCTCATACCTTCCACTTAAGGTTCCCTGTCCCCCCTCACACTTGTGCTCCTACCCTAGTTATGTGTTCCAATAATTATGATTTTCCCTCATAGTTTCCAGTATAAACAATGTGATGTTGTATACTGATTTCTTGCTAAAGTTTCCGTCTGAATATAGTATGTTTTTTGTTTGTATAATTGAGTTGTTCTTATTTTTAGTGTTATGTCAACTCTTTTCTTTCTATTCTTATCACTTTCAACCATGACATAATTTTTGGGTGGAATGTGTGCATTTTACACAGTGGACATTTGGGCGATACTCACAACATATGCCGTCTCACTGCAACCTCTCCCGTCAACCACGCGTCATACATTTATTTGAAGTGGAGGCTTTGTATTTTTAATGACCCTAACTTGATCCAGTTTCCCCTGGCACTAATTGATGTTTATGTGTTCATGTTCGACTTTGTTTTTTAATCCTATTTATTGTGCTATCTGTAAGCCATTTGTGTCTTGTTTCTGTATTTATTTCCCATAGTTCTCTATTGCCCCTATTAGTTTTGATACCTATTGTTTTTATATGTCATTTCCCTGCTTCATAGAGAATCCGAAATAATATATGTACAGAACATGATACGGTATTTTTGGATCTGCTTTCATTTCCTTAAATCTGTTTAGAACGTTGGTGTATTTTATAAGGACGGGGTTTGGGAGGGCCAGGCCTCCACCCTCTTTCTGTTACTATATAATGTGTCATTGTTTATGTAGTGCGTTTTAAACCCCGATAAATATTTAATAATTTCATTATCTAAAATTTTTAGATCTTCTATTGTTATGTCTATTAATTTGAAAATTTAGTTTAAGTGCACATTCATATAATTTTTTTTTGTTACTTGGGCCCGTTCCATTAGGAACAATGGATGTAAGTGCCCAGGTTTTGATATTTTCATTTATTTTTTTTCCCTGATTTTCTTGAAGTTTTGTTTTTCCACGCCCTTTCCAAAATAGATCTCTCGGGCCTTTACTTGGTCTTTAACTATTGGGATTGGTAATCCGTATTGTTTACTTCTCCAGTTTCCTATCAGTAAGATTTATGTTTTCTCAGGATTTATTTTCGACAATGATACTTTTCCAAATAATTCAAATTCCCGTAGAAGTTTTACATAGGAATTATGGTCTTGTACAAAGTTAGTGCAATCATCTGCATCTTGTAGCATTTTAACCTCTTCTCTGATATTTGGAACTTTGATCCCTTTTATTCTTTTATTGAGTCTTTTTTTAATAATTAGAATTTATATCGCTATTATATATATATAATAGCATAGATAGTAGACACCCCTGTCTCACTGATCTCTTTATATAAATTTTTCATGTTCTCGCCTCATTTACCTGTACATACGAGTTCATGTCTCTGTACAGGGTTTTAGTCCACTTTTGGAAACTTTTTAGAGACTCATCGAAGAGGGCTACCGAAACACACGCGCAATTTCATAGTCGATTACGCGTAATTTTTTTTTATAAAAGGATAAAAATGTCTGGCACCGCGTTAACTTATGAGGGAATACGTTATAGAATTTTGAATGGGCACGTCCTAAGTATTTACAGAAAAGACTTAATTGTGTTTTTTGCGGATCGTGAATTCTCAACCTTGGATGAAAAAAGCGTGATGGCGTAGCGCTATGAGAGCGCGCACGTGCGTCCAGCCACTTGGAGTGGTAACGGCCGACCTGGAAACGGTGAGCATAGTAGGACCACTGAGGTAGCACGCCAGAGACGAAGTGGTCAGAATGGTGGGAGGCCAGGGCCGGAAATTCCAGCCAAGGACATTTCCGTGGATCGGGAAAGATTCAGGCTCTAGAGAAGGATACCTCGGGGAGGAAAATTGAGCCAGTGTGTTACGGCTGCAACTAAGGACTATAGAAAGTATCGTCCGACTATGATAAATTTGATAACTCCGAATACTATTAAGAATCGAGAAACAGTGCAGTTGACTACTACAGGGATAGCTACGGTTAACGGTGAGAAGACGACAGTACTGTATGATACCGGCTGAAGTTATCCTGCCTTGGTAGATAGTAGGTATGTCAAGCCTTGAGAATACACAGGTGAGGCGGTTGATGTCCAGTTGTTAAACGGACGAAGGATTCGCTTCCTGTCGTTAGCATTGACCTTGATTCGCCGTAGGTAAAGAACGAATTCAAGCAGCGTGTATGTCGGGACTGTCTCATGACGTAATATTAGGGTGTAGGTATGTATTGCCTCAACCTAACCTTATTACGTGTATCCCTGTACGGGTCAGTTTAAACGAGGGTTATGAAGCGAAGATCAGGGTCAAAAACGCTAAGACCCATGACTTCGTTCATAGACAATTTGCTACCTGGTGAGTTGGGGAAACTTCAAAAGGAAGATTTGTCTCTCAACAAGGTACACAGGTACGCAAAAGATGGGTCCATATGGAAATTGCCAGACGGCTAGGTGAAGTTCGCGACTAAACGCGGTATTCTGTATCGGTACGCCAAGAAAGGGGCCGATACGTTCAAGCAAGTTTTGGTGCCCGTAGGGAAGCAAATAGAGAAGTTCTTATGCTGGCATATGAGGGTCTTCTTGGAAACCACATGGTCGTGGCGAAGACCAGAGATAAGTTGGTGAAGGAGTTCTATTGGCCAGGTGTGCATGGGGATGTTCGGAGGTTATTTTTTTTTTTTGTCATGCGACAAGTATTAGCGAGTGGCACTTAAGACTTAACAGGATCACGGAATTCTAGGTAGAGCTTTTACCTCACGCTGAGTCCATTTTGGCCGAAGTGACCAATGCGAAATATTTTTCAAACATCGACCGTCCAAGGGATACTGGCAAATTCTAGTTCGAAGTGAAGACAGAGCAAGACTTGCCTTCGCAACTCCATATGATACCTACGAGTGGGTAGTCATGTCAGTCGAGGTCCAGAATGCGCCGAGCGTCTTCACCAGTATGATGTGTAATTTACTTGAACCATTAAGGAGGACTGGAGTTTCGAATTTCATGGACGATTTACTCTTAATGACAGCTTTATGGGACGAACATATCATTTTACTGAAAAACGTTTAAGAGCGACTTCGACAAACTGGACTAACAACACGACCATCTAAGTGCCATATAGGGTTTAGGAAACTAACCTATTTAGGTCATACCCTTAGCGAAGAAACGTTGGCCCCAGATAGATCAAAGGTCGACAAACATATGGACACAGCACAACCGACCACTAAGACGAAAGTTAGGGTTTCTTTCTTGGGATTTGCAGGGTATTATCGACGATAATGCTCGCCAACAATTGCTCGCCGGTCAATTGCTCGTGGTTAATTGCTCGCTATAACAATTGCTTGCGGAATGCACTGCTCGCCGCTCAATTGATCGCGAGAACAATAGCTCGCACGTGTATTGATCGCCAAATGAAACCGAACAAGTTAACAATATTAAGAAGAACCAAACGACTAACACTTGTTTAACATTTATTAAAAATAAAGACAAGTTATACAACCAGTATCTTAAAAATACGTGTATATACCAAACTTGTATAGCACGTATTTAAACGACAAATTATGCGACAAACCTCTTAAGTAATCCATCAAGTCAATTTCTTTATAAGTTTCAACAATCTTTTTGATTCTGGACGCTGCATCCCTGTATCTCTTCTTTTGAGGCTGTATAGGTTGGTCAGCCAGAGATTGTTCAATTTTAGCTTCATTTAGGCCTTGTTCCTTTTGCAAAACTGTTATAAATTTCCATATAGTTGGATGATTTCCACCGATCAACTCGCTAAACGATCGGTGCCATCCTTCACGGCTGTTGTTCGTCTTTGGAAGATCATCGTTAATGCTGTCGTAACAACTCCACATTGAGTGTGGTGTACGTGGCGGTCGACGTTTGTTCCCTCGTGTAGGCCGTCCAGTCCATGTATCTTCAAAGTAGTCAAGTACTGGCTGTGATTCCAAAGGAAAATCAACACGTGAAAGTAATTCTTCAAATGCTAGAACTACATCTTCAACAGGAACAAATGTAAGACTTGGTAAATGGCGCATCTGGATAGCAAAATCTGCATCATTTTCATAGCGATGTTGAAGACCGTTTGATTGAATGTTTCTGTATAGGCACTGACAAAAATGAAAAAAACAAACATCCTCTGAGTTGTAATCCAATAAACTCATGCTGCAAGGCTTTCGCAGTCGCCGTTTCAAAATCGGTCATCACTGATATTGGTCTCATTGATGGCTCCAACTGTTTCAGTTTGCTGAAAACCATTCGATAGCTTTCCTCAGTTTTTTTCGACATTAAAACGAAAACAGCTGGTACAATATTATTGTTAATAAGTCCATGAATAGTGTATAACTGAGCGAATAATGGTGGAACAGTTTTAAACGTTCCGTCAGCATACCAGTGCTGTGATCTTGCTAAAAGTTGCAAGTTTCGATGAGTAGAGAAAATTAGAGTTCTTTTGTCACCTTGCCCGCTGTCGTATAATACAAAGTCTTGAGATTTGAGAGTTTTCTTAAACTCATCTGGTATAACTAAGTCTTGCAACGACAAGGGATTTGCTGGCATTGCTCCTTTACGTTTGCGGGCACGTCGAATCACCCTTTTCATATTGTTGACGCTTGTTAGCTGACCAAGTGCTGGTTGAGATGCAAGATTTAAAGCATCTGCAACAATGTTATGCGGTCCATCCTGTGTGGTGACCGCTCTGTCAATAATGTTATGCATGACATCCAAAACGTCCGCTCTACATGCATTGCCAGAATGATTGTGTTCTCCAATCCTTTTCGCAATACTATCTCCAATCGTATGAACTCGGCCATGAGACCCTTTGCTTCTAAAATATTCGCACTTCCAAAACGTTTTTTCACCGTTAGACTTATCTTTGATGTATACATGACCATTATCAATAAGTTTGCGCTTTCCTTTCTCGCTAGTCGCAAATCTTAGAGTCATTTAAAAAAACAAATTGCATTATAATATTTAATATAGAAATTTTATTAGTAAATTTCTAGTAAGTATATATTACGTTTGAGAAAAGTAGCATTTGTCCTGCCTTATATACCTGTTGAGGCCCTTATTGAATGTATTAGAGTAGACAATAATTAAAATTGTTATTATTCCGCTAAGTATATTTCAGAAACAGTTACACCTGTTAGAACACTTTTCAAAGAGATCAATTGGCCGGCGAGCTATTGTTCTCGCGATCAATTGACCGGCGAGCAGTTTAATTATGACGTCAAGACATATCACTTTAACTAATCACGCACTTCTTAGAGCAGATGTGTTGATATTGAGTATCTTAAAATTAACATATTTCGCCATAATATTTTACTGTTCAAAGAGATCAATTGGCCGGCAAGCTATTGTTCTCGCGATCAATTGACCGGCGAGCAGTACATTCCGCGAGCAATTGTTATAGCGAGCAATTAACCACGAACAATTGACCGGCGAGAAATTGTCGGCGAGCAATTGACAGTAAATCGTTGCTAACTTCAGCGCTATTGCATGCCCATGGACTGACTCTTAACTTGGAGAAAAGCTCCGACGAAATTAGTATGGACAGACGCATGTGAACGAGCATTTCAGACGTTAAAGGAGAGACTGGCGTTAGACGCAATTAGTGAAATTGCCTGATGTGACACGAGATTTTGTCTTACGCACGGACTCTTGTGATAGAAGTTTAGGGGCAGTGTTATTGCAAGAGCATGACGGATGCTTATTCCAAGTTGTATACAGTAGCAGGAAATTATCATCTGCAGAACGTAATTATTCGGTCTCTGAGATTGAATGATTGGCTATTTTCTTTGAGATATCTAAATTCCAACGCTACCTGTAAAAATTATTTTGGAAACAGACCACCAGCCACTCGCCTATTTGGCTCAAGCTAAGTTGACAAATGGACGATTAGTGAGATGGTCACGATTTCTGAAACAATACCAAATTCATGTACGGTGTATTAAAGGCAGTGAGAATATAGGGGTTGACTGCTTAAGTAGAATAGGGACGTCTGAGGTGAAGGGGTCACCTGAGGACGTGTAACTGAACCAGATTAGATCTCCACAAATTTGGAGAGTAAAATACCGATTTTATTCTTCAAGGAGGGGCCTATGTGAAGGGGCAAGTTTATGGCGATCTATCAAGAATATGTTAGTTGAGACCAGAGAACCATTAATTAGATTTACGGAGACACGCGCGTATCATATCGCTATACTGCCGCGTACGGTATTGTTCCTTTATAGTGTGACTGTTTGTCTAATTAGAGTCGTTGTTTATCCAGCAGCCAGACTGACTGTTCGGGACATGGTAGACTTCATTTTCATGGGAAAGTTGTCAAAATTGAGAAACCGCAGAAATTCTGCTATTTAATACTGCTAGGCCAGACTGACAAGACTTTAGCGACTCTGAAAGAAAGGGAAGCAAAACTATTTGATACTGATTGGTCACGTTAAATGAGGGATATGTTTTCACACAAGATTAATGGGTTTTAATATCACCTTTATTGAAATTGAAGTTTTCACTGTGAGAGGACAAGAGATAAAATTCACTACAGGCTCCGAGCAGAATTTGAAAGAGGTTTGTACAAAGGTTTGGTCCAGGCAAGCCGCTACTACTGGCTGGGTGACGAAACCACAAAGGGAGAAAATATCTTTTAGACGTATTGATGTTACGTAACCTGAGACGTATGCTGAGAAAAAGAAAGAGAGGGAAGTGCAGTGAGACGTATATACATGTGAGGAAATTTTGCCCAGTGCTAAAATTCTAACGTGTTCAGATTGTATGCCGAGACGGATGGTTCATTTAAATGTGTTTGAGTTTTATTGTAATTCGGTGGAAGTTGTATTCCTAAAAGCATAGTATATTCTTAATGAAAGGAATTTTCACAATTGTTTATGTAATTGATTCAATTGTTTATCGCAACGGGGGCTCTTATTTGTTTGTTCATTATATCTGCTAAGATCACTATATCTATTTCATCTATAAGTTTCACCACTTATCTTTATTCGAACCTTGGTAATTATATCGAGGGTGGTCATCTCTTAGATAGCGAGTAACAAAAAGGGGTGGGTTATATTATTTCTTATTATATTTATGCAACCCCGTGACAGTGGGAAACACAGATATATAAATCATCACCCCCGTGCCATGACACCTCTCTATCTCATTTCCCTTATTTTGATGAGAGCCCATCTCTACCTGGTGATTATTTTCCTTCTTAATTTCCTATTGTTCTTATAATGTTTTCTTGCGTGACGAAATCTTCACATATGTTTTTATGTTCTGTGGATATCGTCTCGCATTTTATCTCTTGTAAATATTCGTCAGTTTGTCACTTATTTATTGTGATGTGTAGAGTTCTCCGTAATAGTCTTGTATGTGTTTTAGTATTCTGTTTTGTCTTTTGTTATTCTCTCCCTTTTAATATTGAGCGATTCTAAAGATTTTTTCTTCTCCCAATCTTCTTAGGTCTTTCCTTTTATATAGATCCTCTGCAATTTTGTATAGTTTTGTAAATTGTTCCGCTTTAATCTCACTCGCTTTATGTCCTTCCTTTTTCTTTGTATTAAGCTTTCCCTCTTGTGTTTATTTTTTTTCTATTCTGTATTTACATGTTTTCATTCAATTTTCTATCGCTTCTTTCTCTAATTTTATTTCCCTATCACTAATTTTGTATAGTATTTTGCTATATTTTTTAATCTTCCTTTTAAGGTGTCCAATTTTTTATTATGTACAAATTCCCTTTATTTGTACAAATTTATATTTCGTCCTTAATTTCCTGACCAAAGTCTATGTTATCTTAGATCTTGTTGTTTATTTTCCATTGTCCCCTGTCCCATTTTATCCTATTCAGTTTCCTTATTTCTACGTTTGTTAATGTATAGTCCGAAAGTTTGTAATATATATTTACTGCTTTTATATATTTATTTGTTCCCGAAAGTGTCCCCGAAAATGTATTTATCCTACTCCCCTTATTATCTTTGTAATCGAATGTGTATTCTACCCTGTGCACATGCAGTCTCCTGTATGTCAGTCAGTTTCTGTGTCGTCAGTATGGGTTCCATTTTGTCTTTAAACCTCATGTCATCTGTTGTTAGTTGTCCTGTTCTGTCTATGTTATCACCTACACAGTTTATTTAAATCCCTCCTAGTTTCAAATTTCTTAAAGTGTATTTTTTCTAAATATTTGACCAGTTCGTCAATACATTAATTTATTGTGCCTATTTTTTGGAATGTACAGATTGATAACGTTTATCCCACCCATTATAATGTGTATTAATCTCCCCTTCAAATGGTTTCCCTCCTCTATTCTTTCCCATTTAACCACTCTTTTATTTTTAATAAAACCGGCCACCCCACCCCCTCTTATATTTTTCCCTATAAAGTCGTTAGTAATTATCAAACTGTCCATACCTCTTTCCCTCTCAGTTTTCAGTCCTTTATGTGTCTCCTGTATAAATAATATGTCATAGGTTTCTAATGTTTTTCATTTTTCTAATTTGTCCCTATTTATCCCATTTGCGTTTATAGACAGTAAAGTTTTTGTCCTCCATTTTTTGTCTATCCCAGATTGTCGTATTATTTTTTTCAGATTATGTTTGTTTTTTATTTTTGCATTGTCTAACATTTTGTGTGTGTGTGATCCATGTGTGTTCATATATTTTATTTTCTGGGGAAATGCGGGTCATCCCATATCGTATCATTGCTAGTTCGCGACTGGTAAAAATCGCTTGTGAAGTTCCACGAGTATAGCGTGTCTCTGTTCGTATTGTTACCGGTTACTCCTGTCCCTTCGGATGCGCTATCATTGTCTGTTCTCTCCGTTTTCCTTAGACTGTTCATTTTCTTCCATTCTTTACTTTTGTTGTTTCCTTGGCTTGTTCTCTATATATTTCTTCTTCTTCTACCATATTTATCGCAACGTTTTCTTTAGTGTCCTTAATATTTTCTGTTGATGAGGTTGATATATTATTAACCTTCTTTTTATAGATTCCTTTTCACTGGTGCCATTGGCGTGGGTGTTGTGAGTGGTATCATTCCTAGTAGATCCCACATGTCTTTCTCTTCTTCTATCTCCTTTCCCTTTTCACTCAGTACATCAAATGTGTTCTGGTTTTTTTTTGTTGTTGTAGTAATGGGCTCTTTTCCTGGGGTCTTAACCATTGTGTGGCTAGGGGTTAGAATATCCCTCCACTTATCAGCACTTGATTGGTTCTGTGTTATTCCTCCTGTCTTATTTCCTAAGCTGCTGGTGGTGGGGTTTGTGGATTTTGTTGTGGAGAATTTATTACTTGTGCCGCAACGGCACCTGCTTAAGTCTTGGGGCTGTCGTTCGGTTTGGGTGTTCCCTCTCTGCAATCCCATAGGCCGTGACCGGTTAGCCCGCATCTGGGGCACTTTCGATAGTCCTCGCACCCCCTGTACCATCCTTTGAGTGTAAAGCCCAGTACGTAAAAGAACATGGGGATTTTCTTAGCCTCTTGTATGGTTATTGTTTGTATTCTGCCTCCAGTCTGAGTGGGGGCAAAGCCCCAAATGGTTGTCATCTTATGATAGTTTACATTGGCTCTCAACTTTTGTTGGGCTTTGCTAACTGGTTCGCACGTGTCTATCACAAGCGGGAGTCTGTTCACATGCACTTCGACAGTCTTTCGGCCCACCTCTCTCTCGAATAGTAGGACCTCCCTTACTATAGCCTTTGCTCTTTTTACCTCCAACATCTTTACGGCTATAAAAGGTGTTTATAGGTCTTTTGGATGCAACATATATTTGTTTACATCCGCATTCTGGAGGGCCTCAATATTTCCAATGTAGTATTTCATCGCCTGTAGTGTCGCTAAGATTTCCGCCTGGCGAGGCACTCTGCTTTTGTCCAGTAGTTGCCACCTATCAGGATGGAAGACATTATCCTGTATTGTAGTCCTAAAGTATTTGTTCAGCTTTGACTTCAGTGTTTTGGCGGCACATCTACCTCTCCGGTGGCCGCATTAAATTCTGAGTTCATATCAAGCAACTGCTCGATGTTCATCCCGTCTGTAATGTCAATGTCGGTCATGGGTCTCACACTACTACACATCTGGTTACTGTTATGTTTTGCATTTTTCTTTAAAACAAACCGGTCTATGTATGTGTTTAACTGCAACATTCTATATATTCCTACTTTAACTTTTAAATTGGGCAGATATGTTCTGTCCAAAATTGTATCTAATTAAGGAATCTAATTTTTTCTAACTAGCATAGTTGGTGAACAACCTGTACTTTGTAAACCAAAAAGACTGATGTTTCTTAATCTGCACAAATTTCACAACTAAATGCAACCTGTAAAGAAAGGTGAACAAACCTTTTTCTTACTTCTCCGTGTGGGAAGTCTGTAATCCTTATTGCGATCATGAACACTTACTTTGCTTTTAAACAACAGTTATTAGAATTGTTTTTAAATCCACACAAGTCAAAAGCCATAAATTGTGACATGAAGGCCCAGATGAGGTATCGTGGTGCAAACAAAAATTATGTTTGCGCATGTCGCTGCGTTTACTGCATTAACTGTTTGATATGCATTTTAGTATATCCGCAGACCGTGATGTGTAACTGAATTGCTGTTGTATTATTAATAATAATAATAATAATAATAATAATACTAATAATAATAATAATAATGTTTCTGCGCTAACTATAGAATATCTCACACCTAAAATAGCTCGACATTGACTAGAAATAACTATGAAATATATCCCCGTCAGTGATTCTATCAAATAGCAAGTATAGCAGCTTCAAGATGCTCAGGTGGAATTTTCAGAAGGTACAGATCAGTTATCTAAATTAAATGTCGAACCAACCAAAACAAATTGTTACGGCAACTGAGGCAACAAAAAGATCTTTAAACATTACCAGGGATATTGCTGGTCATCTTGAACCCATTCCACCACCTCATTAACCTCTTTAACCACAGCCCGGAGCTCGACCACCGCCACCACCAAAGTTAGAACATCATAGATATATTTACTGATGAAGGTGTTGCCGCTTTCAAAGATGCAAATCAAACACTTGATATTGCCGTGTTTGGATACGGGGGTAGACAAACGATACGTAAAACCAGAATATATTAAAACTGTAAAAGCTGCCTGTTGGATTAAATATTTATATCAAAACTCTAAAAGCTGCCTATTGGGTTAAATATTTATATTGTGTTGCTTTTAATATTCAGCAGATCACATCTGATAAAGATATTACCAAGTTTGTTATCAATAACTGGACAGCAAAGGAACATACTGCAAGAGTAAACTAGAAAACAAAACAAAAACAATGAAGAATAGAAGCATAAACTTGAAAAAGCAACAGGCTAAGGATAACATCAGGTGTAAAAACCAGGTCTGAAACAAGGTTATAAAATGTAATAGCCGGGTCAGATGCATCCGCCTTAGCCACAATCAGATCCGCGCAATATATCTTGAAAAAGCTACAGTAAGTGACCGTGCTACTACTGATAATATAGTTCATGGTCCTATGAAGGTTCTTGTGCAGGCTCTCGTACGGCAACCACCATACTGGACTCTAGGTTTTTTAAAAATAATTCCTTCGTCACATGGGCTAACAAACTCATATCTATTGTCGATGATCACGTCCATTGGTAACATTTAGTGTATTTGGCATTATCTAGAGCTTCCAAAATGTGTCAGCTGCTGACAATTGTCCGCGACAATTCCAAGATAGTTTAAAATCAACCTCAGGTGAGATCCACCGATGGGATCTGTTGCGTGCCAGTCCCAGACACCGTAACGAAAAGATTAGCTGGCTATCGGCGAGAAGAAAAGAAAATATACGCGAGTTTGATCTTGATGTTGCATTTATCATGCCAATTAAACGACAAAATAATTACTGCGCCTCATGTAACACATTGACGTTGTGGGAATATTTTCCTAAGGACGTACGATAATTTACCGTGGACAGAACCAACATGTGAAGGAAAGATGGCCACCATCGCTTAACTGCTTGAGAAATTCTCTTCCGTTTTTATGCTATTTTTCATGATATTTGTGCTTGTTGTCTATTTTCGTCTACATGATTGTGTTTCATCATGCATTGGCTGTTCCGTTCGTATGTGTTAATTCATCTCCTTGTTTTGGAAGCAAGAACAATTAGAATTTTTCTCAGCTGTTTTGTTCCACTGTTAAGACGTCATTTGTTTTTTAATAAACCGCCGTCACGTGATCACCAGTCAACCCGCTTACAATATGACGGACCCTCATTAATTGCATTAAATGACCACACTCTGGCTCTAGATACTACATTGTGCTCAAGACTGAACGAACTGGGACTACATTCATCATTACTTAAATGTAAACGAAAGCGAAATAAAAACGTTGTTTCAAAGCTGACCGGCGTAGAACAGGAGGAAGAATTCCAGTTCTGCCAGTGCCACTAAACCCAATGCTAATGTTGCTAGATAATTATACGCTTCAGTATCAACACTAACTTTGATATCAATATTCTCTTTAATGTCAGCAATGTGTTTTTACAGTGTAAGCTGGATCGTGTATCCATAGCTAATGGCTGTCAGAATAAAAAGGAATTGTTTGCTTGAACTTATTAAGAGAATTTGACTATTGTAAGAATACTACATGGTTAATTCCCAGACATCTTTATTAACAATACCCTATTTCCCAGCACTGATTTTGTGATTCCCATAACCTCATGTATTAACAATATTACATAGCTCTAAACCAGACCGATGTAGTAACAATACCCTATTTCTAAATACCGTATGGTTCTGGTCATTTAATTATCGGCGTGTGATGGGCTAAGTCCGATAAATCAGCCTCTCTCACCTATGATGATGTTGATTGGCGGCTTAAGGACATATATCTCCGTATCATTAAAACAAGAACAAGTCTGCAAACCATTTTGTTTGAATGTTTGTAAATATTGTGGATCCTGTCATACATTTTAAATGTTGGGAAATCCCAACCAGACGATACATATGGCTTATCTCTTCGTGGCGAATTATTTTGAATAATAATAGTATATTATGATGGTCCTTTACATGGTTCAAAGTGAGGATAACAGTAAATGCAGACCATCATAAGTGCGTCACCAAGAGTTCTAGGGTCATTTCATTTGATTAATATTAAAACTAAAACCATACTATACAAAAGCAGCAGAGACGAAGAACCGAGCTAATTTTAAAAGTATCCGTTTACTAAACTAAGGTTCGTACGAAAATGAAGGGAAAAAACACCAAATATTCGCTAAACTACTGTCTCTAGCTTCCGATAGTCTCACTCGGTTAAAAAGTTTTGTTACTAAATTTGTAAATTGGTATTTTTTAAAAGGTATACGCGTGATGTTCACCAGTAAACATTTATTCGAGGTCGCCTCCTCTCTGCTGCTGTAAATGAAATCACTGTTCTTTCAATAATGTCTGGAGAAGAGTATATCACTCGTTTGGCCTGTGAGCGACTAGAAGCAATTCAGAAATTTCTACCAGTCCGTGATTCTGTCAGGCGAAAATTCCATGAACGTCAGGAATCTCAATTTGATTATAAAGAAAGCTCCTCACAAGTATTTAAACCCGTTAGTGAAACAACTAAACCTCTTCTTCCTCTTCTTGAAACAATAGCTACAAAAGTAAAAAAAACATTAAGTGTTTTACAAGATCGTCCTAGTCGAATGCCTCAACTAGCAAAACCTATTACAAAAGAAAAAAACCTGACGAAAATATAATCGAAAAATTACGTTACAAATATATGGAAGATGCACTTAAAGCAATTGTTAAAATTTATCCAAATGAGTTTCCAGCTCTCCAGCTCTTGTTTTTACTACTTATGAAAACAAAATATTGAGACCGACATATGGAAAATCTTTTTCCACTCTGGGCGTATGTGTTTGATAATAGTAAAACGAGCATAAGTCGAACGACACACACAGTTCATCATATACAGGATTCATCGATGCGGTAAACAATGCGTTTGGTCAATATGAAGAACGAAAACAACAAGACATAAAACAAAAAAAGAAACTAACAAAAACAGCTGAAACTACAATAAACAGTAATAATTCCATCCATTCAAAATTAACTGATCAATTTGAAAAAGGAATTTATGAAAAATTAAAGATATGGCTGAATACCAATGAACTAAATATACTGCAGATGATTCGAATTATTTTTCAGATATGTTACAAGAAGTATCATGGACTTAACACAGATGATTATCGCAATGTGATCTTTAGAGTTCGTCATAATAAGGGTAGTCATAGTAGCGATGATCCAGCTTGTTTAAAGTTTTCTGTAAACGGAGATAAACTAAAAACAAAAGAAGCGTAACATTATGATCCTGGTAGCGCTACTATAAGTGATATTTGAAGCACTGGGGTAAGTGGTCTTATTTAATGGCATAACAATATTCTCGATGACTTCAAACGAAACGAAATTAACATAGGAGGAAAACGAGATATTCGTAAAGTAGCATTTTCAAAACTATTAATGTGGATGTCAGTAATAACCCCATAAATCCATGAAAAATAGAAAATATTATCATTTATGCATACAGGTGTTAAATCATTACTATCATGGATAACACCAACATCATATATTATTCAGAGTAATACTAACGGTATATTTACATGGCATAGACCACCACAACAAGGTGTTTCTGAGCCAGGACGTAGATTTGTTGCGCTACAAGATTATTTACAATTAAATTTGCAAACACGCAGCCATGTGATATTTAATCAACTTGCTGTTTCTGAGGTGTTGCTAAGAATACACGGCCAGCAAGAACCATCAGCTGACGTATTACTTAATTGTGGAGAAATATAGGTAGTAATGCATATCATAGCTTAATGAGATTTATGGGACGTGATCAGAATGAAAATACCGATCTCCAAATATCACAGCTATATTTTACAACATATTATCCGAATTATTAGTTTTCGTTGGAACATACTGGTTAAGCAGACCTACTATCGTAGATATACACTTCCGACCTCGTGTAACTCTTCCGGTTGCTCCCTTGTCCATAATTACAGAGCAATCGCTGGTACGCTTAGTCTTAGCGATCAATCGATGCTACTTGAATGAGCTGCTTGACGAAAAAGAGTCATTGATGTACCAGTACGAAATTTTTAGGAAAATGATATCACTTGTAATATATAAATGTTACTCTGACTCAGAGTCAGACTAAAAACTACTAACCGCGTCAGTGAAAAAATCCGTAACTACAGTGACACTAAAACAAAGTTACATTGCAGCTGGTCAGAATAAGCTGTCACTGACAGAAGATCAGCTTAAAAAAATTCAACCAACGACAATACCGGAATCCGACTTACACTATGCGTGGGCTCTATTTCAGATATAACTAAATCAGGTGGCATATTTCCACTCCTCGCGACAATAGAAGAATTCAGTGCAGCCACGCCCCTACTGTCGCAAAAGCGGCCGCCCTCGGAGCTGTCGGGACAGTGGCGGGAATGGAACTAATGAAATCAACATTGCAAGGATAAAACACAAGTAAAAGATTAAAGATTATCGGAGAGTCTTTACTCGTACGGAAAAGCCTAAGATTACCACGGAGTTGTTCCTCGTCTGGAAACGGTCTGATACTACTGGGGAGGATTTAATAACACCAATGTTAAATTTTCACTAAATCGATAAAACATTAAAAATAAAAAAGTTAAAAATGTTTTTATGCGTAACCAGTTACTGTTCAGACCAAAAAATACTGAAACCGGTATTATAAGCCTAGATAATTCCACCGGACCTGAAACTCATTGGACCGCATTACGACTGATCCTCGTGGAATTGTTAATTTCGATTGGTACTGCGTTGCCACGCCAAAAGAATGTATCGAGTATATCAATCCTCATAAAGTAGGGTTTTGGTATTGAACATTACAAACACAGAAAATAACCGACCCACCAATATAATAATAATAATAATAATAATAATAATAATAATAATAATAATAATAATAATAGTAATGATAATAATGAGGACTTTGTATAGCGCCTAATCTTTCCAAGCTCTAAGCGCTTTACACCATCAATAATGATATGACTACACTACAGAACAACAAATGATAAAAACAATGAAATTGGAAAACATAAAAACATGCTGAAAACATATAAGATGCAAAACATGATTAGGTCGATATGTTTGTCCCTGCAGTCGAAACAGGTGAGTCTTAAGAGCACTCTCAAAAGGGACCACTGTGTCTTTGTGTCTAATTTCAATGGGCAATTCGTTCCACGTCGCCGGGCCCTGGTTTGCAAACGAACGTTGTAGATACGACTTTGTTTTCACCTTGGGAACAACGAGTATACTATTATCAGAAGAAAAGCGTAAAGGATCTAGCTGGTGTATGCACATGGGTGAGGCTGGACAGGTATGTTGGACTGGAGTCTGTCATTGAAACATAACACAGAGAACAAATTTTGTGTTTGATTCTGTATCGAATTGATAGCCAATGTAGGGTATTGAGCAGTGGTGAGGTGTGCTCTGATCCAGGTACTCTAAAGATGATCCGTGCAGCTATGTTTTGAACTTTTGAAGTTTCTGGAGTAAATAATGTGACGAACCAGACATAATTGAGTTACAATATTCTAGTCTTGAAAGTACTAATGAACACACAAGTGTTTTAGTGGCATCAACTGAAAGATATTTACTAATGGAATTGATGCGTCTCAATTCAAGATATGCAGCGTTGCATATGTTCATGACATGTTGGTGCAATGTGAGAGTACTGTCTAGAGTAACGCCTAGGTTCCGTACTGACTCGAAGAATTTAATGTTAATGTTGCTGATATTTATTCTCTGAGGTAAAGGATGTGAATGAGAAAGTCTTTGTGTTGTGATCAAAATAGCATCAGTTTTATCATCATTTATCTGCAGCTTGTTACATGTCATCCATAAGTTCACATCAGAAATGCACTTCTCTACTCCATGGACGGTAGCATGAACTTCGGTTAGGTGGGTAGACTTGTATATTTGGGAGTCATTAGCATACAATTGGTTTGACACTGGGTGATGATCTATGACACTTGAGAGCGGCGGAGTATACAGAATGAAGAGTACAGGTCCAAGAACAGATCCCTGTGGAACACCACAACATACGTCAACTGGTCTGGAGTGTATTCCATTTGCAGATATAATCTGTGTCATGTTCAATAAGTAGGACTTGAATCACTGTTAGGCTATATTCTGAATGCCAAATACATGCTGGAGACGGTGAAGTAATATATCATGGTCTATTGTGTCAAATGCTGCAAAAAAATCAAGGAGAGTGAGGACTGTAATCTTTCCACTATCCAAAGCAGAGAGAATGTCACTAAATACTTTCAGAAGAGTAGTTTCCGTACTGTGGCAAGGGCGATATGCAGAATGTACAATGCTAAAAAGACTGTTTGAATTCAAATGAGATACAAGTTGAGTTAGAACAACCTTTTCTAAGATTTTTTATATGAATGGGAGATTAGAAACTGGGCGGTAGTTCTTTAAATCGTTATGGTCCAATGTTGGTTTCTTCAGTAGTGGCTTTACGATGGCAGTTTTGAAAAATGATGGAAATTCCCCTGATGAGAGAGAGAGATATTAATAACATCAGTTAGTGAAGACAATATTGGGTCTAAGCACTCAAGCAGCAGTGATGTCGGAATCGGATCAAGTTCACAAGACTTTGGTGCACTTTTCATCACGATTGTCCGTACTAAATCAATAGAAACGGGTTCAAATGCTCCTAACGATTGTCGCTGAAATTCTGCATCATAACTGTATGGTGACAAATCAGTTGAAATTGTGCTGTCAAGCAAATTTCTAATGGAATAAAATAGCCGTAATTTTATATCCACTATCCGACAAGGATACGGCAACAAAACATCATGTAGTTGTTGAGTACAGCACGGTAGACAATACAGTATTAACGCCACATGCCGAGTATGATGTTCCTGGTAAACGCGTTTGCAACTCTCCGTAGAAATTTTAGAAAATTGATGAAACCGCATATAATTTCATTGGTTCTCCGTTGACTGTTGTCATTGAACTTTCTTTTATCAAGACGAGTATTAACACTATTAAACAAGCGCACATGATATTATTGTTAGTGATTTTCCTGCTATCGCTGAAAGACTTGATAAGGTTAAAATACCAGATAAACAAAATATCAATACAATTTCCTCGATACATTGGTGATCTTTTACCTAGATACATCAAAATAACACCGTTCGAGTTACATCATCAGGGGTAGGTATATACAGATTAACGGTGCTTTCATCTATACAGTTTAATGTATCATCACGTGAATCAAATGGCGAAAATGATGTCAATGTAATATTAGAAACTGGATCCAATGAAACAATAACATTAGACCATAGCAGTGGTCCGTTAGCTTTCGCGTCACTTGCATGGTTTGCAGAATTTGTAATTAATTCAAACTCATAAAATAATGAACGTGCAACAGTATAGATACAATAAAGTAAGTGAAATACAAACAAATTTAAAGCATATCACTGACGAATACACAATAAAAGTAAATCAATATAGCAGGCGTGTAGTCATTGTTAATAATTGTATATTAAGTGTCAGCTTCTTTTGTTGGAAAAAATGTATTGCTAATCAAACTAACACCATTAGTTATTGCCTCAACAGTTGTAACAATGTATGTTTCATCTGCAATAAAAATCGCTGGTGTTCTTAATATAATTACAAAAATACAACGATATACCTGTTGCCAGAGTAAACTACAGGAGTATATAATAAAGTGGAATACACCATATTATCTTCGCTGATATCATCGAGTCTTAACGACGAAATAATATTAGACAGTGTAATCACAACGAAGATTAGTATTTACGAAGAAGCAACATCAGATTTAGAAAATAATAATAGTAATATTAATGTCGACAGAACTACTAAAACACATAGTAGTTAATACAACTCCAATATAGATAACAATGATATCAATAAAAAATAAATTAAAAATAATTTTATCGTAAACTATCTAGCTGCATTGCCTGTAATGGAAATTGCACTTTCTCAATTACCAGTATATTATAGCTGACTAAGCATCCGGTCAAAATCATTGGGGGTCTACAGGCAAATAACTCACTCGTATTTGCAAATAAAAATAAACCGTATGGAACACCCGATTCGCATGTTATCGAATATCAAAAGTTTCTTATGAGAGCGAATTTCAGCGTAGAATTAAATATATTACAGGAAAAGAACCAACAATAACTATAACAGTCCATGAATAAACATTATCAACCGCGATAGAGATACATTTAGAAGATAGTGCCGTTGATATTTATCAGTCATCAATTATAACGTTAGTAGGATAGCCTGAAGTTGCCCCAAAGGTACCACATCCAATACTGGAACCAGAAAGGTGTGATTGTACTTTAGACAATCCTTAGTATCATGAAACTAAATCATAGTATGTTAAGGCTTGTGGATGTTTCGGTCAGATGCAAATAGATCTAGTAGGTGTTTTTTACGAGCATAATAAATGAGTGAGGTGGTATAGAGATACATTCAATGCTGTCTTTACTATCTCGGGGTTTTAGTCACCACCTCTTGAAGGTAAAAACGATAATATTTGTAAAGATATTTATCGATAATACGAATGATTACGCTTGAGTTTTAGCGAGTATCTTTTGGATGTGACGTCTACGAAGGATCGAATCATCCAACAAATTTAAATACTATCCCAAATTATATATGATCATTCATTGTATCATTAAAGTTATATTCATCCAGTAATAATCAATTCAAAATACAGACCCAAATATTTTTTCTTAATAAATAGTCAATCTACATACATTTAAATTTCCCGGGTATAACGCACGCTAGTTATGAAAATGAACTAATGATATTATCGATGAGTTGTTTTCTAAATTTCCCTCCACATGGATATTAACACTGCTGCCAGCAACTATTCTCAGACACAATAATGATCCATTTGGTGCTGGTAGGCATATATCACCGGAAATTGTAAATATAACCCATTAATCCGGTATATCTTCCATGTCATAATTCATTATTGACTAGAATACATTTCAAACTTACTGCCGAAATCGGTAATATAATAGATTTATTGGGAGGAAAATCTAGAACTGAATCTCTACATAAAACCTCAATGACACCGTCAGTCGGAAAATTAAACTACTACTTTCTAAAATATTAACTCATATTACAATTATATTTCTGATTTCCGTGATTTATTATTACAATTTACCCTAACATACTTGCAAATCGTGAAGAACAATGTAAAATGTTCTAACTGACAAAAATATAACATTTATTATATGTTTTCTTTTCTGATACGATTCTCGTGCATTTTACTATTAAACATACCATCAGAATGTGCAATTCAGACGATGTTCGTGATTTGTACTACCATTTACCTCATCACATTGTGCAGTTAGGATGAATTTCGTGCTTTTAACTATCACTCACAAGAATGTGCAAATCGTGAAGATTAATAATACACTTTTCGATTAAGAATTTTGCGCTGACCCTCGGTCGAAATAAACTTATAATTCACTTTCTACGCTTTCAGAAGGGTTACTTCTTTGACTTTCAATAATCATTTTTAGCTGTCTTACACGAGCATTTATACCCATTGTTGTCACGTATTTGCCTGATAGTTCTCATCTGACGTTTTCAACGGAGTTACAGAGAGGTACCATTATATTTAATTGTATATCATCCGCTAAGGAAGTTAATAAAGCTTGTTCAATCTGTTTAATACACGTATTCTTCCATTGTAATGTATATCTACCCGCGGTTTTGAGCTCTTGTGCGTATTAGAAATCAGAAAGAATGTTTCAGAATTTCGTTTATCAGATAATTGCATTCCTTCAATTTTTAAATTTGTAATTGCAAAAGAATGTCATTAACATTTTCATATTTCATTGTATAATAAATTTATATTTAAATTTTAAAAATGTATATACGTGATCACCATGTGAACCCCAAAATTGCCTAATGTCATCTTAGAAGATTCACGGGCACATGCAACACAATCCCATATGTGAGCCTCTAGCTTGTCAAACAAGGTCTAGCAAACTCAAGAGGGCATGTTTAATGCATGACGACATAGAACAATGAACTTATTTGAGGCCCGATACGTTGCCTTATGACATTTTAGCAGTGTCTAGAAGTACATATATTTACCGTTATATAGAAGAAGGCACAAGCTCCAGTGCCCCTAAGATGCCTAATAACATCTTAAGCATCAGGGATGGTGCACAGACCAGTTTTTGAATTGTCTTTTTGTTTTAAAAAAAAATTCCTACGAAAATGAAAAAAATACGGTCAATAACGCCAAAACCAAGCCTCTAACCACACATGGATTTCTCCAATGGGTCAGTTAATTTTGTTACAGATTATTGACATTTGTGTTTATGTAATTATTACGCGCTTCACATTCTTAGGTAGAAACCAAATCTTGGATAAATGTATGCTTAGCCAAAATTTGGTTAGTGTCATCAGTAGCGTTTAGTACAAGTTCAATGTGTGGCTGTTAGAACTAAACTCTTAACAGCTGTATAATTAGCCAAATTTGGTTATCCACCTCAGTCTCTATTAACATAATGTATATATATGACCTCAAGGCACACACCCAATCTTTTGAGAAATTATCAACACAACCGCAATTATACGAACTTAATTGTCAATTACTCGATTGCAAAATATGCGAGTTAGGAACAGTGTATCAAACCGTCTCTGCTACAGTATTAGATCATTTTCTTAACCCAAAATAGTATGAAGACCTACGCGATATCTTGATCAAGGATCATGTACATTTATCGTTATAAATACGTGTGGGGTAACTTGCGATCGTGATAAGAAATCGTTAAACGTATCTATATCCATATCTCCTGAACACCGCGTTTGATGAATATATTTCTTAAAGTATCTGTATAGACTCGATTAAATGCAGCTAAAATACGGCAGTTATCTCTGAGCACTTTAGGAATATGGGTATATCGCTGATTGTAATAAATTACATCTAGTTTTTAATGCATCCCTTGAGCAAAAATTCTTGCCGGATTTGATTTTTTGTCCAGCATTACATCATAGTGGACAAATAAATTACTAAATTTATTAGGTTCGTCAACACTCGCTGCTTCAAAAATACCGTTGATACATTTAATAAATCCTCACCTTCTACAATAATTTTTCGTTCTCGTTACAATCTTTAAGGAATATAGCTGCATCTAAATATAAGTTATCCCCTTGAGCCGTATCATTATTATTTATGCAATAATTGTGTCTTTTCATTTCCAGACGGAGTTATCCGTACCGGTCGGATATAATTTGGTAGCGATTGATGACGCACGACTGATTCCTATTTTCTTGTCGCTGAGAAATCAATGACATCCGTATTATATAAATATAATAAATCATATGGATTTATATTGTATTAGATACAGAGCATCCACCCCAGGAAAATGGATTAACTACAACAATGACTAAAAGGCAAGTGTGGAACAAAATTAAAAATCTGTCTCCTTGACAATGAAATGATATCGCTATTTCATCAGGAAAATTTCTTGAAACTCCATGGGATCAATAACCAGCAGACAAAACTTCGTCCTGGATATGATTATTGTGGTCCAGACACCTTAGATGATAATCGACTTGACAAACAAAATCAACAAAATCCTCCAGAGTATCCAGTAAATGTTATTAGTCAAGCATATTACATTCATGATTTAGCATACAAAACAGATTAACAACAACGACATATTTTAGAGAATCATTAGCGAAGTGGTTGGTAAGATAAAGGTAAAATATTGCTAAAGGCTGGTAATAAATTAACCGATTATTATCAAATAATGGAATCGATTTTATTATAGCCCAGAAGGATATTGGACAGGTAGAGGAGCTATTAGTAAACACGCCATTTATGTAAATGGTACACGTTATGTTCCTGCAACATGGATAGCATGACAGGAAAGTAGATATAAAAAAGAGATGTTTTTAACTAAAATGGCTGCTAAAGTTGTATTAGCTTTGGAAAGATTTATCAACGAGGTCCCTTGCAATGGCCACAAATACTATGTTTAGTATGTTTCGTACCAAAAGTATTTTCAACATTTTGTGTTTTGCAATTTCATGGTTTTTGTTTTGTTTTTATATAGTCATACTATTATAGATGTTGTAAAGTGCGTAGAGCTTCTAACGATTATGCGCTATACAAAGTCAATATTACTATTATCATTATTATTATTATTATTATTATTATTATTATTATTATTATTATTATTATTATTATTATAATTTATTATTATTATAATTATTTTTATTATTAATATTATTATTACTACTACTACAGATTGAACCTGACAAGGAATTTCTTGGTGCATATCATTTCTGATGGAAAAACGTTAGGTCAAACGCAGACGAAGACATTCTACAATTCATCGTGATCAAGGAATCGTTAAAGGATTTATTTGAATACCTGCTGAGTGGTTGTTTGGATATCAATATGTCAAGTAAATAGTTTTAAAATATATGAGATCTCGTTAATTGGTTTCAAGACTACCAAGTGTGATAGCTGTATTAAAAAATGAGGTTACTCGTGATATTTCTATGAAACGGAGTAACCCAATTACAACAATGATGTACCAATACAAGGACAACATTTTCCAAACAACCAGTACTCGGCAGTTGCTGTAAGATAATTATATAAACCCAGTGAACTTGAAGGTGGTACGAAAAGAGCGACATATCCTATTTGCATAAAATGTCGGTGTGGCATGATCTGCGGGTAGACCTTCAATATATGTTATGGATTCAACTGCTACTCAACGTGGACTTCAATGTACCCAATTTCAAGTAATTCCTGAAGATACATGATTACAAGCGTTTTCACTTAACTAGCGGATAGACCTCGATACTAACGAAGACAGGTCGGCATCACATTTTTGCTCGTTTGACCAATTATATCGATAGTAAATTGTCTTGGATCATTATTTGAATATTGCCACAACATGATTGTGTTACAACTTGCACAATGATTATTCTGTCGTTTGTTTAATGTTAAATTCAACGACAAGATCACAGTCGTGTTATGTTGACACCTTGTTTATCACAAGCATTTGTTTCTTACTATATCATCGCTAACATCGTCGTTATTGAAGGCATCCGCGTCTGTACAATTTATAATAATCCTCTGCAACTGAGAGTTTTCTTCTGACTCGAGGTATTGCAAAAGAAACTAGAGTTGATCACTCAATTCTACCATTGACGATCCAAACAATGTTTATCAGATATGGTTAATCCTTAAGATGAAATAACTTTTGATTGCATATCCTAGCGTCCTTGGAGTTTAGTTCATAGCTAATATGCCCTCAATATTATTGACAAGAACTAAAACAATATCATCTAACACCCAATTTTGTTTCCTCTTTGATTCTGGCAAGGGTCCTGGTATATCAACTGCACAATATTGTCGTCGAGTATCTTCTCGGCGTTAACATACCAGTATAATTGATTTAAAATTGTTTTGTTATGTAAGACAAATAATTATTTTTGAAGTGTATCACAGACTATGTTTCTACTTAACTATCAAATCATCGGTCTCCGAAAAATCAAAAACTCGTTAATATTTACATCTGAACTTATATCACGAATTATCGCACATTGAACTTTATTCGGATGTAGGTTGATTAATTTCGTATTTGTGTCAACAACCGAATAAGAAATGTTTTAATACATCTTCAGATACTGTGTATATTTCTTCCCAAATGATGATCATGGAATGTACTTTTCTCCTATTCGTTGACAAGTCCACTTATCTCGTTTTCATCGAAATAATGTATCATATGTGCATGATGTAACGTCTTAAAACTGTCAAAATAATTCGATCCCACGCGTTTATTTACTAGAACGACTAAAAGTCCACTAAGATAATGTCTATGTCTAGTCAAAGGATTATAGACTGACGGAGCAGATGACAATTGTAAGGTCAAATATTTTCTGCAGTGTATGTCTGTGATTTCCGAGTCGTAAGATTTAGAATAATTATGTAACATTTCTTGCTTGATATTCAATTTACATAAGCAGTGGTCAAATGAAATCGATTCAGAAATTCTGCATATTTTCTATCGATATAAAGTGAATTCCTAGCGACTCTAATCGCGGTTTTAGGAACTCTGAATTTATCATCGATAATACATTTATCGAAACAAGCAAGCAGTGAGATTCTTAAATGAATAAACTGCAGTGACTCCCCATTATTGTAACGAACTATTGTACCGATGTTAGTTTAGTTAGATAAAATGAAGCGTTTGTTTGTGACTTACAAATATAGTTCTCTACGTGCATCAGCAATTATGAAATCAAGGTCATCATCGTCCGTAACAAATATTGTATAGTGTCGTGTATGATCATATCGTCCTCCTTTGGAAGATGTACAATTATCTTTTTGCCAAGATATTTTTCGGTTTTTTATTCAACATAGTTTATATCATCGGAAAATGTATTTTGCTGTGGTAGCCAAACTTCTATATACGGATAATATGATGTAATTGCTTCACTAATATCATGAAATAGTATTATTACCTGATCATATTTTTTAACAATACAATAGGTACCCACTTTGCTGAAAAGTGTCTACCAGATTCAAATGACTCTATACAAAGTAATCACGAAAATTCAGAATCCGGTAAATGTCCGTTTATTGCAACTCTGGTCGTATTTTGGATTTCCAAAGTGTTTTAAATAAGACATTCACCCATTCCAAGAAACTTCCTGGAGAACACGCTGCCATATCTACTAAGATAATATATTTAGAATTATATTTAGTGCTCCACAATCCGCCGTTGTCAATATTCTCATCAGCTTAGTGGCATGTCTTTAATAAATGTTTCCACGCTTTTGTTTCTCTTGCGAAGTGAGCAGCAGGATTTTGTATTTCTTCGTGGATATAATCTGAGCGACTCAGCAGCCCTCTTTAGGAATGCACTCCTCATCTCCAAGCATGATCAAGTGGCTAAAAAAGGTATTATAATATTGCCTGCTCTTAACATCCCTAGCCAGCATAACGAGGCTACCCAGGACCCTACTTAAGCGTTAAAATTACAACGATTGATCATCTCAATCTTTACTGATCAGAGTCGATGCGGAATGAGCGAAGATGAGAACAGCCTTTATAGGAAAGGAACACGCCAGATATATCATGGACATTGCTGCCTTCAGCAAGGGTTCCAGGATACACCCTATATTCGAGCGGCCGAGGAAGTGAAAAGCGCCGTGAAGTTGATGTCGTCATTGTGAAGACAGCACTAATTGGCCAATTGGCTGGAACTCCCAAGGTAGTAAACAACAGACTTATAACCATGAATCGCTACATTTCGTCTGGAAGTAAGCACCATAAGATCATCATATATCATGCTCCAGCAATGACCATCCCAGTTTCAGTGAAGGTAAAGTTCATGGATCTTCACTCTATCATTGCGGACGTTCCAATGGGATTTTTTCGATGTCAGTGCAAGAGTAGGCTATAGTTACCTTCTCTGGGTTGGAGTACTAGGAAAGCGCGCAGTGGGTCACTGTAAAAGCAACTTTCTACGTTAATCCAGTCTTGCGCTGAGCATGAACTGCTGATTTCCAAGACAGTCTTCCACATCCCTATCCGTAAAAAGACGTCATGGAGGCACCCTCGGCATTGTCAAGCAGAGGGACATGGCGGATGTGCGCGTGACAAAGTCCTTGTGCGGCGCTTACTGATGTATAGACCACCGCCATAACACCAAGCTCAACATCGGCATTCACTACAAAAAACACCCACAAGAAAAGAATTTTTTTGAACGACTAAACACCACCAAACTAAAATGCACCATTACCAAACACTATCACGTAGATGCCCTAGAGAAACGTTTGAAATCGACTCCTCTCAACAAACAGAACGTGGAGAACGACTGCAAGCATTCAGAGAGTTTGTCTTCAGCACATCTTCAAAAACCCTAGAACCCTCATCCAGAAAGCTTCAATCAGAGTTTGATGATAACTGCGACGCGATCAAGCAGTTTAAGGAGGAGAAACACCGCCTCTTGTAACTCACCTCAACAAGAAACAGTCCACCTCTAGGAAATATAAGTAGAATAAGATACGCAGAACTGTATAGCATAATGAGATCCAGTGCTACGCAGAACACCATTACATGAAGCACTTTTACAATACCTGGAAAGAAGTTTATGGTCCTATATTCTATGCATCATCCCCTTTCTCAGCTGAGACCGGAACACAGTATATACTGAGAAAGAGAAGAGTCATCAACGATGGGCTAAACACTTTGACACTTCATCCGTCAACGATAAAGCTATCAGTCGTCTCCCCAATTACTAATCAAAGAAACACTGGATGGCCCTGGAACCATCCTCGAGACACATAAATCGATACGTCTGCTCTCGAGCAACAAATCTCCTGGTTCTGACTTCATCCTAGCTGACGTCTACAAGGAACGGACACACCCCTGATAGAGAGGCTCCATAAACTGTTTTTACTGATGTGGTAGCAAGAGACAATGCCCCAGAAATTCAAGGACGCTTCCATAATCCACCTATATATGTTCAAATGGATCCACCAGGCCAGTGACAACCACATGGTATATCATTACTCTCAATAGCAGAAAAGATACTCACCAAAATACTACTAAACCGCTTCATTTCGTACATTTGCCAGAGAGTTTCGTCAGAACGCCAATGTGGACCCCGAAAATAACGTGTGACCATCGACATGGTGTTTGATGCAAGACAAACACAAATGAAACATCAAAAGCAAACTACCGACGTTTTCTACATCTACGTCGACGTGACAAAGCATTTGATAGTGTCAGAAGAGAGGGCTCGTGGACGGTAATAGCCCAGTATGGGTGCCGGAGAAAATGTATATCCATGGTGCAGAATTCCCTCGACGGATACAGGCACGAGTCCAGGACAATGGAGATACATCTGAGTCATCCCAAGTAACCAATATCTTTAAAATCGGGTTATGTTCTGGCACCACCACTGTACATTCTAGTGTTCTCTACCGTTCTGACTAATGCTTTCAGAGACAGAGAGGCTGTAGTCGGCATCACGTACCATAAAGATTGAACACTATTCAACCACAGGAATGTTCAAGCAAACATAAAGGTTATGAAAGTCACTATCATGGATTTCTTTTTCTTTTTCTTATGACTGCGCCCTCAATCCTAGCTCAAATGTCGACCTGCTAAGCAGCGTTGGCAAGTTCTCCAGCTCTCCACATCACCATCATTCCATCAATACCATGAAGACTAAAGACCTTCCCCAACCGGACCCCGTAATGCCCTATGCTCAGCAGAATATCACCGTCAACGGCCAAACCCTCAACGTGGTGAACCGTTTTACCTACCTCGGCAGTAAACTGTATCAGAGCATCACTATTGACAACGAGATTAACCTTTGCATTGTCATAACCAACGCAACTGTCGGCAGATTTTATGCCAACGTCCACGCCATCCGGATGCAGTCCCATCAACGATCGGCAGGACATGTACTCATACCAAAACCAGCGTGTGAGATGTTTCTATATCGAGCTACAGCTGGATCATATATTCCATGGTTAATTGTTTTCATTTTTGTACTTATCCACTTTAGACGACATATTGATTGCCGAAGATATAGTACTCTTGTTTTGATTATTGACTCTCTAATTACCGCCCTCTCCTAACATCCATTTCATCAGCACGGCTTAAAACGTCAAGTGCCGCTGATTACGCAATTTGTGTGGTTGGCTTCAGCAGCTATCAACGTAGGCAATGCTGCAAGCAGTGGCAATATACAACCTGTTTTATTGAATCTTCACTGGAAGTCGGAGAGGGATACATTTGAAATTATGTCTTTGATTCTAGAGCTTCGTTAAAATGTTTAAGATGATTTTTGGTTAATGTTAATTTGCTTTGGCAACCAGTAGAAATCAGATCTTTCATCAATGATATTTTCGTTCTGCATTGACTTGCAAGATTTGATTGTATTTGTTTTATCTGAATTGGAACTGACACTAACATGCCTAGATAACATTATAATATCATGAGCGATTTATATACATTTTCTCATCAGCGACGCTCATTCGTCCACCACCACTTTCAAGTAAGATCGATTTATCTCTGAGCATAACAACGATTGCTCTGTAAGTAGCTACAGTTCGTATTGTCACACGAAATATAATGTGTATATGTTTCAATGAAAATTCATTAAATGAATATAGAGTTGATAATTCTAACTGTGATATTTGTAAACCAGTATATTTTTATGATTATGTCCCATAAATGTCATTATCCAATACTATCCCCATGCTACACGATTTTTATCTGCCATGTAAATAAAGCAATTTACTTAAAACCCTTTCTGTGGTCATCATCAACCATGTAACGACTTGATCCATTAAAGTAAACGTAATATATGTTCTTGAGCAAACAACGCCGATGTTTTGTTCTGGTCAAAATCACCTCTGACACGTTTTCTCCATGGAAATATGAAATGAAATTGTACACTTAGCAAGAGTAAAATATGTCAATTAGTATGTGCGAAGGTCACAAGGCAAAATCTTAGCAAGGAAATTGACAACGTGAACAAAAAACGTATATGTTCGTTAATATCCACACCTTTGATACAATACTCAAAACAAAGTTGACAGGTAAATTACTGATATATACACTTTATAGGAAGAATAATAACATCACTGAAATTCACTATTTATATTTTACCAAAGTGTTTCGATTAATACGGATGGACTGCTGTGGTTGCCAAGGGTTGTCTGTACTGTCAAGTAGGTTGTATGTTATTCTAAATGTCATCTATTTATATCTAATATTGGTTACATTCACTCTCAGCATTACTTTAGTTTCAGCGAAATAGTCTTCAATCTCCTGTATTGATGATTTATGAACACTTTTAGTAGACGTAGAAATATGCAAGTACTGAAATAATAATAATAATAATAATAATAATAATAACAATAATAACAATACAATTTTTTTTCTTCAACAAAAAGCAGAGACAAACATTGTGCGTTGAGCAAGCGCACAAACAAAGTTACCTCATCTTTACTCTCTCAGAATTTCATGGTGACATACTGACCAGTGGAGGACTATGGAAACATATGCGGAGGGATTTGTATATAGTTCTTCATGTATGTATTTTAAGTCTGAATATAATGACAACTAAGGTAACAATAACGATGACAACCAAGATGACGATAATTTTGCTAGTACTATTACTACCACTAACAATGGTAGTAATAATAAAAATATTAATACAAATAATGAATGGAAACTAAACAGAAAAGTAATAATATGACGTTGATAAAGGAAAACGTTGACTGGAACGACATGGATTATAATGATGACGAATATGATGATATTAAAAGCAATAAGCCTCTTGGCAAATACGGTGATGGTTCTTATATGAAATAAAATTATATAGTGTTTTGATATTATATACGTTATGTGAACTATTTAGTACGATCTGTGAAGTTCGCGACATACATGAAGGACACTTCTTCATCGTTCATCGTAGCATCGATAGCATCATTGTCACGAATGATTTTGAATGTTGAGGTCACAAATGATTTAAATCAATAATAGTTGTATTCCAAATGAAGCAAAAAGAGTTTGTCAAGCATCCAATCATCGCGAATTACGAACCATCTCGTGATGGTGTAATCAGGCTCTGTCGACCAAACCATTGGTCGGAAATGTTATTAATATTGGTTATCTCCAAATTAATACTAATGGAAAATTACTTTATTTCTCCCATAAACTTGCATATGAGTGTTTCCTCAGTTTAATCGACAAGGTGTCTCAATTTTTAGAAATATTCGCCTACGCAAACATATTCGAAAATCACATGAATTTCCAGAATCACTCAATGACTTAGAATGTTCTGAAATATTCGCCGATGTTAACGTATTCTAGAATGACAGGAATTTCCAGTTTGACTTAATGTTCTAAATTTTCGGTATATGCGTTATCGTGACTATAAAAGAAAACCGAAGTAAGTTAAACATTTATTATCTTGTCTGCGCTATAGTGTATATATATATATATATATATATATATATATATATATATATATATATATATATATATATATATATATATATATTGTGATGAGCTTGATTTGATGCTTCAAGTACGTTACAACAATTCACATCAATAATATTGTTAAGTAATTTATTTACTTCAGTTATTTTGTAATGATCAAGAAATATTGTATCTGAAGTGAACTGTTAAGATCCCAATTATGATACTCCTTCATATTTAATCCGTGATTAAGAATTCGCAGTTATTATATTCAACATCTGAGTTGCGCTGTTTCGATAATGTGTTGCTTTAATTCATCATAATAATAATGTGTAATACTAACAAAAACATTTTGTAATTTACCAAATATGTGCGTAACCTATGGCTTAACTGTTTTTGAGAACATATGTATGTATTCCTCCTTTACATGTAATAAAACAACCTGAAACACTATATAAATTAAGCTTACTTTCTATTTTATCATCACCAAACACAGTAATGAATAAATCATTTTCCCGAATATCTTTTCTGTATTGTGAAGAACTTATACAGAGATTTACATATGTGGGCATCTTTGGTTATGATTCTCGTTGATAAACAGGTGGAACTTCCGGCAATCCTAATTACGGTCGAATCCATAATTCATGTAAACCTACAACATCATCTAACGAGTTTAATTCAATTGAAGCTGAACATATTGGTTCATGAACTGTTATAACTAATTTTGATTTATATTGCGGTAATTCTGCGCTGAAATTCATTTCTTTGTTCTATTGATACCAAATAGTTGGAAAATCGACAATTCGCCAATCGGGATTTCAATCTGGTTTGGTTGATATTGCAAATAACAGACTATTTATGACTTGTAATCAACTTAATGAATTTGATCTTATATTTGGCGATCTATAATCTACTCGTAATTGTGCAAGCGAAATTCATTTTACTGGAATGCAGTTGGAAAGTTGACGCAAGTTCAGGATTCATCAAACATGTTGCTATCGTTGCTATTGACAGATGTACTAACGACAATCTGTTGCAATAAGTTTTGTGATGACGATATCGTTATTATTTTATAAGCGTCACACGTTGAATTTTGATCATTTCTGTAGACTCAATTTCTAATATTATTTCATCATTAAGACTTGATATTAGCAATGAAATTAATTTTGGAGTCGCTCTATGCAACTTTATTATATACTCATGGAATTTATATGTTCTGCATTTACATATATGTTCGCAAAAATATTATGAAAAAGTAGGTATACTTGCAGCTGAAACACCAGCGATATAATTGCTGATAATAATACGCCGGTTTTAGCGATAACAGTAGACGCGGAATATAAACTTTTATCAGATACAATTACACGTCTGCAATATATATTTACTTTTGCTATATATTAATCAATAGTACTGTTTAGTTTGTTTGCCGTTCACGAACTCGATTGTACCTGAATTGTTGCACGTCTATTAGACAGCTTATTATATATGTATGTGGTAGAGCAGCAAGAATGGTGAACAGACCAAGACTTCAAACAAAAATAAATCCTCAAAGGAGAGAGAGTAAATAGACCAAGTTTTCAAACAAAAATACAACTTCTATGGAGAGAGATTAAATAAACCGAGTTTTCAAACAAAAGTAAGGCCTCTACGGAGACCGAAACTGTTAAGGTTTGAACCAAATATTGTATCAAGTCCGATACGATATCTTGATCTAAGGTCATGCAAATTTATCGTTATAAATCCTTGTGAGACCGACTTATCATGACTAAAGAAATTTCTAAAGAAATTATAATCCATATCTTCACTGCACCAGGTATGTTGAATAGTTCGTAGCGTCTGGGTGTCAAATCCACTAAATACAGCAAGAATATTACAGTTATCCCTGATCACTTTTGGTATTTGTGCATACCTCTAAGTAACATATATCACAATAGAATTTGTATGTCTACCTCTGCAAAATATTCTGGCAGGGTTTGCTTATTTATCTAACATCACATCAGCATATACGACTAAATTGTTCATACTTCCATCAATATAATCAACACCCGATGCTCCTTCGATATCGGTTATAAATTCAATATTATCCTCATCGATTTCCGATTTTGCTTTCTCGTTAAAATCCTTTAACATCTTGTAACATCGCTGATCATCTACACTGGGGGCTACCAAATATAGTTTATCCCATTTCATCAATCTCGTTATCAAATTAAGTAACAACAGCGTCTTGCCACTTCCAGATGGTAAAATTGTAATCATGCGAATAGAGTTTGGTAGCGCTCCATGATGGTTAACCGGTTTTCGTGTTTTTGTCGCAGGAAAAAGGTCAATTACATTCATGTTATTATAAATAAATTATGCATCTATATTGTGTGAAATGTAAGACGCGTACTAGCTCAAACGACTTGACAACAATTACAACAAGCAATAACAGCTCAGCACTTGATGGTAAGTGTGTACAATGTAGTACAAACAAATTTAGATTTGTTTCTATGAAATCGGGTAATGATTTTAAACAGAACGATGAGGTGATATTGCAGTTAAATTGACAAAACTACCGGGGACTCCATGGGCAAAATATCCAGGAGAAAAACATCATCCAGGGTATAGTTATTGTGGCCCTGGAACCAGATTCGACATCAGACGTGATGGCCTAGACCAACACCAATCCGGCGAATATCCGATAAATGTTATTAATATGGCATGTCATGTTCATGATGTTGCTTATAAAAGTAGCAATCTGCAACATAGACATATCGCAGATGTGAAATTGATTCATGCGTTAAATTCTATCACTGATAAATCCTTCAAAGAAACATTTGTTTCGTGGTTGATAAAATCAGCGATGAAAAGTAAATTAATTCTGGGTGCTGGTAATTATTAACAATATGGAATCTATTTGTTATTCCCCAAGAGGATACTGGAGGGGTAAATCAGCAATCGATAAACTCGCTGAAGCAAAAGTGAAAAAAATACAATCGCGGCGGATTGGTTATCCAAACAGGCAATATGGCCGATTTATCTACCACCACCTAAACAAATTAACTTCGCACAATTTGATGTCAGCGCCCCTAATGAAATTCATCATTCTGATATATTATTTATGCCGCATGATACTGTTAATAAACAAACAAACAAGTATGCGCTAATCGAAGTTGATGTTGCGATTAGATACAAAGAAGCTGAACCATTAACGACGAAGTTATCAACTGAAGTAGCTTCTCCGTAAGAAAGAGTTAATCGACGAGGACCTCTACAGTGGCGAAATCTCCTCCAAGTTGATTCTGGCAAAGAATTTCAGGGTGCAGTGTTATCAACTATGAAGCATGATAATACCACGCTACGACGAGGACATACTGCAATACACCGCGATCAGGCAATTGTTGAACGATTAAATCGGACACTTGCTGGGCGGTTATTTTGATGTCAATACGCGAAGGAGTTTATCCAGGATAAACGATCTCGTAAATGGGTCAAGAGATTACCAGGTGTGATAGCTGAGCTAAATAATGAAATTAATTGAACAAGTAATATGAAACGTGGTATTCCGATCAGAAACGTATATACCCGTACAAAAACCACAAAATGTTTTTCAAAACAACGAATATTCGGCATTGCCACTGTGAGATGTGTGTAACAGCCAGGTGAACTTGAAGGCGGTAAAAAAGAGCTACTGATCCTATTTGGAATGACACAACACATAAAATATCTAACATAACAAGATTCACGGGTAGACCCGCAATCTATAGATTAGATTCGACTGGTCCTCAGCGCGGATTCACACGTGAACAATTACAAGTGATACCCGAGGATACTCAATTACTGCCACGTGGTCTTAACTAGCACCTCTGCGTCAGTTACACTCAAGACAGGTCAACATCACATTATCTCTAGTATGGCCAAGACTGCTATTTTTTCTGTCTGCGGTAAATTGGCGATGATCTTTATCCGAATACTGCCAACGTGTTATTCAATTACAGCTCGCACAGTGTTTATTCTGATGTTCTTTCAGCGTAATTATAAATTCAGCAACAATTGCAAATTCTCGTTTATTTTTTTATCCTCGTGTTTATAACCAGCGAGTATTTTTCTTATTATTATATCATCACTGACAATATCACTGATTGTGGTGTCATTAGCATCTAAAACAACTCTTCGAAGTTGATTTATTCTTCGTACTCTCGACACTGCGAGATAAATTAAATTCGACCACTCGATGCGATCATCTACGACCCAAACAGTCGTAACCTATATAGTCAATCCCTGCCAAGAATGTATCGTCATTGCGTATACTAGCGTCCATGGAGATGTATCAGCGCGCAATGCATTTCGACAACACTGATATCAACCGACCCAATATCATTTAACACGAAAATTTCCTTTTCAATTTATCCTGGATTATCAACTACGATATTCTGTCTTCGTGTATCCGTATGTCTATAACACAATGGCACTGGAAGTGTTGCAAAGTTTTCGTTGTGCGTTTCAAATAACTTCATCTGAAGTGTGTCTCTGACTATCTTTCTACTTGCCGCTATCAAATCGTTTGGTCTCCACGCTTCCCAAAAATCATTTAATGCAGTTTCTGAAATTATTTCACGCGCTATTTCACTCTTGATTTTATCCGGTTGGAATCTAAGAAATTTCTTGAACTCAATAAATTCTTTATCAACAGATCTGTGATCAGTATTAATTTCTTCATAATAATTTACAAAATTCTTCATCCAATCATGCAGAGACAAACCAACAAATGGTGGTGGTTGGCCATGATCGCCATACATTATCACACCTGTATTTTTCGGTAACAACCACCCGAGAAACATGTTCAATATCTGTAACGACACTGTGCATATCTCATCCCAAATAATAATTTCAGGAATATATTTCTCACCCATTCGATCAGGAGTCCATGCGTCACCTTTCCCTCGAAAGAAACTGTGATAAATGCAAGCGTTAACCTATCCACCCCCACCTTTCTCTCTCTCTCTCATCTCTGTTACAAGTCTGTGTGTTGGTGTTAGCACAATCATGTTTGATTTCCTCGAAATTATTCGATCACACGAGTAGACTTCCATGACATACCACATCCGGTTAAGAAACTGGTTTTATATCAACATATTGGATCGGATAACGAAGGGGCTTTCGATAGTTCTGATATATGATTATTTTTTTATGTAATTGGTTTCAATCGTAACATCTGCTGATTTAGAATAATCGTGCCACATTTCATTATTTATTCACCATGATCCCCAACACTCGTCGGAATTTGTAAATTCAGCCACTGTTTATGTTTGATATCTATATAAAATGAATCAGTGGCGACTCTAACCGCAAATTCAGGAAATCTATTTATCATCGAGAGCAAATTGATAGAAGCATAAGCCAGCACAGACGCCCTTATATGTGTTTATTGGGAACAATCTCCATCTACGTAAGTTACAATTGTACCGAATTGTGTTCCATCGGAGAAGAAAGCGTTTTTACGATTGACATATATACCTCTAGATGTTGCATCCGAGATTATAAAATCCTAATCAGCATCATCTAGAATTAATCGTGAATAATGTCGCTTGTGATCATATGCTCCACCCTTGGTTAATTTACCATTTATTCTTCTACCGAAATACTTTGTGTGTTAATTTCTTACTTCAAAGATCTCCTTGGATGCTTTAACAGAAAATTTCTTCGTCGTGGGAAGGAAATTGTTCGCTATAATCGTTAATTATACTATCTACATTATCGGGTTCTGATAACCAAATTTCAGTCTGCGCGTGATATAATATAATTGACTCGGAGACAGTCAGCGATATCAGTATTTTACATTTGATCTTATACCGTAATAACACTATTGGTACCCAGTGTTTTCTCAGATATGTGTCTACCAAACCAAACATAATAAATTGGATGACATCCTTTAGCGATCTCGAATGTTACTAAACGAGCGAATCCGGTTAGATCAAAATCGGGTAGCGGCCTATTAATCGCAACTCGTGTCATCGAATGGGTGGGATGCGCAAATTGTTTAAAATACCCAGCGCACTCTCCATACCCGAGAAAACTCCCTGCGTAACACGCAAGCATATCAAAAGAAAAAACACTTTCGGGATGTTATTTAGTATTCCATTATACACCGTGACCATACTCTACAAAACTGGCTTGGACATCTGAGAGAAATTCAGCTCTTGTTGGTTTCCACAGATGTTTTCTTTCTCGCAAAATGAGCTGCAACCCACGGGACTGTGAAACAGTTTGTTAGTAATTCCTCGTCGTTATCCGTTGAAAAAAAAAAGGGCAAATTTTCTCATCTCGTCGTGAAGAGATTCAGTACGGTACATTTCGACGTTAGTTCTTAGAAATTAATCGATTCAAACTCTTCAGCTTCAAAACTCTGAAATAAGCACACTGACATAGGATCGTTTTTACTTTCCACGTGAATGTAATCAAACAAATCCCACCCACCCACCCCCCAAGTTCTCCCTAGAGAACTCCACGGGTATATATTTGATGGTTCTAACCCGTGGAAATATTGTTACAGCGTTAGACCACGCTTGTGTAGTATGATCAACAATCTTGATTGGAGACCCCCTTGATTTATATTTCGATTCGTATAATACTTCTCCTGTTATCGTCGCTACGGTTATTGGAAATTTTAATATCTTTTCTAGCTCAGCAACATTTTGAATTGTTGCCCCATTATCTCTGACTGCTAGTGTCCATTCATTTATTTTTTTTTCCTCTTAGATCTGTCAATTTGTTACCAAGCAACGCATTTGTAAAATGCTCTATTATTCGTTCGGCTACACAATTTATCCACCATGACAAAGTCAGCGATGACAAAAGTCAGCGGCGACAATTTCATAGCTTTTAATTTCTCAACACTCGGTTTGTCATTTATCGGATAGATCCCATTAATAATCGCTGTCACAGGATATGTTCTCGCGTAATACGGTTTGTCAATTCCAGTCAATATTCCTAGTTTGGAATCCTGACTCACAGTGACAGTCGTTTTATTTTTCAATACAGGATTAAATTTGTCGCGTATAATCCAATTTCCTGTTTCTGAACTGATATGAATTTCACTCTTTTTCTATGGTCAAAATGCGATATTATTCCTGCTGCTGTTTGATAGTTCATGGTAGCATGAACACTACCATCAATTCGAAATGTTAACCATCAATGAAATGCTCCTTCACGCTTAAATTCGTTAAGCACTTCATGGATTTTACCTACCATGCTTCTATCACCTATTAGACCCTTATTTGGTACATCTGCGGATATTCTATCGATATTGAATTTAACATGTTTCCAGGGTTTTATTTTGGATAATCTATCAAGCTCAATCATAATATAATTAAAACAAGTATTTCAATAAAGAATTTATATATAATGAATCACAGTAAATGGCTTATGATAGTAACCGTTTGTAACAAATTGTGCAGAAACGAATTATGTGGATATCATTCACAGAGTGTGGGACGAGGAATCTTAGGTCCAAAACTTTGCATACTATATGGTGTTGGGATACGAGGTAAGTCACAGCTGTGTCTGAATTGCGGTGGTAAACGATATAGGGAGCTTATGCGCTATTATGATAAAGAAATCAAAGACTCTGACTCTGAAAAAATCATAATAACACCTCAAGGCTATATTACTAGATTCTCAACAATTAATAATTAAACCAAATAACACTGGACAACAAATTTTTACAAAACTCATGTTACTGAAATAAAATTAGTCAATTCTTATCAATTTGTATGTGCTGAACACGAATATGACAGTCAAATTGCAAAATTGGCTCTAGTTTTTTTGTAATCTGCAAGAAATTAATGTTTACATAACGAAATGCATTCCAATAGTAAAAGGTCAACTGTAATAGCCTACCTATAAAAAATCAAGTCATTGACTACATCTTAGGTTTCTTCGCCTGTCTCTTGTACAGCTGTTCGGGAGCATCTCTGAGGAGTGTCCAGCAGTAGTCATCCAGCATTGTAGTGGACCATTTTCCCTGGTATCTTTGTTCCATTGTTGCGATATCTTGATGAAAACGTTCGCCGTGTTCATCACTAACAATACCGCAGTTGCTAGGAAAGAAATCCAAATGGGAATAAAGGAAGTGAATCTTTAGAGATATATTGCAGCCAAGTTTCTTATACTTCATCAACATGTCTTCTACTAGTTCCTTATAGTTTTCTGCCCTAACATTTCCGAGGAAGTTTGTTGAAACTAGGCGAAAAGCATTCCATGCTTGTTTCGCGTCACCTTCCAGCAAGTTGTTGATCCGGTCATCTTTGAAAAGCTCTCGAATCTGAGGACCCACAAAAACTCCCTCTTTAATCTTTGCTTTGCTGAGTCGAGGGAATTTTTCATGCAGGTATCGGAATGCTGGCAAAGTCCGGTCAATGGCTTTCACGAAGTTCTTCATCAAACCTAGTTTGATGTGAAGGGGTGGTAGCAAGATGTTCTGAGCCTCAACCAGAGCTGGGTGTTGGATATTCTTCTCTCCAATGGCTACATTCTGCCTGTGAGTCCATTCCTTCCTCATGTAGTGCATTTCCCTTGCTCGGCTATCCCACTCGCATAAGAAACACATGTAATTTGTATATCCTTGCTGCAGTCCCATTAAAAGGGCAACTACAGTCAAATCACCACAGAGGTGCCAGCTGTACTTGTTATACTCAATGGAATTCAGTAGCTACCTTAAGTTATCGTATGTCTCTTTCATGTAGACAGCATACGCTACTGGAATAGATGGAAGAATGTTTCCATTGTGCAAAAGCACAGCCGTGAGACTCAGTTTCGAAGAGTCCACAAATAGTCTCCATTCTTGTGGGTCATGAGTGATTTTTAAAGCATTCATGAGGCCCTCAATATCGGAACAGAATATCAGATTACTTTCCTTTCTGAAGAAAGGCTCCAATTGCTGGTGGCGCTTTCGATATGCGGTAATTGTGACATCTTCTTCTAGAAGATTCCATTGTTGGAGTCTTGATCCTAGCAATTCTGCCTTGTTCTTTGATAAGTCCAAATCACGAATCAGGTCATTTAGTTTTTCCTGTGTTATTCTGTGTGGGGTTGATGATGCACCACAGTGAAAATCTGGATCACTGCATGCTGATGGACCAGGAGAAGAACAGGTCGACTCACCTTTGTCTTCGTCAGATGAATCAAGAGAACATTCTGCTGGAGGTTCTGGAATAGGAAGTCCCTCACCATGTGGAACTGGTCTCAATGCAGACGGAATGTTTGGGTAGACTATTCTCAACTTCTTTCGCTTCGTTATTCCGCCGAAAAGAGGAGGAACCAAGCAGAAGTAACAGTCTGGTTGCTTGGCTCTCTCCACACCATTGGGACTGCAAACGGCATTGATGACCTTTTGCAATTCAACCACTGTGAAAGCTGTGTTGTACATGTAGCACAGCATATATGCGGAGCCCAAGGCTTGTCTTGGTCACCAACCTTGCATCCGAAGTAAAGATGATATGCCTTCTTCACTTGAGAATTGATACTTTTCTTCTGGTTTGCAAATGTCACTTCCCCACAAATATAGCAAAAATTGTCCGCGGTATTAACACACTTTCGATGCATTACTGTTCTTGATTGTACGTAAATGGATAAAATAATAAGTTTTATGTAACAGTAGCTTGAACTGTCTCGCATAACGTCTAAAATATTTTAAATGCTGAACCTATCTGATTGGGCTTTATATAGTACACTGCTTACGTCAGCTTCAGCAGCCGCCTGGCATTAGTATAATAGGCCTACACATGTATAGTACACTGCTGACGTTAACTTACTTCAGCAGCCGCATGGCATTAATATTGCATTGCATCAGAAAATGATGCAATCAACTGTGGATGATGTGAGCATGATGGTATTATGCAATGTTACATCATTATTCCGGATGTTGCTGCAGTATAACTGGAGAAATTTACACAGTGAAACATAGAAAATGAGGTATATGAATATCTTCAAAACGAGAGCCAATACAATTTTTTCACGGTTATATTCGTGTTCGGCACACCAAAATACTACAGATTAGAGCCTTTTCAAGTCAGTAATGATTTCACTGTTGACCAGTGTAATTATTTAGACAAATAATATATGTGTATATAAATGAACCAAGAATTTCAACCACACCCAGTGTTCATCAACTATGAAGCGTGTCGTGATGGTGTAGTCAAAAACCGCAGGCTGAAAAGACCAGTCGGGTTTGTCAACAACATGGGGTATTAAAGTCATCTCTGCCATCGTATTATGTTTGAATGTGTCAATGAATTGATCAAAGATGGGTTTGTAATTGATCATATTGATTCAAATCTTATGAATAATTAATATGCGAGCTATCACATAGAGTCAAAATGCTGCACTGGAGAGAACTGGTACTTGTAAATCCATTAGAAAAAGAGCGGTTAAATCTCTCAAAATAGAAACTGACGAGTGAAAAACATTTCAATAAATGAATAGCGCCAGCAAGTATTTTGACATGTGTATGCCCTCGGTTTCGATATGTTGCAGAAAATAAATATAAGTCAGCACTTTCAAAGGGATTTGGGCAAATAGTTCAATTTACATACATCTAAATTCCATTTTTGTTACACGGGAGATAACTCATGTAGTAATGTGTGTATAACACCAACGGGAAGTAATTCATGTAGTAATGTGTGTATAACCCTACACCAAAGGGAAGTAACTCATGTAATAGTGTGTGTCTAATCCTGTAACAGAGATAACTCTCTTGTTCTTGTTACTAAAATACCCTCTATGATCTTATGGGAATAATCACATATTATTTTATAAATTGTTCTCTGATCTACTATTTTTGTATTCTGTCAGAAAACACGTCAAACAAATAAGTATGTACAACTACAGTATTCTTTTTTTAAATACTTCTGTCAGGTACCTTGATTTGTTTAGATTCTGTCAATAATCAGAATTAAGGAAAACGAAAGTAAAAATCACACATCGTTGTTGTTGATTTTCGTGTATTAGTCAGCTTATATAGCATATAGCCGGTTTTATTATTGGGGCTCCAAGCCTTCATGATCGAAGTTCAACTGAAAACCTCTCCTTCACACTGTCACACGGTGTGAATGTGTGTTTGTGCATTCTCACCGGACGATTTTTATGAGTGTTTCAGTTGAATGTAGAGGAGGGTCCCCGTATATGTGTTGTATTGTCCTATATAATCATTTGTATGTGCCGTCCAATATATTTGTAAATACTTGTATATATTTGTATATAGTGTAAATACCTGTAAATATTTATATATACCGTACATAACTGTATATTGTGTAAATAGTTGTATATGGTATATGTATTCTCGTTGAGCTTGTTTGATTGTGAATGGCATTTCAAGGGTTTATACGTAAAATGTGCTGTCATACCTTAATTAAGATATATATATATATATATATATATATATATATATATATATATATATATATATATATATATATATATATATATATATATATATATATATATATATATGTTGTGTCGTCGTTCACTAAGTACGCTTTCTGACGTTCTAGAACGTTATTTTGCGGTTTAGAGGCTCACACGGGGGTTGTGTATCGTGCTGCTCCTGGGTACACTCAAATGCTTAGGCACCTTTGGGGCTCACATGGGGTTGTGTTGTCTTATATATGTCACCTCTGGACTTCTAACATGTGAAGGAATTTTAGGAGTTCACATGGGGTCTTTCATATATATGTATATCTCTGCCGTGATAAGATGTATATGGTATGGCACCTTAAAGCGATAGAGTTTGTGCCGTATTGTAAATAATATATGTATATATTATATATAAATATATCACGTAAATACACGCTTGAAAAAGAAAACGGGTCAAAATTGACCCCCATTTCATTGGATAAAAATATATATTTTATATATTAAAGAAATATAAATATGATATAAAATATATCATATAATGAATTACGAAATATAAATGACATAATAAATACAATAACATTAACAAAATCAAGAAATACAATTATCAGGTAAATTGGATTGTAATTAGATTTTAAAATATTTTCAATATCTCGAAAATATAGCGCAAAATAACAGGTGCGTACTCCAGTCTCAATACGGTATATTAATAAATACAACAAGCCGTTAACGAATCATTAGCATGTAACAGCGATGTAAATAAATTCATTCCGCTATTTACTCCAGTCGAAAAAGTTAGAGCTGACATCAGTAGGTAATATGAAGTTAAAAAAGACCTATAAATTCCAGAAAAAAAAAACATTAAATGAGCTCAGTTAACACAACAACACACTGCCATGAAGTTAAAAACGAAATATAGTAACACGATACCAGGAAGTTTGAAAGCAAAACACAACAACACGCTACTAGGAAGTTTGAATGCGTCGCAGGTAATGATAATGCAACTAGATTATTATTTTTTTGCACCGCTTAACACGGAAGTAAAATCACTGTGAAGATCTTATCAGTGATAACATAACTGTGAAAATCCTTATTTGTTGATAAATCGAATAAACGGAAATTGCCTTAGATGTCATGGGTTTGTTAGCTGCTACAATTAAATTATATGATATAACAATAATGGTAGGAATCATTACCAACTAGATTAGAGGCAGTAAAGAGATTTAGCCCTGTGAGAAATTCTGTTAGAAATAAATTACAAGCTCGACACGACACTCAAGTTGATTATTTTGTTATATGTTCTGAACAATTATTTAAACTGGTAACTACAGCTACTGAGAAATCTAAATTGGCTACTGAGAAAGTTGGGTTAGTTTCTGAGAAATCTGTGATACCAGTACTTGAAAACATAGCAAAACGATAGAAGCAAACAAAAAATATGTAAAATCTCTACCAGATGATATAATCGCCGTACAGCCTAAGCCTGAACCTCAACCTGAACCCTAGGTGGATATTATTTAACCTCAGGAGGAAGATGTTAATGAATGGGTTTCCTTCAATGAGAAATTTCTTCCGGGTAAATTTGATGAAATAAAAAAAATGACATTTGATTCTATAAGAGAGATGGCTGAACTTTTCGTTAGACGTTTCTCTCGTACAAGGAATTTTTACAGCCTGATTATGTTGCTATGAATAAAAAAACGTTATGGCAAAATGGATTATAGCGTGCAATGACCGGTGTAGCTAAAGTATCAAATAAAGATAAAATATATGCTGAGCTTATGACTGAAATAGAAAAAGTTGAATCGTCTACAATGGAACAATCAGATCCTGAATTTTTCCGATTACCAGAAAAATCAAAACGTTTAGACATAGAAACAATTTCTTCACAAGGTGCAACTGGTGAAAAATTCGCAGCTGGATTTTCTTAGCGTGTAACTCCATCTGGAACCCATGGTAGTGGTTGTGTTCCCTCTCATAATAATATTCTCTCCGACATATCACGATTAGAAATTCGCATGAGGGGGGGGGGGGGTAAAAGAGCCGGTAATAAGTCACCGGAAACAATGAATGAAGTCGCTGATATCTGCCGACGACTATTTAAAGGTGGTATCATGGATATTGTTGTATATCGACAATTTATCGATGACCTCGTTGATGATCATCACAGTGATTGATTACCATAGTGACTAATTGTCCGTGACAATTATTCATGCGATTAGATAAATATCATAAAATGGTCATACACTACGACCACTATAAACCAACACTGAGTTACGTAGTAAATTAACGATTTCCAGTTTATAAGCTGTATTATGGAGATGGTCTCGGTAATATTGTTCAAGGGTTACTTGCAAGGATGGCTCCAAAAATAGCACCAATCGCAAAACAATTATCGATGAAAGCTATTGATGTTATTCGTGATAAGGATATTAGCGCTGTTGATGATGTTGCCGGCAAAGAATTTTCCGCGGCCAAACGGAAAACTAATAACACTGATTCCATGACGAAAAAATACATCACTAGAAAAACTACCATCTACTGAGATTATGCCTGCGAGTGTTAGTAAAATAAATAAACAGCGAGGTGGATAAAAAATAGAGCAAATAACTGAAGGATATGATGCGCAAGGGAATATTACTGCAAATATGATAACGGGAAGTGGTTTGAAATCGCGATTTAGATCGGAAATATATAATAAAACGATCAAATCTTCACCCGATCCGGCCTTGGATATGGATGCCCCAGTTCTCACAAATGATTCTGTAAAGGATTATCAAGTGTATTCCTATAACGCAATACAACCAAATAGTCAATCAAGAATCGAACTTCAGGTTCATGATACAAGAAAATATATTCTACCCGATGAAGCATTTCTCAAAGTAGAAGGAGAACTTGTAACAAATGTTGCAGATAATACGCCATATGACGCAAATTTGCCAGTAGGTTTTGTCAATAATGGTATTAAGGCATTATTTAGTAGCGCTGGATGTATGACTGATGGAAGAGAGATTGAATATACAGAGAATGATGTTGATGTTGCTACAATAATAGTGGGTTTAGCAAGATATTCTGATGATTATACAAGATCGGCTGGACAGTCCATGATGTTCGCTAAGGATATTACTGATCATTCTGAACACATTCAGTATGTTAAAGTAAAGGAAACACGAGATACTGCAGTTGATCCAGCACCAGCAGGATATACAAGACCAGCTGCATCTTTTGATTTTATCAGTGATGTTAATGCCGCCAATTACAACTTAGGATTTGACACACGCGTATCAATGCTGCAAGTACAGCGTGGATTAATTTTATGAGCGATTCCACTATCTCATATTTTCGGATTTTGCAGAAATGTTAGAATTAGAAGGGTTATCTCTGGAGCGAAACATCCAGTAGTCCTCGTGCGGAAAGGCGATGACAATGATGCAATCTGGCATGGTGCTGGTGTTGCTAATGGTAAAGTAAATATAACACAACTTTCATTGTGGATGCCAGTAATGACTCCATCAATCACCGCAGAGGAAAAATCACTATCATTTATGGATACAGGTGGTAAATTATTGCTTTCATGGCTAACGACAACAACAGATATTATGGAGACTTCTGTTAACGATACATTTACATGGCACATGGATTCAGCTAAAAATGTGGAACTACAATATTATTAAACACAATCAGATGTCTGGTGGTCAGAATAAACTATCACAGACAGCTCGTCAGATTAAGCATTTCAATGATGCTACCAAAGTTAAAAAAGGTGTTCATGTCACTCTCTCATATAATCAAGTGGTATATTTCTAACTCACGCTGCGTTACCAGCTAATTGCATCCGCCGCCTCGACGGTTGCGAAAGCTGCCGCTCTCGGAGCTGTTTGTACCACCGCTGGGATGGAATTAAAAAAAGCAACCGGACAGGGTTATAAAAAAGAGACGATCCGTCATAGGAAAGGGTCTAATACTACCAGGAACTCCGTATTCATGGTACAGCGGAAACGACCTGAGACTACCAGAGACAATTTACTAACTCCGCTGTCAAATTTTGATTTACTCGATGCTGCTGAAAAGTTAGAGATAAAAAACTTTATAGGTGTTTTGATGCCAGACCAATTACCACAACAACCAAACAGCACTGAAACCTGTATCATTAATCTAGATAACAGCATCGGACCTGGAACTCACTGGGTTTGCATTCGTGATTGAACCGCGTGTAATTATTTATTTTGATTCATATGGGTATCCATCGTGTTTAGTGATTATCCTTAAATCTTAAGTCTACAAAAGACAGGTATTTTCAAACATTTGTAATTGGAAGCATATACATGTCCGACTCACCTTGCTTCGGAACACGCCACCGAGTGATCTGTTCATATAGATTCTCAAGCGTCTGATTTATGTTTGACATGCTTCCGCTACACTTCTGTTCAATAGTTCTGACTGTTTCTTCGAGTTTAGACCCGAATGATACTTCAGTGGCATTGGCCTTGGCAAGTAGTCTATTTTCAAATTGCTTGTTCATATTTCCAATGGTTATCGCTAAATCTTCTAGTTGATGCCCATATGCCTTTTCCATAGATTCAATTGTCTTTTGAAGGTTAATTCGGTAGATCTTTTCTTGCGCCAATTCTTGTTCCATACTGTTGAGTTTCGTCAGGTGTTTGTTGTTTAAAAACGATGAAATATACCATTCTATGTTTTTCTGTAAAGAGTCCATGCGTTCTTTGAGTTCAGTCATTTCCTGCCGTATCTGGGTCACTTTTATTTCTAGATTATTCCCTTTCACATTTCCATTATCGAAAAACGATATAAAAAGAACAACTGTAGACATCAGCCAAACAAAATGCATTTTCAATTAATGAAATGCCAGCTGCACTGTATTAAACGATTTGTCGATGTAAAACCTTTTACTTCACTGGTATGGTGAGAGCAATATATATATATATATATATATATATATATATATATATATATATATATATATATATATATCATGCTCGCGCAATAATTTGTACACGTAAGGACTACTTGTTGATTGTATCGTTTATTTCACAGTTTGTTCCTACTTCTGCCTTCTCTGTAAACAATGGTCTATAGTGCATGCACACTTGAATTGTGATCGCTCATATCATTTTTTATATAAGTCGCATGTATCAAAAGAAAAAGGGTTTTGTCTGTAGCAAGGAAGTTAATTTTGCTATCTACTTTGCATTTCTTAGTTATTTAGGTTATAGTTGTCAACGTCAAGTTAAATTAAAAGGTAAGACCTATGAAAGATATTCAGAAAAGTATGAAACGTACTGATATATACCAAATAGAATAACCAGGGGTGAGTAGCAGGATTTCCCTGTAAAATGGCGGGAAACTTACACAAATGCCCTAATTTGGCCTATTTATTAGAATCGTACTAAACTTATCGCAAGCAATTTATACAATATTATGTGCAATGTTAATATTAGATTTTCTGATTACCGATAAACAAAACACATTTTTTTTAATGCTCCATGTGATGAGAAAGGTATTGTATCTAAAAAGCCTATTAGCTGAACACAGACTCATTTGAATGTTTTGGCTAAGATGGCATTATCTGAATCGATGAAAGTATCGTTGATGAATCTACCTCTAGCGATATTTTCGACCCTTGATATCAGTCATTGTTGATAGATGGATACTGGACCATTCCATCAGACACCTAAGCCAACTCAACATCTACTTAGAAAGCATTGTGATTTCAGACAATTTTGGAGAGTTTCTATTTAGAGTTCAGCTTGAAGAAAATGAACATTTAGCAAAAACTCGATGAACGGATTCAAATAAATAGGGGTTATGTCCATATATTGACCCGGTATTAGTTGCTACATATATGGAGAGGTGGGGAAGTAGAAAGACCTGTATGACAAGGCCAAAAGGAATTTTTACATGTATAAAGAATGAAGTAACTTAATAAAGTTAAAGTATTTCCAATGTGTTATCACTCCCCATTTATTGTTTTGTTAGACTTTCATGGTTATTTATTTCATTATTTGGAGCTAGAGTTGAAAATATATTTTTCAAACCATGTAAATTCGCCATTTTTTAGGAATAGACATCGCATTGTCATTATTCAGGAGACAATGGGAATGCGTAGGGTTAAGGGTTAGGGTTAGGGCTAATTTCGTACAATAAACCCTTCTTACTTTCATAACATAGAAATTCTCTGAATATTTGTACATACACGTGTGTAGTAACTTGAGATATAAATAATTCTTTGTGAAATGCTCACAATCGCCTTGGAAAGGCTTTCTTCTTTGTCAGTAAGGTGTGACACGGGTACGAATATTCACAGTACGACATTAGATTCTCGGGATTTGTGGTCATTAAGTAATAAAAGGAACTTGCAAACAAATGAACTTAGAGAGACCCTTCACAACAGAAGCATTGACGAAGGTATTTGATAGTAGCAGAATAAATCGGAGGGTGTGTGAGGATAACCGTTACAATCATTATAAATATTGCGTTGAAAACTGTCCATGTGCGTGCCACTGATAATTTTTTATTTCAACTCGGTTTTTAAAGTTGCAAGTTAATGATGTCTTCCAATAACCTTGCCAGATCCTTTTGTCCAAATTCGGTTTTTGCGTGCGTTAAGGACAAGCCTGATTATACATGGGATAGAGAATTGTTGACAGGATGAAACGCGCATTCTCTAAGAAACTGTTTTGATACCACTATTTTGTAATAGTGTAGTTTCTCGATTCAAACTCGAATGAGTTTGGTTTCTACTTGCGTCCTAGCAGTCACATACGGCTCAGTTTACTGTTTACAACGACAAGTCAAGCTAGCGCCATCAGTTGCCTTCGGATGTAAAAGCGATCGGTCAGCCCGCATTTGTCAAGAGAAGAAACGGAATATTCTGCTGGGAGTTACATCTCTGTATATGTGGATCATGTTCAATGTTTCGTCAACGAGTAGTTGCATCCTATACAGCAGAATATCCATCTAGCACATGGAGATGTGATCTCAAGCAAAGCATTTAACCATCGAGATGCACGGAAGTAGCCAAAGTCTACGTACATAGCGTACGATAGCCGCTCTTTGACTATATGGTGATATATCACGTTATCGGCATGGCAGTTAGCCTATGCCGGCGCGGTCATTTGCGTAGGTCCCCAGTAGATCGATCTGGCATACGTGTTTCTCTCCTTCGTACTTGCTGTGTTATTCACCACTGGGCCCAGTTACTTAATCGAGAGGTAATGGTGTTTGGTGGCTTCAAAATCCAATATATATAATAACAGTATGTCTGCAATGTGTGGTGTTGCTTTTGATTAGCAAAGACCTTTGTCGAAACCAAAATTGCCTTTTGAGATACTCGAGATAAAGAGCGCAAAATTAACGACACAACTCATTTAACTTTTAACTGGAAAAACTATCCCATCGAACTTAAAGTTACCCATGTGTTAGCTGTACTTTCTTGCAATGGGGTATATGGCTAACAGGAGAACGTACTTGAAACATCGGTTGTCAGTATTTCCTACACTGATGATAGAACACACAAGAATGCATTATGGTGATTGTGTAATGCACAGCCCACTACACACCTCACGAATCATCAGCTTGAACCCTCGGACAACTAATATTTTATGCGCTTTATAGTGTCGTTTATTTGAGAGAGCAAGAGCTAGGACTGGCGGTAGTGAAGAGGCTACAAAAATAAGTTGTGAACGGATGATTTGATAATATCCTGGCGCATATGAATTGAGCTGTGACTTCATTGTAAAACTTCATGCCACAGTGGTTGCTGATCTCCATGCTAAGGCTTCCCTGCGCACTTGGCCACCATCGCATGAAGGAAGTTGGTCGAGCATGTCCCAAGACTATTCATGATAGTCAATACGGAGAGGTAGTCCTTCAGTGACTCCGTGCCACCAAAGGTACGCTTCACTAATACGGTTGCCGTTTGAAGGATGGCTTTGGCAGTAGCCTGCTCCTGTTGTGTACGATCTGTCACATGTATTCAGGATTTGGTTTGGTCGATATCGATGATAGTTACCAAACAGTTTTACCACACAAGACGAAAGTAGTAACAACACATTTTCTATACTAGGCTTCAAAAGTTCTGTTTGACTTGGATCTAAGCATGCATTCAAACATTAAATATACAGTAGACTGTTTAACAAACCTAGAAACTATGTTCCTGAGTCTAGGTCATGTAATTGAAATACCTTCCATTGCTAGACAACATGTATTTGCCACGAGATCTTACATCCAGCGGTAGATTCCAAGGCTTTCATTTCTGCTGGTACTCATGGATAACTGGCGGATACTGGGACGGTTTCCCCTAGTTCGTCTCACAAATACCTACCCCCCATTGCACTATCAGTCGCAATAAAATCATATTCTTGGGACCGCAGTAAAAAATAGGTATGAAGTTTGTATCACTGATGCCATTTGGGGAACTAGTATATCAGTTTAGATCTGCCTATATATCCTAATCCTGCGCTGTGTTCCAAATGCCTCTTGCTTCAACCATGTGCCTCTAAACTTCGAATCTTTAAAAGCTGTTAAAATTGTGTCCGCTTCTTACTGATGTTTCTTTCTTCCGGCTATATCGATATTGGCAGCAATCTTATCAAACGCATGATTACATCAACTATATCCACATTATGTCCAAGCTTCATTGCAGGTTGCCAGCAAGTACTCTAAATCTGCTAGTATCGCAGTTTGGAGAACTTGGTTTGTCATGGTCTCTTAAGGCTTACTGGTAAATAAAGAACCGCATGCATTCAGCTTAATCCAAAACCGAGTATCTGCGTTTCAGCTCTCAAGATGTCGCTATAATACTGTGACCTGAATCTCGCAGCTTCCCAACGTAAATAAGCCGTTTTCTCCTCTGCAATACAAACAAAGGAACGCTTCCCATTGATGCCTGCTGATTGCCACGTAGGTCTTTTCACACTTCCCATCCGCAACAGTATTGCTACTATAGTAAGTAATACGTCACATTTTCTCATTCGAGGTTTCTCTGACCTTGTTGTCACCCCAATTCTTCATATCCGTGCACCCACTGCAGCCACTCTCACCGTATCATCAAACAGTATCTTATAGCATCATCAGCTGTCTAGCATTTGTCACCTTGATCTGTTACAAATGATAGTGCCAATTGAAGCTTGCTGTCTGCACTGTAAAACCGAATACTATCTTTGATCGTTGGCAGTCCAGTCAGTTGGTACAAATACGTATTGAACATTCTCTGAAATGCTTCGAAGGTCGTCAGTGTCACTTGGTACTCTAGAAGTTTTCAAATGATATTTGGTAAGATACGTTGTTGGTAATACGAGACATTGCTTTTCCCATTGGTTCCCTTCCAGATTTGACTTGACCTTTATCGCTTGAGATTTATTGCCTGGCCCATCAAGTATCCAATACCTTCTAACATCCATTTATATTCAAGAACGGACTTGGATGTAATTGTCATATCATGCGTTATTTAAAATAACTGGTCATTGGCTTATCTTCACGGTTGACTATAAAAGGGGATTCATTGACGCGGAAAGCAACCATTGAAATGTTACAGCAAGCTATGATGCCAACATCTAATCTCAGTCATGCCGATATATTGTCTGAACATTGAAGTGCACTTTAATCGAGACAGTGTTGACGGATGTCCTACATTTACCAGGTAAATGATATTTCTACAGAGTCACTAGCTTGTGTAGAATATTGACATATGAGCTAGCAAGATTGAACCACAGCGGGTTTAGAAAGTCATTATTTTCCCTAGCATCCTAAATGATCTTGGTTAAGACGTTTGTAAACTCCAAGCAGCTCAATACTCCTGGAACGGTACATTTCTAAACTGAAATAGTTATGTATTTGTTCTCAAACATATTTTGTGAGACTTGTTCTCAAGCCTATTTTGTGAGACTCCTTGCAATGATACCTTGCATTATCTTCCCTTCCACGCACAGGGCTGATAGAGTCTGATTGATGCTACCCTGAGAAATCAACCAGCTTTATGTGCACTTGTCTCATATCTGTGTACTATTTAACAGATTGCAAAGTTATGAAAGTCTTGTAAATACTTAAAAACCCTGTAGCGAACACCACCTACTTCAGGAGCAGATACCGTTATTGCATACTGTATAATGTCCTTCATTTTTGCAGTCTAGGTTCTGACTTGTCAATATGAATTATATGTTCTTCAGGACTTATTAAATACAAATGGGCTTATCTGCGAATATGTCGTTCTGGATTACGATGGATTATTATAAAATGCCCATCTGCCTTCTCTATTCGGTATACGTATCAGTTTGTTCTTGGCACTTTAATCTTTTTTATATAGCCTCGGAACATTGCAATATTCGCTAGATTTGCAATTGCTACTTAACTAATGATGGACGTATATTAAAAATCTCATATTCATACTAGCGCAACGTCCTAACCATGTAACCAGACGTGGATCACTAGAGGCACGCCAACTAAGCTGAAGCAAAAAAGTGGCTGAAACTCGAGGCCGCTACTAAAGAGGTCTGATATTCATAACAAATCTTGTAGCATAGGTTTCAAGCGTAATGCAGGCTGACACATGACAAACGTGCAATAGACATGACTTACAACAACAACCCCAGCTGTAAAATACATTGCAACTCTATCAAAATACAAAATAGCGACAAATGCGGAGTCGCCCTTAAAAGGAAATGGCTCTTACATTAGCCAAAGATCAACCGATGCAGATATTCTAAAATAGTGACGCTCCCAGTGGCCTAGTTTCCAACTTAAACATGCCAACGTTCAAAGAAATAAATTATGTACGTTTTGCGTTTAAAGTCTTCATCTCTCTGATTTGCATCCATTTAAACAGACAGTAAGTCACTTTATCTTTCTATGTATTTCATCCTCGATTCTGTATAAATTGTACAAGTCCAAAACAAGAATTAAACTAGATTTGTGTTTGCAAAACAATCATGTCCTTTAGTAATCACCTTGCCATAAGACAATGTAGTTGGCCCAGGTTAGGTAAATTTAGATAGAAACATGCATTATAAATTACATTTATATCGTCAATCCTTTCCCTTATACCTGCACTGCTTGTTTTTTTGTTGTTTTTTTTGGGGGGGGGGGGTCGAATCCTGCCCGTCCACACTTCCATACGTCTGAAAGTCCGCTCGTATAGACGTCGTTTTATCACCGGCATAAACTGCGTCAAAGTACTTGATGTTGACAACTATCATTTGGCTATAATTTGTTTTACGAATGACGATTTTATTTTCTCGACTTCACATCAATGTTTCCACTGATGGGTTGCAATTTCTGTTAAAACCATGCTAGCAAATTAAGAAAATCCCACCCTCGGTGGTAAAATGAATTATAGTTTATGTGATGGTATTTATATTCATATGTAGATGAATATAACAGTTTTAGATTAGAGCTAGGTTCCTAAGTTGAAATTTTTTTTAAAACGTTTGGACGAAATATATATGTTGCCATTTTCTGACGCATGGAAATTTACATGTGGGTTTTCAAGTCTCTTTTTATTCACTTCTAGCATAATTTTCTACTAAGCGTACACTGTTTATATCAAATCTACTGAATGCGCCAGTGATCGTCATTTACCCGGTTTGTATGTACTCCTCGGATGAGGAGAGTCGCGGGGTTTGAAACCTAGCCGATTAATATCAAAGATTTACAAAATGGTACTTACAGCTGACTTGCTTGGCGTGCAGCAAGGTTAGTGTTAGGACTGGTCGGCCTGGTGTCAGGATAATGTGACTGGGTGAGACATCATGATTCATGTTTGAGGCATGATGCTTCAGTGCTAGATATCACTATGAAGCGCCACACTGATGTCATCATATCGATAGAACTGAACAATTGTTAAAACTACATACAAAATCCAAATAACACAAACATACCTGTTATTTATAGGCCATTATGCAAAATCAATATGAAATTGGCAAAAATAACAGATCACTGTTGTCACGCTTAGGTGGACATAGCTAGTCACGTTTTATGAGAGGAGAAGGAGGAAATCATTTGACATAATCGCTTAACTTTGGAATCAAAATATCGGCGTTTGTTTTTTATTGCGAACCAATATACATGTGATTCTAACTGCGACAAGGGTAGGAGCAAAATACCAATTCAACGGTTTACGGCACATACCTTTATATAGCTACATGCTATCGTTTATGAAGAAACAATGCATTTAGTTTTTAACACAAAACGTATCAGTAAATGTCTACATAAACGCATTTCATTAAAATAATTAGTGGAAACCATGAAGGCGTATTAAGTGTAGAACTTAATCTTATCATAGGCCGCCCTGCATTGATCTTGCAAAATAAACTAAAAATTCGTATGTATTTTATTTTTAAAACATACTGACCGAGACGTAAGATATATACACCTCTTTATTCATTAACGTTCCAAACACTGGCTCAAATTAATTAAATCACGTCGCCTCGAGAAATATATTTTCTTCTAATTATCCATTTCAAAAACGACTTGTCAGTGGCTATCATTCCGACATTTAGACACCAACGAAATGGCAAATTAGTAACGATTATGAAAAGAATGAAAATAAATCTCCTGAAGTGGCGAGAAATCTTAAGTGTCAGTTACAAAATAACACGAAACCGGAAATCAGGAGGATAAGTTCTTCCAAAAATAATACACTTATCCAGCTAAACCAAATGACTCAAAAACATATGGCCCTTGATTTCAATTTTGAATCTTGACATTTTCATTTTGATACTTGAAATCTTAAGATAAGATGTCAAGGGTCAAAAGACTCTTCAGTTCTGAAAGCTAACGAGAACCATATATATATATATATATATATATATATATATATATATATATATATATATATATATATATATATGTGCGTGTGTGTGTGCGTGTGTATGTATGTATGTATGTATGTATGTATGTATGTATGTATGTATGTATGTATGTATGTATGTATGTATGTATGTATGTATGTATGTATGTATGAATGTATGCATGCATGCATGCTGCATGCATGCATGCATGCATGCATGCATGCATGCATGCATGCATGCATGCATGTATGTATGTATGTATGTATGTATGTATGTATGTATGTATGTATGTATGTATGTATGTATGTATGTATTATAGTAATACAAATAATGAGGTCTTTGTATAGCGCATAATCTGTAGAAGCTTTAAGCTTGTAATGATATTACGATAAACAACAAAAAAACGAACAAACACCATGAAATTAGCAAATGCTAAACATATGTAGGGTAGTAAACATTATTAGGTCTCTGAGTTTGTTCTTGCAGTCGAGATAGGTCAGTTTTAAGATAACCCTTAAAAGTTATCACTGAGTCGTTTTCTCTACGTTGAATGGACAAGGTTGTCCACATTGTTGGGCCATGGTATGTTTTGCCTGAGTATACAGATCGGTGAGGCCGGATAGGTATGTTGGACAGGAGTCCGTCAGTGAAATGTAGCAAAGAGAAAACAATGTTGCGTTTGATTCTGGATCGAATGGATAGTCTTTGTAGGGTACAGAGAAGCAGGGATGTCCTCTCTGATTGTGGTACTCTAAGGATGATCAGATTAGATGTGTTTTCAATTTTTCTGAATTTTCTGGAGTAAATATTGAGACGAACTAGGCAGATTTGAGTTTCAATAGTACAGTTTTGAATGTACTAATGAACACACAAGTGTTTGAGTGAGTGGCATCAACTGAAAGATATATGTTCATGAAATGTTGGTGCAATGTGAGAGTACTCTCCTGAGTAACACCTAGGTTTCGTACTGACTGTGATATTTATGTTGATGTTGCTGATATTTATTGTTTGAGGTAATGCATGTTAATGACAAAGTCTTTGGTTTGTGATCATAATGGCCTCAGTTTTATCATCATTCACCTGAAGTTTCAGAAATTAAGCTCGTCTCTACTCTTTGGATGGTAACATCAACTTCAGCTGGATGGATATATACATATATATATATATATATATATATATATATATATATATATATATATATATATATAGAGAGAGAGAGAGAGAGAGAGAGAGAGAGAGAGAGAGAGAGACAGAGAGAGAGAGTGAGAGAGAGAGAGAGAAAGAGAGAGAGAGAGAGAAAGAGAGAGAGAGAGAAAGAGAGAGAGAGACAGACAGACAGACAAAGAAATAGACAGATGTATTCGTGTGCTTTACAGTTTTATATAACATATAAAACTATACAACATGTACAAAACGACATGATTACAAGATCACGAACACAACCATTAATAAACCACAAAATATTTACTGAAAACAACCCAAAAAATTAACAATATTGGCATCATGTTTACTTTTATATATTCGGACTGATGTTGTCTTTAAGTTTGTTCCTATTTATCTGTACCGTATATCAAGACTCAATTCAGACAGCCTGGACTCTCCACATAAATCCTTCGTTTCCAAAACTCCGTATCTGTGACCTTCGTGATAGTCAATGATGATGTCACATACACGGGATAGTCTGCGTTGAACAGCTTCCCCGATTGAGGACAAACAACTAAATGTATCCACATTTTATCATGAGAACAGGTGAATTCATTGACTGAATATTTTGAATAACGACGTCTCCGTCCGTTAGGGTATATTCACGACAAGCTTCTAATGTATTCATGAGGGGAAGGAATTCGAGCCTCGTCCCCCAGGCATTAATGTGTTCAAAAAGAACGTTTACTTTAGTCTCAGGTCGTGTATATTATTAAGTCCCTTACAATCTTTATAGAGGGCTTTTATGAGCAGAAATAGTCCCAACAAACGCTCATGTTCATAGTCTGCATCTGCCGCGGTGAGTTGGCCTAATAGTTATAGCGACCGCCACGGAAGCGGGAGGTCGTTGGTTCGATCCCCGGCAGAGTCATATCAAAGACTTACAAAAATGGTACTAACAGCTGCCTCGCTTGACTCTCAGCATTAAGAGGGTAGTGTTAGGACTGATCGGCCAGGTGTCCGGATAATGTGACTGAATGGGACATCATGTTACATGTCTGCGGCATGATGCCCCAGTGCAAGATAACACTACAAACTGCCTCAATGCAGACATCGTAGCAATATCACTGAAAAATTGTTAAAGCTGCGATAAACATCCTAAGTAAACAACCAAAAAAACAAAAAAAAAACGCGATGAGGTAATGTGTGGGAAAGGTCCCAGTACTTAATCAGGCATGATGTTATAGTTGTTCTGTATAAGTATATTTGATATTTTTTGCAATTTGAATGTGTTATTTTGTCATTATCATATTCTAGGACTTTTAGAGTGATGAAATTCTCCATTCGTCTCTATTAAAAAATTATTCGCGGGGATATCTGGACAGAAAACCATGAAGGCGAATTAAGGTGTAGAACTTAAGATAATCTTATCAGAGGCCGCCCTACAGTGATCTTTCAAAAGAAACTAAAATTTCTTATGCATTTTATTTTCAAAACATACTGACCGAGAAGTAGGATATATACACCGCTTTATTCATTAACGTTCCAATTACTGGCTTAATTAAATCACATCGCCTCAAGAAATATATTTCCTTTCAATTATTGGTTTCAGAAACGACTTGTCAGTGGCGATCATTCCGATCCTCGGACCGCAACGAAATGGCAAGTTAGTAACAATTATGAAGAGAATGAGAATAAATCTCATCAAGAGGCATAAAATCTTAAGTGTCATTTCCAAAATAACACGAAACCGGAAATCTGAAGGATAAGTTCTTCCACGAATAATAAACTTATCTAGCTTAACGTAAATGACTCAAAAACATATGGCCCGTGAGATTTCAATTATGACTCAGGACATTTTCATTTTGATACTTGAAATCTTAAGATTTGGTGTCAAGTGTAAAACGACTCTTCAGTTATGAAAGCGAACGAAAAAACACACACACACGCACACACACACACACACACATATATCATATATATATATATATATATATATATATATATATATATATATATATATATATATATATATATATATATATTTGTGTGTGTGTCTAACTGTGTGTGTGTATTATAATAACAATAATGAGCAATTTGTATAGCGCCTAATCTTTAAAACTAAGCGCTTTAGAACATCCATAATGATATTACGACCAACAACAAAAAACAAAACTTAAACTATGAAATTAGCAGACATGTAAAATGCTAAAATTATGTAATGGAGGAAACATATTTAAGTCTCTATGTTTGTTCTTGCAGTCGAAATAGGTGATTTGTAAGAGAATAATGAGTATAGGATTGTCAGAAGAGGAGCGTGAGTATCTTGCCTGAGTATACAGATGGGTGATGCCAGATAAGTATGTTAGACAGGAGTCCGACAGTGAAACGAAACACAGAAAACAAATGTTGTGCCCGATTCTCTATCAAAAGGAGAGCCAGTGTAGGGTACAGAGCAGCGGGGATGCCTGCTCTGATCGTGGTACTCTAAGGATGATCGTAGGAGTTGTGTTTTCAATTTTTCTGAAGTTGTTGGAGTAGATATTGAAAAGAACCAGACATAATTGAGTTACAATAGTCCAGTCTTGAATGTACTAACGAACACAAAAGTGTTTTGATGGCATCATCTGAAAGACATTTGCGAATGGAGGTGATGAGTCTCAGCTCACGAAATGCAGCCTTGCATATGTTTCTGACACGTTGGTGCAATATGGGAGTACTTTCCAGAGTAACACCTATGTATTGTACTCACTTTGTGAATTTAATGTAGGTGTTGCTGATATTTATTGCTTGAGGTAAAGGATGTTAATGAGAAAGTCTTTGTTTTGTAATCACGATGGTTTTATCATCATTCATCTGCTGCTTATATATATATATATATATATATATATATATATATATATATATATATATATATATATATATATATATATATATATATATATATATATATATATATATATATATATATATATATATATATATATATATATATATATATGTATAGAGAGAGAGAGATAATATGTGAGCTTTAAATTTTATATAACATAAAAAGCTATACAACATATACGAAACGACATGATCACAAGACAACAAAAACAAACATTACTAAACCACAAAACCATTTGCTAAGAACGACCAAGAAATAAACAATATTGTCCTCATGTTTACTCTTATATATGCAGATCGATGTTGTCTTTATGTTTGTTCCTATATATCTTGATTGTATATCAAGACTCACTTCAGACAGCCTGGCCTCTCCACAGAAATCCTTCGTTGTCGAAAATCTATATCTGTGATCTTCGTGATAGCCTATGATGTTGTTACATACACGGGATATTCTGCGTTGAACAGCATCCTCGAAATGATGAAAACCAACTAAATGTATTAACATTTTCTCATGAGAGCAGGTGAATTCAATGACTATTTTGATTAACGACGTGTGCGTCCGTTAGGGCATATTCGTCGGGTCAATGCCTGAACGGAAAGCTTCTAATTTATTCATGGGGGGAAATAATTCGAGCCTCATCCCCCAGGTATTAATGTGCTCAAGGTGAACGTTTACTTTAGCCTCAGGTCGTGTGATTATTAAGTCCATTATGACTTTTATGGAGGGCTTTCATGAACAGAAATAGTCCCAACGCACGCTCTTGTTCATAGTCTACATCTACCGTGGTAAGGTGGCCTAATAGTTAAAGCGTCCGAGGTGGAAGCGGTGGAAGCGGGATGTCGTGGATTCGATCCCCGGCCGAGTCATATCAAAGACTTACAAAAATGATACTAACATCTGTCTCGCTTAAAGCTCAGCATTAAGAGGTTAGTATTAGGACTGATCGGCCTGGTGTCAGGATAAAGTGACTGGGAAGGACATCATGCTACATGTCTGCGGCATGATGCCCCTGTGCTAGACATCACTTAATTTGCCTCACTGCAGACATCTTGGCGATTTTGCTGAAAATGTTTTAAAGCTACGTTAAACATCATATGCAAAACAAACAAACAAACAAAAAACCTCAATGAGGTAATGAGTAGGATTTGTCCCAGCATCCACTCAGGCATGATGTTATAGTTGTTCTGTGTAAGGATATATTAGGTATTATTTTATTCATGCGCACCTTGTATTTATTGTGGTGTATGTCCGAGGCAAGGTGGAAGGAGCGAGGCAAGGTCGGCGCCGGGGCACGGGATGGTGCTGATGTATTCCAGGTATCTTTGTCTAATTTTGTCCTCTTACACAAATTGTGAAAGAATCTCTTTTGTTTTGGAGTGATTATCCTAGAAAAAGGTTTTTACCCAGAGGACAGCTATTTGTATCTCCTAAACGAGATTGCCACATAGCGTGTCTGGCCCTGATGGTATGGACTTAGGTCTACCTTATACGATGTTTAGGTTGGGATCTAGGTTTATGTACTAAGTTTTGTTTCTTTTGTAGTAACTTTGTGCGGCTCGGCCTGATGGTCTTGGTGTTTTGACTACCTTACCTGAAATAAGTTGGGGCAATATTTACACATTTATAATAATAATATTGTTTTTGCCGTCTTGTGCTGCGGAGCCTGTCTTGGGTGTTGGATCAACTTAAAAGATCTTATTTTGGATATGTTTTGGTACTGACCTATAATCCCTTATTTTAATAATAGCTGTCTCCTTCTATCTACGGGATTGTGTTCAATTCGAGATGTGAATATATGAGCTTTCAGAGATTATGTTAATAAGGTGTGATTATTGAATATAGGAAATTTAGTAAAGGAGAGGGACGGTATATTATAGTTACGAAGTTGGCAAACATAAGAATTTGTTTTAAAAATGTATATATTTATTAAAGTTGGATATGGGTGAGTGGAATTGGTGTTACATTGTTGCTATGTGATTTCAATGAGTTACACTACGGCCATTTATAGACTAATACTAATGGCAGATTGAAAAGGATTGACATCTTTCACCAATCCAAATACTCGTTACAAAATTCAGTTACAGCGTAGAATCATTCTTTAAATCAGATCTACGTGTGACGTTATAAATCCTATACAGGTGCGCTAGCGTATTTGTGCAGTGAATCGATGCGACATTGTTAGAACGTGACTACAACTATGTAGATGGTGAATTGGGGTGCTCCTGCATTGGAGACGAGGAGTGATGGCATGGTGGAAACCACCGCAGCCATGGTGATACTTTTAGAATGATTCTAATTGGTTGATTTTAACATTTCGTCTCAATAATTTGTACGATATGAGTACTTTCACAACCGTCTTCTTCCTAATCTTAAAACGAACATTTTAGATAGAGACAGAAAGAAGAATAGGAGAAACGTATACAGCAGCAGAAAGAAGCAGAAAAAGGTACGTGGCATTCATAAGCAACAGAGAGAAGAAGAGGCAGGAAGGAAACGTGAGGAAGAAGAAGAAGAGGAAAAGAGAAGAGAAAGTGCCAAGGAGAGAATAAGGACGGTGTCAGTGAAACTGTCACGGTGATACTAGACATTTTGAGTGAGACAAGGTGTCTGAGCACAATGTATCAGATATCCTTAACCCAAACCAAGAGAAACAGACCCACTCGAGCCAAACATGGCAGCCCAGTCAGTACTGCCTCTACACTGACTACATCTGAGATACCAGCATCAATGATCTCTACCACACTATCCACAGTAGCCGCAGAGAAGTAGGCCTTGGTCGTGGCACCTCTCTAGAAAAGAGTGACTACTCAATGTTTTCCAAATCAAGTAATACTTAAATCCATTGTTTTCCCATGATTATTGAATGAATGGTGTAGGTGGGTGAATGCGTGAACATAGTTCCTTATTGTTTTAAAAATTAATGCCAAAAGACGTACATTTCTTTTGGTATATTCTCTTGTAGAAGTTATAATTCCACACCACATCTGCAAAAAAATCCTTTTCAACTTCCTTTTTTAAGTCTCTCTTTTCCGTTTTTGCTAATTATGACACAAGCGCACGATTTCAATGAGAAAGGAAAGAATGTAAAAGGCCACGATGTAACATATCCGCCTTGCACAGTTGCTGACGACTTAGCTCAAATCCATACCAACAGTTTTGAGGACGATATGAATCAGTCTGAATGGACACCTTCTACTTTTTCACCCAGTCCTAGATATTCTACTTTCAACGAAAGTCAACCAGTAGCCCCCGATAGGTATTGCCACTTTATAGAGACAGAAAAACGATCATCTAGAGAATAAAGAACCACTAATACGGTAACGTTTAAAGATTTAAATTCCAACGTGCTGCTGCAGAAAGCAGAAGGGTTTGCCACCAATGTATGGGATTCCTTGTTAACCACACTGAAACAGCAATGGCAATGCAAAGAAGAAGATTGGCTGAGACTCTCCATTTATCACGACAATTTGAAGCCGCGCGTTCGGATCGAGTTCAGCAGCACTGCAGAAATGACACCCTAAAACCTCATCTACAGGATTCAACACTTTTGGTAATTCACCAATCATTTTCATAGCACCGATGGAACAGTTACACTTTACCTGACCCAAGTTTCTCCTCCGAAACAGGACGGACTATGCAGACAAGTGCTATTGGAGGACGGACAATGCAGAAACGTGTTATTGGAGGACGGATAATGCAGAAATGTGTTACTGGAGGACGACAATCGCAGAATAAAGTGCTGCCTCGTCTACAATTAGCAATACTCCTGACGAGATGTCGTTAGCCCGAGATATAGTGGTCGGATAAACCCATGCCGACCAGAACGATTCTGCAGAAATAAAAATTAATTGGGGGAACATTTGAAAATCGGACCAAGCTAAAAAAAACTCCTATGACAGCAAGCCTGTATATCCAATTAAACAGCCTGTGGTATTCCTGAAATGCAAAATACTCCAAGACGCAATTAACATTTTCTAAAAGCATCATTTAATTAAAAATAACATTCTGGAAAGTACATAACGGTTATTAAACAAATCTTAGTTATATATAGCAGTTGGTTACTAACGTTATAATATAAAAAGTGTTTTAAACAAAATTTATACTAGGCTATTCAGAAGGAATTTCCAAAAATCAAAACAGATTGAGATAAATATGTTTAAGACAACATCAAAATCAATTATTCAGGCCAGATATAAAATAAAGTTGCGTTTGGAAAAGGTCAAATCCAACATATAATGCCACAATATAAATAGCACAAAATGAAAAAAAAAATACATAAATTAAAATAAAAACAACTACCTAACAATAGAAATTAAATATACGTTGCATTACTTTTAGTATAGATTTTGGTCGTTCATTTTAGTAGATGTAGTATGCTCACTACACTTATTATAACATAACGTATCTGTGCAATGGTAAACAGCAACAACATCAATAATAATCTAAAACACCATTCCTACACACATACACAGGCACACGCATTTTAGCTGTGAAACATTATTGGAAGTTGATGATAGTTTTCAATATTTTATAACAACCCTATATTCTTTTGTCTCTATTTTGCTCGCAATTCTAAGAAATCTCCTAGGTGCATTCGCTATATAATAATAATAATAATGACAATAATAATAATAATAATAATAATAATAATAATAATAATAATAATAATAACAATATTAATAATAATAATATTAATAATAATATCAATAATTAAAATAATAATAATAATAATCATAATAATCATAATCATAAAAATCATACATAATGCAGCTTTTGATGCAAATATTAAAACGACTTGGATATTATTAACTGTAATACGGTAATTATAATTTACTGTCCAAACATTTTCCCTCGAAGCTTGTTTTTACTTTATTGTCCAGAAATGTCATACTACACACCAGAATGGAACGATTTCAAAATCTTGAAATAATAGACCTAGTAGGCCGCAGTGACGTTTCATGTGTGTACTTAACGATAGACACTTATTAAACAACAACCAAACAACATTCATCTTTGTAGAAGCAGATAGTATTATGCAAAGACTTGATGAAAATGATATTGCACGATCCTTGAAGGGTATGAAAGATAACAAAATGGTACTCATAATGGAAACTAAGCATTATTCCTACTTGTTCTTCATTCATATTTCAGACGAAAATCACACCATTCAAAAGAAGATATTTTTCGACTGTGTTTAATACATATTCCTCGCTTTAGCAATGTTGTTTAGTGCAAAATATTGCATTCGTCTCTATAAAATATATTTTAGAACAGCCGAATACAGTTCATACAGATTTTCATAAGCAATATTATTAAAATATAAACTGTAGTCCTGCAGATTTATATATCATTTAAAATGATAGGCGTTTCCCTACTTTTAGAAGTAATCAACTTATATCTGTAACATTTTTAATGAAGTTTTGAATACACCTTGTCAATAGTCACAAAGGTGAACTCGCGATGAGACCGATAATTCAATCTTTGACAATATATGGTAAATAACGGTGTGAAGAGTGGACCTTCATAAAGGATAAGATCACTTCATTCAATAATGACGGCTGTCAGAAACGGAAGCTTTTAAATATTAATGGGAAGAAAAATGTAAACACACACACACACACACACACACACACACACACACACACACACACACATACACACACACACACGTGTACATAACCAACATTAGGTCACAGAGCATTATTAGGGAGACATAATGACGTCACGTTGTCGTGTGTAACTGCAACACATATTTGTATATAAATTCATAAAAATATGCTCTAATTCCTATTACAATATTTTAAGAAACAAAAGCTTATTTTAAAACGTAAACATTCACTTTTTGCTGTAAGCATACGTGTGGCCATGTGAAGACATAAAGACTCACACAGACAAGAAGTCAGGGATACAATAAGACTCAAAGTGATCATAGCCTTATGGAAAATATATATTTTCTTTAAAACTGAATTTTTTAAATCTGTGTTTTTTTTTTCCGGTACAACAAATTTCCCTCATGCTTAATTTCAAATAAAATATCTTCTGTCATTTCGTGTGCCTGGCTATCATTTGCATTTCGCTGTCGGTAGGTTTCTTGAGCGAGTATTGAAACAATGTTTTTTTTCTTCTTCTATTTTTGTAATTGCTTAAGCGAAAAGAACTCCATCCGTTCTTAAGGCTATTCCTCCATAAGTCCTTAAATGATCAAACATGAAACCATGACAGCGTGTATTTTCTTGTATTTATTAAAAGCATACTTTCCTATAACCCGAAGAATGAAATCCAATCTTCCATTTCATACAGTTATGATACTTCATCAGCATCATTTAAATAACCAAATGATTTTGAACATATATGTATATGAATTTCATAAGCATTTTAAGTGAGCCCACGTTTTGTGAGTTATGACCTGTATTTATCTAAAATAGGCATTCGCACGATGTGTTAACTATACATTCCAATGCGTCTTCACCCAAATGTGCGTTCATGTTTTAAATTTACGAGTTATGGCCAATATTTGTCTAAATCTGGCATTTCCATTTGCAAAGAGGGATAAGAGTCTTCCTTATCATCAACAAGTGAATGACTTCTCTCAAAGTGTTGACTTTTAGAGTGTTGTCTAGTAAAGCTGAACAAAGCATAATTCCATTTATATCGTTTCAGGCAAAACCTGATACACAAGCCTGAAACGACTGCAAATACCAGGCTGTTAAAAGTGGCACATTATCTAATAGAAGTGTTTACAAACGAAATTAAAAATGAACAAAAAGATTGACCCGAGACGTACATACTTCTGAAACAGAGCGGCAGTAACAACAGCAAGACCCAGACACAATGGTTTCGTATGCTTTGTTGATATTAATGAATTCTCCTCGTTCCTTTGAAGTAGGCCGAATCCAGTGGGGAAAGCATTCAACCAGACGGGGACGCAACCTTAGACGACAAGAGATTGCAACAACTGCAAACAAAACAGCCCATTTCACTGCTAACACAAGTATCTAGGAAAGATAGAGTAGTTAAATTGTCCAAATAATTGTGTATTTGTGTTAGTGTGTAGGTACATATTAGAAATGTGCCTAGAAAGACGTTGTCTCCCTGTCGTGCAAGATAGTGTATTTTTGTGTTTATAGTTGTGTGCGAGCACGCATGCGTGCGTGTATTTTTATTTGCGTGCACGTACGTGTGTGAATTTTTATTTGTGTGCGTGCTCGTACATGCGTGATATTTTGGTTTGTTTTAGTGCTTGTGCTTGAGCGTGCAAGTGTGTATGTGTAGTTTTGAATACATCCCAGTACGTGTGTGCAGTTTTGTTTCTGTGATTTTATTGCTATTAATATTCTCATACGATTTACCTTCGTGCTCTTTATATCCATAAGCATTGGTGATAATCGCGAATACGAATGTGGCAATCCATTTTTATATATTAGGTTACATCGAATTATTGAAAACTGGTTTGCATTTGGCTTGGTTCCAATGCATATCCAACATAGATTGTAGATACTCTCGAGTCCTCTGACCTTAACAATGACCTAGCCACAAAACTATTTCGTGCTGATGACCTTCACTTCAATAAGGAAGCATATTGGTGTAGAAATAAGTATGGTCACGTTACCCATAACCTAGTAAATGGAAACGTATTACCTGGTGAACAACGGTAATCCGTAATTGACCATATTGAGAGGGAAGTTTTTGTTGAGACAGATAGTCACAATGAGTTGTGGGTTGGTCAATTGCATTGCATAGATCTCCTTTAGAGCTGATCATATATATATATGTATGTATGTATATACGTTGACACGGTTTTGGCTATCAATCAAAGCAGATTATGACTTGCAAGGTCGGTCTTTGGGCACTTTTGTTTTGTATACATGTTAAAACACAGATTGGTTTCATTATATATGGTACATGCATATTTGTAGCGACATTGACATGTAGGATTGAATTATTGATTTAGTATATAGTACAGGATAGGAAATATTGTAAGATATTTTAAACGGTGTCATTCACTGTGTTCGGAACGTATTACCTGTTCGTAGAGTGAATTCATGTTCTTCAAGTCAATTAAGTTTTATCATAAAGATGTGATACTCTTTAAATAGCGTAGGTGCAAATATTCCAATATATTTGTATACACAGATAGTTAAAAAAGTTTCGTCCGATGCATGAAACGAACGATGAGTTTCTGAAAAGATTCTAATTTTTTTTTAAAAACCATAGATGGGGAATCGTAGGAAAAATACAACAGTTAAAACAAATGTCAGATAAGGTACCAGTGGTAAGGAAAACAATTATCAGTGATGACGTTAGTAATAGTCAGTTCACAAAACATAATGATCAATTCGACCATATCGGTTTAAGGTGTATTTAGAAATACAATACCTATGGATGGGTAAACATCAAGGTGACAATGTTTTTCAGACGTATACGATCGACACATGCAAACGAAGTGTCTACGAGAAGGAGACTTAAATGTTATTAGAAATGTGTTCTACTTTTTGCGTTGGCGTCAGAAAGAAATAACCGCTAACTGTCGAAATCTATATATTGGTACACTACTACCTCATGCAGACAATTCGTGATGATGCAAAATTATATATTTATAGCCCCTTTATGTTTATTGTCCTCTTATCCATGATTAAGGGAAGTAAAATGTTATGAATAATTTGCACGTAAACTGTTTTTCCTTCCGCATAATTGATATCACAAAGACAAGAAAAAAATACATCCATTTAATTCAAGTAGTGCAATAAATATACAGAACATATTTCCATTCTTGGTTAATTCACGAAAGAAAAAATATATTTTATGAGTCATTGTAAAGAAAACCTTTTTATTATTTTATTATTACTATTCATAACGGTAATTTCAACGGCAGATGAAAGATAACACGTTTTCAAGAGTCGGACACGAATTATATAATTGCCGGTCAAAAACAGATACAAACGTGATGAAATGCTACCCAGGATGCTAGAACACAAATGTAATTTCTTAAAATGCTTCTGTTTGTATCCATTACGTTGCATGTAAAATGTTAGTGTATGATAGCCAACCAGAAGTCAATGTGTATACTTTTACCACCATCGGAAGAGTTCTTTTTCTTTAAAGAGCAGATGCGTCTTCATCAAGAGGCAAATACAGTTTCTTTGATCAATAAACTGAAGCAAGATTTATAAATATCATCAATTATTATGTTGCATTAGCAATACAAATGTATTTCCTCAGATGGCAGTGCTATCCAGAGCTCAAAAGCCATCTTCAATGTAGGTTCAATATGCAATAGCAGTCGTTTTCTAGCAGTAGTTGTTGTGTGCTCTTCTATGATTTTCTGGACCATTATATGTCACGTACATTTTTTAATTAATGTACCTTCTGTCATTACAGTGGTGAATCTTAAATATTTGTCAATCCAACTACATTGTGTCATTTTATGAGATTCCGTTTTAATATAAGATATTTTCCTTCAGTTAACATGTTTTGGATTTTAAAACTTAGTTAAAACTTGTATAATGATTTTATCAAATGTATAATGCTCTAGTTTCTTTTAGCAATAAGAATTAAAACAGTTCCATAACTTTGTATCATACCAGCTGTCCAATCGTTCTGAATAGATACAAATTTCATATTTCTTAGTGCATAGTGCGTAGCTTATCATAGCGTCATCAATATAAAATGTTTAAGACTAGTTATACAAATATTTAATGCACTTAAGTTTTACTATTTAGTTTAGCAATTGTATTAGTCCTCTTTAAAGTATTTGGCGTGTTAACTGGACCAAATTAATTAAGCTAATCATTTTATTAATCGCAGTTAAGGTTAAGGTGACGCATTAGTTTGCAGTTTGACCATGATTTCCACCACAGAAACATTGGAAAACAATAATCTAGAATATGCTATGTACCACAATGATAAAATCCATTGTGTCTTGTAATTAAATCTCTACAATACCAACGTGGTGTTTCAATCCAAAATGTGAATGTAGCCTTTGCAATTTAGATAAATAATTTGAATTAATAAAACGTCCCTTTCAAGTTAAATCTTAACACATCAACCAGTGATTCCACAGAATGAATTTTGTAAAAAAAATAATGAATACTTTGTATGCATGAATCTTTAGATATACATCCCCACGTTAATTACAACACAATAGCATTTTCTGACGAAAACTAATGTGCATTCAAATCTAGGACACAAGTCAGATACGCAAAATACTGTACCCTGATTCATAATAACGAAAACAGAGAATTTTTCGAAAAAGGCTTAATTAGCAAAATTATAATTTTCTGAAAACAGCGAATACTGCAAACTTTATAAAAGTCCGAAGGACTACGTATATAACTGGACGAAAACATCGTTAACATTCACGTTATTTAAAGGTAAATTAATAGAAGATATACTGTTACAAAAAGGAAACGTTTGAGAAAAAAATCAAACCGCTTCATTCATACTTTCATCTAAACATGAATAATGATGAAAATGTTTCAACATAATAATGTACCAAATTTAAAATACAATGAGAATTTCGACGAACTTTACAGTTGCAATGCAAAAAAGGAGATTGTGGGAACCATTGGAATGCCTTTCTACTTTCAAAACGTTTCTTGTTTTGTTTTCATCGGTGCAGGGTTAATCGTATGGGATTAAACATTTTACCTTTTTTGTTTCCATCAGATTTGAGACAGAAGAGTTGCCAATTAAAGCCGATGACAATAATAAGTTGTATATTTGATCTATTGATAATTAATTACGCAGTGTCCACTTTAGGGTTCAACAAGCATACTGTTGCGTTTATGTTTTGTGAACATTGGACGTTGTTATCAAAATATACAAACATCCAATTAATATATATATTTATTCAAACCCTTTTTGACAACTCTGTGAGTTTGAGGTAAACGTAACAAATAATGTATTTTCCTCAGTTAAAAAATTAAATTTTAACTTACAAATATTATTACAAATTAGTTCAAAATGATCATTTGCGATATATTATATAACTTGGTGGTCCGATTGATGTTTAGAAATTAAATATCTATATGTACATACAGCTTTTCATGTGCTGAAGTACCAATATTATTGATATATCACGATGGAGAATATCACTGAATTACTTCTCAGTAATCCCGAAAGTGTTAAACATTAAATAAGGATTTCGAAATAGTGTTAAATCCAAACATTAAATAAGGATTTCGAAATAGTGTTAAATCCAAACATTAAATAAAGATTTCGAAATAGTGTTAAATCCAAACATTAAATAAGGATTTCGAAATAGTGTTAAATCCAAACATTAAATAAGGATTTCGAGTTGAATAAAGTGCAGCTTGTGCAATCCTTGGAGGGCAAAAGCTTGATGTTAAAACGAGTTTCATACATTTAATATTAAATTCATAAGCATCTTAGATTATTTTTTCACATCGTTTTATTTCAGTAAGAATTATTTAGATAGAAAAAATAAAAAATTATGTCGTTCATTCTGATAGACGCTGTACTTTTCATTTGTTGTACATAAACAATAGTCATCAAAACTTAAAGAAAAAAGTATATTATACATTTTTGATAACCATGTATCAAACCGTCTAAATATGCTGTAGTTGGATAATCTTCTGTGCGTTGGGGAGACCGGTTTATCTGTACATTCTTCTGTGAACAAAAGTGAATTTATTTAGTTCTGTAAGTTCAACATCAAACATAGGTAGATTCCATGCTGCAGATGTACCGCCTATACATCCCAACAACCTAAGCTCGCTATCATCCAAGCAATACCGCTTGATATAGGGTTTTGGCCATTTTTAATGGTATCATATATTAATTGAATCAAAACGGTGACCAAAAATGTTCAAGAAGAAATTGTTTTTAAAACCCAGAAGATGTGGATAAGAAAGTTTCACCACGATCATAGCCAGTCAGTATGGAAAATACTACAAAATAATTTCATTGGCGTATCTTGACCGATTAGAATCACAGAAATTGATATGTTCACATGTATAATATCTCATATAAAAAAAATACACACACTGTAGGCAAAGTATACCGATTATTTAATAATTAGAACTATTATAATAGGGCATGGGAATCCAATAGTTGTATTGAAAACATAATTAATTTCAAATTGAATCCGAAAACAGCAAATAATTCTTATATCCATTGCCACAACTATATTACGACGCTTTGTCTCAATATCTCCTTCATGCCTTACGTCACAACACAACATACCTGGTTTAATATTTCAATGCATAATTACCACAAGCTGTATACATGTTCGTAAATGTAGAATCTGAACCCAAATAAACGCGATAGCGTGAGGCTGCGGAGATATAGCATGTAGCATGATGTCCCACCCAGTCACATTATCCTTAAGCATGGCCGACCAGTCCAAACACCTAACCTCTTAATGCTGAGCGCCAATCGAGGCAGCTGTTAGTACCATTATTATAAGTGCTTGGTATGACTCGGCTTGCGCTTGTGTGAGATTTGGTCATGCGGACAAGAAAGTGATTACAATTTGAGAACGATAATTGTTTGGGTTTGGGTGAGCAATGCTATTGCCAGTTTGATGTTTTTGAGCCTCCTGAATCAAACAAGTTTCATAATGATACGATTATGTGCAAGTTGTGCTTTCCTTAGACTTAATATCGTGCTCGTCAGACTCAACCTCACTTTTCGATAGAGGTATTTCTAATGTATTTTGATAAAGTAGTCATATTGTCGGAGAGTAATACTATGTAAGACGTACCTTTAAAATACAATGCACATCCTTTTGCGCCAAAAGTAAGTAGATGAAAAATGGCACATTGTGCAGGTATTAATATATTGTTAACGTGTGCACAAACGCAAGAATTTTAAATATAATCAACTCTTGTAACGAATCGCTTCTTGGATTCAGGAGGCTCAATTACCAAAAGTAATCATAAAATCAAACAGGTAATAACGCAGCACACCCAAGCCAAAACCGTTATTTTTCTCGCAGTTTAGGCACTTTCTTGTCTGCATGACCAAAGCTCACATAAAAGCAAACCGTTGCATTTTTCCATTTCTTAGTGTTTTATAGTTAATGACCCCAATTCGAACTGCTTCTTCCATAAAAAAAAAAAATTCGTTTACTTCTCAAGTCGTAGGCAAAATGTATTCTAAGCCCTATGTGTCATTGCATTTAACGACGTTGGTCTAAACATTACAGTTCTCATCTAACTTCAAAGCTTTACCTACTAACATATATCCACCATGTACAAACACCATATACAAAAACCATATACAAACACTAATCAATAATGAATATTCAGCCAAATGAAAACTCTTTGCAAGGTGTTGGATTGGTTTCGAATTAACATATTTCAACGCCAATTTAGGCCTAAATGTATATACTCATATCATATACACACGGCCATTCTATTAAATGTGCTTAACAATTTTCGAACCTTTTCATGAGTATAGTCTGGATAATACTTTATACCAAGACCATCTAAAAGCCTTTATGGGCGAGAAGTTCAAAACTGTCTTTTAGAACAAAAATCCTAAACCTATATGATTTCTGTTTTCCAATATTTGGAAAGATAAATACAACATTTGTACATCCAAACACTAGAGATGTGTATTTTAAAACCATTCATGATAGCCTTGCCGTCTATTATAATATTTTTTAAAAACCAATTTCTCAATTAAAGTTATGTATTTTTGCAGATCTATCTAAACTGTGGATCATGTTTTAAAAATGTAAACTTGTGTATCCCCTACAATACCTAGTCCTAAAATGGTTGAAGATACTAACAGGAAAATCTTTCAAAACCTTTTACACTTTCATAAAATTCAGTCTCTTTTCCGAAGGATGCTTCCATCCAAAAACAAAAGTACAAGAACGTGTGCCTCCTATTATGCACAGATACAAGTAGGGTATATGGATCAAATGTATACGTACATGTTATTATAAAAAAGTGGTAACTAGTGACACACTCCTGTCTTTCATTATATCTCGACTCAAATGTAGAATGAAAGCTGATGTTTTCCAGATTAAATCTTGTTCACTTTTATTGATAAATAGTATCTGCCAGGACTGTTTTGTTCCCTACATAATTTTGAGTTAGTAATCGATATTAGACTAGAATATGAATAAATATTTACCATTCATACTTTAATCCATTGAATAGCATCACTCCTTTATAAATGCCCAAGTGTACAATATTACTTATAGGTTTATACACCAGGACAAATTCACTTTCTACAGTAATACAGATACATTGAGCATCACACATTTTTCACATCTTTTCTACAGTTATTTTAACTTCGTTGTTATTTTGTTTACAAATTACATTTAACGGTTGTTACAATACGATCATTTTTTAAATTCTAATACAAATTGCACACATGCCTAAAGATCTGCACGTTGACAAGAAGATTGCATTTGCTGGAGTAGCATTGCATTCACAGTTTATATCTTACATATGTGTTTTGTTCTGAATTCCATACCTTATGTTCTCACACTTGTTGCTTGTCGTTAAAACAAATGCAATTTTATAAGTAGTGTCAATAAATATGTTGTGCACTTCACACACGCACACGCACACATACATACACACACACACACACATATATATATATATATATATATATATATATATATATATATATATATATATATATATATATATATATATATATATATATATATATATATATATATATATATATATATATATATTTATATATATATACAGACACAAAATAAAGTCTAAATAAAAGGAAACAAGTATTTGCAATCGTCATCATAATTATATTTCGTACAAAGGGTACTATATCTATTTAATATCCTTCGCAAGCTAGTAATTATACGATTATGTGTAAGTTATTTCTTCTTTGACTTAATCTTGTGCTCGCCAGACTAAACTTGACTCTTCGATAGAAGAGTTTCTAATATATCTTGATGATGAAAAACTGACAAGTTCCCTCTACTTCTCTCGATCACGTGCCAATGGTTGTGTCTCCGCAAAACTTTTCATGGTCCATTATATGATGATGTCAGTCCACTTTTGTTCTGTGTACCTATCCTTCTGCCACCCTAGACCATGCCCTGCAGTACTGTTATATAATTAATCTGTGGCAACTCTGACCGCTGTGTAAGGAAATATATTTATCATCGATATAAAGTCTATTGAAACATTAGCGAGCATCGATGATCTTAAATATCTAAACAGTGGTGATTCCCTATCAATATAACTTACAACTAATTGCTTCCATTTGACTAAAGAGCTGGTTCTTTACCTATACACGTATTCTTGCGTGAGGTATCGTTGGTTATAAAATCGAGTTCAGCATCATCTATAATTAATCATGTACAATGTCTTTTGTGATCATACGATCCTCCTTGAGTAAATGTACTAGTAATTGTTCTGCGAAGAACCTTAGCGATTGTTTCCTTGTTGTTATTTGTGATCTTGAGTATAGTATTAAAAAAAATCAGTAAACTCGTTTCTACCGAGATGAGGGCAATTTTCTTTGATCTCGCTGATTACCTTGTCGACGTCAGGTGCCTCTGGTTGTGGTAATCGAACTTTAATCTGCTTCCGATATGATATAGTTTCTTTACTGACTGACAACGTTATCAGTATTTTAGAATCAATCATATATCGTAATAAAACTATAGGTGCCTATTTTGTTCTTCTTAAAGATGTCTACCAAACCAGACGTACCAAATCGAGTGTAAATTCTCAGCAAATTCAAATGCCTCTTTACAAGCAAAGCTTGTAAGCTCAACATCCGGTAAGGGCCTGTTTATCGATGCTCTTGTCGTCTCGTCTGTGGGATGTCCAAACCGCGTCAAGTATTCCTGACATTCTCCGTAATAAAGATAACCTCTTGGACAATACGCTGACATATCCACTGAAATAACGTCGTTGTAATCATACTTAGTGTTCCACAATCCACTGTGACCATATTTAACACACCTAAGTTTAACGTCTTTAAAGAATCCCAACCGTGTTGGTTTCCATGAATTCTTTCCAATGGCAAAGTGAGCAGCAACTGATGTTAGTGGCAGTCTTTTATTCAGTAATTATTCAGCAGTGTCAGTCTGTGATGAAAATTGCTTCGCAAGATTTTTAATTTCTTCATGAACGAGAGATTTGAAGCGATACATTTCGCCGTTAGGTCTTACAAATTGATCATAGTTTTCATAATCAGTCAACTTACTTAATTTTGCGATAAAATCCAGTATATCATTTATCAGCATACTGGGCGAGCCCACCTTTTTTCTGAAACGTCAGTTGCTTAAAAAATAAAGCTTCTTTCAAAAACTGAAAAAATATAAGGTCAATAACGCAAACAAAAGTCTCTAACTGACCGACACTTTATCTAATAGGGTTAATCCATTTGCTACTTTATGAGTCATTAGTGGTTTTTTTCTCTCCAATTTTTTAATGTTTATTTTACCTATATGACGTCTCACTGAGGTCGAACCCTCTCTGCTGCTGTTTAGGTTTCAGTAATACAATCTTTTCCATATCAATAATGCCACCAGCTAATGAACCTTACACAGCTGGATTAGCTGCTCGAGAGCAACTAGAAGCAATCAAGAAATTTCTTCCTGTTCGTGACTATGTCCGGCAAAAACTGCAGCAACGACAAGAATCACAAGTTTAATATGCAACAAAGAACAGGACAATTATTGAAACCTGTTACATAAGTGACTGAAAGATTTGCAATGGCTCCCGAAGGTCTTCTTCCGACGTTATAACAAACTGCTGAACAAACTGAAGAAATAGCGAGAAGAACTAAGCAAACAAAAAAGATTGTACGAGGTCTTCAAGTTGAAATAGCTGCCGCTCAACATGAATACGATATTGACGAACAAGTAATAACAACGTCAAGTGGTAAGAAGCGATTTAGTTTTATTGAACAATTTACTGATAATGGTATACATGATATAAGTAAACATAATGGTGGTTTAGCTGCTACAAGTTTTCCCAAAGAGAGAAATATTTAAAACAAGAATAAAGTAAGTGTGTAATAGTCAAAAGTGGTATAAATTGATTTTTTGTTTATAAAACCAAAATAAATTTCAAATGAATAATATTGATCAGGTGTATATTTTTTTGCAGTAGAATAGAACAATATTTCGAAATGTTAAAAGAGAAACAATAAATAAAACCACTAAAATTACCGACGTTAAAATCGTCTCAACCAAAACCAAGTGAGCAAGAACCTTCATATGAACTTCCTTCACCGCAACAGGAAAAACCACGATCTCCCTCACAAATTTCTCACTCAGCAACACTCTTCAGTTGAGTATCCAGAATAAATTTATATTAAGAATACATTTTCAACTAGAGGTATTGAATATATCATAGGAGATTATAATGATGCAGTATTGATTGCAGCAAAGGGATATAATGAAATATAAAAATATGTAAAACCTAAATATGTTAAGTCCCGGAGAAATGAAGATGATTGGATAAAATATGTATGTCCTGTACAAACAAAATAAACCTTTTACATCAGTCATGATTATTCTAAATTTCTCAGTGATGTCAGAAAACAAAAAGGATTTATTGAAATATATCCTGAAGAAAATTTGTACGATGACCCTGATACTGGCGCTACTGGAAGTAGTCTCCTGACAGTCAAAGGAAAGTGGTCTTGTCGCTTGTCGTAACAATTTTCTTCTGACGTACATCGATTGGAGGAAAACTTGCATAAAATAATTATTCAGAAATTATTAATGAAATATCTGATATTTGGCAGCGATTATTTACCGGTGTCTCCTGACAGTCAAAGGAAAGTGGTCTTGTCGCTTGTCGTAACAATGTTCTTCTGACGTACATCGATTGGAGGAAAAATTGCATAAAATAATTATTCAGAAATTATTGATGAAATATCTGATATTTAGCAGCGATTATTTACCGGTGGCATCAATCTCTCATCGATGAAGTTACTTATTATTATTATTATTATTATTATTATTATTATTATTATTATTATTATTATTATTATTAGTCATTTAGATCACCGCGATTAGATCAATAAATAACAAATTGGATGATTATACATAAGTGGAAACGTGGACTAATCATGGTCAGGGTAGTAAACTCACTATTTTCAATATGCAAAGCGTTCTACAATGATGGACCCGGTTATGCTGTTCAAGGTTTATTTTCAAGGATAGCGCCAAAAGCAATATCTATTGCAAACAATTGAGAATGGAATATATTGATCTTGTTCGTGAAAAGATTCCTGACGCGATTGGTGATATTGCTGTTTAAGTGTTTTCTCGGCTATCAAAGAAAGACTAGCACGATTAATACAACGAAAATAACAACCACTAGTAAAATTGGCCCAGATAGTCATACCATCGAAAGAAGTTAAACCACCAAATGTCAGTAAAAAAATACAAATCATGCAGCAATAAGAAACTAGCATAGTTTGCTGGTGAATCAGAAGTAAATATAGCCTCAAATGTAATAGCGGGAAGTGGTCTTCGTGTTCTCTTGGCAAAGTCAAGGCGATTATGATTTAGATCATGGATAATTATAATAAAATGTTTAAACAGGTATCCAATCCAGAATTGGACATAGACGAAAAAGTACTAAAAGGCGAATCTATACGCGATTTTCAATAGTACTTTTTATGACGCCAGATCAGCGTGGAAGAATGGAACTACAAGTTCAGGATACAAGTAGATATTTCTTACCCGCTGATGCATTTATCGAAGTAGAAGGAGAACTTGTAACAAACTTTGCATCTAATATACCATATGAGGCTGATATCAGAGTTGGTTTTGTTAAAAATGATATTATGGCATCATATAGAAGTGATGCATATATGATGGAAAAGAGATGGAAATAATTCTGGATAATGTTGACGTTGCTACAATAATAATGGGTTTAGCAAGATATTCAGATGATTATACAAGATCATCCGGCCCGACAATGATATTTTCCAAAGACATTACTGACTCTCCTGATGATCGATTCATGCGCAATGCTACTCTCATATTTTTGGATTTTGCAGAAATGTTAGAAAAGTCATTTGCGGAGCTGAGCATATAGTTCTACTTGTACGAAAATGTGATGACAACGTTGTAATCTGGCTACCTGCCGCGATTACTGCTGGTAATGTAATAATATAAAAACTTTCATTGCGGATGCCAATAATGACTCCAACAAATTCTGAATAAATTAAATCACTTGCTTTATTGATCATGGCAATAAATTAGCATTATCATGGTTAACAGTGACAACATCTATTGTTCAGAGCGCAATGAATGTTTTTTAATACCTGACATATAGCATCATAACAAGATGTTTTTGCACAACGACACATTTATTGCACTACAAAATGTTGCACGAGTAAATACTCAGAAATAAAGTATAAAAAATATTTTAGTGACTTGGAGTTACCGAAGTTTCCTTAAGAGTAAACGGATAACAAGAACCATCTGAAGATATTTTACTTAATTGTGAACAAAATCATATAGCACGTGTTCATCACTACTAGATATTTAAAATCTATATCCGATCTATTACTTTTCACTAGAACATTTTGATTTAGCTAGACATTTTTTAGTTGATATACACTTCCTTGCTCGCGTAAATAAGGATGTTGGTCTTATTGCTAATTACAGAGGAATTGCTGTTATACTCAGCAATAAACAATGTAACTTGAAGATGTTGGCGGTAGAATGAAAACTATTGATGTCCCAATGGAAAACATGTAACTGTTACAATGTATAATTAAATCACTCATGATAATAATAATAATAATAATAATAATAATAATTTTAATAGTAATAATAATAATAATGTCATATAGTCATGTTTGTGCCAGTTTGACTCGGGGTCAAAGTAAAAAGATTCAATTACCATTTGGAAAAATACTGGAACAAAAAAATCACTAGAAAAATCAAAGTCAAATCAAATCGCAACTGGTCCAAATAAATTATAATTTACACAACGTCAACTTAAGCATTTTAATAAAGCCAAACAATCAAATACTGGCGTCACGTTTGATCTGAGCCATTCAACATATTTTAAAAGCAGGTGGTATATTTCCGCTTCATGCCGCTATTTCAGCGTCAGTTTCCGGAGCCGCACCTGCAGCACTTTGTCCTGTCGTAACCACTGCTGAAATTTCACTTAAGTAAGAAACTAGAACGGGATTAAAGAAAAAGGGAAGGGTATCTGACAAACATGAACCCCACATTAGTACGGAAAGTGTCTGAGACTTCCAGGAACAGTTCGTTAATAAAAAAAGCAATAATTTTTCACCGATGTCAATTTTTGATCCAATTAATGCCCTTACAAAACTAACTCTCAAGAGTAAGAAATTTTTTTTGCGTGACCATTTACCAAAACACCCAAACAATGTTGAAACCAAACAATCAACCCATGGAGAGTGCAAAACAGCAAACGCCACAAATGGTGAGATGGTGTGCATGTATGTTGATAGATCTAATGCTATATAAGCTAACTAATACTTAGGAATCCTAACGTAGCTTATGTAATTTTGCGTGGTTTATTTGATGTTGCATTTTTAACAATTATTATCGCTGACAAATTCTAGACGAAGCTAGAAACCTGATAGTTTCATATATAAATATAAGGATAATGTTTCATAAAAAACAACGAAAAAGAAACAAGCAAAATATAGTTTATTTAAAAGTGAAACTAATAGTAAAATACAAGAATTATTTAATCTTTCTACATAGAGTCATGATATAGTTATTTCTCTTGATATTAATTGGAATATATTATTAGACTTAATTAAATGACTGTCATTGACGAAATCTTTCCCTGTCTTACAATGAGTTGTTCCCCATAGTGTTATACTATACTCAGTAAGATACGTTAGTTTTGAAAATACCGATTTGGTTATACATGTATTCAGCAACAGGATGGGGTGGGGGGTGGGGGAGAACAACCCCAAAAATGTAGTTAGTTACAAACAATTACGATAATGGAGATAACTCTAATAGCTTAGTGAATCATTGAAAGAGTTTTCTCTCTTAAATAATACTCGAACATTACTATAACAGGTAATGGAATACAAATATTAAAGCTAACAAACAAACAATTAAATCAAATATAGATTAATTCAAATATAACATAAGCAATATAAAATAGGAATCCTAAAATTCGATTGTTAACCTCTGGTGCTAGGCCATAATTTATAAAATAAAATAATCAAGGCAGAATGTAAACTGAAACATGTATAGGGGAACAACTCAAAACTTGCTAAATCACCGGAATTTCAAATACCGGCTTCTAAGGTAATTATAACGTCAAAGGTTTGGGTGCAGTTCTACGACAAAGGGTTTTTGGTCGACGCAAACTGAGCAGGATTCTATAGGCTGTTTTCATCACCTTGTCAACTAAATCAGACAGTACTTTTAATCTAAACATTTTCTCCACTAGTTCTGTTGCAAGATACCTCCAATTTTAGGGCTGGAGGTATACGCACCATGTTGACCGATTCTGCGCGTCGGGTAATTCTGGGCAACGATACATCATTTCTTAAACATATTATCACGTGCTACTATGGTCCAAAATCCAGAAAGAACAATCGTACCTTACTTAAGAAATGTGATATAAAGTGCAAAAGAATGTCATTTTGACTCGAAAGCCAAATGAAAATATGATTGGTAGTGGCAAATGGTTTATCTGCTCGAGAAATGGACTCTCCCACCCATCCATAAGTCTTCTGCTGCCTTGAAGGTCGCCTTTGGTTAGTCAAAAGCTAAGGGAGTAAACCCTATTAGACAATTCGCAGTGGAGACACTACGTCAGCTGGATGAAACAGGGTAGAAACTGGTAGAATGGGCTACTTCCGTCACATCGATTTTTGCTAGAAAGAGATTGTGACCGTAATGGTGAAAATAACGGTTAATAAGCCTATTGGATTCATGACATTGTCATTTAAGAGTTATGCGCTGGTACGTCACGGTCTTTTGAATGCATATGTGTAGTTTTTCAGTCTTCTTGCGATTCTGAAGCGATAAAAGACTCATGAGAAAAAATCGAGCTGAGCGAAGGGTTGTGGTCACGCTTGCATTCCTTGTGTTTATTTATACTAAGGGTAATTCGTGTTTGTCAGAGATTTCGTCGTACTTTATTGATAAAACGTCAGACTCCTGTGGTGTGAGTTATAATTAGGTTATCTCACCAGCTCATATAAGATGGTTTTGAGGTGTTGTTTACTTGAGAAGCCAGTTCTCTGAACTCTTTATTTAACATACTACTATGCACTTACAACATTTACAGCGTTTTATCACCCGAGTGAAATTGGCAGAAAGTTAGATGAGAGTACTGTTTACAGTTGTTTTGAGTTATATATGTATGCTCCATTATGTGTTTATTATATTATGAGCTTGCGTTTAATATTGTTAGGCGTGCCAGACGGTTTCTAAGGAACTATTTAGAGTTGCCAGCGTATTTTTGGTATCGTAAAGCAATTTTGTACCGATATTGATATCTACGTTGAAGACGTTTGCCTGTATTTTTAGCGTTGGTAAATAGTTCAATATTTTTCCCCGAATCGTGGTTATGCGACCGATCGCTGTCGTGCGTGTTGTTTGAAGTGGTTAGATATGCACGCAATTTTTTAAAGGGGCCATCATCCATAGATGACGTCCTACGATTTTACCGATTTTTGACCCCCCCCCAACCCTCATCCCTTCTCGTCACACGTCGTCATAAAAAGTCAGACCCCTCAAATACGACGTCACAAAGCTCTGCTCCCCGCCTCCCCAGAAAAAGCCGTATTTCCAATTTTAAAATTAACATGTTTCAAATCACTATATTGTCATTGTAGTATGTATTTAGTGTAAAGCTGCACTCTGATATTGTAGGAGGAAACATATATTAAAAATGAAAACTTGAAAGCTGAAATTGGCATAACATTCTTTTGAAAATATTCGTTGTCTAGCTAAAACTGCAGATGTTCAGAATATTGTATTCAAATTCTCCTATAATTATCAAATAAAGTAATTAGAATATAAAAAAGACTTTAAAACTTTGTAGTAGAACGAACAAGAATCGAGAGAGAGAGAGAGCAGAATTATAAAAATCATTATGCATTCCACAAAATGAAAAGCTCTGGTAGAATCATTGTAAGAAATCCAAAAATTAAGTCTTACTTTTATTTAAAGTTGCACATTTTGATGTGACGTCACATTTTAAGCACCTTCCTCCCGCTCGTCACACATCGTCACAAATGTGTGACCCCCTCCACCCCCTAGGTGCGTGACGTAATTTATGGATGGTCCCAAAGCTCTCTTCGTGATGGTACCACCTAGCCCCTCTGGCGTACAATATTACCCCAGTCAATGATGAGGTTCGACGAAGAATTTCGGTGTTGACTGGCAAGGACTCCAAAATTTATGTTCGTAAATATCAGCTCATACTCAGCTCCGTTAATGCCACTGAATCTACACAATATCTGGCTAACATTAAACAACCGTCTTTGAGAACAGTTCTTGATTGGTTCCATGATCTTCCCAAAAATAAGCACGTTGGAGTGTGAGACCTAAATAAACTGGATATAATAGTGGGCCCGATATTACCTCAGTGACGCGGGGCCCCGAGTGGGCGAGTGCTCTAAAGCGTTCTTAGTTACGGATCACTGCCATCTCAATTCTGTCTGCGTGGGTTCGAGTATCAGATTCGACCAATGTGGGTATGTGAGAAAGTTTGCCAGTATCCCCTCGTGGGTCGGGTGTGCTTTCCGGGTTCTTCCTCCACCATTAATACTGGCCGCCATGTATAGACAATCGTGTGCTTAAAAATGGCGTTAAACCCTACAACAACAACCTCATTGACGCAAGTCAATTTCACATGTGATGCCAATATGCGCGGTTACGAAAGCAGGTCCTGAAGGACAGACGTTGTTGTTCAGGGTTATATTCTGTCTAGGTTTTCACCAACCGTGAACAAGGTGAATTGATATCAATTATACACGTAACACCTCTGTATCTTATATACCATAATAATTAGCTGACCAATATTAGTTTTTTCCTTGTAGTTCAAGACTATCCATTGATTAAAACACGAGAACCATCATTGGCGGTTCCAGTTATATTACCATGGACTGAAGCAATGCCGCTGAAAGTTAGTAAAATTATTTGCGAGGGTGCTCAGCAGAGATTGTCCGATTACAAATATGACGATGTGGCATGGATTTACGCCTATTTTGACATTTGACATAGGAGCTTCTGTATTAGTCATTCGAAATCAGAGGCGTTTCCAGCATTACTCATATCTCGCTAGTGATACAAATCAATAAAAGTAGATAGCAAGTTAAAGAAATGACCGTTCCGGTGGCCAAGTGGTTAGAGCATCCGCCTCGGAGGTGGGAGCACGTACGTTTCAACCCTGGCCTAGTCATACCAAATGCTTATAAAAATGGTACATACATCTGCCTCGCTTTGTGCTCAGCATTAAGAGTTTACTGTTAGGACTGGTCCGCCTGGTGTCAAGATACTGGGAAGCAGTGGGGCATTATGCAACATGTCGGTGGCCCCAATTCTAGATATCACTATGAATTGCCACACTGATACATCGTAGCCATATGACTGAACTATGGTTAAAATTGCGTTAAAATTCCAAATGACACACACACACACACGACGAGTCTAGGTTTTTCCTTCCATATGAGTCAATGATGGAAGATAAAGGAAAACTTATGCAAGAACAACGCTCATTACGATACCAATAAACAGAGTGTTATGTTAACAGTGGAGTTATGTATAATAATGCGCCCGTTATTCCATCGGGTAAAAAGAGCTCGAATCAATTCTGGACATTTTTGACGTTGTCACAACAATTCTAGGACTCGCCAGGATTACACGCGAACAGCAGGCCAAATAAATATATTATAGTCATACCACTTAACCTGTTTGGTCCGTGGATGTATTTACCATTTAATAACTGAGTGATACTCGAAAGCAACCAATACATTATGCAAACATCACCTCATGTACCAAAACCTCGCAGCAGATAAGGTATTGCCACCACGATTTGCTTTATCTTGTTTACCACCATTAGTAATAAGTTGGTTTACAATAGCGCGATGACCAAGCACGAAAGTGATGATGATAGCTGGGAGTATCTATTCCTTAGTATCTAAAGGGTACAAATCGGTGAATCGGTATAAACCCAGTGAATTTATATTTGCCGTGTGTGCAAATTCACGACGGTCTCGAAGATAATACAAGTATAGTTTATGTTTAGGACCTTTCTTTACAATCACCCGCAAGCATCTCTGGCCTTTTGAATTGTCGTGGGTCCTATCAGTATTCAGCACATTTCGGGTTGCAGTGCCACATACGCTTTTATTTGTTTACACTATCATTGGTTGATGATTTTGCCATCCACTGTTGTATGACTACAGTTTGAATTTGCCTGTATAACTAGAGTTGTGAACACCTGCATCATTAATTTCTTCTAAACGTTTGAGGACTATTGAAGACATGCGCATGATGAGAGAACAATTTGACATCACCGATGGAAAAGTGACCATTTATATTTCATACGTTGTATCTCCATGTGGAGAAGACGATGACACTTGATATGGTTACCGATATATTTAAAAATGAAAGAGAGTACATGATGGGAAACATCACGATGGGATACAAGTGGTAGCTAACTAGATTTTAAATAACGTGTGTGACGGATATATAGAGAAACATGAACCTTGTCCTATTTTATTGTTTGTTACTTGTTTCGGTTTAGCTTTTTATTATAAATGAACATTTAATGTAAATACATTTAATATGCAGTGATTTATAGAAAGGCGTGACATTAATTTTAAAATGCAATTTACTAGAACCAAGAGCTAAATAACTAATAATTAGGTTTGTTTCATGTCCAAATGTGTATATATTAAATGGATAGTGCTGAGACCAAAGTACAGGCCAGAGAGCCCATGTATATACTTCAATAAATGTTTAAAACACGTACAACAGAATTTTATTTTTCGAGTCTTTTCTCTATATTTGAGTCTTTTTTTAGAACATTTCTGTCCTCTTGTCTGTGTGTTTCCATCTTCATTGTTTGAATGGGCATTTATTTGTTTGGCTATGTCTGTGCTTGTCCCTATTAACCATTGCCCCTATAAATGCATTTAACCCTATAAATAGTTTTGACACAATAAACCATGACGTCATCAATGTTCAATTCCCCAGGTGCCATTGCCATGTTAAATTCCCAACGACACTATACATGCTCACTCATGTTAAATTCCTACATTACCCTTGGCGCCGGAAGACATTTTTGACTCGAACTTCCATTGTCCATTACCCCAAGGTTTTGCCCCATGTTAAATTTCCCATAGACCCTAAACAGCCCCCGTCTACTACTGAGGTATTTACCATTTGTTTCGCACCTTCCAATTGCGGAAGTAATTTCATTTATTAGTGTAAATTGTTAATAAAATCGAAGTAATAAATTATAATTCTAAAACGAGTTAAAGTTGGAAGTACATTATCATTTATTTTATTTGCAATGCTTAACTGAACATAGGTTAGATGACGAAATATTCGGTTATGGGATTCATTAATATTCAATATCTAATTCTGAATTTTAAAAGAGATTCAGCAGAGTAACATTTTAAATGCATGAATTATATAAGCATATTATGGTAACGATATTTTGGAATGGCCGTATACATTATTTATGTTACTTTCTGAATAAACTATTTTATAATTTAGTAGAGGTGTATTTTCGAACGGCGTTTGGGGTAGCACGTGGGACGACTACCCCATGTCCAGCTCTTGAGTGGCCTCGCGCATCTGGCCTAAGGTCGCGCGGTCATGATCTGCCCTAGGCCCTGCGTACTTCAAACATTACCTCTGAGTGCTTTTATTGAACTAATTGTTTACAAAACAGTTCAATCGCGCCGTCATGGTCTGCCCTAGGCCCTGCATACTTCAAACATCACCTCTGAATTCTCTTGATTAAACTAGTTCTTTACAAAACAGTACCATGGAATGTTCAACCTGTAAACTTTCCGTTAGGCAACAAGTATTATCATTTTGTTAACCATACGGTCGACTGTTATATTTCAAAATTAGGTATTGAATAATAAAGACATCCGGTACTAAATATATAGATATGTAGGTCGTCTAATCGGGCAATATGAGCAAACTGAGTTCATGTAAGTATTTAAAATAAAAATAAATTAAATATTGTGTTTTGAAATTTAACCGTTATAGCATAAAATTGTATTAGTTCGACTTTATTAACATCTTACAAAATTTATGATTTTGATCTAATATCTCAGAAGAGAGAATTTTAAAAAAAGATTTATATGTGTAATAATGTTCTACTACCTCTATCGAAAGTGTTTTTCACTCAGGACAAGCTGTCCATTTTTAGTGAAACTAAGACAGTGACCTGTCATCCTTCTCAAAATTATAAATTATACTTTTCGAATAGCTGGTACGCATTTTATAACAGTATCACATACGCATGTTGTATATGCAGGTCGCTACGCAAACGTCTAGAATACATAACTTGGGATTCGTCATGGTATTATAAACATGCATTTTGCCATGAATCCCAACATGTGGTCCAGTATATTTGCATATCATTACATTGGTTGGGAATGTATCAACTCGCTTACTAGTTATGCAGGCATGATGCTGATGCTAAAAATAGTAACAAAGGCTTATATAGTTTGGCCATGATAAATCATTATTGATTTATTGCATCAATGAAAGGAAAGTGTTTCTACTGTCTCTAGTGTAGAAAATAGTTTACTTCTACTTAGTAAACAATTTGCAGTTGAAACAAGTGCAAAAATAGCTCATAGCTTAGCTTGCATCATGGAAATAAATTTGTTTTCTTCCATTAAAATATTTAATTTGGAGAGCAGTTTGGCTTTGGTTTATATATTACTGCAGTGGAAAAACATACATAACTTATGTCTCAAAAACCAAATTCAAGTATTCTTTCTAAGCTGTTTATATAATTTTAAACTTTTACCTCTACAATTTGACGGAGCCAAACACAAGTTAGATATATAATACCTTCAAAAGGTTTGAAGAACACTTTTGTTTCATATATAAGGTTTTCGAAATTACATTAAATTTGTGGTGCTGATCAGGTTAGTATCTGTGATTCATTCATGGAGCTTACAATATCTACCCCTGCTGCACTAGGGAACATGTTGTACGATTAACTGTAGTTTTAGTTGGTACAACATAACATCATAGATTCATATTAGGTATATACAGGGATTGACAGTCACTGATATAATTTCACCAAAATCGATAATTCACTGACAGATGCAAAGGCATCTTCTTTGCAAAAACAGGTCTTTGAAAGTCCATATTAAAACAGAACATAATCTAACAAATTCAAACTTCTCGTTTTACAGCACTTTCGTATGTAGCGATAGGTGTTATTAGATAGGCAGAATGATATGTATGCATTATAAAGAAGGTTGAGTTTGAATATATTCATGTATAAGCCTTCAAGGCAGATGAAAAAGGATACTCAAATTCAACAGTTGTTGTGATATATCCACAGTTTTTATAACATGTGTATGTTATACAAGTCACCATTAGAGTTCAATCTCATTCTACAAATGTGTACTTAATCGCATGCCATATGCCCTGGATATTGCTCGTTTTTTATTTTTAAAGCTGCAATTAACAAATAAGATCTCGCTTTTTTTGCCCATCGTTTTAACAAATCCACAATTGTAGGGTAGACTAATTATCATAAAGGCTTTTTATTCGACGACGGATTCGCTGCTCGTGGCATGCACATGGTACGGTATATTTTGACCGTATATAAGGTCAGCTCGTTAAAGGAGTGCAAGCATTATTTTTCTTCATTCCGTGCGGTTCTGTTACGAAGTTAATTAAGCTTAAGATGATTGTCATTTATTTACTTTGTCTTTTAGCTGCTACAGAAGCTGAATCGAAGATTGAGTCTAGCCCGCTGGAAAACATCAGCGAAATAGAAGAGGAACAGATCGAGATCCGAAGTCTTGACTGTTGTACAGAAGAAGTAAGTAAACTACAGTACATCGCCAAAGACACATTATTATTATTATTATTATTATTATTATTATTATTATTATTATTGCTGTTGTTGTTCTTGTATTTTATTGCAGATTCGTATTTTGTATTTTTCGATAGCATCAAGTCAATTTGCCATCGATTCTTTCGTGCATCCTTGCTGAATATTACTCAGAATCACATAATGGAGGTAGACAGAGAACGTCTTGCAACTTTGAAGAACTTTGCATAACTGCAAGTTAAAAATAGCTTTATTCCATTTAACATCACAGTTGAATATCTATATATATATACATATATATCTCCTTGGCATTGCTCGCGACTTTGTTAAACTCTTATTTGCGCCGCATAATTTTGATGCGCCAGACGATGAAAAGGCGAAAACGGCATATAACAGTATCGGGAAATTAAAAGAAACGCATATGGATATGAAAACCAGTCCGGAAAAATTACCAGTCCTGTTTACGTTAGACCTGTCACAAATGTTATGTAAATGGCAGACATAGGACAAAACCATTAACACGACTGAAAGATTTACAGGAGAATCTACCATGTTGACCATTGAAATCGAAGACATCCTAAACCTAATTGAGTCTGAATTAGATGACGGAATCGTAGATGCTATCGTGACAACATAAAATATAAGAACGCATGGTCTGCAAACCGCTGAAAATAAAAATAAAAACAAGAAGACGATTTTGTTTGTTTGATTAGGATTTTTAACATAGCTTTAGCACTTTTTCAGTCATATCGCTACGATGACTGAAGTGAGGCAGTTTATAGTGATGTCTAGCACTGGGGAATCATGCCGCAGAGATGTAGCATGATGTCCCACCCAGTCACATTATCCTGACAACAGGCCGAGCAGACCTAACACTAACCTCTTAATGCTGAGCGCCAAGCGAGGCAGCTGTTAGTACAACTTTTGTAAGTATTTGGCATGACTCGGCCTGTGATCAAACCCACGATCGTACGCTTCCGCGGCGGACGCTATAACCAGTAAGCCACCGGAGCAATTACACCAAGACAAGCAAGAATGCATGAAGAAGAAAAAATGAACACAAAGACAAGCACGAATGCATGAAAAAACCATCGCGCGTTATATTGAAATATTTATACCATCATGGATATCATACAAAATTGTTACAGAAAGTTTTATACCATCATGGATATCATACAAAATTGTTACGGAAATAATGATACCATTATGGATATCATACAAAAGTATTACAGAAATAATGATACGTAAATCATACAAAACTATTACAGAAACAATGCTACCATCATGGCAAGCATGCATAAAAATTACCGAAATTATTATACCATCATTGAACGCATAAAAAACTATTACAGAAATAATGATAGCATCATGGAAGTCATTAACAGTTATTACAGAAATCATGATGCCATCACGGAAATCATACACAATTATTACCAAAATAACGTTACCATCATGGAAATCATACGACATTATTCCAGAAACAATGATACGATCATGGAAATCATACAAAATAATTACATAAATAATGATACCATCATGGAAATCATACAAAATTATTACAAAAATAATAATTCCATCATTAAAAACATTACACAATTATTAAAGAAAAAAATGGCACCATAATAGAAATCATACATAAGTATTACAAACATAATGATTCCATCATGGAAATCATTCAAAATTATTACATAACTGATGCTGCCATCATAGAAATCATACAGAACAATTACAGGAATAATGTTTCCATCATAGAAATCATATAAAATTATTACAGAAAAAATGATACAATCATGGATATCGTACAACATTATTACAGAAATAATGATAGCATCATGGATATCATACAAAATTGTTACATAAATAATGATGACATCATGGATATAATACAAAATTGTTACAGAAATAATGATACCATCATGGATATCATACAAAAGTATTACAGAAATAATGTTATCATCATGGATATCATACAAAAGTATTACAGAAATAATGATACCATCATGGATATCATACAAAATTGTTACATAATTAATGATCTTCAATATATCAGAAATGTTATAAAGTGGAATAAAAACATATAGTTATGTCACTTCGTGGGTGATGACCTCTACAGCATTATAGGCAAACTGTGCAAGCTTAACTTCATGTGAAAAACGAAATAGTGACTGGTATTTCTAAGGAAAATATTTTCTTTGCTTTACTTTGGACGTAATGCCATGTGCTTTTGTACGTCACGTGATATTCATGAAACAGTCAGTATATCCACAATATTATATTCTTCATTGTCTCTTTGTTCTCATGAACAATGGATGTAGGGTAAAAATACATGGAATTCCAACAATGACTAATTGTGAAGTTATATTTCTGTATCCTTCTGAATTAATAGTACGTATCTTCGCATCTATTCCATAATAATAATACGACCATTACGTTTCAGCTGAGTGACCTTCAAGAAAAGGATCAATGTATATGTGAGAAAACTCAAGACGTAGAACAAAGGCAAAATGGTATGCATGTCTCCCTCTGATCTGAACATACATACATACATACATACATACATACATACATACATACATACATACATACATACATACATACATACATACATACATACATACGTACATACATACATGAGAAGGCCTTGGATACCTGATATTGATGACATTCTTAGTGATCATTCTAGTAACAAATTTTATCTGCTTGGTATTTTAGAATTTTCTAGAAAAGAACCTTTGACTCTCATTCACTCTCTCTCTCTCTCTATTATGTATATATATATATATATATATATATATATATATATATATATATATATATATATATATATATATATATATATATATTTGAATAAAGACTTCCACCCAAATGAAATACTGGGCACAAATGTAACCATGAATCTGCCAAAGATCTTAAAGAAAATATCAAAAATTTATAAAGTAAATAAGATTATATATATATATATATATATATATATATATATATATATATATATATATATATATATATATATAATATACCAAATTGACGGTTTTATTGTATCTTTTTGATCTGTAATAGAGTTAAACGTATGTTTAATTAAATTAAATCCATTTTTCCAACAGATTTGTGTAATAGATAAAAAAACACAATCAGTATTCCTTATTCCTGCTTGGAAGGTCGTCATGTATATGTACCATTTGATAAATTAATTGAAAATACATTTAGAAATACAAAAACGTTCTAAATAGGAAATGACCAGTCAGCATGAAATCTATTATATATTGATTATTTTTAATTAATATTAATATTAATTGATGACATTAAATATGTTACAGTAAGACATAAACCTTTGCAAAAATCAGTTACTTTGGGAATAATGGATGGAAGCATCAGGCTGAGTGGTGTCTTGCTTGAATTTATCTTCGAGTGTAATCATATATGCAGGGAGGGGTCACATTAGTTTCAAGAAAGGAAAATGTTGTTTGAGTTGGGATAATAATTCAATGTTCATATTCTTATTTAGCGTGCATTAATTTAGAAGGAATACAGTTAATCTGCAACACATTAATGTTGTGCAACGTATGATTTCAAATATCTATCTATCTTATCTATCTATCTATCTATCTATCTATCTATCTATCTATCTATCTATCTATCTATCTATCTATCTATCTATCTATCTATCTCTATCTATCTATCTATGGGAAGAAATTAACTTTTGTTCATTGTAATTAAATATATTTTCAGATAATGAGTAGTAAAGTCGAAAATGTAATTTGAAATATACCATTTTTAAAAATGGATATGATAGTGAAAACGTTAATTTTTTATGCAAGTGAGACCAAGCACACAATATGGCTTCATTAACGCCATTATTCCGGTTAAAAAAAGAATATCAAATTATATAATTAGGAATAACATATGCAATATAAGGTTAAAGTAACACACATACACACTCAGACACACACACACGCATGCACACACAAATATACAAACACATATACACACACACCTATACATACATTCACATTCTAAGGGGTACAACAGTTATGCGGTCATAAAGAACCACACAATGTTGTTCTTTAAAATAATATAAATAACTTTATGAAAATCTCACGAAATTTACCTAAGTAAGAAATAGTTTACGTTTGAAGCAATTATAAAATCAAAACAAGTGGTAATCATTTTGGCATGATTACAAATATATATGTTCCCTCCACCACAGTTGATATAATTGGCTTTAAATGGTTACCATAGAAGCAATTGTAGATTTTGAAAACTCTTTACTGTTAATTTTGGTTACTTGCTTAAAAGTTCTGAAGAGCAGTTGTACATGGTAAGCTGCGATAGGTTTGTTTGTGTACTATCTGCTTGTATTCATCTTTTCTCCAGCATGTCCAAAAAACTATTCCTTGTACGCAAAATCGTGTGGGAGGTTCTGTTATCGGTACGAGTCATCCGATTGCCAAACTTGGAACAATGCACGAATGGCCTGTCAAGCGGAAGGAGGTGACCTTTTGGTGCCCTCCGAATGCTATTACGACTTTTTCACGCCACGAGCGATTCTTAATGAAGGTAAAATCATCAGACTCGTTTAATATACTAGAAACGTTCGTGCAAAAATAAAATAATAAGGAGCTATCTTCTGACGATGTGTATGAAAGTTCTTCTGGTACGGTATTGACAATCCAAATCCCAACAACAACAAAAAGTGTCGGCAAACAATACTGCGCCTCTGTCTGTATGACTTTGGTGTTAGTTTCCAACTTTTGAGTAAGTGGTAAATTGTGCAATGTTAACAAGATATTAGGGACTCTAATAGATTGAGATACTCAACGAACTTTGAACCTATCAAAGCTATATGAAAGTTAAAATACAAAAAGAGGAGGACAAAATCGAATATTATTTAAATAGAATAATGGATTTTTTTCCTCCCAGAACATTAGCGTGTCAGGACTGTGGTGTATTCTTACTACGTGCACTGTTAATCCAAACATTTCAAATACTGGCAATCTTGATTTGAATGACCGTTACGTTACTCTTTTCCTCAATGTGGCCTATTGAGACAATATAATTTTTTTAGTAATAGACTAAACGGTTTCACGACTAGTAAACTAAAATTAAAAAATATCTCCAACTTCTACGACATAAATGGAGGAACATATCGCAGTGAAAAATTCTAAGTATAAATAAACCGACTGAAAATGGCAGACTATGACAAAAGAAGCGAATATAAATAATTCTTCTTCTGGTATCGATACGGCTATCGTAATAAAAAGAATTGATAATGCTCATTTGAAATATTTTGGGTGAAAATCACATTTCCTTTATATTACAGTAATACGAGCATCACTTCGGTTTCTTGCTTCCTTGGATTAATCCTTATTTTTTGTAAACAAATATGGAAATATGTGTGTAGTTATATAGTTATTCAAACGTAAATTGATCAACATACATCTTAATTTATATAAAGTGAATACTATTATTGAATGAACTGCTTAGAAGTAAATTCAGAATATGGATAGTTTCAATAATTTCATCATATGCATTTTTCTTGGCTCGTACGTTTGTCACGTGAATGATTTTGCGAATTGATGCATAGAAAAAAATAAGAGAAAATACCCATTACATTGAAGCAGTTCATTCTCGTAATTCGAAAGGAAACAATTCAGTACGGTATTACAGAAAAATGTAAGAAAATAAAAACAAATATATATATTATGAAATTAAGCAAAACTATTTAAAGAAAGTATACTATTTTATTCAACACATTGCTAGTATGACCATTAAGTACAAAGTAATAAACTTATGAATCCAGTAAGTTTCTGTAATGATTCTATTCAGGTCACCATGCCCAATCTCTATTGGCATTAAAGAAAACTCGAGTAGACAGCTATTATTGATGAGACAATGTGTTTAACTATTAAAGAAAAACAGAGGATTTCTAAAAAAAAATTAATGAAAGGGATGAATATTTGTTTTTTGAGAAACTTGGTGAATTGTTCGTCCGACATATTTTTACTACATATTTACTGGTTATCAAAAATATTACATCAGTTGATATGCTGTTAGTGTGATATGGTAGAGAAAATACCTATTTTGTATTATCGCTACTTAAAGAAATATTTGATCTTATGTTTGCATATTTCGAGCACTGGTGTCTTATACATTGTTATGAAGAATTTGTTTTTTAAAATTTATCTTTTAGTAATTTTTTACAAAGAGTAAACGTTTTACATTCAAATACAGAACATATACTCAATGATTCGTTTTCAGGATGTTGCTATACAAATTTCTGGTTGGGGGCTTCAAGATCAAGTAGTGGGGGCAATTTTTTTGTTACAGTGATATGAGACCTAATATCAAACGGAGATAACGTTTGGAATCCTGGCCAACCTGATAATAATCGCATAACAGAGAATTGTTTAGAAATGAGGAAAGAGTTTATCAGCTGCCTGATACATGATAATTAGAGCAATGTGGAGAATACGTATAACCAACGTTTCTGTTACAGGAAAATGCGTTCCATTTTACTGGTTAGGAGCTCGACGATCATATGACGGAACCAATTTCATCACTGTGAGAGGAGACCCGATTTCAGACACGGCTAATTTTTGGGGGATATTTCAACCTAACAATGATGGCAATTGTCTAGAAATGTCGTCGAATGTAATGTACAAGGCTAACGATATAGACTGTAACTTTAATCAAGGTTATATTTGTCAAATATTGATATAACCAGGAATTGTGGTAAACAGATCTATACATGATTATAAAAGCAATATGTCGAATAAAAACATAATTCTACCTTGATGGCTACCATTGTATGTGTGAATCATGAATATTTATATTTATATGTGATTGTGTGAATATATACTACTGCAAAGATACACACACGTGTATATATATATATATATATATATATATATATATATATATATATATATATATATATATATATATATATATATATATATATATATATATATTACTACGAATATCGGATTTAATTTAATTGTTTGTAAGTTTAAAATTGTATTTTTCTATTGGCTTAAATATTTCAATATTGACTAAACTATTTCACTTTTGTTGAAGTTAAAAAATTCCCCTAATTTTTTAAAAATCAAACGTGAAATAGACAGACGTTTTCTAAAATGTCATCAAAAGTGTGAATCTTTTTTTCAAATCCTACGTTGGAACAATTTGATTTTTTCAAAATGATTTATTGATTAAAATTGCCAGAAAATATGATTTTCCTGAGGTAATGGGGTCCTTAACGAAAGAAGATATAAAAAGATAGTGGTCCAATATTTAGTAGAAAGAGTTCTTTAGATCAAAGAATCAGTCTCTAATCTGAAAGTAGAAGTATTACAATTAATATACAAGCACGGATTGTAGTTAACTAAGCTCGATTATCATAAAGCGAAGGAAGAAAAACAAATACATCCTGAGGCAGAAGAAAATGAAAACTAAACAAATGAAGTTACACTAAAACAAATGTAACTACAAAAAACGAAATACAGTTATCGTTAGAGAAAGCGAAGATAGAACGAAAAGCAAATGCAGATGGAACAAAATGAGTGAATACCAATTTAAATTAAACGAAATGTACCTGCCAAGTGGTGAGCAAGTTTATACTTTAAATCCAAATTTGTTTTGATCTTGTACAAAATATTGCCCGCTTTCAGAGAAAGAGAAGTAGATAAATAGTGTACCTGTTTTGAAAACGTTGCAGAAAACTTGAAATTGCCTTGATAACAGTTATAATAATTTGTAGCCCTTTGTAATGATATTTATATTTCCAATTCACTGTCGATTAACCAATACAATGACTATGATGCGATTAAGGAATCCATTTTAAAGGGTTATGGGTTAGTCCCAGCAGCTTATCAGAAAAAGTTCAGAAACTATCAAAACAAATGAATAAACTCCTATTGAACTTGCTAGAGAGGCAACATCCGTACGTGATGAACATTCTCAAATAGGAATACTTGAACAAATGACTTCAATATCTGACGAAGCATGAGCTCTTACTGTCCATTAAAAATGACAATGCGGTCTTAATTCATATTACCAAGATACAATGACTATTGATAACATCTGAAACTCCAAGTATGTTACCAAATTTGCTCTTCAAAATGGAGTCTTTTCCAATTTCACTAACGGACAGAAAAAAGAAATTTGGACACAACTGACTTCAGATAGACTTTCCCAACATAATGTAAATCTGTTTGGGATGTAATATCTCGCCAAGTTTTTGTTTTCAACTTCTCATAACCAACGTTCTCTCTAAGCTGCTCATACATCCCCGCGCAGCTGAATTGTCAATCCAACATTAAGGTTTGTTCGTCTCCCTAATGTATGCACAAAGCAGCGAGCATTGCGCGCACATCTACCATTCGCTTAGAGGGAATGATGCTCATGACTATGATCAACTCTGGTCTAGACAATTGTAATGCTTGCCTCGATGATTTTATAATTTTCAACAACTGGTATGAAGCAAAGACCTTATTGCTTATTACAGAATTACTGAATTTGTCTGTTTCCAATGACAATTTTAAAGCCTTAGTGATATTTTGAACTGAGTATAACATTTTCTTTATTATTTATTTAACAAGTCAGCTTCTTCTGTATAAAACAAAACTAATTACGCCAGATAATACATCATATCCGTAGTACATTTCGAGAGGAGAGGAATCAAGTGTTATACTGGGAAATATACAATTATGTAATAACCAAAATAACTATTTATAGAACAAAACGGGAAATCCAGTATTGTAATTGTAAACGGGTGTTAGCTATTCGATCTGATATGGTGTATCTCAGTTTCCAAACAATACCAGTACAAATCGCTATTTGCTGAGACTTTTTTTCTGTATCGATTTTGGTATTTCTGACGATATAGGCAAATATTATCATGGTACGGGTGCATGGTATCTTCCTCAACTTTCCCATACTTTTCATTGTAATTTTTTAATATATTTTTAAGATATAGTTGGATGTTCGTAGTTTATTTACCATTTTAATACAGCAAATGTGTGTATGAGTGAAAGTGTGTTTTTCAGGGCAATGATCTAAAAACATTAGGCGTCAAATGAGGTAAATAGAGGGAATTAATTTTAGGCTTCGATGTTGAAAATATAATATACTTTGTATTAAAACATGAATTGCAATGTATACCATGGAAAGATATTTAACACACAAATGACGAAACACCAAGTGTAACCCTTTGCAGGTATCAATTTAGAACTTTGGAACTTTATTGCCTCCCCTTCAACATAATAACTTTTATAAGATGTCTTAAAGGCTTGCCTAAAAGTGCAACCATTTGCATGTATCAAATATATTATTTTTTTCTGACAAGCCAATCGACGTAACCATACTACTGGAACATTTTTCTATGTCTACATATTTATCTTTCTTTAGATTCCGTGGGGGGGGGGGCTACCATTGTCTGTACAAATATATGTTATTATTCAGTCTATCTTATGTCAGTACAATTGTCTTTCTCGGATGACATTGTAAGTTTGTATCTACTGTAAATACTTACCCTCTGCAGGACCGCTATTGCATAATAGGCCCAACATGTCCTAACTACGTGTCGTGAGAGGCGATTAAGTAGAGGCACCCTGTTTTCCGTGTGTTGCATCCCATGTCAATGGAGGAAAGGATCACGGTAGTTGAGCAGAGGCCGCACAATGCAATACACTGCTTTTCATTATAGACGTGTGCTCGAGATTGAACAAATCTCGACAAATCTGAAGATAATGTCTACGCTACACCGTTATACAATCTACAGATGCTAGCAAAGCGCTTGCCGCACTGTCTCTGCTTTGATTAAAAAAACAATTACGGGTCACACGGCACACCAAACGATGTCAGAACATTCAACTCGGGTTGACTTCTTATTCAATGTGATTAAAGAGGTCAGACAAAAATATCAAGCAAATTATCAAAAAGACATGTTAGCCAAAATGGACGTACGGATACAAAATGACCTGCACGATCTCTATCCATATGGCATTCATCCCTCTTCCATTTCATATGTTTAATACACGAATAGTCTCAAAACACATGCAATTAAATGAAAGACAATTACAACCAATGGTCAACAAGCTTCCAAATTGCTAACAGTTTAAAATTTTAGAAATCAAACACGGTATGCCTGTAGTTGTGTCATTAACGATGACATAAAAATGAACGTTAACTCACGCTGAATCGAGCAACTATCCATGTTTTTGAGGAAGCAAAGACGTAGGGGTATTATCTTCGACGGCAAAATGACTTTTATTTCACACATTAAGAACTTAAAAGCTAAATGCTTAAAATATTTAGATCTACTTCAAGTATTGGTGCATACTAAATGGGCTGAGGATGACAACGTCATTGGAAATGTATATAGAACGTTTATTTGCTCCCAACTGAACAAATGTTTGTGTTATTTATGGATCAGTCAAAAAATTCATAATTGAACATGTTTTATCCTATTTATGAAGGAAAATGACTTGATCTAGGTGCATTTAAGACCTCCCTGGGTGAAAACTCTCCTCGCTGAACTGAACAATCCATCTTTATTTCATGGAAGAGAAATTATGTTCGCACATGATGATTAGTTACGTTAAGATCAATCCCACTTAATTCTGCTGTTTTTCACTCCAAACACACAACCTTTTACGCAAAAAATACCAAAACGACATACCATCCTTCGGCATTACAATGTCATCCATTCTTGACAATACCAAACTGATCTTTCTAACAATCATAGGCCTTCCATCTTCCTTGCTGGTTAAACCAAATGTACTTTTCAAACTACACAATGGAAATAAGTCCAAGACAAACCCTTCCCTCCACCACCACTCGTATCATAAACTCCCCACCAAATTTAAAATCTATACAAGAATTTATATTGGTAGATAAATGAGGAAAAAAGCTGCTTCATCCTTTGTTAGTAAATAACACACAGCATAACTTCGCTAACACAATGGCTCATCTATTTGTTCAGCTAAAGTCAAAAGGATAACGTTGGTTCTGAAAATGAACAACCAACTTAGTTTCAACAGCATAATCTACACCGTTTCTCTATTATTACTTCAGTCACAACACAATAGACAAATAGAGCAGCCATTATTAACAACACATCCAGTTTTAAAATGAGTTGAGTGCTCGTCATGAAACCTTTTTAAAAAAATTAAATAATTATACATATAATATTTTGTATAGCGATAAATAGCATACCGGTGTTGGTGCGTCGTAAAATTACAATCGATCAATCAATTTTACTTACTGAGGATCATTGGAAACTTTACATTGCTAGTTAGGATGATAAAGCAGTAGATTCCATAAAGTAAAACAACTATTTATATTTAAAAGCAGATTTTTCACATGTCCGATTGATGTTATCTCCAATATAGTTAGGGTTCGTTTATAGCAAGATATCTTTAAACTTATGAACCTAATCTTCTTTGGTAAAAAAGCACATGACCGTTACAAATGTAGCCGAGGAATATTGATATATTTCGAAACAATTAAACTAATACTTGAATAAATATTAAAGCCAATAACTCCATTTTTATGTCTGTCACCTCTATTCATGTATTTATGATTCTTAAACATTATTACTCTCAGTTTCTTAGCTGTTTTCCATGGAATTGTCCAATTCATCAGTGCATGTATGTATGTATGTATGTATGTATGTATGTATGTATGTATGTATGTATGTATGTATGTATGTATGCATGCATGCATGCATGTATGTATGTATGTATGTATGTATGTATGTATGTATGTATGTATGTATGTATGTATGTATGTATGTATGTATGTATGTATGTATTTATGTATTGTATTGTATTCATGTAGGTATATATGTATCTTGTCTACTGGGGCAATTCATTCTTCCACAATTAGAATTTGCGGATCGGAATGAACTTTACTTATATCCGTACTTCTCATATCTTGTTGTTCCGTTCAATCTTGTTCTGATTAACTACTTTATCATCTTTAGAATTAAAAATACCAATGTTTCTTACTTTTTTCGTGTAAGTCTTTGCATGTGGACATGTAATAAGGTGCTACAAATACAATACGTAATTTTATGATCCCCGACAAATGTCATCTTCTATATATTTTGCTATGTTCAATCCAATTATGCCGTTCAACTTACGAACCAAATCTTCCTCGGTAAACAAGCCCATGGCCATTGCAACTATGTTCATGGTAAAATTATGTCTTCTGAATTTGTTTTAATACTAATAACTGATTTTTCTTTAACTTTTTTTTTGCATAGGGTCATTTATTAATATATTAATACAACTAAGAAGTTAATTAGAATTATACTATTCTAAAACAAACTCATATCAAAAGTTGAAAATCTAGTTTAGCAAAAGAAAAACAATTTTTTTCAAACATAATAAACGCATATTCTAAATACATTTTATTACTTCTGAATTTGTTTGATATATTAAAAACGAAACAGCGAAAGCCAAATAAAGACATTTTTCTGATCTTGAAACATATATATACCACTCATTATGATCAAATAAACACATAAAGATAAACAATTGATAGACTTCACAAGGGATAGCAGTTTTTTTAATAACCTTTGGAAGTGGAATAAACATTTCGAGAAGTGAACAAGCCGTCTAACATTTACTAAGCTCAGTCAGATATTCAAACTGAATATATGCAATATTTTGATAGTTGAGCAATGCTCACATTGCAAAATCAAAAACAGTAAAATGAAACCTATAGAAGGCCTGAACTGATAAACCTTAGCTTCCTTTTCACCACAACGGAACAGAGCAAACGCACATTAATTACGCATTTCCCCGACTTTCTGTAAAAATTCTCCTTTGAGAATTGCTCAGAAATAATTCTATTCACTTCGTAATATATATCAAGATGATATTTTTGGGAAACTCATAATGTTAATTCTTTATTTGTAGTAACCCATATTTGTAACAAATGGCTATCACCAACGTTTATTTTTTTAAGCAGAAATATATTTTAATATAGGGTGTCTTTCGTTGCTATTCTTGAAACTACACGTTTTTGGAATGAACATTTAATGTTAAAAGAATTGATTAAGTTTAATACATTGTTAGCGATTGTCGAAATAAAGAAAATGATCGTGTTCCGGGTTCAGAACCAATTTTGTTTCAAGACCGATTGCGTCAACTCCATGGTGAATATAATCAATGCAGTGATGATCATTTCGAAAGAAGTCACCTTACACATTGGATATGACAATATAGCTAATTAAGCGTACATGAAAGGTGCTTAGCATAGACCAGAGTCAAAACCAGTAACTTTATTTAACATACATACATGCATACACACACACGCACGCACGCACGCACGTACGCACGCACGCATGCATACATACATACCATACATACATACATACATACATACATACATACATACATACATACATACATACATACATACATATATACATACATACATACATAGGTAGGTAGGTAGGTGTGTGTGTATATGTATGTATGTATGTATGTATGTATGTATGTATGTATGTATGTATGTATGTATGTATGTATGTATGTATGTATGTATGTATGTATGTATGTATGTATGTATGTATGTATGTATGTATATGTATGTATGTTTGTATGTATGTATGTATGTATGTATGTATGTATGTATGTATGTATGTATGTATGTATGCATGCATGCATGCATGCATGCATGTATGTAGGTAGGTAGGTAGGTAGGTAGGTAGGTAGGTAGATAGGTAGGTAGGTAAGTAGGTAGGTAGGTAGGTGTTTGTGTATATGTATGTATGTATGTATGTAAGTATGTATGTATGTATGTCACTGCATTGATTATATTCACCATGGAGTTGACGCAATCGGTCTTGAAACAAAATTGGTTCTGAACCCGGAACACGATCATTTTCTTCATTTCGACAATCGCCAACAATGTATTAAATTTAATCAATTCTTTTAACATTAAATGTTCAGTCCAGAAAACGTGGCGTTTCAAGAATAGCAACGAAAGACACCCTAAATACAAAGATATTTCTGCTTAAAAAATAAACGTTGGTGATAGCCATTTGTTACAAATATGGGTTACTACAAATAAAGAATTAACATTATGAGTTTCCCCAAAATATCATCGTGATATATATTACGAAGTGAATGGAATTGTTTCTGAACAATTTCTCAAAGGAGCATTTTTACAGAAAGTCAGGCAAATGCGTAATTAATGTGCGTTTGCTCTGATCCTTTGTGCTGAAAAGGAAGCTAAAGTTTATCAGTTCAGGCCTTCTATAGGTTTCATTTTACTGTTTATGATTTTGCAATGTGAGCATTGCTCAACTATCAAAATATTGCATATATTCAGTTTGAATATCTGACTGAACTTAGTAAATGTTAGACGGCTTGTTTACGTCTCGAAATGTTTATTCCACTTCCAAAGGTTATTACAAAATCTGCCATCCCTTGTGAAGTCTATCAATTGTTTATCTTTATGTGTTCATTTCATCATAATGAGTGGTATGTATATTTCAAGATCAGAAAAATATCTTTATTCGGCTTTCGCTGTTTCGTTTTTAATATATCAAGCAAATTCAGAAGTAATATTATGTATCTAGAATATGCGTTTATTATGTTTGAAACAATTGTTTTTCTTTTGCTAAACTAGATTTTTAACTTTTGATATGAGTTTGTTTTAGAATAGTATCATTCTAATTAACTTCTTAGTTGTATTAATATATTAATAAATGACCCTATGCAAAAAAAAATTAAAAAAATCAGTTGGAAAATAAATTGACAGCACATGCTCTTTTAACAAAAAGTGGTAGCATTTAATGGATTAGAATATTGAGCATCAAATGTTACGACTTTTACGGATATAAGCAATTTAATTTGTAAGCGACAAATACAATTATGGAACAGTGTAGCGCGCCATTAAAAAGATATAGATATTAATATTTTTTGGTGATATTAAGTGGGATATTGAATTATTAACTTCTAGATATCCTTTCAGGTATTAGTAATAAAAGAAATTCAGAAGACATAATTTTACCAAGAACATATTTTCAATGACCATCTTCTTGTTTACCGAGGAAGATTTGGTTCGTAAGTTGAACGGCATAATTTGATTGAACACAGCAAAATATACAGAAGACGACATTTGTCGGGGATCTTAAAATTACGTATTGTATTTGTAGTACCTTATTACATGTCCACATGCAAAGACTTATACGAAAAGAAGTAAGAAACATTGGTATTTTTAACTGAAAAGATGATAGAGTAGTTAATCAGAACAAGATTGAACGGAACAACAAGATATGACTAATAGGGATATAAGTAAAGTCCATTCTGATCCACAAATTCAAATTGTGGAAGAATGAATTGCCCCAGTAGACAAGATACATATATACCTACATGATTACATACATACATACATACATACATACATACATACATACATACATACATACATACATACATACATACATACATACATACATACATACATACACTGATGAATTGGGCTATTCCATAGAAACAGCTAAGAAACTGAGAGTAATAATGTTTAAGAGTCATATATACATGAATAGAGGTGACAGCCATAAAAGTTTAGTTATTGGCTTTCATATTTATTCAAGTATTAGTTGAATTGTTTCGAAATATATCAATATTCCTCGGCTACATTTGTAACGGCCATGTGCTTTTTTACCAAAGAAGATTAGGTTCATAAGTTTAACGATATCTTGCTATAACCGAACCCTAATTATATTGGAAATAACATCAATCGGACATGTGAAAAATCTGCTTTTAAATATAAGTAGTTGTTTTACTTTATGGAATCTACTGCTTTATCATCCTAACTAGCAATGTAAAGTTTCCAATGATCCTCAGTAAGTAAAATTGATTGATCGATTGTAATTTTACGACGCACCAGCACCGGTATGCTATTGATGGCTATACAAAATATTATATGTATAATTATTTAATTTTTTTAAAAAGGTTTCATGACGTGCAGCGATATCAAAATCAAAAAGTTGAATTAAAACGGTAAGATGATAAGGCTAATATATAAAGCTTCCATATCAACGGAGTTCGTAAATGGTATATGATAATACAAACAGATTAAACAAAATTAACGGACGGTATATTCATTTGTAGGAAGCAGTCCATTTTGCTAGGGTTGGCTTGAAAACTCTTTAATACTGTGTTTAAAATCAGAATACCATATTTTACAATCATAAGGTTCCTAGGATAACAAACAGCATGCTGTATTGAGGGATGTACTCAACTCATTTTAAAACTGGATGTTTTGTTAATAATGGCTGCTCTATTTGTCTATTGTGTTGTGACTGAAGTAATAAAGAAACGGTGTAGATGATGCTGTTGAAACTAAGTTGGTTGTTCATTTTCAGAGCCAACGTTATCCTTTTGACTTTAGCTGAACAAATAGTTGAGCCATTGAGTTAGCGAAGTTATGCTGTGTGTTATTTACTAACAAAGGATGCAGCAGCTTTTTCCTCATTTATCTACCAATATACATTCTTGTATAGATTTTAAATTTGGTGAGGAGTTTATGATACGAGTGGTGGTGGAGGGAAGGGTTTGTCTTGGACTTATTTCCATTGTGTAGCTTGAAAAGTACTTTTGGTTTAACCAGCAAGGGAGATGGAAGGCCTATGATTGTTAAAAAGATCAGTTGGTATTGTCAACGATGGATGACATTGTAATACCGAAGGATGGTATGTCGTTTTGGTATTTTTGTCGTAAAAGGTTGTGTGTTTAGAGTGAAAAACAGCAGAATTAAGTGGGGTTGATCTTAACGTAACAGATCATAATGTGCGAACATAATTTCTTTTCGATGAAATAAAGATGGATCGTTGAGTTCAGCGAGGAGAGTTTTCACACAGGGAGGTCTTAAATGCTCCTAGATCAAGTCATTTTCCTTTATAAATAGGATCAATCATGTTCAATTATGAATTTTTGACTGTTCCATAAATAACGCAAACGTTCAGTTGGGAGCAAATAAACGTTCTATATACATTTCCAATGACGTTGTTATCCTTAGCCCATTTAGTATGCACCAATACTTGAAGTAGATCTAGATATTTCATGCATTTAGCTTTTAAGTTCTTAATGTGTGAAATAAAAGTCATTTTGCCGTCGAAGATAATACCCCTACGTCATTGCTTCCTCAACAACATGGATAGTTGCTCGGTTCAGCATGAATTAACGTTCATTTTGATGTCATCGTCACTGACACATCTGCAGGCATACCGTGTTTGATTTCTAAACTTTTAACCGTTAGCAGTTTGGAAGCTTGTTGACCATTGGTTGTAATTGTCTTTCATTTAATTGCATGTGTTTTGAGCCTATTCGTGCATTGAACATATGAAATGAAAAAGAGATGAATGCCTTATGGATCCAGATCGTGCAGGTCATTTTGTATCCGTACGTCCATTTTGGCTAACATGTCTTTTTGATAATTTGCTTGATATTTTTGTCTGACCTCTTTAATCACATTGAACAAGAAGTCAACCCGAGTTGAATGTTCTAATATCGTTTGGTGTGCCGTGTGACCCGAAATTGTTTTTTTTTATCACAAACAGAGACAGTGCGGCAAGCGCTTTGCTAGCATCTGTAGATTTATAACGGTGTAGCGTGGAAATTATCTTCAGATTTGTCGAGATTTGTTCAATCTCGAGCACACGTCTATAATAAAAAGCAGTTTATTGCATTGTACGGCCTCTGCTCAACTACCGTGATCCTTTCCTCCACTGACATGGGATGCAACACACGGCAAACAGGGTGCCTCTACTTAATCGCCTCTAACGACACGTAGTTAGGACATGTTGGGCCTATTATGCAATAGCGGTCCTGCAGAGGGTAAGTAATTACATTAGATACAAACTTACAATGTCATCCGAGAAAGACAATTGTACTGACATAAGATAGACTGAATAATAACATATATTTTTACAGATAATGGTAGCCCCCCCCCCCCCCACCGGAATCTAAAGAAAGATATATATGTCGACATAGCAAAATGTTCCAGTAGTATGGTTACGTCAATTGGCTTGTCAGAAAAAAAATAATAAATTTGAAACATGCAAATAGTTGCACTTCTAGGCAAGCCTTTAAGACGTCTTATAAAAGTTAATATGTTGAAGGGGAGGCAATAAAGTTCCAAAGTTCTAAATTGATACCTGCAAAGGGTTACACTTGGTGTTTGGTCATTTGTGTGTTAAATATATTTTCATGGTAAACATTACAATTTATATGTTAATAAAAAACGCATACTCATGTTAGACTTATTGATATTATATTTTCAACATCGAAGCCTAAAATTAATTTCCACTATTTACCTGAGGTGACGCCTAAAGTTTTTAGATCATTACCCTGAAAAACACACTTTCACTCATACACTCATTAGCTGTATTAAAATGGTAAATTAACTATGAACATCCAACTATATCTTAAAATATATTCAAAAATTACAATGAAAAGCATGGGGAAGTTGAGGAAGATACCATGCACCCGTACCATGATAATATTTGCCTATATCGTCAAAAATACCAAAATCGAAAGAGAAAAAATTCTCAGCAAATAGCGATTTGTACTGGTATTGTTTGGAGACTGAGATACACCATGTCAGATCGAATAGCTAACACCCGTTTACAATTACAATATTGGATTTCCCGTTTTGTTCTATAAATAGTTGTTTTGGTTATTACATAATTGTATATTTCCTAGTATAATACTTGATTCCTCTCCTCTCGAAATGTACTACGGATATGATGGATTATCTGGCGTAATTAGTTTTGTTTTATACAGAAGAAGCTAACTTGTTAAATAAATAATAAAGAAAATGTTATACTGAGATCAAGATATCACTATTGCTTTAAAATTGTCATTGGAAACAGACAAATTCAGTAATTCTTTAATAAGCAATCAGGTCTTTGCTTCATACCAGTTGTTGAAAATTATAAAATCATCGAGGAAAGCATCACACTTGTCTAGACCAGAATTGATCATAGTGATGAGCATGATTCCCTCTAAGCGAATGGTAGATGTACGCGCAATGCTCGCTGCTTTGTGCATACATTAGGGAGACGAACAAACCTTAATGTTGGACTGACAATTCAGCTGCGCGGGGATGTATGAGCAGCTTAGAGAGAACGTTGGTTATGAGAAGTTGAAAACAAAAACTTGGCGAGATATTACATCCCAAACAGATTTACATTATGTTGGGAAAGTCTATCTGAAGTCAGTTGTGTCCAAATTTCTTTTTTCTGTCCGTTAGTGAAATTGGAAAAGACTCCATTTTGAAGAGCAAATTTGGTAACATACTTGGAGTTTCAGATGTTATCAATAGTCATTGTATCTTGGTAATATGAATTAAGACCGCATTGTCATTTTTAATGGACAGTAAGAGCTCATGCTTCGTCAGATATTGAAGTCATTTGTTCAAGTATTCCTATTTGAGAATGTTCATCACGTACGGATGTTGCCTCTCTAGCAAGTTCAATAGGAGTTTATTCATTTTTTGATAGTTTCTGAACTTTTTCTGATAAGCTGCTGGGACTAACCCATAACCCTTTAAAATGGATTGCTTAACCGCATCATAGTCATTGTATTGATTAATCGACAGTGAATTGGAAATATAAATATCATCACAAAGGGCTACAAATTATCATAACTGTTATCATGGCAATTTCAAGTTTTCTGCAACGTTTTCAAAACAGGTACACTATTTATCTACTTCTCTTTCTCTGAAAGCGGGCAATATTTTGTACAAGATCAAAACAAATTTGGATTTAAAGTATAAACTTGCTCACCACTTGGCAGGTCCATTTCGTTTAATTTAAATTGGTATTCACTCACTTTATTCCATCTGCATTTTGCTTTTCGTTAAAACGTTCGTGTCTCTATCTTCGCTTTCTCTAACGATAACTGTATTTCTATTTTTGTAATTACATTTGTTTTAGTTTTCATTTTCTTCTGCCTCAGGATGTATTTGTTTTTCTACCTTCGCTTTATGATAATCGAGCTTAGTTAACTACAATCCGTGCTTGTATATTAATTTTAATACTTCTACTTTCAGAGTAGAGACTGATTCTTTGATCTAAAGAACTATTTCTACTAAATATTGAACCACTATATTTTTATATCTTCTTTCGTTAAGGACCCCTTTACCTCAGGAAAATCATATTTGCTAGCAATTTGAATCAATACATCATTTTGAAAAATTCAAATTGTTGCAACGTAGGATTTAAAAAAAAAAGATTTACACTTTTGATGACATTTTAGAAAACGTTTATTTATTTCACATTTGATTTTTAAAAAATTAGGGGAATTTTTTAACTTCAACAAAAGTGAAATAGTTTAGTCAATATTGAAATATTTAAGCCAATAGAAGAATACAAGTTCAAACTTACAAACAATTAAATTAAATCCGATATTCGTAGCAATATATATATATATATATATATATATATATATATATATATATATATATATATATATATATACACGTGTGTATATCTTTGCAGTAGTATATATTCACACAATCACATATAAATATAAATATTCATGATTCACATATACAATGGTAGCCATCAAGGTAGAATTATGTTTTTATTCGACATATTGCTCTTATAATCATATATAGTTCTTTTTACCACAATTCCTGGTTATATCAATATTTGACAAATATAACGTTGATTAAAGTTACAGTCTATATCGTTAGCCTTGTACATTAGATTCGATGACATTTCTAGACAATTGCCATCATTGTTAGGTTGAAGTATCCCCCAAAAATTAGCCTTGTCTGAAATCGGGTCTCCTCTCACCGTGATGAAACTGGTTCCGTCAAATGATAGTCGAGCCCCTAACCAGTAAAATTCACCGCATTTTCCTGTAGCAGAAACGTTGGTTATACGTATTCTCCACATTGCTCTAATTATCATGTATTAGGCAGTTGATAAACTCTTTCCTCATTTCTAAACAATTCTCTGTTATGCGATTATTATCAGGTTGGCCAGGATTCCAAAAGTTATCTCCGTTTCATATTAGGTCTCATATCACCGTAACAAAAAGTTTGCCCCCACTACTTGGTCTTGAAGCCCCCAACCCAACCAGAAATTTTTATAGCAACGTCCTGAAAACGAATCATTGAGTATATGTTCTGTATTTGAATGTAAAACGTTTACTCTTTGTAAATAATTACTAAAATATAAATTTTAAAAAACAAATTGTTCATAAAAATGTATAAGACACCAGTGTTCGAAATGTGCAAACATAATATCAAGTGTTTCTTTAAGTAGCGCTAATACAAAATAGGTATTTTCTCTACCATATAACACTAACTGCATGTCAACTGATGTAATATTTTTGATAACCTGTAAATATGTAGTAAAAATATGTCGGGCAAAGAATTCACCAAGTTTCTTAAAGAACAAATATTCATCCCTTTCATTAATTATTTTTTAGAAATCGTCTGTTTTCCTTTAATAGTTAAACATATTGTCTCCTCAATAATATATATCTACTCGAGTTTTCTTTAATGCCAATAGAGATTGATGACTTGAATAGACTCATAACAGCAACTTACTGGATTAATAAGTTTACTACTTTGTACTTAATGGTCATACTACCAGTGCGCTGAATAAAAATAAAATAGTATAATTTCTTTAAATAGTTTTGCTTAATTTCATAATATATATATATATATATATATATATATATATATATATATATATATATATATATATATATATATATCCTTTATAAATTATTATTATATATATGACTATTTGTTTTTATTTTCTTATATTTTATTTTAATACAGTACTGAAATGTTTCCTTTCGATTTACGAGAATGAGCTGTTTCAATGTAATGGGTATTTTATCTTATTTTTTTATGTGCATCAATTCGCTAAATCATTGATCTGACAAACATATGAGCCAAGGAAAATGCATACGATGAAATTATTGAAACCATCCATAGGCGGAATTTACTTCTAAGCAGTTCATTCAATAACAGTATTCACTTTACATAAATTAAGATGCATGTTGCTTAATTTACATTTGAATAACTATATAACTACACACATATTTCCATATTTGTTTACAAAAAGTAAGGATTAATCCAAGGAAACAAGACACCGAAGTGATGCTCGTATTACTGTAATATAAAGTAAATATGATTTTCACCCAAAATATTTTAAATGAGCATTATCAATTCTTTTTTTTATGATAGCCGTATCGATACCAGAATAATAATTATTTATTTTCGCTTCTTTTGTCATAGTCTGCCATCTTCAGCCGGTTTATTTATGCTTAGGCTTTTTCACTGCGATATGTTCCTCCATTTATGTCGTAGAAGTTGGAGATATTTTTTAGTTTTAGTTTACTAGTCGTGAACCCGTTTAGTCTATTACTAAAAAAATTATATTGTCTCAATAAGCCACATTGAGGAAAAGAGTAACTTAACGGTCATTCAAATCAAGATTGCTAGCATTTGAAATGTTTCGATTATCAGTGCACGTAGTAAGAATACACAACAGTCCTGGCACGCTAAGGTTCTTAAAGGAAAAAATCCATTGGTCTATTTAAATAATATTCGATTTTGTCCTCCTCTTTTTGTATTTTAACTTTCATATAGTTTTGATAGGTTCAAAGTTCGTTGAATATCTCAAATCTAATAGAGTCCCTAATATCTTGTTAACATTGCACAATTTACCACTTACTCAACAGTTGCAGACTAACCCCAAAGTCATACAGACATAGGCGCAGTATTGTTTGCCGACACTTTTTGTTGTTGTTGGGATTTGGATTGTCAATACCGTACCAGAAGAACTTTCATACACATCGTCAGAAGATAGCTCCTTATTATTTTATTTTTGCACGAACGTTTCTAGTATATTAAACAAGTCTGATGATTTTACCTTCATCTTGCAACGCTCGTGCCCTGAAAAACTCGTAATTGCATTCGGAGGGCACCAAAAGGTCACCTCCTTCCGCTCGACAGGCCATTCGTGCATTATTCCAGTTTTGGCAATCGGATGACTCGTACCGATAACAGAATCTCCCACACGATTCTGCGTACAAGGAATAGTTTTTTGGACATGCTGGAGAAAAGATGAATACAAGCAGATAGTAAATAAACAAACCTATCGCAGCTTACCATGTACAACTGCTCTTCAGAACTTTTAAGCAAGTAACCAAAATTAATAGTAAAGAGTTTTCAAAATCTACAATTGATTCCATGGTAACCATTTAATGCCAATTATATCAACTGTAGTGGAGGTAACATATATATTTGTAATCATGCCAAAATTATTACCATTTGTTTTGATTTTATGATTGCTTCAAACGTAAACTATTTCTTACTTAGGTAAATTTCGTGAGATTTTCATAAAGTTATTTATATTATTTTAAGGAACAACATTGTGTGGTTCTTTATGACCGCATAACTGTTGTACCCCTTAGAATGTGAATGTATGTATAGGTGTGTGTGTATATGTGTGTATATTTGTGTGTGTGTGTGTGTGTGTGTCTGAGTGTGTATGTTTGTTACTTCAACCTTATAATGCATTTGTTATTCCTAATTATATCATTTGATATTCTTTATTTAACCGGAATAATTGCGTTAATGAAGCCGTATTGTGTGTATAGTCTCACTTGCATAAAAAATTAACGTTTTCACTATCATAACCATTTTCAAAAATAGTATATTTCAAATTATATTTTCGACTTTACAACACATTATCTGAAAATATATTTAATTACAATGAACAAAAGTTAATTTCTTCACATTTATATATATATATATATATATATATATATATATATATATATATATATAGAGAGATAGATAGATAGATAGATAGATAGATAGATAGATAGATAGATAGATAGATATATATATATATAGATAGATAGATAGATAGATAGATAGATAGATAGATAGATAGATAGATAGATAGATAGATAGATAGAGAGATAGAGAGATAGATAGATAGATATTTGAAATCATATGTTGCAAAACATTACTGTGTTGCAGATTAACTGTATTCCTTCTAAATTAATGCACGCTAAATAAGAATATGAACATTTAATTATTATCCTCAACTCAAACAACATTTTCCTTTGTTGAAACTAATGTGATCCCTCCCTGCATATATGGATTACGCTAGAAGATAAATTCAAGCAAGAATCCACTCAGCCTGGTGCTGCCATCCATTATTCCCAAAGTAATTGATTTTTCCTAAAGGTTATGTCTTACTGTTACATTTTTAATGGCATAAATTCATATTAATATTAATTAAAAATAATCAATATATAATAGATTTTATGCTGATTGGTCATTTCCTATTTAGAACGTTTTTGTATTTTTAAATGTATTTTCAATTAATATATCAAATGGTACATATACATGACCTTCCAAGCAGGAATAAGGAATACTGATTGTGTTCTTTTTATCTATTACACAAATCTGTTGGAAAAATGGATTTAATTTAATTAAACATACGTTTAACTCTATTACAGATCAAAAAGATACAATAAAACCGTCAATTTGGTATTTACATCCCATAATGCACTACCTCTAGTGCTTTTAATATACTTTACTTCACGTGCTATATTGTGTGCAAAATAATAAAGATTAATCTTGAAGAAACAGACCGTGTACAAACCCGATACATTATTGGAACCTCTGTATCGTGCTACTGTCTTATTGTACATTTAATAAAAACCCTCACGATTTTATGGCTTCAAAATGTATAATTAAATTCCTCGTTATAGCAACACTACCAATAGTGATGCATTTTAAGATCATAAATTATAAAGACTTATATATCGCAAACTTTAGATTTGATTGTATTTTATCCGTAACTCGAAAACGTGACCCATTTTTCTGTTGTATTACATAGATCTTCATCGCTAGATAATTATTACTTATTACGCGTCATTTTGACCTTTAAATTAAGTTGTTAGTCTTTATGATTAACTGTAATGTTATTATATCAAGTCAATAAGCAGTAAGCTCTTAAAATTGCAATATAACCTTAATTTAAGTCTTAAAATGGTGAGTGAACCAGTTCTTCACATTAAAAGTAATGATAAGATAATCAACTTCTTCAACGTTTCTTTGAAAATGTCAGTGATCCAGCCTTATTATAATGAAAAGCAAACTTTTCGAGGCTTACCATGTCTTGGTATTCATATATTTCAGCGACAAATAAACAATTGATGGTAATATTGTTGGAAGAAGTTTAGAAATGGTAAGGGTTTAACGCCATTTTTCAGCACAATATAAGCTAATCATGGCAGCCAGTATTAATGGTTGAGGGAGAACTCAGGAATCCCTCGAAAAGAACCATGGACCCACGAGAAACTACCAGCACGCCTTCTCACATACCCACATTGGCCAAATCTGAAACTCGAACCCACTCAGACAGAGGTGAGATGTCAGTGATCCATAACGGAGAGCGCATTAGACCACTCGGCCACTTGGGGCTTTTAACAATTCTTTGATTAACACACTTGTTCTATTTTTCTTAAAATGACAAACAGCAACCTTATGCAGGAGATTAATATTGTTACCAATTATTTACTTACAACTATAGAAGTTAATTTCATGTTGGTTACCGATAAATAGGAATGTGTTACGTTATTATACCTGAAACATCTATAGCTTCCTGTAAATGAAACAGTCTTTCAAACCAGGATTTATTGTTAATCTAATTTAAACATTTATGGACTTTCAATTTACATAAACATAAATGCGAAGCGAACATTGTATAAAGAAAATGTGCATTGTATCACAAACTCAAAACTTGCTTTTAATTTTATTATCAAATCGTTGTCTTTATTTATCTTCTTTTGATAATCTTGTGTATCACTTAATGCATACTGCGGTAGCATATTTAAGGTGTAAGCGAAACTGTTGCTGTAAAATTACTATTGAAAGTGTATATATTGGCATCGGAAACTCAAACGTTATTTGTTATTTATCATAAAATCGTAATTGATCTATTTTATAGTAATTCAGTATTCAGTTTTGACATTTGAAATAATATCAAACTGCATTTGTTCAAAGGAACAAAGGATATTTTTGGTTTCGCCTGCTTATTATTGTTGTTTGGAATATGTGACCTAATTATCCTAAGGGTATAAAGTATTATTTTTATACCAAAGATATAAACTAGAATATACTCCCAGTAAAAATTGACATATTCTATCTTTATATATATTGGTCATTTTCTTTCCTTAACAAGATGTCACTATATTCTGCAGAAACACCTAATTAAAGCAAAGTGTTGTTAAAGGTATAAAAGCAAAAATAACAAGTTGTTACGTCTATTAATACTAATGTCTGCTTTGTAACTGAATTCATTTACAAATGGCTTTATTTGAAATCTCTCTCTCTCTCTCTCTCTCTCTCTCTCTCTCTCTCTCTCTATAATCGATCGAAAATTGATCTAAATTAACTACTAAGCATAGCCACATGCAACATCAAAGACTACGATGGTTGAAATAAATTACCAATTTGACATGTAGACACACGGTGCTCGGGAAAGGGGAGTTATTTCAGCATAACTTTCAATTAATTTGTACATGGACAATGTTTCAATATCAATACACTAGCGGGATATAAACTGTTAGTCAGCGAGTGGCCGCTTATTGAATGCTGTTTTTCATCAACAATGAAGATAATGTAAAATTTGAACCGCCAATTAAAATGCATACTGTGCGCAGTTCATTTAATTCAGGCTGTCTACATTTTTTGAACGATGTCAAAGAAAGCACGTACCATTCAGCCTATACCAGATAGGACAATACAACAAAAGTTTATATAATTCCATAGCCAATATTATAGAAATTATCGCTATTATATATATATATATATATATATATATATATATATATATATATATATATATATATATATATATATATATATATATATATATAGAGAGAGAGAGAGAGAGAGAGAGAGAGAGAGAGATAGAGAGAGAGAGATACAAAAGGAAGAATGAGAGTCAAAGGTTCATTTCTAGAAAATTCCAAAATATCAACCAGATAAAATTTGTTACAAGAATGATAACTAAGAATGTCATCAATATCAGGTATCCAAGGCCTTCTCATGTATGTATGTATGTATGTATGTATGTATGTATGTATGTATGTATGTATGTATGTATGTATGTATGTATGTATGTATGTATGTATGGATGTATGTATGTATGTATGTATGTATGTATGTATGTATGTATTTAGGTAGGTAGGTAGGTAGGTAGGTAGGTATGTATGTATGTTCAGATCAGAGGGAGATATGCATACCAATTTGCCGTTGTTCTGCGTCTTGAGTTTTCTCACATATACATTGATACTTTTCTGGAAGGTCATTCAGCTGAAACGTAATGGTCGTATTATTATTATTATGGGATAGATGCGAAGATACGTACTATTAATTCAGAAGGATCCAGAAATATAACTTCACAATTAGTCATTGTTGGAATTCCATGTATTTTTACCCTACATCCATTGTTCATGAGAACAAAGAGACAATGAAGAATATAATATTGTGGACAGACTAGCCGTTTCATGAATATCACGTGACGTACAAAAGCGCATGGCATTACATTCAATGTAAAGCAAAGAAAATCTTTTCCTTAGAAATACCAGTCACTATTTCGTTTTTCACATGAAGTTAAACTTGCACAGTTTGCCAACAATACTGTAGAGGTAATCACCCACGAAGTGACACAACTATTTTTTTTTTATTCCACTTTATAAAATTTCTGATATATTGAAGATCATTATTTCTGTAACAATTTTGTATGATATCCATGATGGTATCATTATTTCTGTAACAATTTTGTATGATATCCATGATGGTATCATTATTTCTGTAATAATTTTGTATGATATCCATGATGGTATCATTATTTCTGTAACAATTTTGTATGATATTCATGATGGTGTCATTATTTCTGTAACAATTGGGTATGATATCCATCATGGTATCATTATTTCTGTAACAATTGTGTATGATATCCATGATGTCATCATTAATTCTGTAACAATTTTGTATGATATCCATAATGGTATCATTTTTTTCTGTAATACTTTTATATGAAGTCTATGATGGAAACATCATTCCTGTATTTTTTCTGTATGCTTTCCATGATGGCAGCATCAGTTATGTAATAATTTTGAATTCTTTCCATGATGGAATCATTATTTTTGTAATAATTATGTATGATTTCCATTATGGTGCCATTTTGTTCTTTAATAATTGTGTAATGTTTTTAACGAAGGAATTATTATTTTTGTAATAATTTTGTATGATATCCATGATGGTATCATTATTTATGTAATTATTTTGTATGATTTCCATGATCGTATCATTGTTTCTGGAATAATGTTGTATGATTTCCATGATGGTAACTTTATTTTGGTAATAATTGTGTATGATTTCCACGATTGCATCATTATTTATGTAATAACTGTGTAATGACTTCCATGATGGTATCATTATTTTTGTAATATTTTTGTATGCGTTCAATGATAGTATAATAATTTCGGTAATTATTACGCATGCTTGCCATGATGGTAGCATTGTTTCTGTAATAGGTTTGTATGATTTACGTATCATTATTTCTGTAATACTTTTATTATGATATTGTATTAGCCAGCGATATGCTTTCCATGATGGTATCATTATTTCTGTGATAATTTTGATTGATTTATTATGATGGTAACATTATTTCTGTAATAATTTGTATGATTCCATGATCGTATCATTATTTCTGTAATAATTTTGTAACAATTTCTCAACGCGCGATGGTTTTTTCATGCATTCTTGCTTGTCTTAGTGTAACTGCTCCGGTGGCTTAGTGGTTAGAGCGTCCGCCGCGGAAGCGTACGATTGTGGGTTTGATCACAGGCCGAGTCATGCCAAAGACTTACAAAAGTGGTACTAACAGCTGCCTCGCTTGGCGCTCAGCATTAAGAGGTTAGTGTTAGGTCTGCTGGGCCTGGTGTCAGGATAATGTGACTGGGTGGGACATCGTGCTACATCTCTGCGGCATGATTCCCCAGTGCTAGACATCACTATAAACTGCCTCACTGCAGTCATCGTAGCGATATGACTGAAAAAAGTGCTAAAGCTATGTTAAATATCCTAATCAAACAAACAAAAACGTCTTCTTGTTTTTATATTTATTTTCAGCGGTTTGTAGACCGTGCGTTCTTATATTTTATGTTGTCACAATAGCATCTATGATAACATCATCTAATTCAGATTCAATTAGGTTTAGGATGTGTTTGATTTCTATGGTCAACATGGTAGATTCTCCTGTAAATCTTTCAACTGTGTTAATGGTTTTGTCCTATGTCTGCCATTCACATGACATTTGTGACAGGTCTAACGTAAACAGGACTGGTAATTTTTCCGGACTGGTTTTCATATCCATGGGCGTTTCTTTAAATTCCCCGATACTGTTATACGCCGTTTTCGCCTTTTCATCGTCTGGCGCATCAAAATTATGCGGCGCAAATAAGAGTTTAACAAAGTCGCGAGCAATTCCAAGGAGATAGATAGATATTTAGATATTCGACTGTGATGTTAAATGGAATAAAGCTATTTTTAACTTGCAGTTATGCAAAGTTCTTCAAAGTTGCAAGACGTTCTCCGTCTCCCTCCATTCTGTGATTCTGAGTAATATTCAGCAAGGATGCACGAAAGACTCGATGGCAAATTGACTTGATGCCATCGAAAAATACAAAATACGAATCTGCGATAAAATACAAGAACAACAACAGCAATAATAATAATAATAATAATAATAATAATGTGTCTTTGGCGATGTGCTTTAGTTTACTTACTTCTTCTGTACAACAGTCAAGACTTCGGATCTCGATCTGTTCCTCTTCTATTTCGCTGACGTTTTCCAGAGGGCTAGATTCAATCTTCGATTCAGCTTCTGTAGCAGCTAAAATACAAAGTAAGTAAAAGATAATCATCTTTAGCTTAATTAACTTCGTAACAGACCCGCACGGAATGAAGAAAAATAATGCTTGCACTCCTCTGGCGCGCATGACCTTATATACGGTCAAAATATACCGTACCATTTGCATGCCACGAGCAGCGAATCCGTCGTCGAATAAAAAGCGTTTATGATAATTAGTCTACCCTACAATTGTGGATTTGTTATAACGATGGGCAAAAAAAGCGAGATCTTATTTGTTAATTGTAGCTTTAAAAAAAAAAACGAGCAATATCCAGGGCATATGGCATGCGACTAAGTACACATTTGTAGAATGAGATTGAACTCTAATGGTGACTTGTATAGCATAAACGTGTTATAAAAACTGTGGATATATCACAACAACTGTTTAATTTTAGTGTCCCTTTTGATCTGCCTTGAAGGCTTATACATGAATATATTCAAACTCAACCTTGATTATAATGCGTACATATCATTCTGCGTCTCTAATAACACCTATCGCTACATACGAAAGTGCTGTAAAACGAAAACGTTGCATTTGTCAGATTATGTTCTGTTTTAATATGGACTTTCAAAGACCTGTTTGTGCAAAGAAGATGCCTTTGCATCTGTCTGTGAATTATCGATTTTGGTGAAATTATATCAGTGACTGTCAATCCCTGTATATACCTAATATGAATCTATGATGTTATGTTGTAACAACCAAAATTACAGTTAATCGTACAACATATGCACTAATGCAGCCGGGGTAGATATTGTAAGCTCCATGAATGAATCACAGATACTAAACTTATCAACACCACAAATTTAATGTAATTTCGAAAACCTTATATATGAAACAAAAGTGTTCTTCACACCTTTTGAAGGTATTATATATCTAACTTGTGTTTGGCTCTGTCAAATTGTAGAGGTAAAAGTTTAAAGGTATATAAACAGCTTAGAACGAATACTTGAATTTGTTTTTTGAGACATAAGTTATGTTTGTTTTTCCACTGCAGTAATATATAAACCTAAGCCAAACTGCTCTCCGAATTAAATATTTTAATGGAAAAAACCAAATTTATTTCCATGAGGCAAGCTAAGTTTTGAGCTATTTTTGCACTTGTTTCAACTGCAAATTGTTTACTAACTGGAAGTAAAGACATAGCGATTTTCTACACTAGTGACAGTAGAAACACTTTGCTTTCATTGATGCAATAAATCAATAATGATTTATCATGGCCAAACTATATAAACCTTTGTTACTATTTTTAGCATCAGCACAATGCCTGCATTACTACTAGGCATGTTGATACATTCCCAACCAATGTAATGATATGCATATATACTGGACGACATGTTGGGATTCATGGAAAAATGCATGTTTGTAATACCATGAAGAATCTCAAGTTATGTATTCTAGACGTTTGCGTAGCGACCTGCATATATAACATGCGTATGTGATACTGTTATAAAATGCGTACCAGCTATTCGAAAAGTATAATTTATAATTTGAGAAGGAAGACAGGTCACTGTCTTAGTTTCACTAAAAATGGACAGCTTGTCCTGAGTGAAAAACACTTTCGAGAGAGGTAGTAGAACATTATTACACATATAAATCTTTTTTTTAAAATTCTCTCTTCTGAGATATTACGTCAAAATAATAAATTTTGTAAGATGTTAATAAAGTCGAACTAATACATTTTTATGCTATAACGGTTAAATTTCAAAACACAGTATTTAATTTATTTTTATTTTAAATACTTACATTAACTCAGTTTGCTCATATTGCCCGATTAGAGGACCTACATATCTATATATTTAGTATCGGATTTCTTTATTATTCAATATGTAATTGCCCGATTAGACGACCTACATATATATAATATATAATTTCTTTATTATTCAATATCTAATTTTGAAATATAACAGTCGACCGTATGGTTAACAAAATGATAATACTTGTTGCCTAACGGAAAGTTTACAGGTAGAACATTCCATTGTACTGTTTTGTAAACAGCTAGTTCAATCAAAACACTCAGAGGTAATGTTTGAAGTACGCTGGGCCTAGGGCAGAACATGACCGTGCGAGATTAGGCCAGATGCGCGAGGCCACTCAAGAGCTGGACATGGGGTAGTCGTCCCACGTGCTACCTCAAACGCCGTTCAAAAATACACCTCTACTAAATTATAGAATAGTTTATTCAGAAAGTAACATAAATAATGTATACGGCCATTCCAAAATGTCGTTACCATAATATACTTATATAATTCATGCATTTAAAATGTTACTCTGCTAAATCTCTTTTAAATTTCAGAATTAGATATTGAATTTTAATGAATCCCATAAGCGAATATTTCGTCATCTGACCTATGTTCAGTTAAGCATTGCAAATAAAATAAATGACAATGTACTTCCAACTTTAACCCGTTTTAGAATTATAATTTATTACTTCGATTTTATTAACAATTTACTCTAATTTATGAAATTACCTCCGCAATTGGAAGGTGCGAAACAAATGGTAAATACCTCAGTAGTAGACGGGGGCAGTTTAGGGTCTATGGAATTACAAATCAAAAAGGTTATGGGGCTGTTTAGGGTCTATGGGAAATTTAACATGGGGCAAAATCTTGGGGTAATGGACAATGGAAGTCCCAGTCAAAAATGTCTTCCGGCGCCAAAGGTTATGCATGAATTTAACATGAGTGAGCATGTATAGGGTCGTTGGGAATTTAACATGGCAATGGCACCTGGGGAATTGAACATAGATGACGTCATGGTTTATTGTGTCAAAACTATTTATAGGGTTAAATGCATTTATAGGGACAATGGTAAATAGGGACAAACACAGACATAGGGAAACAAATAAATGCCCATTCGAACAAAGAAGATGGAAACACACAGACAAGAGGACATAAATGTTCTAAAAAAGACTCACATATAGAGAAAAGACTCGAAAAGAAAATTATGTTGTACGTGTTTTAAACATTTATTCAAGTTTATACATGGGCTCTCTGGCCTGTACTTTGGTCTCAGAACTATCCATTTAATACATACACATTTGGACATGAAACAAACCTTTATTAGTTATTTAGTTATTTGTTCTAGTAAACTGCATTTTAAAATTAAAGTCACGCATTTCTATAAATTGCATATATAATTTATTTACATTAAATGTTCATTTATAATAAAAAGCTAAACCGAAACAAGTAACAAACAATAAAATAGGACAAGGTTCATGTTTCTCTATACCACTTGTATCCCATCGTGATGTTTCCCATCACGTACTCTCTTTCATTTTTAAATATATCGGTAACCAGATCAAGTGTCATCGTCTTCTCCACAGGGAGATACAACGTATGAAATATAAATGGTCACTTTTCCATCGGTGATGTCAAATTGTTCTCTCATCATGCGCATGTCTTCAATAGTCCTCAAACGTTTAGAAGAAATTAATAATGCAGGTGTTCACAACTCTAGATATACAGGCAAATTCAAACTGTAGTCATACAACGGTGGATGGCAAAATCAACAACCAATGATAGTGTAAACAAATACAAGCGTATGTGGCACTGCAACCCGAAATATGCTGAATACTGATAGGACCCAAGACCATTGAAAAGGCCAGATATGCTTGCGGGTGATTGTAAAGAAATGTCCTAAACATAAACTATACTTGTATTATCTTCGAGACTGTCGTGAATTTGCACACACGGCAAATATAAATTCACTGGGTTTATACCGATTCACCGATTTGTACCCTTTAGATACTAAGGGATGGATAATCCCAGCTATCATCATCACTTTCGTGCTTGGTCATCGCGCTATTGTAAACCAACTTATTACTAATGGTGGTAAACACGACAAAGCAAATCCTGGTGGCAATACCTTATCTGCTGCGAGGTTTTGGTCCATGAGGTGATGTTTGCATAATGTATTGGTTGCTTTCGAGTATCACTCAGTTGTTAAATGGTAAATACATCTACGGACCAAACAGGTTCAGTGGTATGACTATAATATATTCATTTGTCCAGCTGTTTGCGTGTAATCCTGGCGAGTCCTATAATTGTTGTGACTACTTCAAAATTGTCCAGAATTGATTCGAGCTCTTTTTACTCGATGGAATAACGGGCGCATTATTATTCATAACTCCACTGTTATCATAACACTCTGGGTATTGGTATCGTAATGAGCGTTGTTCTTGCATATGTTTTCCTTTATCTTCCATCATTGCCTCACATGGAAGGAAAAACCTAGACTCGTCGTGTGTGTGTGTGTGTGTGTGTCATTTGGATATTTAACGCAATTTTAACCATAGTTCAGTCATATGGCTGCGATGTCTCAGTGTGGCAATTCATAGTGATATCTAGAATTGGGGCCACCGACAGAATGTCCCACTGCTTCCCATTATCTTGACACCAGGCGGACCAGTCCTAATAGTAAACTCTTAATGCTGAGCACCAAGCGAGGCAGATGTATGTACCATTTTTATAAGCATTTGGTATGACTAGGCCAGGGTTGAAACGTATGTGCTCCCATCTCCGAGGCGGATGCTCTAACCACTTGGCCACCGGAACGGTCTTTTCTTTAACTTGCTATCTACTTTTATTGATTTGTATCACTAGCGAGATATGAGTAATGCTGGAAACGCCTCTGATTTCGAATGACTAATACAGAAGCTCCCATGTCAAATATCAAAATAGGCGTAAATCTATGCCACATCGTCAGATTTGTAATCGGACAATCTATGCTGAGCACCCTCGCAAATAATTTTACTAACTTTCAGCGGAATTGCTTCAGTCCATGGTAATATAACTGGAACCGCCAATGATGGTTCTCGTGTTTTAATCAATGGATAGTCTTGAACTACAAGGAAAAAACGAATACTGGTCAGCTAATTATTATGGTATATAAGATACAGAGGTGTTACGTGTATAATTGATATCAATTCACCTTGTTCACGGTTGGTGAAAACCTAGACAGAATATAACCCTGAACAACAACGTCTGTCCTTCAGGACCTGCTTTCGTAACCGCGCACATTGGCATCACATGTGAAATTGACTTGCGTCATTGAGGTTGTTACTGTAGGGTATAATGCCATTTTTAAGCACACGATTGGCTATACATGGCGGCCAGTATTAATGGTGGAGGAAGAACCCGGAAAGCACACCCGACCCACGAAGGGATACTGGCAAACTTTCTCACATACCCACATTGGTCGAATCTGATACTCGAACCCACGCAGACAGAGGTGAGATGGCAGTGATCCGTAACTAAGAACGCTTTAGAGCACTCGCCCACTTGGGGCCCCGCGTCACTGAGGTAATATCGGGCCCAATATTATATCCAGTTTATTTAGGTCTCACACTCCAACGTGCTTAATTTTGGGAAGATTTTGGAACCAATCAAGAACTGTTCTCAAAGACGGTTGTTTAATGTTAGCCAGATATTGTGTAGATTCAGTGGCATTAACGGAGCTGAGTATGAGCTCATATTTACGAACATAAATTTTGGGGTCCTTGCCAGTCAACCCCGAAATTCTTCGTCGAACCTCATCATTGACAGGGGTAATATTGTACACCAGAGAGGCTAGGTGGTACCATCACGAACAGAGCTTTGGGACCGTCCATAAATTACGTCACGCACCTAGGGGGTGGAGGGGATCACACATTTGTGATGATGTTTGACAAGCGTGAGGAAGGTACTTAAAATGTGACGTCACATCAAAATGTGCAACTTTAAATAAAAGTACGACTTAATTTTTGGATTCCTTACAATGATTCTACCAGAGCTTTTCATTTTGTGGAATGCATAATGATTTTTATAATTCTACTCTCTCTCGATTCTTGTTCGTTCTACTACAAAGTTGTTGTAAAGTCTTTTATATATTATAATTACTTTATTTGATAATTATAGGAGAATTTGAATACAATATTCTGAACATCTTCAATTTTAGATAGACAACGAATATTTTCAAAAGAATGTTATGCCAACTGAAGCTTTCCAGTTTTCTATTTTAAATTATGTTTCCTCCTACAATATCAGAGTGCAGCGTTACACTTAATACATACTAGAATGACAATATAGTGATTTGAAACATGTTAATTTTAAAATTGGAAATACGGCTTTTTCTGGGGAGGCGGGGAGCAGATCTTTGTGACGTGGTATTTGAGGGGTCTGACTTTTTATGACGACGTGTGACGAGAGGAGATGAAGGTTGGGGCGGGTCAAAAATCGGTAAAATCGTAGGACGTCATTTATGGATGCCCCCTTTAAAAAATTGCGTGCATATCTAACAACTTCAAACAACACGCACGACAGCGATCGGTCGCATAACCACGATTCGGGGAAAAATATTGAACTATTTACCAACGCTAAAAATACAGGCAAACGTCTTCAACGTAGATATCAATATCACTACAAAATTGCTTTACGATACCAAAATACGATGGCCACTCTAAATAATTCCTTAGAAACCGTCTGGCACGCCTAACAATATTAAACGCAAGCTTATAATAAAATAAACACATACTAGAGCATACATATATAACTCAAAACAACTGTAAACAGTACTCTCATCTAACTTTCTGCCAATTTCACTCGGATGATAAAACGCTGTAAATGTTGAGCAAGAACCTTCATATGAACTTCCTTCACTGCAACAATCATCTTCATTTTTCCGGGACTTAACAAATTTAGGTTTTAAATATTTTGATATTTCATTATATCCCTTTGCTGCAATCAATACTGCATCATTATAATCTTCTATGATATATTCAATACCTCTGTAAATGTTGTAAGTGCATAGTAGTATGTTAAATAAAGAGTTCAGAGAACTGGCTTGTCAAGTAAACAACACCTCACGCAGTGATCAACAAAACCATCAACAAAACCATCTTATATGAGCTGGTCAGATAACCTAATTATAACTCACACCACAGGAGTCTGACGTTTTATCAATAAAGTACGACGAAATCTCTGACAAACACGAATTACCCTTAGTATAAATAAACACAAGGAATGCAAGCGTGACCACAACCCTTCACTCAATTCGATTTTTTCTCATGAGTCTTTTATTGCTTCAGAATCGCAAGAAGACTGAGAAACTACACATATGCATTCAAAAGACTGTGGTGTACCAACGCATAACTCTTAAATGACAATGTCCTGAATCCAATAGGCTAATTAACCGTTATTTTCACCATTACGGTCACAATCCCTTTCTAGCAAAATCGATGTGACGGAAGTAGCCCATTCTACCAGTTTCTACCCTGTGTCATCCAGCTGACGTAGTGTCTCCACTGCAAATTGTCTAATAGGGTTTACTCCCTTAGCTTTTGACTAACCAAAGCCGACTTTCAAGGAAGCAGAAGACTTATGGATGCGTGGGAGAGTAGATTTCTTTTGCAGTGGCAGATAAACCATCTGCCACTGCCAATCATATTTTCATTTGGCTTTCGAGTCAAAACGTTAGATATTCTTTTGCACTTCATGTCACATTTCCTAATTAAAGTACGATTGTTCTTTCTGGATTTTGGACCATAGTACGTGATCATATGTTTAAGAAATGATGTATCGTTGCCCAGAATTACCCGTCGCGCAGAATCGGTCAACATGGTGCGTATACCTCCAGCCCTAAAATTGGAGGTATCTTGCAACAGAACTAGTGGAGAAAAATGTTTAGATTAAAAGTACTGTTTGATTTAGTTGACAAGGTGATGAAAACAGCCTACAGAATCCTGCTCAGTTTGCGTCGACAAAAAACCCTTTGTCGTAGGACTGCACCCAAACCTTTGACGTTATAATTACCTTAGAAGTCGGTATTTGAACTTCCAGTGATTTAGCAAGTTTTGAGTTGTTCCCCTATACATGTTTCGGTTTGTTTTATTTTATAAATAATGGCCTAGCACCACAGGTTAACAATCGAATTTTAGGATTCCTATTTTATATTGCTTATGTTATATTTGATTTAATCTATATTTGTTCAATTGTTTGTTTGTTAGCTTTAATATTTGTATTCCATTACCTGTTATTGTAATGTTCGAGCATTATTTAAGGGATAAAACTCTTTCAATGATTCACTAAGCTAATAGAGTTATCTCGATGTATCGTAATTGTTTACAACTAATTACATTTTTGGGGTTGTTCTCCCCCACCCCCAACCCCATCCTGTTGCTGAATACATGTATAACCAAATCGGTATATTCAACACTAATGTATCTTACTGAGTATATTATAACACTATGGGGAACAACTCATTGTAAGACAGGGAAAGATTTCGTCAATGACAGTCATTTAATTAAGTCTAATAATATATTCCAATTAATACCAAGGGGAAATAACTAGATCATGACTATATGTAGAAAGATTAAATAATTCTTGTATTTTACTACTAGTTTCATTTTTAAATAAACTATATTTTGCTTGTTTCTTTTTCGTTGTTTTTTATGAAACATTATCCTTATATTTATATATGAAACTATCAGGTTTCTAGCCTCATCTAGAATTTATCAGTGGTAATAATTGTTAAAAATACAACTTCAAATAAACCACGCAAAATTACATAATCTACTTTAGGATTCCTAAGTATTAGTTAGCTTATATAGCATTAGATCTATCAACAGACATGCACACCATCTCACCATTTTTGGCGTTTGCTGTTTTGCACTCTCCATGGGTTGATTGTTTGGTTTCAACATTGTTTGGGTGTTTGGTAAGTGGTCACGCATAGAAACACTTCTTACTCTTGAGAGTTAGTTTCGTAGGGGCATTAATTGAATCAAAATTTGACATCGGTGAAAAACTATTGCATTTTTTTTTATTAACGAACTGTTCCTGGAAGTCTCATACACTTTCCATACTAATGTGGGATTCATGTTTGTCAGATACCCTTCCCTTTTTCTTTAATCCCGTTCCAGTTTCTTTCTTAAGTGAAATTGCAGCAGTGGTTACGACAGGACCAAGTGCTGCTGCCTTTGCAACTGCAGGTGCGGCTGCGGAAACTAACGCTGACATAGCGGCATGAAGCGAAAATATAAGACCTGCTTTTAAAATATGTTGAATGGCTCCCGAAGAAAGATCAAACATGACGCCAGTATTTGATTGTTTGGCTTTATTAAAATGCTAAAGTTGACGTTGTGTAAATTATAATTTCTTTGAACCAGTTGCGATTTGATTTCACTTTGCTTTTTCTAGTGATTCTTTGTTCCAGTATTTTTTAAAATGGTAATTGAATCGTTTTACTTTGATCCCCAGTCAAACTGGGACAAAATTATTATTATTATTATTATTATTATTATTATTATTATTATTATTATTATTATTATTATTATTATTAGTGATTTAATTATACATTGTAACAGTTACATGTTTTCCACTGGGACATCAATAGTTTTAATTCTACCGTCAACACCTTCAATTTACATTGTTTATTGCTGAGTATAACAGCTATTCCTCTATAATTAGCAATATGACCAACATCTCTATATACGCGAGCTAGGAAGTGTATATCAACTAAAGAATGTCTAGCTAAATCAAAATGTTCCAGCGAAAAGTAATAGATCGGATATAGATTTTAAATATCTAGTAGTGATATTTGCAAACCATTATCTATATTTTGATCACGTCCCATAATGTCAACAAACGATGATAAACACGTGCTATATGATTTTATTCAAAATTAAGTAAAATATCTTTAGATGGTTGTTGTTATCCGTTTATTCTTAAGGAGACGTCGGTAACTCCAAGTCACTAAAATATTTTTTATACTTTATTTCTGAGTATTTTCTCGTGCAACATTTTGTAGTGCAATAAATGTGTTGTTGTGCAGAAACACCTTGTTGTTATGCTATATGCCAGGTATTAAAACACATTCATTGTGCTCTGAACACTATATGTTGTCACTGATAACCATGATAATGCTAATTTATTGCCTTGATCAATAAAGCAAGTGATTTAATTTATTCAGAATTTGTTGGAGTCATTATTGACATCCGCAAGTAAAGTTTTTATATTATTACTTTACCAGCAGTAATCGCGACAGGTAGCCAGATTACAACGTTGTCATCACCTTTTCGTACAAGTAGAACTATATGCTCAGCTCCGAAAATGACTGTTCTAACATTTCTGCAAAATCCAAAAATATGAGAGTAGCATTGCGCATGAAGCGATCATCAGGAGAGTCAGTAATGTTTTTGGAAAATATCATTGTCGGGCCGGACGATCTTGTATAATCATCCGAATATCTTGCTAAACCCATTATTATTGTAGCAACGTCAACATTATCCAGAATTATTTCCATCTCTTTTCCATCATATATGCAGCACTTCTATATGATGCCATAATATCATTCTTAACAAAACTAACTCTGATATCAGCCTCGTATGGTATATTAGATGCAACGTTTGTTACAAGTTTTCCTTCTACTTCGATAAATGCATCAGCGGGAAAGAAATATCTACTTGTATCCTGAACTTGTAGTTCCATTCTTCCACGCTGTTCTGGCTGTCGTGCGTCATAAAAAATACTATTGAAAATCGCGTATATATTCGACTTTTAGCACTTGTTCGTCTATGTCCAATTCTGGATTGGATACCTGTTTAAACATTTTATTATAATTATTCATGATCTAAATCATGGTGGCCTTGACTTTGCCAAGAGAACACGAAGACCACTTCCCGCTATTACATTTGCGGCTATATTTACTTCTGTTTCACCAGCAAACTATGCTAGTTTCTTATTTGCTGCATTATTTGTATTTTATTACGGACATTTGGTGGCTTAACTTCATTCGATGGTATGACTATCTGGGCCAATTTTACTAGTGTTTGTTATTTTCGTTGTATTAATCGTGCTAGCCTTTCTTTTATAGCCGAGAAAACACTTAAACAGCAATATCACCAATCGCATCAGGAATCTTTCACGAACAAGATCAATATATTCCATTCTCAAGTGTTTGCAATAAATATTGCTTTTGGCGCTATCGTTGAAAATAAACTTTGAACAACATAGCCGGGTCCATCATTGTAGAACGCTTTGTACTTTGATAATAGTGAGTTTACTACCCTGACCATGATTAGTCCATGTTTCACATTATGTATAATTATCTAATTTGTTATTTATTTATCTAATCGCGGTGATCTAAATGGCTAATATAATAATAATAATAATAATAATAATAATAATAATAATAATAATAATAATAATAATAATAATAATAATAATCGGTAATTTCATCGATGAGAGATTGATATACATTGATGTCCATGATGCCACCGGTAAATAATCGCTGCCAAATATCAGATATTTCATTAATAAGTTCTGGATAATTATTTTATGCAAGTTTTCCTTCAATCGATGTACGTCAGAAGATCAATGCTACGACAAACGACAAGACCACTTTCCTTTGACTGTCAGGAGACCACTTCCAGTAGCGCCAGTATCAGGGCCATCGTACAAATTTTCTTCAGGATATATTTCAATAAATCCCTTTTGTTTTCTTACATCACTGTGAAATTTAAAATAATCACTGTCTGATGTAAAAGGTTTATTTTTTTTTGGACAGGACATACATATTTTATCCAATCATCTTCACTTTTGCAGGAATTAATAAATTAAGGTTTTATATATTTTGATATTTCATTATATCCCTTTGCTGCAATCAATACTGCATCATTATAATCTTCTATGATATATTCAATACCTCTAGTTGAACATGTATTCTTAATATATAATCATTCTTGATACTCAACTGAAGAGTGTTGCTGAGTAAGAAATTTGTGAAGGAGATCGTGGTTTTTCCTGTTGCAGTGAAGGAAGTTCATATGAAGGTTCTTGCTCACTTGGTTTTGGTTGAGACGATTTTAACGTCGCTAATTTTAGTGGTTTTCTTTATTGTTTCTCTTTTAACATTTCGAAATATTGTTCTATTCTACTGGAAAAAATATACACCTGATCAATATTATTCATTTGAAATTTATTTTTGTTTTATAAACAAAAATTCAATTTATACCACTTTTGACTATTACAAACTTACTTTATTCTTGTTTTAAATATTTATCTCTTTGGGAAAACTTGTAGCAGCTAAACCACCATCATGTTTACTTATATCTTGTATTTCATTTTCAGTAAATTTTTCAATAAAACTAAATCGCTTCTTACCACTTGACGTTGTTATTGCTACCTGGTCAATATCGTATTCTTATTGAGCGGCAGCTATTTCAACTTAAAGACTTCGTACAATCTTTTTTGTTTGTTTAGATCTTCTCGCTATTTCTTCAGTTTGTTCAGGAGTTTCTTTATAACGTCGGAAGAAGACCTTCGGGAGCCATTGCAAATCTTTCAGTCACTTATGTAACAGATTTCAATAATTGTCCTGTTCCTTGTTGCATATTCAACTTGTGATTATTGTCGTTGTTGCAGTTTCTGCCGGACATAGTCACGAACAGGAAGAAATTTCTTGATTGCTTCTAGTTGCTCTCGAGCAGCTAATCTAGCTGTGTAAGGTTAATTAGCTGGTGGCATTATTGATATGGAAAATATTGTATTACTGAAACCTAAACAGCAGCAGAGAGGGTTCGACCTCAGTGAGACGTCATATAGGTAAAATAAACATTAAAAAATTGGAGAGAAAAAAAAAACCACTAATGACTCATAAAGTAACAAATAGACTAACCCTATTAGATAAAGTGTCGGTCAGTTAGAGACTTTTGTTAGCGTTTTTGACCTTATATTTTTTTTCAGTTTTTGAAAGAAGCTTTATTTTTAAGCAACTGACGTTTAGGCAAAAAGGTGGGCTCGCCCAGTCTGCTGATAAATGATATATTTGATTTTATCGCAAAATTAAGTTGACTGATGATGTAAACTATGACCAATTTGTAAGACCTAACGGCGAAATGTATTGTTTAAAATCTCTCGTCCAAGAAGAAATAAAAAGTCTTGCGAAGCAATTTTCATCACAGACTGACACTGCTGAATACTTACTGAATAAAAGATTGCCACTAACATCAGTTGCTGCTCACTTTGCCATTGGAAAGAATTCATGGAAACCAACACGGATGGGATTCTTTAAAGACGTTAAACTTAGGTGTGTTTAATATGTTCACAGTGGATTGTGGAACACTAAGTATGATTACAACGACGTTATTTCCGTGGATATGTCAGCGTATTATCCAAGAGGTTTTCTTGATTACGGAGAATGTCATGAATACTTGACGCGGTTTGTACATCCCACAGACGAGACGACAAGAGCATCGATAAACAGACCCTTACCAGATTTTGAGCTTACAAGCTTTGCTTGTATAAAGTCATTTTAATTTGCTGAGAATTTACACTCGATTTGGTACGTTTGGTTTGGTAGACATCTTTAAGAAGAAAAAAATAGGCACCTATAGTTTTATTACGATATATGATTGATTCTAAAATACTGATAACGTTGTCAGTGAGTAAAGCAATTATATCATATCGGAAGCAGATTAAAGTTTGATTACCACAACCAGAGTCACCTGAAATCGACAAGGTAATCAGCGAGAGCAAGGAAAATTGCATTCATCTCGGTAAAAACGAGTTTACTTATTTTTTTAATACTATACTCAAGATCACAAATAACAACAAGGAAACAATCGCGAAGGTTCTTCGCAGAACAATTACTAGTACATTTACTCAAGGAGGATCATATGATCACAAAAGACATTGTACATGATTAATCATAGATGATGCTGAACTCGATTTTATAACCAACGATACCTCAAGCAAGAATACGTGTATAGGTAAAGAAACAGCTCTTTTGTCAAACGTAAGTAATTAGTTGTAAGTTATATTGATAGAGAATCACCACAGTTTAGACATTTAAGATCATTGATACTCGCTTATGTTTCAATAGATTTTATATCGATGATAAATATATTTCCTGACAACGCGGTCAGAGTTGGCACAGATTAATTATATATCTCGCAAAAATATTAAAACTTACAGGTACTGGTTGTGGATCGTGAAGAATAAAACAACAAATGTTACACAGTTATACCGAATCCGCTTATGTTTCTGTTAAAGATATTTATCGTAAACGTAATCAGATATCTTTAACATCAGCACCATAAGACTGTTTATCTAAATGGTCCTGAGGATGCAGTAGAACAACTCGTGTTATTGAATTATTTAGACAGAATTTGGAGTTAGATGTTTTAATACCGACACACAGACTTCCAAGAGAAACGAAATAACGGGGTGTAAAATCATATTGATCTCGCAGCATTTAGAGTCAGAAGAATATCTTAGTTGCAGAGGATTATAGTTGATTTTACAGAAAAAAATAATGAAACTGCTGCTGATACCAACAGCAAAGTTGTTAGCGATGATATAGTACAAAACAAATTGCCTATAGACACTGTGACAAAAAATAATCGCGACTTTGATCTTGACGCTGCGTTTATCATGTTATAAAAAACAACGAGAGAATAATCATTATGCGAGCTGCAACACAGTAATGTTGTGATAATATTCAAATAATGATCAAAAACGCATTAGACAGAATTATTAGAAGTCTTGGCCACAAATGCGAAAATGTAATGCTGATCTGTCTTGAGTGTAATCGACGTCGAGGCGTTAGTTAAGTGAAGACGGTGGTAAATTTTGTATATTGAGGAATTAGTTATAATTGTTTACGTACAAACCCAGCTACCACACAACGTTTTCACAACGTTGTTATATAGTTGTGGTTTAGTTACGTGGGAAAATAACGTTTTGGCAACATTGCTTTAACGTTACATATAAAAATGAAATTAAATAGTCATCTGATCTAAAAGATATAGTAAATTACAACAGTTATGTAATTGCATTGATCCAAATACTATGGACAAGAAATAACATAATTATTCGAAAGAAATTATATAATGTTTTTACAACGTTGTACCAATGTTGTGGTTAACTTTACATTATCAAAGAGAACACTCATAGTTTCGTAGTTCATCCATTTTTATTTTCAAAACCAATAACTAAAAGGAGGTTGCAATTTTTGTAGAAAAACGTTTTACTCGTCAGCTTTTCTTTATTAAAAACATGAGGTACTGCCATTGCCTTAATAATATATTACGTATCTACGAACCAAAGACTAGCTCATCCTGTACCGACAGAATTACACAATTGAGGCCAGAGACGACTCTCCCGTTTCCCTCTATTTTGAGCCACCAAGGTAAGAGCATTGAATAGTAAAATAGTTAACGTATATTGGTATATTTAGTTGCAGAAAGTGATGTGGGTTTTTTTATTGGTCGATGTCTGCTGATGCAATCAAGCACATGTAAACTTTTAAAACTGCTAGGCACAAGGCATTTTCAAACAAAGAAAATGGGATACATGTATATCGAACAGCATGTTCATCTTGTGAAAATGACCTAACTGCTTGGCATATTTGTGTGCCTTTTATCCGACTGGTATTAAGTAAATTGTACTGTTACATTTTCGGAACGAAAAATATCGAGAATAGGATATATTACCATGATAAAATGCCGTCCGTTAGGCTAGTATTTCGAATTAGGCGCGTTTAGCTCAAAAGCGTAAGATGTATCGTTCTTGACTAAAATTTAAATTTAAAAAAATACCAAGTAATTTAAATTGATTTCAGTCACAAGTGAAATTCAAAAAAATGTATGTTTAGACAAATGTATATATGTATAAATATGCTGATTTATATAGATGTGAAAAAGGAATACATTTTTTGATTATTACAGACATGGGGGTGGAGTGGATAAGATGTAGTGGTTAGCTTTTAAATGTCATGGATGTAGGTCAAAATATGTATAGAGATGAACATTTACAGGTATTTTACTACATATACGCCATTACATATTTTTTGGCTATTTTAATTACATCTTAGAGTGAATGTTATTTATGAAGTTAAATGATTCACTGTGGTTAATTTGTTATATAATTGCTGTTAGTACATTGTGTTGCATACTTGGTGTTAGAAAATTGTTTCAAGTTAGAGCAAACAAGCTTGCATGCAAAACCATGACAGAAACTATATTATAGCATATTTTGTCACATTATTATTATGTTATTATTATTATTATTATTATTATTATTATTATTATTATTATTATTATTATTATTATTATTATTATTATTATTTTCAGATACACTACTTGAGCTCCTTAGGCGGGTGTAATATGAGGGATAGTGTCCGCAGGATGATGAAATGGCTACAAACAGAAAGACTCTGGTCAGAATATAGTCTAAAGGGACGTAAAGAAAACAAAAAGCATTTACAAACCTTGTGATATGCCGAATTTTGATCAGTAAATATGACTTTATTTCAATTGCCTTTATTTATTACTCGCCAGAGATTTTACCATGAATGGATAAGGTGCTACATGTTTCTTCACGCATACTGCAGTTACATCTATAAGGAAGAACCTGGGACCACATTTCAATGTACATATTTTATAAATACCCCATTGTTTATTGTTGGCATTTAGAAAACTACAATGCATTCTTTGTTGTGAAACTTATTTTAAAATATTGTGTTTCTCTTGCAGAAGCTTGTTTAAAAAATAATGTCAAAGCGAAATAAATTGAAATTGAAGATAAAATACACGGTTGGCCATTTGACTCTTTTTTTATCAATATTGGATTAAGTTGTTTAAAGCATTATGGATGCATCTCTAAATTGCAAACAAACTCAGCTTATCATAGTTTCCAGAACTATTAAAGCTGGAGTACAGCTAACTACAATTTTCTTCCATCTTGTATGATAGGACAAGTACTTCCACTTCCACATGAAATTTTTATTCACATGTAATATTTGGACAAAGTAAATTCATCTTTGCGCAAATTGATTTCACCATCCACTTGCCTGAAATGACACATAAGTACAAAGTTATCTTGTAATTTGGCTTAATAATAATAAGGGAAGCATATGTGTAGTGAAGAAAGTATCATAAAGTTTAATAATGCTAGTTAATGTGACTTCTGCATATGTAAGCGGTGCTGAGATGATATGTGACTTAAATTATATTTTAATTTGCTGGTCCCAGAGCAGAAGATGAAAGAGATATTGCAGGAGGAGACTAATTCTGAATGCTAATCTTAATTAAATCTAGAAAATATACAATCATTGATATTAAAAAATATGTTGTATTGTTTCCTTTTTCCTTTCTGTCCTTTAAAAACAAATGTTTGAACCTTCAGCCAGCAGATTCAAGGAGTCTTTATCAGTCAAAAGCAGTGTGGTTTATCCATCTACTTTTACTTTACACCCTGTTACCTGTTTTTGTTTTTATTTTATCCCCATTGTAGTAGATCTCCCCAAACCCCTGCCCACTTGGTGAACTCACGCGTCCAATTTAAATCTAATGAAAGGCGCTGCTGTAAAGTCTGTTTGGAAAACTATGCAGAAAGAGGATGTCATACAGTGAACAGAAACAGTGTTTGCATATAAATCGTGTTAGAACACCTGCACTGAAACTAATTGCAAACTTCAGGATGAAAGTATGAATTTATATTAAACTAGTATCATTACTTTCTTATCTAAGATTCTTTTTAAGCGCATGAAATGATAAACAAAAGTTCCGTATTATGAAGGGTGCTTTATTATATGTGCTACTTTGAACTGATTTGTGAGAGTTGTTAATCATCAACGAATGCAGAGTGCTATTCCTATTAGTATTATTCTTATACTCAAATGACTGTTGATGTTTGGTTTGTCATGAATGAAAATGGTGCAGAACTGACACTTAATGAATGCTGTCATAATGGCAGTTTTGACATTCCTGCTATCGCAACTCCTAGCTGGATGGTAATGTTGACATTTTTTAAAATGTCGTTTTGTTAGACATTCTTGCCAAACATGCGAACTATGTGTTTCAGAAACACAAGCCTGCTTCATCACATTTCAAGAGAGAATTTCAATGTTGCAAGAATGTTGTAGAAAGGTTATTTAATAACGTTTTAGCAACGTTCCCACTTGTTCACCAAATCACATTGCCACAACATCATTTCACCATTGTTACGTACATTTGATTGAAGTTATTTTTATTTTAATTGTTTGTTTGTCAGATTCAAATTTGACATTTTAAGTTTAAGATGCATTCATTGGGAGATATTATTTTAAAAGTGGGATGATCTGTACTTTACAAATAAACACCAGATGTTGACCTCATTTCTGACCTGGCTTCAGAGTTGTATACAAGCTTTAAAATGATTAGTTGATTCCAAGGACATTATGAAGCTTTGTTATAAACATCTTTCTAATTTTAGTTGGGTCATACGGTGTGTACGAGATTTTTTTAATGTAAATTAGTTCTAAAAGATTCTAGAAGATCACGTGACCCCTTTCGTATTTACGTAAAAACAGGTATATAAATTATGTTTTGAAGAGAACTATTTAGTAGAACTTGGGATGTTACAATATTAAGTTGTGCCGTTTTGAGTTATTTTAAATTACCTTGTATTGGAAATTATTTCAATTCGTTTGGATCAAGAGGATTTATTTTGTTAGTTATCTGGAAAAAATGTGCTCATTGAATTTCATTACCAAGAACTGACTTCATCACGTGACATCGTCTTCCATCTTGGATACTTCACTAAGATTCGAACTTGGAATTATTTGGACATTTTAGTACCAGGACTTTTGCAATTTCTCTAGTGGATTATATTTTGAATAATTTTTGGATTAATTTTGGAATTGGTTCTTGAAACCGTAAGTTTATTTCTCTTTTCTGGAAAATATTTGTGCACAATAAATTGTTTATTAAGTTTTTACAAGATTGTTATTCTCACTCTTTCTATGTTACTGTTTATTCGTGCCTAAGCACGTAACACAAAGATGCCACAACCTTACTACAACATTGCTGCAACGTTGTAGCAAAGTGGAATTGTTAGTTGGGAATCCTCGTTGATGATCAGTTGAATCTAATCTGTATATTTTGATTTTCTACCTGTAGATGTAACACTGAAAATTTCAAGTGTCGTATAACTTCAAATAGGATCAGTCGTTCTTTTATTATCACCTTCAAGTTCGCCGAGTTCATATAAATACCTCACAGTCACAAAACCTAATACTGGTTGTTTGTAAAATCATGTCGTTGTATTGGTTTGTGGGTTGTTGCTTTTTTCTTACATTTAAAAAATCGCATTAATAGGTTTCATAGCATTTGCACGAGGTATCTCATTATTTAATGCAGCTATCACAATGGGTAATCTTGAAACCTATTCGCGAGATCTTGTATCTTCTAAATTATTTCCTTCGCGCATTGATGTCCAAATTAACGCTCAGAAAGCCTTCGATTAAATAGTTCTACAAGTCATTCATCATGATGATTTCTACATTTTCTTTTCATAAACGACTATACTGCACCAAGAAATTAAATTCTTTGATATGATAAACATGTAGTAGTGTGATAAGTTATATTTAGTAGCTCCGTCAGCTAATGACCAACGATCTTACAAACTACTTTAAGATTTTAATGAAAATGCAAAATTGTTAAATGAAAACAACGATAATATTAATTCTATCACCGATATTGATGAAGCGCCGAGTGTTGATGAACTTGATGGATGTATTAATAATTTAGTGGTTTATGACGATGTGATGCTGAATGAGCAATCAGATCCAGCTAGAATATGTTTCTCGAGGAAGGCGTACAAATACTAATACATATAATGCTGCACAGGGGTATACAGAAATCCTGAAAGTGATCAGAGACAACTGTAAATTGTAATATTTTAGCTTTATTTAGCCGAGTTGATACATATACTCTGCGAACTATTCATAAAAACTTGGTGTAGCGGAGACATGGATATAATTGAGTTACACAACTTTTTATCACGTGCGCAAACTACACCACACGATTTTATAATGATAAATTTATATGATCCTCGTCCTTGATACAATCTTTGAATAAATTATAGCAGCAGAGAAGGAGCAACCTCCACAAGAACGTCATATGGGTAAACAGTCACGCACGCAAGTTTTTTTTTTAAAAAAAGAACAAAGACAACAACGTCTCTGTATTAGGAAGGTTCCTGAAATATTCACTCGTGATATGCGAACAAACAATTTCTGTAAATGGTGTAAGATGTAAAACCTTGACGTCTTTATCAGATACTTCCTACACGAACATACACATTATGAAGACTGCCTAAAAATTGCCCTACCTTGATTGCGCATGCTTTAAATATTGGCATGGAAAACCCCATATTCGACTTCCAGAGTTGGAATAGCAGTAAGGTAAACTTGGATTTATTCACGACCTTATTATATACGAATTACTTTTACTCAATAAGAATACGCATTAAAGATCGAAAACAGGTAATATTCTTTAATTGTTGTGTGTGTGTGTATGTGTATGTGTGTGTGTGTGTGTGTGTGTGTGTGTGTGTGTGTAAATTTTATAAGGGACTCTGACCTTAGTACTAATATTAGTAGAGCTACGTTTACCGTGTTTGCGATTCTACGATACATGAATTCTTATACATGGTACGTGTAGCTCTTTTCACTGGTTGTATATGAGCTTGAAAATCGCACGTTTCGTGATAAGCAGTATTTTAATGCAAGTGCGTAGGTATCCCATCCTATATTTACTCAAAGTATTGACAATACGACTAAAAAATGGGTTACTGACAAAATCAACGCCGTTGCATTAAAACATATACTTGGTAATGTGCACACACACACACACACACACACACACACACACACACACACATATATATATATATATATATATATATATATATATATATATATATATATATATATATATATTGGAAAAAGAGGACACTGGAGAGTGAGTGTATCACACTGTAACTGTAACAATTAAGGACAAAAGGATTTGTGTCATGTCAATCTCTCTCTCTCTCTCTCTCTCTCTCTCTCTGTGTATATATATATATATATATATATATATATATATATATATATATATTTATATTTGGCTGAACAACATCACAAGGTAACTTGACCTCTTATAAGTCATACATAGATGCAGCTTTAAAAAAAAACCATAGCAGTTTTATAACCAAGTGTGATTGTTTCAAGACTAATTTGTGAAATCAATAAATAAAGTATACAGTTCAGTCTATCGCAGTCCCTTGTACTGCATTCTACTTGTTACACTAGTGAGTTTCCTGTTACCATTTCCACCCCATGTTAGATGTTTGTAGAGTTTGAGTAATAATTCAGACCACCACCTCTTTTGAAAAACTGGAATATTCTAAAACTGCATAGTGTGGCTGCTTATTAGCAAAATTAACCTTTGACCTTCCTCAAAATAAAATAAATAACAAAGCATTGAGATATACCTATGGAGTAATTTGGACCAAAGTAGTGAAGAATCTAGGATCAGAAGCCTCTGATGTTGTTATTGTAGGGTTTAACGCCATTTATCAGCACACGATAGGCTTTACATGGCGGCCAGTATTATTGGCGGAGGAAGAACCCAGGACAACCCCCAGAAATAACCACTGACCCACAAGAAGCTACTGGCAACCTTCTCATATAACTACATTAGCCAAATCTTAGGCTCGAACCCACGCAGACAGAGGTGAGATGGCAGTGATCCGTAACGGAGAGCGCTTTAGACCACTTGTCCACTTGGGGCCCCCTTCAGAATCCTATGTATATAGAACTCCATATCTTCCGATAGCATTTTGCCTTCATGTGTTTTTAAAATACAACCATTTCATAAAACTTGTAGTTTTGTTCTATTATTTGTGGTATAGAAAAATGTTAAGTGTTCTTCTTGAACATTATGCCAAATTATTATTTTGTTATGTGCCAAAATTATAATTATTTTCTTTTTAACATTTTTATGCCTATAAAATTAAAAAGTAGATATATGTAGAATTACCACAATGGTATACAGCAGGGTGAGAAAGTGTTTTATTTAATTAGTGCCTTTTATTTATCATTATTAGTACTTCATTCTTTTTCAGCAGTTTAACAATTTGTGTGGCAGCTGGAAACAAGTTGACTATTTTGTAAGTATAATTTTATCGTTAATAATGAAGAAGCTGGATATGGATTCCAGGTAAACTAAATATATGCAGGGTTTTTAATTGCTGTTATAGTTCCAGTTTTATATAGTAAATAAATTTTCTGAAGTGCATACATGTATTAGTTCACCGTCTAACTGAACCAGTTCCCACATGATGCTAAGAATGTTCTAGTAAGTGATACATTCATGTATCAGTGATCACTATATTTCAACATTTGAGCACAGGTTTAGATGAAAGAAAACTGCTTTGAGTAAAAAAAATATTTTCTTGTTTTGCGTTCATAGTCATGAGGTTGAAGCTTCTTTACACTGAATTTTTTGTAAAATAGTTTTTTTTTTTAAAATTAATATTAAAGCTCAGTTGCATGCATGGATGCCATCCTTGTCTTAAAGCTCTTGGCAGTTTTCATATGTAATTTTAACATCTCTGATTTGAATATATAATACCATGTTTCATTGTATTTTGTAACTAATAAATGAATGTATATTTTTGTGACAAATTGATAACACATAAGTTTATGTTATCATTGTTTAATGTTTTTGCCATTGGAATTATATTTTGCTGCTAAGCCCACTCCCCAGTTTCACCAAAGTTTGGCAAAAAACTAATTTAAATCAACACTAACCTCTTATTGCTGAGTATCAGGCAAGGTTTGTACTGTTTTTATTTCTTTGCTATGAGTCGGCCAGGGTTCACAAGCTAACATATGTAACATGACTAATATCAGGTAACATATAGCTGCCAAATTCATTCCTGATATCCACAAACCAGCTGTCTTATGGTCAGATGACAAGAGTAACCCACTTAATTCAAAATTTCAATTCATGCAAGTCCCATCATTTAAAATTTAAAATGCTGACATAAATCATATTTTAAAGATGAGCAAGGATTTCAATGATTAACAGCAAAATATGATTTGGCCATATCATTGATCTAGCATTGACCTTAAACAGTGTAACAAATGATACTCATGCCACAATATTTGGGGTTTATATGATACAGATTGATTTTAAAAAGTAATTTTGCAATTATGGGCATACAGCACATAAAATGTTTACTTCCTATTGCACTGGTTTTAAAATCTTGGAGGTTGGGGGTGGGTAAATATTATATATGTTAAATGTAATTTATTTTTTGTACCATGGGGGGGAGGGTTTACAGTTACTCATTAACAACCAGATGCACAGGGTAACCTAACCCCAACCTTTTCTTTGAAAATAAAAATAATTATTGCACAGGGCTGAATGAAAATCGATAAGCTTTGACAGATACAATTAGATTTTTAGAGCCTTTGACGAGCAATATCTATGCCTGTTTATGAGGTGTCTCATTGGCTGATCTTGCAGTCAGATTTATCTCCAACTTGGTAAGTAAGTTTATATCATCATTGTCATACACACCATAATATTGAATTTGATCGGTTGGCTTGTATCATTCCTTAATCCATAAAATTGAAATAAAACTTGGTTGTATCATCATGATTTTGGATAAGTTAATGTATCATGCATGCTGCAAAAAGTTTTTTTGTATGCCAAATTCATTATGCCAATTAATAGAATTCACAATGCCAATTAAGGGTATTAATAATGCCAATTAAGGGAATTTATAATGTCAGTAAATGGAATTCATACACTGGCAGCAATTAAGATATAAATTATTGCAAACAAAAGTTTGGATTTTACTGTCAGTGGTTAAAATAATAGACTCCATGTGTCAAGTTTAAATGATCGATTTTCATTCTTAGAGCAAGAAAAATAAATGTAAGGATTGTATATATATATATATATATATATATATATATATATATATATATATATATATATATATATATATATATATATATATATATATGACTAAGATATATTCATTAGAAAATGCACATTAAATATTAATGCTTGTCTAACTAATTTAAAATTATGATATTACATGTTTAAGAGGGATATTAATATTTGCTTCTGATCATAAAAAACAGGATATCAGCATGTTTCAATTAATGTTCATGCCGTAATGACCTAACCTTTCAGTATCCTCAATATATTGGCTTTTGCAAACCACAAAAAAAATTTTGTTCATGAAATTAGCTACAAGAAGTACTGTAACACTTGTTTCTTTTCACACAGATTTTGACTTGCATTCTAAATTTTCAGTTTTCTCCATGACTAAGTACAAGGCATGTCTGAGGGAGATTTGGATTCCATCATTCAGGATTATATGCTATTTGGATCTGGATTTCCTCCAGTGCCCAGCACAGCAAAGAACAGGGAAGACAATATAGAGTGTGTTCCTCAAAAAGATGAAATATCAGGACATGACCCTTCCAAGATGGTTTCATCCAAGTGCAGAGACCATCAGTCTGAGCTTTCTGATTCTGGGACATATTTTACCTCCCACTGTATCACAACACATGATAAGAGTAAAATCCAGATTTCTCCAGTGGAAAAAGTAGGACCTGAGGTTGTTACAATATACTATGAAAATTTTGGATCATCTTCCTTGCCAGCGTTCATAAATAATGAAGCAAGGAATGAGAATATCATACTTACTAAAAAAGGAAATTTGTTGCTGCCAGTGAGAGCACCAAGAGACAGGAAAAACAACTCATGAATGAGGGAGATCACTCAAATGAAACATGTACATTTAGTTTGAGGCCAGAAAAATATGAACACTTTGGAAAAACTGTTGAATGTTAAAAAACAAAAGAATACAATGAAACAAAGAAGTTAACTTTAAATTTGTCACAAAATCTTTGTCAAAAAGGGGTGTTGCCTTCAGAGTTTGAATTGGGACCAAAAAGGGAAACAATTCAAGGTTTAGAGAGAAATTCATTTAATATTAATTCCAAACTTCACCCTGCCCCTGCGATAGAAAATGAGTTAGAGCCTCAGACTTTCGATTCTTTCTACACCTGTCAGGATGAATTTACAAAATGGAGATCAGCTCACAACAAATAATGACTTTGAAACTTGTGCAGGATTATCCTCCATAACAGAGGAAGTTGAAAATAAAACTACACCTGGAAATATGAAAAAGCCAGATGGGGCTTCTAATATTCCTCGAGAAAGAAAGGAAGATAGCAGATTTTCGCAAGATGATAGTCATTATTTTGAAAATTTGCATATATCACATGACCATGATGAGAGGGAAAACAATGATTCTATCACACATTGGTCTTCTCTAAATGATGGGAAGTTTTTTACTCCTTATTATCATGTATCAACCAAGGTGACAGATGCTGCAAGTAGCATGGATGGTTCTTCATTGAATTCTGACTCTTTGTATGGTGACGACCTTGAGCAAGATCTAAGTAATTTTGTTGCAGATAATGTTGATGACGTTGAAGCAGGTATTATTATTCTCACATTCTTTATCATCAAAGCTAATATTTGGATTTCTCTGTGTGACATGATCATAAGCTCCTTGTGATTAGGGTTGAATGCAAGGGTTGGTAATCCTTGTGATCAGTGTTGTATGCAAGGGATGGTAATCCTTGTTGTTAGGGTTGTACGCAAGGGTTAGTAATCCTTGTGGTTATGGTTATATGCAAGGATATGTAATTTTTATGATTATGGTTGTATGCAAGGGTTGGTAATCCTTGTGATTAGGGTTATATGCAAGGGTAAGTAATCCTTGTGATTGGTGTTGTATGCAAGGTTTGATAATCCATGTGATTCAGCTTGTATGCAAATGTTGGTAATCCTTGTTGTTAGGGTTGTACGCAAGGGTTAGTAATTCTTGTGATTAGGGTTATATGCAAGGGTTGGTAATCCTTATGATAAGGGTTGTATGCAATGGTTGGTAATCCTTGTAATTAGGTTTGTATGCAAGGGTTTGTAATCCTTGTGATCAGGGTTGTATGCAAGGGTTGGTAATCCTTGTTGTTAGAGTTGTACGCAAGGGTTAGTATTCCTTGTGATTAGGGTTATATGCAAGGGTAGGTAATCCTTATGATAAGGGTTGTATGCAATGGTTGGTAATCCTTGTAATTAGGTTTGCATGCAAGGGTTTGTAATCCTTGTGATCAGGGTTGTATGCAAGGGTTGGTAATCCTTGTTGTTAGAGTTGTACGCAAGGGTTAGTATTCCTTGTGATTAGGGTTATATGCAAGGGTAGGTAATCCTTATGAGTAGGGTTGTATGCAAGGGTTGGTAATCCTTGTGATTAGGGTTATATACAAGGGTAGGTAATCCTCGTGATTGATGTTGTATTCAAGGGTTGATAATCCTTGTGATTAGGCTTCTATGCAAGGGTTGCTATCCTTGTTGTTAGGGTTGTACGCAAGGGTTAATAATCCTTGTGATTATGGTTATATGCAACTGTAGGTAATCGGTATGATTAGGGTTGTATGCAAGGGTTGGTAATCCCTGTAATTAGGTTTGTATGCAAGGGTTGGTAATCCTTCTGATTAGGGTTGTACGCAAAGGTTGGAAATCCTTGTGATTAGGGTTGTATGTAAGGATTGGTAATCGTTATTATTAGGTTTGTACGCAAGGGTTGGTAATCCTTGTGATTAGGGTTGTATGCAAGGGTAGGTAATCCTTGTTCTTAGGGTTTTATGCAAGGGTTGGTAATCCTTGTGATTAGAATTGTAACAACGGTTGGTAATCATTGTGATTAGAATTGTAACAAGGGTTGGTAATCCTTGTAATTAGGTTTGTATGTATGGGTTGGTAATTGTTGTGATTACGGTTGTATGCAAGGGTTGGAAATCTTTGTGATTATAATTGTATACAAGGTTAGTAATACGTGTGATTAGGGTTATATGCAAGGGTTGGTAATCCTTGGGATTAGGGTTATATGCAAGGTTTGATAATCCTTGTGATTAAAGTTGTATCCAAGAGTTGGTAATCCTTGTTATTAGGGTTGTATGCAAGGGTTGGTATTCCTTGTGATTATTGTTGTATGCAAGGGTTGGTAATCCTTGTGATTAAGGTTGTATGCAAGCGATGGTAATCCTTGTGATTAGAGTTGTAAGCAGAGGGGGTGAAGAGACCAACTTTGTAGAGGCGTCGATTCGGCAAACTAAGGCTTCCTTGTAAATGCTTAATAGAAGCGTCCATTTGGCAAATAGAGAGAGGGGGTTGACAGACCAACTTTTTGAGGCGTCGATTCGGCAAACTAAGGCTTCCTCGTAAATTGTAAGAAAAGCGTCAATTCGGCAAACCGAGGCTTCCTCGTAAATCGTAAAAAAGCATCCATTTGGCAAAAAACAAGAACGCCAACGTCGTTGGCACTCACCCCCTCTGCTGTAATGGGTTAACTATTTTTTTAACCGAATATTTCACCTAATCCGATACGATATCGCGTCCGGGGATCTGCTAAATTTATCGTCACAAATCCGTCTGGGGTTGACTGAGCGTGACTAAAGAATTTTTTTAATTGATTATAATCCTTAGCACTGGACCAGGTTTGCCAAATATTTCGTAGCGTGTGAGTATCAACCCCGTTGAACATACGTAACAAAATTGCAGATATCTCTGATCACTTTAGGTATTTGCGTATCGTTGAGTGGCATATATCACGTCGGCATTTTAATGCCTTCCTCTGGAAAATATCCTAGCGGGATTGTTTTGATTGTCTAACATCACATCGTCGTATACAACTAAATTGTTAATACTTCCATCGATATCATCATAGCTCGGTGCTTCTTCGATATCGGTTATAAACTTAATAATACCCTCGTTGACAATCTCTATGGCTCTTTCGTAGTCATCTTTTAACGTGACATCGTCGTATGCGACACTTCCATCGATCGATGTTTCTTCGATATCGGTTAAAATTGCTGGCTATCTCTACAGCTCTTTCGTTGTAGTCTTTTAATACCCGGTATTATCGCTGATCATCTACGGTCGGTGGCACTAAGTACAACTTGTCCCATTTCATCCATCTTATTATCATATCAATTGTGTTTTACCGCTTCTGGACGGTCCAATGATAATCATTCGAATAATCTGGTAACATAACATGGTGTTTTACGGGTTCTGGTTCTTGTGTTGATGGATAATCAATTACATTCATATCCATATAACATAAATAAATTATGGATCTATATTGTGTGAAATGTAAGAAGCGTACTGGCACAGATGACTTGACGACGATTACAACTAGCAATAACAGATCAGCACTTTCTGGTAGGTGTGTACAATGTAGTACAAAAAAATTTAGATTTGTTTCCAAGGATTGAAAAAATAACGAGGAGGTGATATTGCAGCCAAGTTAGTAAAACTCCTAGGGACACCAAGGGCAAAGTATCCAGGTGAAAAACACCTTCCAGGGTATAGTTATTGTGGACCTGGGACCAGACTCGATATCCGACTCGATGATCAAAACCAACCTCGACGTGGTGAAAAACCTATAAACGCTATTGATAAGGCGTGTCATGCGCATGATGTCGCTTATAAAAGCAGCAATCTGCAACACAGACATATCGCAGATGTAAAATTGATTCATGCGTTGAATTCTATTACTGATAAATCCTTCAAAGAAAAATTAGCTTTATGGTTAGTAAAATCGGCGATGAAAGGTAAATTGATGATGGGTGCCGGCAATTAATAACAATATGGAATCTATTTATTATTCTCCAAGAGGATACTGGAGTGGTAAAACAGGAATTGGTAAACTCGCTAGCGCAGCAAAGGTGAAAAAATACCGCTGCAGCGGATTGGTTATCCAAACAGGCGATATGGCAAATTTATCTACCGCCGCCTAAATGAATTAACTACTCGCATTTTGATGTGACCGTTCCTAATGTGGTTCATCAAGCTGATATACCATTTCTGCCACATGATGGTGTTAACAAATACGCGTTAACCGTAGTTGATGTTGCGAGTAGATACAAACAAGCAGAACCACTAAAGACTAAATCATCAACTGAAGTGGCTTCTGCGTTTGAAAGGATTTATCGAAGGGGTCCTCTGCGCTGGCCAAATCTATTACAAGTTGATCCTGGCAAGGAATTTCAGGGTGCGGTTCTATCAATAATGAAGAATCATATTCTTTTAAGTATAGGAATACAAACACATGGAGATCCATTTTAAACAGTTACGAGTAATGTACGTACTGGAATTTAAACACATGGATATCAATTTTAAACAGTTCCCACTCGTGTGCGTACTGGAATATAAACATATTGAGATATACTTTGAACAGTTCCTAGTAATGTAAGTACAGGAATATAAACACAGGTAGATCCATTTTAAACAGTTCCTAGTCAAGTAGGTACTGTAATATAAACATATGGAGATTCATTTAAACTGTTCCTGGTCATGTAAGTACTGGAGTATAAAGACACCGAGATCCATCTTAAACAGTTCCAAGTCAATTAAGTATAGGACTATGAACACAATGAGATCCATTTTAAACAGTTCCTAGTCATGTACGTACTGGAATAGACACATGGATATCCAATTTAAATAGTTCCTAGTCATGTACGTGCTGGAATAAAAACATATAGAGATCCATTTTAAAGAGTTCCCTATTCATGTACGTACTGGAATATAAACAAATTGTGGCCCATTTTAAACAGATCCTAATCATTTAAGTACTGGAATATAAACGCATAGAGACCCAATTTAAACAGATCCAAGTCATTGTAGTACTGGAATGTAAACACATGGCGATCCATTTTAAACAGTGACGAGTAATGTACGTACTAGAATATAAACACATTGATATCTTTTTTAAACAGTTACGAGTAATGTACGTACTGGAATATAAACATATGGAGATCCATTTTAAATAGTTCATAGACATGTAGGTATAGGAATATAAACACATGGTGATCCATGTTATAAGTTACGAGTAATGTACGTACTGGAATATAAACACATGGAAAACAACTTTTAACAATTCCTAGTCATGTAAGTACTGGAGAATAAACATATAGAGATCAATGTTAAACAGTTACGAGTCATGTACGTACTGGAATAAAATCACATGGAGATCCATTTTAAACCGTTCCCTATTCATGTACGTACTGGGATATAAACACATGGAGATCCATGTTAAACAGATCCTAGTCATGTACGTACTGGAATAAAATCACATGGAGATCCATTTTAAACAGTTCCCTATTCATGTACGTACTGGAAAAAATCACATGGAGATCCATTTGAAACAGTTCCCTATTCAGGTACGTACTGGAATATAAACACATGGAGATCCATGTTAAACAGATCCTAGTCATGTACGTATAGGAATATAAACACATGGATATCTTTTATAAACAGTGACGAGTAATGTACGTACTGGAATATAAACACATGGATATCTTTTTTAAACATTTCCGAGTAATGTACGTACTGGAATATAAACACATGGAGATCCATGTTAAACAGATCCTAGTCATGTAAGTACTGGAATATAAACACATGGAGATCCTTTTTGAATAGATCCTAGTCATGTACGTACTGGAATAAAATCACATGGAGATCCATTTTAAACAGTTCCATATTCAGGTACGTACTGGAATATAAACACATGGAGATCCATTTTAAACAGTTCCGTGTCATGTTCAATATCTTTATTAAAGTTCGTTTATAAACTTCTCCTGGCGAAGGTATTTGTATCTATATCAATACACAATACATTCCTTATGGTACTTTCACTCCAGATCAATATAGATCCGCTTGTCACTTCTTATATTTACATGAGAAACCCAGGCTTTAGTGGCGCATAGGTTTCGTTTAAAATAGAATTATCTAGTCTGGTTTTACTTTGAGTTACCATGAGACAGCAATATCATTGATATTCATCGTGTTAAAAGTACACTTCTGCTTTTGGGATAATGCAACATTGTTTTGTCTGAATGTTTATTCCTACAATTAGCATTGTATTCCGTGCATACTAGTATAATTATGGTATTATATGCTTATATTTGAAATAAGATATTACACATATGTTTTATACAAATACTCCAACTTAGGCATTATTTCAAGCTATGATCATTGCCCTTTATAACGAGTTGACAATGATCTCGCTGATGTCGGTTATCGTCTGTTACAATGTTTACATGTTTCTCAAAATATTGTTGGAATGAGTCAAGTGCTATTATACAAGTAAATCTCTAAATCATTCTTTAGTTATAAACACCCTCTAATCATTACATTATATAGTATGTCTAATTCAACATTATTCCTTATAACTGAAAGGACTGCTGTAAATATTGTTTGTATCTGATCTAGTGCGTTTTAGCGTAGATAGGCTAACTGCATTAACGTTCCTCAATATCCGTGAGTGTTTCACGAAAGACATAAACTTACATATGCTGAAACACAATCAAAGGAGGTGAATGAACCACGTAAACGTTACTGACATACCATATACTAAACTGCACTTTTTTGTAACCGTTCTTTTGTATTCCTCCACCAGATGATAAATGTTTATGGCACATAAAGACTATTACAAATAGTATGCGGTATTTACCCATCCATCAATAAACATACATGCAATCCTCTCATAGCCTGATAAATCACATCGAAGATGATATTGTGCAACTTACCATTGTGATACGATAAAACAATAGTAAGGCTAATCACACAAATGTTTATATCTTCAAACTCCCTAACCCAGGTCATTGTTTTGAGATTGCGCCGATAACGTAGCCACTATTCTTCGTTGGCAAGGACAGTAAGCGCTGAGAAATATTCGAATAAATGCAATTTGAAACGTGATACAATTGAAATAAAGGAAACAAAGATAATTACCAATTTAGTTAATTACATAATTGTTTTCAACCTTGAACTACGTAATATCTGCTTAAACCATGGTGGATATTTACATGTTGGATTTATTTTCCTTGTTATAAGCAGGTAATCCACGAATAAGAGTTTTTTTGAGAGAGCAAAAGCAAAATAATATTACCTTGTACTCTCAATATCTTGAGAGAAAATAAGCATACATTTTTATACTTTTCATTTAATTAGTTTCATTTAAGGAGAAAATGTCATTTTTAAGATATTTTTCGAATTTTTTTTTATAACATTGTCATATTGTTGAATATAAACATTTCGTCAATAAGCCTGAAATACAATTTTAAACAATGCATCCATTTGACTTTCATACTTCGATATTTTTAATATTTTATATGATCATTAATTATACGAGTATCAGTTCAGATAACATGCTTCTGTATGACGAGAAATATGTCATAGATGCGGATATTATTTGTACTGGAATATATATTTAAATTGCTTGAACTAGTTGTCAAATTGCAATATACTTCAGAACGCCTTGATCTCATCAGGTGGTCTTTATTTTAAAGGCAAGAAACGGTAATAAGCATACTTTGACATGCTCGACAAATGCTGTACATAACAACATAATCAGAGTTTGTAAACATATTTTAATCATTATTAAGATGTTGAGGTAATATCTCAAATTGTCTGTCTTGCATTTACTAGTTGTTTTTATTAATTATTCAAATTACCAGTCGCACACCTGTCACCTCCGTCCTGGTAGACAACGACAGGCGCTGTCCTTCTTGACCTGGCGACGTAATTTCAGATTTCTCTAGTATTATCAGTGTGTCTAGGGCAAAGGTTATCTGGCGGAGCCCATCAATCTCCAGACCAAGGAGTTGCCAGAAGGGGATGTAGTACATCGTCCAACTGCCTTAGGGTCTACACTACGGTTTACTCCTCATCACTGTCAAAAAGGAGAGCTGAAATGGTATGACCATGTCGCTAGAGTCAACCGTATATCAACAACAGTACTGCAGGGCATGGTCTAGGGTGGCAGAAGGATAGGTACACAGAACCAAAGTGGACTGACATCATCATATAATGGACCATGAAAAGTTGTGCGGACACACAGGCATTTGCACATGATCGAGAGAAGTAGAGGGAACTTGTCAGCTTTTCATCACCAAGATATATTAGAAACTCTTCTATCGAAGAGTCAAGTTCAGTCTGGCGAGCACAAGATTAAGTCAAAGAAGAAACAACTTACACATTATCGTATAATTACGAGCTTGCGAAGGATATTAAATAGATATAGTACCCTCTGTACGAAATATAATTATGATGACGATTGCAAATAGTTGTTTCCTTTTATTTAGACTTTATTTTGTGTCTATATATATATATATATATATATATATATATATATATATATATATATGTACATATATATATATGTGTGTATGTGTGTGTGTCTGTGTGTCTGTGTGTATGTGTGCATGTGCGTGTGTGAAGTGCACAACATATTCATTGACACTACTTATAAAATTGCATTTGTTTTAATGACAAGCAAAAAGTGTGAAAAAATAAGATATGGAATTCAGAATAAAACACAGATGTAAGATATAAACTGTAAATGCAATGCTACTCCAGCAAATGCAATCTTCTTGTCAACGTGCAGATCTTTAGGCATGTGTGCAATTTGTATTAGAATTTAAATAAATGATCGTATTGTAACAACCGTTAAATGTAATTTGTAAACAAAATAACAACGAAGTTAAAATAACTGTAGAAAAGATGTGTAAAATGTGAGATGCTCAATGTATCTGTATTACCGTAGAATGTGAATTTGTGCTGGTGTATAAACCTGTAAGTAATATTGTACACTTGGATATTTATAAAGGATTGGTGCTATTCAATGGAAAGTAATGGATTAAAGTATGAATGGTAAATATTTATTCATATTCTAGTCGAATATCGATTACTAACTCAAAATTATATAGGGAACAAAACAGTCCTGGTAGATATTATTTATAAATAAAAGTGAACAAGATTTAATCTGGAAAACATCAGCTTTCAATCCACATTTGAGTCGAGATAGAATGAAAGAGAGGATTGTGTCACTAGTTACCACTTTTTTATAATAACATGTACGTATACATTTGATCCATATATCCTACTTGTATCTGTGCGTAATAGGAGGCACACGTTCTTGTACTATTGTTTTTGGATGGAAGCATCCTTCGGAAAAGAGTCCGAATTTTATGAAAGTGTAAAAGGTATTGTAAGATTTTCCTGTTAGTATCTTCAACCATTTTAGGACTAGGTATTGTATGGGATACACAATTTTACATTTTTAAAAACATGATCCACAATTTCGATAGATCTGCACAAATGCATAACTTTAATTCATAAATTGTTTTTTAAAAATATTATAATGGACGGCAAGGCTATCATGAATGGCTTTAAAATACACATCTCTAGTGTTTGGATGTACAAATGTTTTATTTATCTTTCCAAATATTGGAAAACAGAAATCATATAGTTTTAGGATTTTTGTTTTAATAGACAGTTTTGAACTTTTCGTCCACAAATGCTTTTAGTTGGTCTTGGCCTAAAATATTATCCAGACTATACTCATGAAAAAGTTCGAAAAGTGTTAAGCACATTTAATAGAATGGCCGTGTGTATATTATATGAGTATATACATTTAGGCCTAAATTGGCGTTGAAAGATGTTAATTCGAAACCAATCCAACAACTTGCAAAGAGTTTCCATTTGGCTGAATATTCATTATTGAGTAGTATTTGTATATGGTGTTTGTATATGGTGTTTGTATATGGTGTTTGTATATGGATATATGTTAGATAGGTAAAGCTTTGACATTAGATGAGAACTGTAATGTTTAGACCAACGTCGTTAAAGGCAATGACACATAGGGCTTGGAATACATTTTGCCTACGACTTGAGAAGTAAACGAATTTTTATTTTTGTTATGGAAGAAGCAGTTCGAATTGGGGTCATTAACTATAAAATACTAAGAAATGGAAAAATGCAACGGTTTGCGGTTATGTGAGCTTTGGTCATGCAGACAAGAAAGTGCCTAAACTGCAAGAAAAATAACGGTTTTGGCTTGGGTGTGCTGCGTTATTGCCTGTTTGAATTTTTGATTACTTTTGGTAATTGTGCCTCCTGAATCCAAGAAGCGATTCGTTACAAGAGTTTATTGATTATATTTAAATTTTTTGAGTTTGATGCACACGCTAACAATATATTATTCTTCTCCCCACCCCCCATTTATATGCTTCTGCCATACATGCATTGCAAATCCCAAATCGCTTATGTAATTGTTCATTTGTTTACCATATATACCTACACAATGTGCCATTTTTCATCTACTTACTTTTGGCGCAAAAGGATGTCCATTGTATTGTAAAGGTACGTCTTACATAGTATTACTTTCCGACCATATGACTACTTCATCAAGATATATTAGAAATAAATCTATCGAAAAGTGAGGTCGAGTCTGACGAGCATGATATTAAGTCAAAGAAAATCACAACTTGCACATAATCGTATCATTATGAAACATGTTTGATTCAGGAGGCTCAAAAACATCAAAGTGGCAATAGCATAGCTCACCCAAACCCAAACGGTTATCGTTCTCAAATTGTAATCACTTTCTTGTCCGCATGACCAAATCTCACACAAGCGCAAGCCGAGTCATACCAAGCACTTACAATAATGGTACTAACAGCTGCCTCTATTGGCGCTTAGCATTAAGAGGTTAGGTGTTTGGACTGGTCGGCCTTGCTTAAGGATAATGTGACTGGGTGGGACATCATGCTACATGCTATATCTCCGCAGCCTCACGCTATCGCGTTTATTTGGGTTCAGATTCTACATTTACGAACATGTATACAGCTTGTGGTAATTATGCATTGAAAGATTAAACCAGGTATGTTGTGTTGTGACGTAAGGCTTGAAGGAGATAGTGAAACAAAGCGTCGTAATATAAATGTGGCAATGGATATAAGAATTATTTGCTGTTTTCGGATTCAATTTGAAATTAATTATGTTTTCAATACAACTATTGGATTCCCATGCCCTATTATAGTGTGTGCATTTTTTATATGATATATTATACATGTGAACATATCAAGTGCTCGTTATTATGAATCCGGGTACAGTATTTTGCGTATCTGACTTGTGCCCTAGATTTGAATGCCTAACATTGTTTACGACCTTTGTGTATCCAAGACGAACACTTTGTGACAGAAGTTTCAAACTGCACATTAGTTTTCGTCATAAAATGCTATTGTGTTGTAGATAACGTGGGATGTATATCTAAAGATTCATGCATACAAAGTATTCATTTTTTTTTAACAAAATTCATTCTGTGGAATCACTGGCTGATGTGTTATGATTTAACTTGAAAGGAACGTTTTATTAATTCAAATTATTTATCTAAATTGCAAAGGCTACATTCACATTTTGGATTGAAACACCACGATGGTATTGTAGAGATTTAATTACAAGACACAATGGATTTTATCATTGTGGTACATAGCATATTCTAGATTATTGTTTTCCAATGTTTTGTGGTGGAAATAAAACTGCAAACTAATGCGTCACCTTAACCTTAACTGTGATTAATAAAATGATTAGCTTAATTAATTTGGTCAAGTTAACACGCCAAATACTTTAAAGAGGACTAATACAATTGCTAAACTAAATATTAAAACTTAAGTGCATTAAATATTTGTATAACTAGTCTTAAAAATTTTATGGTGATGACGCTATGATAAGCTACGCACTATGCACTAAGAAATATGAAATTTGTAATTATTCAGATCGATTGGACAGTTGGTATGATACAAAGTTATGTAACTGTTTTAATTCTTATTGTTATAAGAAACTAGAGCATTATACATTTGATAAAATCATTATACAAGTTCTAAGTAAGTTTTAAAATCCAAAACATGTTAACTGATGGAAAATATCTTATTTTAAAACGGAATTTCATAAAATGACACAATTTAGTTGGATTGACAAATATTTAAGATTCACCACTGCAATGCCAGAAGGTACATTAATTAAAAAATGTACGTGACATATAATGGTCCAGAAAATCATAGAAGAGCACACAACAATTACTGCTAGAAAAAGACTGCTATTGCATATTTAACCTACATTGAAGATGGCTTTTGAGCTCTGGATAGCACTGCCATCTGAGGAAATACATTTGTATTGCTAATGTAACATAATAACATGTATTTGCCTCTTGATGAAGACGCATCTGCTCTTTAAAGAAAAAGAACTCTTCCTATGGTGGTAAAAGTATACACAGTGACTTCTGGTTGGCTATCATACACTAACATTTTACAAGCAACGTAATGGATAAAAACAGAAGCATTTTAAGAAATTACATTTGTGTTCTAGCATCCTGGGTAGCATTTCATCACGTTTGTATCTGTTTTTGACCGGCAATTATATAACTCGTGTCCGACTCTTGAAAACGTGTTATCTTTCATCTGCCGTTGAAATGACTGTTATGAATAGTAATAATAAAATAATAAAAAGGTTTTCTTTACAATGACTCATAAAATATATTTTTTCTTTCGTGAATTAACCAAGAATGGAAATATGTTCTGTATATTTATTGCACTACTTGAATTAAATGGATGTATTTTTTTCTTGTCTTTGTGATATCAATTATGCGGAAGGAAAAACAGTTTACGTGCAAATTATTCATAAAATTTTACTTCCCTTAATCACGGATAAGAGGACAATAAACATAAAGGGGCTATAAATATATAATTTTGCATCATCACGAATTGTCTGCATTAGGTAGTAATGTACCAAAATATAGATTTCGACATTTAGAGGTTAGAGGTTATTTCTTTCTGACGCCAACGCAAAATGCAGAACACATTTCTAATAACATTTAAGTCTCCTTCTCGTAGACACTTCGTATATGTCTGAAAAACATTGTCACCTTGATGTTTACCCATCCATAGGTATTGTATTTCTAAATACATCTTAAACCGATATGGTTGATTTGATCATTATGTTTTGTGAACTGACTATTACTAACGTCATCACTAATAATTGTTTTACTTACCACTGGTACCTTATCTGATATTTGTTTTAACTGTTGTATTTATCCTGCGATTCCCCATATATGGCTTGAAAAAAAATAGAATCTTTTCAGAAACTCATTGTTAGTTTCATGCATCGGACGCAACGTTTTTAACCATCTGTTTATACAAATAAATTGGAAAATTTGCACCTACGCTGTTGAAAGAGTAACACATCTTTATGATAAAACTTAATTGACTTGAAGAACATGAATTCACTCTAGGAACAGGTAGTACGTTCCGAACACAGTGAATGACACCGGTTAAAATATCTTACAATATTTCCTATCCTGTACTATATACTAAATCAATACTTCAATCCTACATGTCAATGTAGCTACAAATAAGCATGTAGCATATATAATGAAACCAATCTGTGTATTAACATGTATACAAAACAAAAGTGCCCAAAGACCGACCTTGCAAGTCATAATCTGCTTTGATTGATAGGCAAAACCGTGCCAACTTATATATATATATATATATATATATATATATATATATATATATATATATATATATATATATATATATATATATATATATATATGTGATCAGCTCTAAAGGGGATATATGCAATGCAATTGACCAACCCACAACTCATTTGGTTACGACGTTAGATTATTAAAAAATGTGAAGTGATGACTATCAGTCTCAACAAAAACTTCCCTCTCAATATGGTCAATTACGGATTACCGTTGTTCGCGAGGAAATACGTTTCCTTTTACTAGGTTATGGGTAACGTGACCATACTTATTTCTACACCAATATGCTTCCTTATTGAAGTGACGGTCATCAGCACAAAATAGTTTTGTGGCTAGGTCATTGTTAAGGTCAGAGGACTCGAGAGTATCTATAATCTATGTTGGATATGCATTGGAACCAAGCCAGATGCTAACCAGTTTTCAATAATTCGATGTAACCTTATTCTATATAAAAATGGATTGCCACATTCTTATTCGCGATTAGTACCAATGCTTATGGATATAAAGAGCAGGAAGGTAAATCGTATGAGAATATTAATAGCATTAAAATCACAGAAACAAAACGGCACACACGTACTGGGATGTATTCAAAACTACACATACACACTTGCACGCTCAAGCACAAGCACTAAAACAATCCAAAATATCACGCATGTACGAGCACGCACACAAATAAAAATTCACATACGTACGTGCACGCAAACAAAAATACACGCACGCACGCGTGCTCGCACACAACTATAAACACAAAAACACACTATCGTGCACGACAGGGAGACAACGTCTTTATAGGCACATTTCTAATATGTACCTACACACTAACACAAATACACAATTATTTGGACAATTTAACTACTCTATCTTTCCTATATACTTGTGTTAGCAGTGCAATGGGCTGTTTTGTTTGCAGTTGTTGCAATCTCTTGTCGTCTAAGATTGCGTCCCCGTCTGGTTGAGAATTCATTAATATCAACAAAACATACGAAACCATTGTGTCTGAGTCTTGCTGTTGTTACTGCCGCTCTGTTTCAGAAGTATGTACGTCTTGGGTCAATCTTTTTGTTCCTTCTTAATTTCGTTTGTAAACACTTCTGTTAGATATTGTGCCACTTTTAACATCCTGGTATTTGCAGTCGTTTCAAGCTTGTGTATCAGGCTTTGCCTGAAACGATATAAATGGAATTATGCTTTGTTCAGCTTTACTTGTCAATACTCTAAACGTCAACACTTTGAGAGAAGTCATTCACTGGTTGATGATAAGGAAGACTCTTATCCCTCTTTGAATGGTGGAGAATCTTTGCAAATGGAATGGGAAGATATCTTGGGGGCAGATCATCCCACCAAACAAGACAATGACGAAGAAGCAATGGTAATGTCCAGATTACCAGAACAGGAACAATATTTAATCTCCTGGTGTTACAAACACCTGGCAATACAATTATAGGGTTGTATATTAAAAAGTGTTATATATATATATATATATATATATATATATATATATATATATATATATATATATATATATATATATATATATATATATATATATATATATATATATATATCAAAACAATCATTCCAGTCAAATTTAGCACGGTAAATGTCTAATGATGGGTCAGGAATAACAATTGAACGAGGGTCCGGATGAACTTCGGGTTCTCATCCTGGAAAGAAACAGCGCTGAATTAGTGGTATACAGACTTGAGTTATTATTCCTTCTCTTCATTTACTGCTCTAGAGATACATCGCAGCAATCCGCTCTTGTCGCAGACCAAGGTAACGAAGCAAAGAGACATTTACTTGACAGAGATGTTCAACGATAAAGTCAGGTTTGAACTGATAACTTATCATTACATATGAAACAAGAAGAAATGGAGACCTGGACATTTATTTACAGTTTAAAAAAAACATTTCGACAACCGTGTCTTTGAATCATGTCATGTGTGCTAAAGATAAACTTATGTTTATGAATGTAATGTCTTCAACATACAACATGACATTCACCGTCTCGATTAGAACTTGTGTAAACTGAAATTCCACACACAGTTGAGCGCATATTATAGGGTGGAAATATCAATCGTTGCTGCCTTGGTCTGGACTGAAATTCAAGGTCTACACATCATAGGCTCCTGCATAATAGTCATACAAAATATCGAGGCTGCCTTTTGCCCCGGAACTATCCCGTTGCTTTGTACAGTGACAAGAACCAACTCAAGTACTTCTTCGGAGCAAAATTTGCTTTGAAGAATCTGGCACACAAAGTTCTGCAGTCGCTACTAGCCTCAGTCGTGTACAATCTATTCTGAACGAAAGAGATGGCAGCGAAAGATCAGATGAGTTTTTCGTTGGTATCATGATTAAATGTTTGGTAACTATCCTTTGTAACAGATAATATTCTACATCAGATCCTATTCCTGCAGCAATGTTGAAGATTTCTTTTATTTCTACGGGTGATATTGGATATATTGTCGTCGTTCTACTCAAGATGCGGCTGATGTCATTTTCCACTTTATATAACACTTCGACGTTTGGTACGTAGAACATGGTGTCTTGGATAATGGTTTTCTGCTCATTGATATGGAACATCAAATACAAAACGATACTGTTTGCTTAATTCTCAGTAGGATATCCACTCCGTTCTGCAAATAATTGAAATATGTTTTTGACAATCTTTAAATCCCATATTATCAGGATCGCCGTCTATTTTAACGGCTTTGTCGTCCAACGTGTCCTGGCCCGCTGTGTCAGGTATCCATACGAAGCAAGCATCCAGATGTTCCAGGTCCGCTCGGTTAGGGTAAGTATCCAGTATGCTGCTAACTAGTTATTATTTATGCACATATCCACATCGGTGAACATGGAACGTATGCAATTTTTGACGGGATCTACTCTTAGTAGCACCGGCTCTCGTAGCAGTGTCTTCCGTTTTGTTGTCAGTTACGTTCAGTTGTAGGGAACTGTTTTTGAGACGGATGTATTCTTCGGGCTATCCATTGATTGTAAATTCGATTGGGACTGAGTGCGCAGGACTTTCCACGCACCATATTTTCTTTCTCTCAGTGTTTTGTAATAGTCAATACAGTCCAAGTCTCTAACGGTTCTTCTTTTCTTGTTCTCTTCTGTTCTAGGGGTATGCCGTCCGTCTTGTAAGTGAAACATATGGGTACTAAATAATATATTATTGGATGTATTGGGTTTTAAATCAAGGAGTAAATGTGCTAGAGGGGTTTGAGTGTCATCGCCCTAATCATTAGTTAGCCAAGGATTTCCTAATTATAAAGTAATCTCTAGGACTATGACTTTTAAACAAGACAACCTAATGAGCATTGAGAATGTGTGATGGGCTTTTTCTGTTCAAACAAATCTTGGGTGTATAATAAATGAAACCGGCATAACCATGAATATATTGGCTCGTAAACCACAGGTGTATATCTTCTGCGTCTTCTCCTAACATGTCGCCGACAATGACCAGATGAATTTAACTAGGGTAAGGCAGGGACCCATCGTGAATGACAGGAATGCCCCCCCCCCCCCAACAATCTGATGGAATCACATTGTCTTCATCGCAAGAGGCCGTAGGCAGATTTACACTCTTTGTAACACGTCACAATGCATTGAGATGGACAATCGATCATATAATGTTTATGTTCGATCAAAAGTTTGATTCAGTTTTGCCTGAACTGCTCGGTCCATCTATTAACATGTTTAAGGGTAGACGAAGATACAAGGCGTCTTAACTGGCACGATCTCAATTTTCGTCGATGACTTTGAATGTGGATGAAGTGGACTCAGGCACATCATAGATATTCATAGTGAAGGGAATGTCACTTCTGAAAAGATGACAGACAAGACAGGCTTTTTCAGTACAAGTTTATTACAATTTGTTTTAATTGAACACGAATGGCAACACTACATAAAAGCCAGACTGTTAAGTACATCTACAAAATCCACATCAAAGGAATAAAGTGGAATAAAAACAAATCACTGAATACTGTTTTAGTTACGAACGTGTGGTTTCCATGGGATACTGAGTAATATTTATAGAGTGTATACACTTTCCATAATCACACAGGGGTTCTCCCAAATTGGCCTTTCAGAGGTGTAAATGTCATTACGGGACTGTCCTGAATGAATGTCCCTGATATCGATTCAATGGATAGATTTCTCGTAAACGTGTTAGTAATACAACCAATGTCGCAATTGTGATATTGATTTCCTTCCACGGCAATTGTTGTATCACTAATGATAAAGGTCGTGACATGGTAGCAAGATTTTTATCTTTTTGTTACAGAGGAAATACATATGCTTTCTGCACAGATCTGATCTTACTGCAGCGGCCAATCTAAATTGTGTAGTCACTAACGTCCAGGTCACACTTAGTACAGACATTTTATCTTGAACCAGGTTTAGACGTAAAATAGTTAGGTAAGCGTCTAACTCTTCCACTGGAATTCGCTACAGTAAGTCTACCTTGTACTAAACTAGAATCAGTAGCAAACCCGTCCTCTATTCATTGAGTATTTGATCAATGCATAACCGCTATACGCTTTTCTCGTATAACATTTAGTACCAGTCGGTATAACATTCGTGACGTAACAAATGCAATTGTTCTATGCGTTTGACCTGTATTATGGCAAGCTGTTGTCAAATGTGTTCTCTCAACTCCAGTTTAAACGACGAATTTTTTGTTGCAAAATATCGATCAAGAGATTAATAAAGTCATAAGGTAGTTAATGACAGTTAGGAGACAATCGATTATATTCTTGGTACACCTAATATTTCTGCTCCCACTGGTGAAGTGACACACCACAACGGAAGCATTTGACGTTATCAGCTTCGCCAAAGTAGATAAATCATGGGCCCAGAGTGGACGAGTGGTCTAAATAGCTATCTCTCCGTTACGGATCACTGCCATCTCACCTCTGTCTGCGTGGGTTCAAGTCTAAGATTCGGCTAATGTAGCTATGTGAGAAAGCTTGTCAGTAGCTTCTCATGGGTAGGTAGTTCTTTCCGGGGGTTTTCCCGGTTTCTTCTTCAACCGATAATATTGGCCGCCATGTATAGCCTATCGTGTGCTGAACAATGGCGTTAAACCCTACAATATCAACATCAACAACTACAACAAGTTGATAAATCCAGCTCTGGATAATTTGTTGTGGTATATCGAGACAAATAATTAGATCACCTTCTACGGAAGGTTTAGAAAAATGTTTTAAAAGTCTCAGCATTCCGATAAACTCACATGGAACGAATGTACCTCTTTTACAGGTTCGTTGACTGTGAAACCAGCAAAGAGTCCACGAGAACGATTGGCATCTTTGTCCCCTCATCAGGTTTGACACATACGTAATCAATTTCCATGGTAGGTTCAGTAGCAGATTTGTCATGGCAAAGTTCCCATGATGTAGTACTTAATTTCTGAGGTCACAGCGTACGGAATGCTTAACATTGCAAGGCATAGCATCGGGCTCGACATAAGAATCATGGAACATGAATTGTGCCCATTTGAAAAGATTCACCTTTATCGCCTCGCAGTTGTAGCCACAGTGAACTGTCGGACTTGGACATTTTAGATTATTATATGCTGACCATTATGAATGTGTCCGTAAAGTATAGTGAAGTGGATGGGAATCAGCACTCGTTTTTGGTCCGCAATTGATGCCATTGTTTCAAACGTTACTGACGATTTGGTCCGTGGCTAAAAGTATAATTAAAAAAAGGGTTTCGGAGGTCGTCACTTTGAAATCCGATGCTTCTTTCAATACCCCCAATTTTGTCGCCAATTGACTGGTGCCATAACTCAATCAGTCCTATCATTTTAATCTCGTTGGGAACTCTTTGTGGCATAAAGTATACGTGGGCGTAATGGTTTTGACCGCTACGATCATAAATTAGATTTTCTCGTAATGCTTGTCCGTCAAGGCTTAATAACGGTTACACTCCATGTCTGGGTGAGGGTGCCACTTGCGATCGGTGTTGAAACAACTGTCAGTATCAGAATTAAACAAAAGTCTCCTAGCAGCAATAAAGGTTAGTACGACTTTAAGAGAGCATGGGTTGTCACGTAAGTCGCCAGAATGACATTTCCAAATTCGTATGCCGGTATAAATTCCAGTTCCTTTTAGTTATTTACAACGACCAAGTCTTCAAAATTTCACATATTTTGTTTTGTCGTGAATCTTCTGGAAGTAGATGGAAGGGACTTTCAAATACTCCGTCTGTGGAAATACGGAGGTTGTGCCATTTTAACCCAAACATACGATCGCCATCCTTCGTTTTTGTTGATGTAGTTTGAAGGGATGTCCTCCTGCGGCAAGTATTTCTCTTTGCTTTTGGTTTAGCCTTCGTGCTTGTGGCACCATGAAAAATAGCATCTGACTTCTTGTTCAGTTTAATAAATGCATCGACATAGTCTGCGGAAATGCTTTTCTAAGTCTATTTGTCCTTGTGGTAATGTCGGGTTGGTCTGGTAACGTTCCGTCTTGAGAAAGTGGTATATTTTTTACACTTCATGCAATTAGAATTCCAGGTCCCGTGCTTTAACCAATACCACGCTAACTCACGTTTATGTTAAAGCGCGTTCTTTATTGGTGTGATCACAAGGTTGGTCTTGGCTGCATGTTTCCGCACAAATACGGCACAAAATTTGTTTTCCCTGGCAATGTTAAAGCAAAATATCCGTGGGAGGCAAGACGTATCACTTAATCGTTTTTGCCGTTTGCAATTGTGGTTGTCCTGCGGAAACGTGACGATAGTCACACACGAAAGGTCATAGGTAATATACGTCCAATCAGTTTATTTCTTCTCATTTCTCATTGTCTGCGTGTTACAGCAAACATGTAGCATTTATCCGTCCGCCATAAAAAGTGCGCTGAGGGTTCATAGCGTCAAATAAAATGTAACATTCAACGATGCGCTTAAATTCAGGATCGATTTTCAAACGGTTATCATACTCGTCTTCTCAGACGTCCACCATTTCATATCCTTTATGTTCTAACCTTCCGTCACTGTTACGTGGCTTCGTACAAGTCTTCCATGGTACGCTGTAAAAGATGATTTTGAGGGATCGTTGAGAGTAACATATCGGCCTAATGTGTAATAAGCAAACGTTAAACTCGAACATTATCGTGGGTTTTTCAAAAGAATCGATTCCTCCGTGCTCCATAAACAATTCTCCAAATGTTTCATAGCATCGTCGTAGAACATCTAATTCCGATCGACAATGCTTTTACATTTGTTCCTGAAAGGCAAAAGAGTCCGAGGCCTCTCGTTGTCCGATGTTCATGTTGTCGGGGTCATTGTGGTGAGCAACCGGATCAAAAGGCTGAACGGTATGTTGATTGGCTTCTGTATTGAAAAAGTAAAGAAAATAACTTTTGGCCATTTCTTTCATTCGTAATGTGGTAGGCATCCTACTCAAATGCATGGTTAAGTAAGTCATCGAATCGTGAAACTGCATTTATCCCCCCTGCATGGAAATGAACTTGGCTCCGCACATAGTCACTTTATGACGGTCGGTGCTTTGTTACGTAGAGAACTTGAGTCACCACAGTGGCATAATTATGGTAATCTCAGGAATGTTCGATGTTATATTGACTCCAAGTTTCTTCGATATGGTCGTAGATCCATTGGGCAAGATCGGTCAGCGTATAGGTCCCCGAATGATGGTTTCATGTTTTCTAGGAATTATGGTACAGTGAGAACAATGACAAAAATTCGGTTCTTGAATGTCCTTCACTCATGTTCGATGAGCCGCGCAGAAATCAGAAATGTGAATGCCACCCTCTTGCATGCATTTGAAATCGATACAAATGAAACGGCGATTCCTCTACTGGTAATATTCCAGCTCCTTCGGTTGAACTTGCTATTTCTTAATGTAGCGTACGTGTTCCAGGTCTACTCTTTGGTGACAAATGTGTCATTGTTTCTCTCATGCACATATATGTGCCTTGAACATTTGCTACGTATAACTTGACCATAAATAGGAAACAATCTCAGGAGCTGACAAGCACTATTCTGTTGTGAACCTTGCGTCTTCATATGTTGTTGGAAGCACGTAAGGCTAACAAAAGTGCGCTGGCAATGCTCTTGTTCGTGTCTTTGGTCACGACAGGGTTTAGAGGTCTAACACCACTCAAAGTTAGATCCACAATACTGGTGTTGCTGTAGACAGTTATACTCATTAGTCACATTTCTCAAAATAATAACAAATCAGTGATGAACTCCTCTGGTTTCTGCAGCGGTACGTCTGACTTGAAATCTTTAATCATCACCGTGTACTTGTACGGTGTGGTTCTAAATTTGCTTGAGGAGCGTCTATTCTTCTCTCGAATGTGGTAGTTTTTACGAGTTACTAATGGATGACTTTGGTTTGCCTTTGACTCTCTGGGTCTAGATTAGGGCTCACATAGGTCATCATCAAAATCACTTGCATGGATTTGAGGTAAGTGTTCACCTACTGTGTGAGGCAATAAGTCATGTTTTAACTTTTCAGTTTCTTCGCTTTTCCTCACCTATCTTGACGCAAAATGTTAAATGGCTATATTTAAACGTCCCAGTCTCGTTTTTATAAATGTAGGGTCATTGTCTTTCCTATATATATAGTAGCAGTGACTTTCCTCAAAGTGTCCACATCACTCTCAATCCTACCAGAATGATGTAGGAGGCAACACATATCGAACATCCGATCAGAGCTTTAAGCGGTGTCATACAAAGGTTTTCTTCAGAGAAGCCAACGCACTACTCCCCATCGGTTCGAGATAAACGTCAACATCCTTGCTATATCTGTCAGAAGAGAGGGCATTCACCTTCAGATTGTCCACAGTGACAAAGTAAGACAAAATAGACAAAAGTCAAGATACATGTTGGCATTATCAAGAGAAAGATAATTGTCTTCCGACTGCCCTAAACAACAGGAGCAGGGGAAAAAAGGGATTCTAACCGAATAAAAGAGGTACCCGCCATAAAGGACAAATCCAGACACGTCCATAAACAAATTAACACAAGGCATGATGACGTGTTTTTAAAGGAGGCGGTGTTTCTCATCCAGCAACTGCTTGATCTTGTCGCAGTTCTAATCAAAATCAATTGTGTTGCTTTCTGGTTAAGGGTCCCAAGATTTCCGACTCTATGCTGTAGACCATTCCTCTGAATGCCTCCCAGTCGGGATCCAGATTCGGATTGACGAGAGGGGTAGATGACAGGCGTTCTTGAAGATCAACGACTAGTCACTCAGTTGGTCTCCACATTCTGATTGTCGCGAGAAGTAGATTTCAGACGATCTTCCAGGCCATCCACTAGAACGAGTTTGAGACAGGTCCATTTCAGCTATGTGATGTTCAGTCGTTTAGGAGTTCTCTTTACCGTTATTCGCTATTGGGCTGAATGCGGATGTTAAACTTGGTGATGTTGAGTCGGTGGTCTGTCCAGCAGTCAGCGTCGCACAAAGACATGGTCACACGCACACCATTCCTGTCCCTCTTCCTGCCGATGAGGTGCCAGTGCTTAGAGAGAGAGAGAGAGAGAGAGAGAGAGAGAGAGAGAGAGAGAGAGAGAGAGAGAGAGAGAGAGAGAGAGAGAGAGGAAGAGCGTGCATCCATGGCGTCCGAATACGGGTAGGGAGGATAAGGCTGTATTGGGGATCAGATGTTTATCCTCGGGGCAAATCTGGAGCAAAAGGAGACCGTTGCTGTTACTGTAACCCACTCCGTACTTTCCTAGTACTACATCCTGCCGCTTCGTTGCTTGAGTATTGCCATATGACTTCAGTACGTGATGAAATGGGATGAGGGGATGTCGAGAACGACTCGCGCGGTAATCTTGCTTTAAGTGAGGCAGAGTTGCACATTTTGTCGACCTCACTCTCTCGCCCAAAATCATCTGGGTCCAGAAGCATGACAACGACTAGACGACAGGAGACATAATTTAGTGCTGCAGTTGATGACTAGGACGTCCTACGTGTCTCGTCGTGCTCTTAACGCTCCACGGCGGTTTGCAGGGAGTCGTTTCTCTGCCAGTTGACAGCTGGTGGTTCCGCCCATCAGTCTGCCGAATTCAGACTTCACATATTTGGTAGACAAAGCCAAACTCACCAAGGGTTTAAGACGCGTCCGCTATCCTCAGCCTGGTTTAGCCAGCCAGTCAATGCCGTTTTCCGGGATGTAGCCGCTGAGCATGCTACAGCTTCTTAGAGAGTTGCGAAGTGGGGACAAAAGGTGGGCGAGCTACTCCCAAAGGGGTACGACTGCGTAGCCAGCCAGAGCTGTTACCATCTCCCAGGGTACCCCATACACCCTAAAGGACTACGTACAATGAATGCCAATATTTAAGATATACTGAAAATGTAAGATGATGATATAGATATGCAGAACACGAGGCCACATCTGGTGCCAGTTGTTAGAAGACGAAGAAAAATGCAGACAGCGCCACACTGATGAACTTCGTCAATTAATGTTTGTCACATGTAACTGTGGTACATATTGGACACCAAATGTATTGCTCATTAATGCCATTAGAGGACGAAACAATGTATTTAGATGCCCGTGCTGTCACCAGATGAAATATAACTGTCTAGTTTTGTAAATATATTTCCTGGCTTATATAATATGTATTGACATAACCAATTTCGCAAACGTTGGGGAAAGACTTTATTGAAAAAGATTAGAATCTCCTGGAGGTTTGGTCCGCGGAAACGGACCTAAACGATAAATATAATTGTGTCTCTTTACAGTGGAGATTAAAATAATGTATTATGTGGTGTTCACGTCACATTGCAAATTTTCTCTCTGGAAGGGACAACTATCGGTTGATTTAGTAGTAAACAGGCTTCCATTTCATGGTATGCCGTTACAAATCAACTGATTTTTATTGTCGTTCTATATTAAGTTAGTTCTTCTCACTAGTCTTAATTGTTATGACTATGTTATGCACATACTATACGCATATTCCATGTTATTTTCCTTTTTCATCTGTGAATTTTATATATTCGGTATTTACAAACTATATGACCAGAAAATTATAAAATATTATGACCATATTAATTATTGCCTGTGGCCCTTGATCAGTGATGGTCACTCTGTGACACAATAGACCTGATAGGAGACCAGGATCAAAAGAAAACACAACGCAATGTGATAAAAGATGGAAATGTATGGAATGGATTAATAAAAAAAAACATTCTAGATAAACAGTGATTGATTCACGCTATAAACATATACATCATTCAATTACACTAGCCAAAGACTTACAAATTTGCAAACAACAAAAGGTATGACTAAGATTTATATAATCTCACGCTGTGAGAGTAAGTTTAAATAAGCTCATGCAATGTTGTTCAATGCATCTAATTCAAATAATCTCATGGCATGAAACTAAGTTTCAAATAGTTTCATGTACTCAAAATAAGATTCAAACTGGACTCTATTGTAAAACAATCTATTAGAACAAGCAAATGACTCAATATTTTGTACAGCCGTACGATACATAAATATTTTTAAACTTGCATATGTGTACACTGACAAAACACACAGTTCTCTAGAATTCTTGGGTTGGCCAATAGTTGTATCAGCCGCTTACACCCTTCATGGATCCAATATGCGCACAAGTTTACAAGTTAGCGGTTTCGTCTTCCATATGCATATGGACGCACAGACGACCAGACTGACATCTTGTTATACCAGCATACACAATGATCAGACGTCATAGTTCTCTTGAACTGGATTAGCCCACTTGTACTGGCAATACCCACTCTTCAAGGATCTACCATGCACACAGACATACTTATAGATATCTTTATATACAACTAAAGTAAAACAAACTGTCCGTGTTTATTACTCGAGTTACGTACTAAATAAGAAGCAAACATATATTGAAATAATATGTGTGCGCGGGTGTGTGAGAGAGAGAGTAACAGAAAAAGAAAATTTGAATATTTAACGTAGCTATGACAGACTCAAATTTATAAGTAATATGTGATAAGAATTGAACTATTTTGCAGGCAAGGTCGTAATATTAGGCTGACCACAACAGCGCTAAAAACGCCTTAAGTCTTACATGGACATTACTGCTAAAACCACATTTCATGACTTAAAATATAGATTTAAATATATCCTCCAATCTGAAGGAATTTTTGAAAACACAACACATAACCCAGGGTTCTGTTCAATGAAATATTAACACATACGAGGTAAATCAGCCACATTTTCTTACCCCACCCTCCCACTTAAAAAAGAACAGCTTATGGCTAAACAGTAAAGGTAAATAATTAAACTTCACTGGTTCCGATATATTGGCTACAAAATTAACCCTCACAAATTAATCAGCAAATTCTAATATCATGCTGAACATATGGATTTGTGTGTCTTTATGAGTCTCTACATGCTACTACTACTACTACTACTACTACTACTACTACTACTACTACTACTATTACTACTGCTACTACTACTACTACTACTACTACTAATTGCTACGAATTATTACCAGTACGTTACCCAGTACGACTAAGGTGATGATTGCAGTTAACATACTACATACATTGATTTTATACAGATTGATTACTACGTTAATTTAACGCTCAAAATACAGCTAACATTATGATTCAGGCAATTTCAAAGGCCACGGTAGCACTATTTATACACACATAGGCTGACTGAAATGGAAAATATCAATGAATCCTGGTAGTTTGTACTTTGAATACATACTGTGTTTATGTATGTATTTAATTTATTTGCTTTCTTTGCTTTTGACATTGTATATGTTCAGCGAACATTGATGTGCTCTATTACATCTTACGTTAAAAGTTTTTGTTGCGTCCATGTCTTATGCTTTTAGAAAGAAAATATGTGTGGATTTACTTATCTCAATTAACCAAATGACTTGGAAAGATCCACTGATTCTCACATGAAACAAATGATGAGGGTTTTAATTTTGTTTCCTATTGGAGGCCATGTTCTTTTCATACCAAGCACCGACACTCTAGTTTATAATGTTTTACAAAATAGATGCTGGCTAGTCCTGAGTCGTTGCTTTGTTTTGTTTCTTCAAAAATAACATAAAAAAGTATCCGATGGTCTTTTTCAAAGCCAACCATCTCATTCGAAAGGAGTCTTTTCAATGTTTTCCAAATCAAGTAAAATTCGAATTAAATTTTACCCTGATGTACGTGTTTGAAATGCCTGATTAAAGGTCCTAATTATTGAAAACAATCAAAACAAAATGACATTTACGCTTTTTCTAGCAGATTCGAGTACACATTACAATCCAATTTCACAACATCTCACTTTAAAAGTCTATTTCTCTTCTTTTCTCGCAACTCTCTCCTTTTGTATTTTTTTCATTGTCGCAGGCTTTCCACTTCTTTATCAATTTCATCATGCCTTCTGTTAATTTGTTTATGGACGTGTCCTTTATGGCGGATACCTCTTTTTCGGTTAGAATCCTTTTCTTCCCCTGCTTCTGTTGTTTAGGGCAGTCGGAAGACCAATTATCTTACTCTTGATAATGCCAACATGTATCTTGACTTTTGTCTATTTTGTCTTACTTTGTCATTGTGGACATTCTGAAGGTGAATGCCCTCTCTTCTGACAGATATAGCAAGTATGGTGACGTTTATCTAGAACCGATGGGAAGTAGTGCGTTGGCTTCTCTGAAGAAAACCTTTGTATGACACCGCTTAAAGCTCTGATCGGATGTTCGATATGTGTTGCCTCCTACATCTTTCTGATAGGATTGAGAGTGACATGATAACTTTGAGGAAAGTCACTGCTACTATATCTATATAGGAAAGACAATGACCTTACATTTATAAAAAGTAGACTAGGACGTTTAAAATGTAGCCATTTAACATTTTGCAATCAAGACAGGTGAGGAAAGGCGAAGAAAGTGAAAAGTTAAAACATGACTTATTGCCTAATACAGTAGGTGAACGCTTAACTCAAATCCATGCAAGTGATTTTGATGATGACCTATGTGAGCCCTAATCTAGACCCAGAGAGTCAAAGGCAAACCAAAGTCCTCCATTAGTAACTCGTGAAAACTACCACATTTGAGAGAAGAATAGACGCTCCTCTAGAAAATTTAGAACCACACCGCACAAGTACACGGTGATGATTAAAGATTTCAAGTCAGACGTACCGCTGCAGAAACCAGAGGAGTTCATTTTTGAGAAATGTGACTATGAGTATAACCGTCTATAGCAACACCAGTATTGTGGATCTAACTTTGAGTGATGTCAGGCCTCAAAGCCCTGTCGTGACCAAAGACACGAACGAGAGCATTGCCAGCGCACTTTTGTTAGCCTTACGTGTTCCCAACAACATATGAAGACGCAAGGTTCACAACAGAATAGTGCTTGTCAGCTCCTGAGATTGTGTCCTATTTATGGTCAAGTTATACGTAGAAAATGTTCAAGGCACATATATGTGCATGAGAGAAACAATGACACATTTGTCACCAAAGCGTAGACCTGGAACACGTACGCTACATTAAGAAATAGCAAGTTCAACCGAAGGAGCTGGAATATTACCAGTAGAAGAATCGCCGTTGCATTTGTATCGATTTCAAATGCATGAAAGAGGGTGGCATTCACATTTCTGATTTCTGCGCGGCTCATCGAACATGAGTGAAGGACATCCAAGAACCGAACTTTTTGTATTGATTTCACTGTACCATAATTCCTAGAAAACATGAAACCATCATTCGGGGACCTAACACGCTGACCGATCTTGCCCAATGGATCTACGACCATATCGAAGAAACTTCGAGTCAATATAACATCGAACATTACGGAGATTACTATAATTATTCCACTGTGGTGACTCAAGATCTCTACGTAACAAAGCACCGACCGTCATAAAGTGACTATGTGCGGAGCCAAGTTCATTTCCATGCAGGGGGGATAAATGCAGTTTCACGATTCGATGACTTACTTAACCATGCATTTGAGTAGGATGCCTACCACATTACGAATGAAAGAAATGGCCAAAAGTTATTTTCTGTACTTTTTCAATACAGAAGCCAATCAACATACCGTTCAGCCTTTTGATCCGGTTGCTCACCACAATGACCCCGACAACATGAACATCGGACAACGAGAGGCCTCGGACTCTTTTGCCTTTCAGGAACAAATGTAAATTCATTGTCGATGGGAATTAGATATTCTACAACGATGCTATGGAACATTTGGAGAATTGTTTATGGAGCACGGAGGAATCGATTCTTTTGAAAAACACACGATTATGTTCGAGTTTAACGTTTGCTTATTACACATTAGGCCGATATGTTACTCTCAACGATCCCTCAAAATCATCTTTTACAGCGTACCATGGAAGACTTGTACGAAGCCACGTAACAGTGACGGAAGGTTAGAACATAAAGGATATGAAATGGTGGAAGTCTGAGAAGACGAGTATGATAACCTTTTGAAAATCGATTCTGAATTTAAGCGCATCGTTGAATGTTACAAGTTTGTTGACGCTATGAACCCTCAGCGCACTTTTTATGGCGGACTGACAAATGCTACATGTTTGCTATAACACGCAGACAATGAGAAATGAGAAGAAATAAACTGATTGGACGTGTGTTAGCTATGACATTTCGTGTGTGACTATCGTCACGTTTATGCAGGACAACCACGATTGCAAACGGCAAAAACGATTAAGTGATAAGTCTTGCCTCCCACGGACATTTTGCTTTAACATTGCCAGGGAAAACAAATTTTGTGCCGTATTTGTGCGGAAACATGCAGCCAAGACCAACCTTGTGATCACACCAATAAAGAACGCGCTTTAACATAAACGTGAGTTAGCGTGGTATTGGTTAAAGCTCGGGACCTGGAATTCTAATTGCATGAAGTGTAAAAATATACCACTTTCTCAAGACGGAACATTACCAGTTTCCCAAGACCAACCCGACATTTCCACAAGAACAAATATACTTAGAAAAACATTTCCACAGACTATTTCGATGGTTTTATTAAACTGAACAAGAAGACAGATGCTATTTTTCATGGTGCCACAAGCACGAAGGCTAAACCAAAGGCAAAGAGAAATACTTGCCGCAGGAGGGCATCCCTTCAAACTACATCAACAGAAACAAAGTATGACGATCGTATGCCAAAGTGATGTTAACTTGTGTTTGGGTTAAAACGGCACAACCTCCGTATTTCCACAGACGGAGTATTTGAAAGTCCCATCCATCTACTTCCAGAAGCTTCACGACAAAACAAAATATGTGAAATACATGGACGTTTTTTATGAAGACTTGGTCGTTGTAAATAAGTAAAAGGAACTGGACTTTATACCGGCATACGAATTTGGAAATGTCATTATTGCGACTTACGTGACAGCTCATGCTCTCTTAAAGTCGTACTAACCTTTATTGCTGCTATGAGACTTTTGTTTAATTCTGATACTGACAGTTGTTTCAACACCGATCGCAAGTGGCACCCTCACCCAGACATGGAGTGTAACCGTTATTAAGTCTTGACGGACAAGCATTACGAGAAAATCTAATTTATGCTTTTAGCGGTCAAAACCATTACGCCCACGTATACTTTATGCCACAAAGAGAAGTTCAGACCGGGATTAAAATGATAGGACTGATTGAGTTATGGCACCAGTCAATTGGCGACAAAATTGGGGGTATTGAAAGAAGCATTGGATTTCAAAATGACGACCTCCGAAACACTTTTTTTAATTATACTTTTAGCCACGGACCAAATCGTCAGGAACTTTTGAAAACATGGCATCAATTGCGGACCAAAAGCGAGTGCTGATTCCCAACCACTTCACTATACTTTACGGACACATTCATAATGGTCAGCATATAATAATCTAAAATGTACAAGTCCGATAGTTCACTGTGGCTACAATTGCTAGGCGATAAAGGTGAATCTTTTCAAATGGGCACAATTCATGTTCCATGATTCTTATGTCGAGCCCGATGCTATGCCTTGCAATGTTAAGCATTCTGTACGCTGTGACCTCAGAAATTAAGTACTACATCATGGGAACTTTGCTATGACAAATCTGCTACTGAATCTACCATGGAAATTGATTACGTATGTGTCAAACCTGACGAGGGGACAAATATGCCAATCGTTCTCGTGGACTCTTTGCTGGTTTCACAGTCAACGAACCTGTAAAAGAGGTACATTCGTTCCATGTGAGTTTATCGGAATGCTGAGACTTTTAAAACATTTGCTAAACCTTCCGTAGAAGGTGATCTAATTATTTGTCTCGATATACCACGACAAATTATCCAGAGCTGGATTTATCAACTTGTTGTAGTTGTTGATGTTGATATTGTAGGGTTTAACGCCATTGTTCAGCACACGATAGGCTATACATGGCGGCCAATATTATCGATCGAAGAAGAAACCGGGAAAAACCCCCGGAAAGAACCACCTACCCATGAGAAGCTACTGACAAGCTTTCTCACATAGCTACATTAGCCGAATCTTAGACTCGAACCCACGCAGACAGAGGTGAGATGGCAGTGATCCGTAACGGAGAGATAGCTATTTAGACCACTCGGCCACTCGGGTCCCATGATTTATCTACTTGCGCGAAGCTGATAACGTCAAATGCTTCCGTTGTGGTGTGTCACTTCACCAGTGGGAGCAGAAATATTAGGTGTACCAAGAATATTATCGATGGTCTCCTAACTGTCATTACCTACCTTATGACTTTATTAATCTCTTGATCGATATTTTTCAACAAAACATTCGTCGTTTAAACTGGAGTTGAGAGAACACATTTGACAACAGCTTGCCATAATACAGGTCAAACGCATAGAACAATTGCATTTGTTGCGTCACGAATGTTATACCGACTGGTACTAAATGTTATACGAGAAAAGCGTTATAGCGGTTTGGCATTGATCAAATACTCAATGAATAGAGGACGGGTTTGCTACTGATTATATTTTAGTACAAGGTAGACTTACTGTAGCGAATTCCAGTGGAAGAGTTAGACGCTTACCTAACTATTTTACGTCTAAACCTGGTTCAAGATAAAATGTCTGTACTAAGTGTGACCTGAACGTTAGTGACTACACAATTTAGATTGGCCGCTGCAGTAAGATCAGATCTGTGCAGAAAGCATATGTATTTCCTCTGTAACAGAAAGGTAAAAATCTTGCTACCATGTCACGACCTTTATCATTAGTGATACAACAATTGCCGTGGAAGGAAATCAATATCACAATTTCGACATTGGTTGCATTACTAACACGTTTACGAGAAATCTATCCAATGAATCGATATCAGGGACATTCATTCAGGACAGTCCCGTAATGACATTTACACCTCTGAAAGGCCAATTGGGGAGAACCCCTGTGTGATTATGGAAAGTGTATACACTCTATAAATATTACTCAGTGTCCCATGGAAACCATACGTTCGTAACTAAAACAGTATTCAGTGATTTGTTTTCATTCCACTTTATTCCTTTGATGTGGATTTTGTAGATGTACTTAACAGTCTGGCTTTTATGTAGTGTTGCCATTGGTGTTCAATTAAAACAAATTGCAATAAACGTGTACTGAAAAAGAAAAAGAGAACAAGAAAAGAAGAACCGTTAGAGACTTGGACTGTATTGACTATTACAAAACTCTGAGAGAAAGAAAATATGTTGCATGGAAAGTCCTGCGCACTCAGTTCCAATCGAATTTACAATCAATGGATAGCCCGAAGAATACATCCGTGTGAAAAACAGTTCCTTACAACTGAACGTAACTGACAACAAAACGGAAAACACTGCTACGAGAGCCGGTGCTACTAAGAGTAGATCCCGTCAAAAATTGCATACGTTCCATGTTCACCAATGTGGATATGTACATAAATAATAACTAGTTAGCAGCAGACTGGATACTTACCCTAACCGAGCGGACCTGGAACATCTGGATGCTTGCGTCGTATGGATACCTGACACAGCGGGCCAGGACACGTTGGACGACAAAGCCGTTAAAATAGTCGGCGATCCTGATAATATGGAATTTAAAGATTGTCAAAAACATATTTCAATTATTTGCAGAACGGAGTTGATATCCTACTGAGAATTAAGCATTTGTATTTGATGTTCCATATCAATGAGCAGAAAACCATTATCCAAGACACCATGTTCTATGTACCAAACGTCGAAGTGTTATATAAAGTGGAAAATGACATCAGCCGCATCTTGAGTAGAACGACGACAATATATCCAATATCACCCGTAGAAATAAAAGAAATCTTCAACATTGCTGCAGGAATAGGATCTGATGTAGAATATTATCTGTTACAAAGGATAGTTACCAAACATTTAATCACGATACCAACGAAAAACTCATCTGATCTTTCGCTGCCATCTCTTTCGTTCAGAATAGATTGTACACGACTGAGGCTAGTAGCGACTGCAAAACTTTGTGTGCCAGATTCTTCAAAGCAAATTTTGCTCCGAAGAAGCACTTGAGTTGGTTCTTGTCACTGTACAAAGCAACGGGACAGTTCCGGGGCAAAAGGCAGCCTCGATATTTTGTATGACTATTATGCAGGAGCCTATGATTTGTAGACCTTGAATTTCAGTCCAGACCAAGGCAGCAACGATTGATATTTCCACCCTATAATATGCGCTCAACTGTGTGTGGAATTAATTATCGCTTAATTCATACTTTCATCTAAACATGAATAATGATGAAAATGTTTCAACATAATAATGTACCAAATTTAAATTAAAATGAGAATTTCGACGAAATTTACAGTTGCAATACAAAAGGGATATTGCGGTAACCACTGGTATGCCTTTCTACTTTCAAAACGTTTCTTGTTTTGTTTTCATCGATGCAAGGCTAATCTTATGGGATTATACATTTTACGTTTTTTCTTTCTGTCAGATAATTTGAGACAGAAGAGTTGCCAATTAAAGCCGATGACAATACTAAGTTGTATATTTGATCTATTGATAATTAATTACGCAGTGTCCACTTGAGGGTTCAACATGCATACTGTTGCGTTTGTGCTTTGTGAACATTGGACGTTGTTATCAAAATATACATAGATCCAATTAATATATGCATTGATTCAAACCCTTGTTTGACAACTCTGTGATTATGAGGTAAACGTAACAAATAATGTACTTTTCTCAGTTAAAAAATTAAATTTTAACTTACAAATATTATTACAAATTAGTTCGAAATGATCATTTGCGATATATTATATAACTTGGTGGTCCGATTGATGTTTAGAAATTAAATATCTCTATGTACATATAGCTTTTCATGTGCTGAAGTGATATGTTCACATGTATAATATATCATTTAAAAAAATGCACACACTATAATAGGGCATGGGAATCCAATAGTTGTTTTTAAAACATAATTAATTTCAAATTGAATCCGAAAACAGCAAATACTTCTTATATCCATTGCCACAACTATATTACGACGCTTTGTTTCACTATCTCCTTCATGCCTTACGTCACAACACAACATACCTGGTTTAATCTTTCAATGCATAATTACCACAAGCTGTATACATGTTCGTAAATGTAGAATCTGATCCCAAATAAACGCGATAGCGTGAGTCAGTGGAGATATAGCATGTAGCATGATGTCCCACCCAGTCACATTATCATTAAGCAAGGCCGACCAGTCCAAACACCTAACTTCTTAATGCTGAGCGCCAATCGAGGCAGCTGTTAGTACCATTCTTGTAAGTGTTTGGTATGACTCGGCTTGCGCTTGTGTGAGATTTGGTCATGCGGGCAAGAAAGTGATTAGAATTTGAGAACGATAACCGTTTGGGTTTGGGTGAGCTATGCTATTGCCAGTTTGATGTTTTTGAGCCTCCTGAATCAAACATGTTTCATAATGATACGATTATGTGCAAGTTGTGCTTTTCTTTGACTTAATATCATGCGCGTCAGACTCGACCTCACTTTTCGATAGATTTATTTCTAATATATCTTGATGAATTAGTCATATGGTCGGAAAGTAAAACTATGTAAGATGTGTCTTTAAAATACAATGCAAATCCTTTTGCGCCAAAAGTAAGTAGATGAAAAATGGCACTTTGTGCAGGTATATATGGTAAACAAATGAACAGTTACATAAACGATTTGGGATTTGGAATTTATGTATGGCAGAAGCATATAAATGGGGAGGGGGAGAACATTAATATATTGTTAACGTGTGCACAAACGCAAGAATTTTAAATATAATCAGTCAACTCTTGTAACGAATCGCTTCTTGGATTCAGGAGGCTCAATTACCAAAAGTAATCAAAAAATCAAACAGGCAAAAACGCAGCACACCCAAGCCGAAACCGTTATTTTTCTCGCAGTTTAGGCACTTTCTTGTCTGCATGACCAAAGCTCACATAACCGCAAACCGTTGCATTTTTCCATTTCTTAGTGTTTTATAGTTAATGACCCCAAATCGAACTGCTTCTTCCATAACAAAAATAAAAATTTGTTTACTTCTCAAGTCGTAGCAAAATGTATTTCAAGCCCTATGTGTCATTATCTTTCACGACGTTGGTCTAAACATTACAGTTCTCATCTAACGTCAAAGCTTTACCTATCTAAAATATATCCACCATGTACAAACACCATATACAAACACCATATACAAACACTACTCAATAATGAATATTCAGCCAAATGGAAACTCTTTGTAAGGTGTTGGATTGGTTTCGAATTAACATCTTTCAACGCCAATTTCGGCCTAAATGTATATACTCATATCATATACACACCGTCATTCTATTAAATGTGCTTAACAATTTTCAAACCTTTTCATGAGTATAGTCTGGATAATACTTTAGGCCAAGACCCACTAAAAGCCTTTATGGACGAGAAGTTCAAAACTGTCTTTTATAACAAAAATCCTAAAACGATATGATTTATGTTTTCCAATATTTGGAAAGATAAATAAAACATTTGTACATCCAAACACTAGAGATGTGTATTTTAAAACCATTCATGATAGCCTTGCCGTCTATTATAATATTTTTGAAAACTAATTTCTCAATTAAAGTTATGCATTTTTGCAGATCTATCTAAATTGTGGATCATGTTTTAAAAAATGTAAACTTGTGTATCCCCTACAATATCTAGTCCTAAAATTGTTGAAGATACTAACAGGAAAATCTTTCAAAACCTTTTACACTTTCATAAAATTCAGTCTCTTTTCCGAAGGATGCTTCCATCCAAAAACATAGATACAAGTAGGATATATGGATCAAATGTATACGTACAAACTATAATAATAAAGCAGTAACTAGTGACACACTCCTGTCTTTCATTATATCTCGACTCAAATGTGGAATGAAAGCTGATGTTTTCCAGATTAAATCTTGTTCACTTTTATTGATAAATAGTATATGAAAGGACTGTTTTGTTCCCTATATAATTTTGAGTTAGTAATCGATATTAGACTAGAATATGAATAAATATTTACCATTCATACTTTAATCCATTGAATAGCATCACTCCTTTATAAATGTCCAAGTGTACAATAGTACTTATAGGTTTATGCACCAGCACAAATTCACTTTCTACAGTAATACAGATACATTGAGCATCACACATTTTTCACATCTTTTCTACAGTTATTTTAACTTCGTTGTTATTTTGTTTAGAAATTACATTTAACGGTTGTTACAATACGATCATTTTTTTAAATTCTAATACAAATTGCACACATGCCTAAAGATCTGCACGTTGACAAGAAGATTGCATTTGCTGGAGTAGCATTGCATTTACAGTTTATATCTTACATATGGGGTTTGTTCTGAATTCCATACCTTATGTTTTCACACTTGTTGCTTGTCGTTAAAACAAATGCAATTTTATGAGTAGTGTCAATAAATATGTTGTGCACTTCACACACGCACACCCACACATACACACACACACACATATATATATATGTATATATATATATATATATATATATATATATATATATATATATATATATATATATATATATATATATATATATATATATATATATATATATATATACAGACACAAAATAAAGTCTAAATAAAAGGAAACAACTATTTGCAATCGTCATCATAATTATATTTCGTACAGAGGGTACTATATCTATTTAATATCCTTCGCAAGCTCGTAATTATACGATTATGTGTAAGTTGTTTCTTCTTTGACTTAATATTGTGCTCGCCAGACTAAACTTGACTCTTCGATAGAAGAGTTTCTAATATATCTTGATGATGAAAAACTGACAAGTTCCCTCTACTTCTCTCGATCATGTGCCAATGATTGTGTCTCCGCAAAACTTTTCATGGTAAATTATATGATGATGTCAGTCCACTTTTGTTCTGTGTACCTATCCTTCTGCCACCCTAGACCATGCCCTGCAGTACTGTTATGTAATTAATCTGTGGCAACTCTGACCGCGGTTTAAGGAAATATATTTATCATCGATATAAAATCTATTGAAACATAAGCGAGCATCGATGATCTTAAATGTCTAAACTGTGGTGATTCCCTATCAATATAACTTACAACTAATTACTTCCATTTGACAAAAGAGCTGTTTCTTTACCTATACACGTATTCTTGCGTGAGGTATCGTTGGTTATAAAATCGAGTTCAGCATCATCTATAATTAATCATGTACAATGTCTTTTGTGATCATATGATCCTCCTTGAGTAAATGTACTAGTAATTGTTCTGCGAAGAACCTTCGCGATTGTTTCCTTGTTGTTATTTGTGATCTTGGGTATAGTATTAAAAACAATAAGTAAACTCGTTTTTACCGAGATGAGGGCAATTTTCTTTGATCTCTCTGATTACAATTTTTACGTATTTTAGAATCAATCATATATCGTAATAAAACTATAGGTGCCTATTATTTTCTTCTTAAAGATGTCTACCAAACCAGACGTACCAAATCGAGTGTAAATTCTCAGCAAATGCAAATGCCTCTTTACAAGCAAAGCTTGTAAGCTTAAAATCCGGTAAGGGTCTGTTTATCGATGCTCTTGTCGTTTCGTCTGTGGGATGTCCAAACCGCGTCAAGTATTCATGACATTCTCCGTAATCAAGAAAACCTCTTGGATAATACGCTGACATATCCACTGAAATAACGTCGTTGTAATCATACTTAGTGTTCCACAATCCACTGTGACCATATTAAGCACACCTAAGTTTAACGTCTTTAAAGAATCCCAAACGTGTTGGTTTCCATGAATTCTTTTCTATGGCAAGATGATCAGCAACTGATGTTAGTGGCAATCTTTTATTCAGTAATTATTCAGCAGTGTCAGTCTGTGATGAAAATTGCTTCGCAATATTTTTAATTTCTTCTTGGACGAGAGATTTTAAACGAAACATTTCGCCGTTAGGTCTTACAAATTGATCATAGTTTTCATCATCTGTCAACTTACTTAATTGTGCGAAACAATCAAATATATCATTTATCAGCAGACTTGGCGAGCCCACCTTTTTGCTGAAACGTCAGTTGCTTAAAAAATAAAGCTTCTTTCAAAAACTGAAAAATATAAGGTCAATAACGCAAACAAAAGTCTCTAACTGACCAACACTTTATCTAATTTGGTAAGTCTATTTGTTACTTTATGAGTCATTGATGGGTTTTTTTCTCTCCAAGTTTTTAATGTTTATTTTACCTATATGACGTCTCACTGAGGTCGAACCCTCTTTTCTGCTGTTTAGGTTTCAGTAATACAATAATTTCCATATCAATAATGCCACCAGCTAATGAACCTTACACAGCTAGATTAGCTGCTCGATAGCAGCTAGAAGCAATCAAGAAATTTCTTCCTGTTTGTAACTATGTCCGGCAAAAACTGCAGCAAGGACAAGAATCACAAGTTGAATATGCAGCAAGGAACAGGACAATTATTGAAACCTGTTACATAAGTGACTGCAAGATTTGCAATGGCTCCCGAAGGTCTTCTTCCAACGTTATAACAAACTGCTTAACAAACTGAAGAAATAGCGAGAAGAACTAAACAAACAAAAAAGATTGTACGAGGTCTTCAAGTTGAAATAGCTGCCGCTCAACATGAATACGATATTGACGAGGAAGTAATAACAACGTCAAGGGGTAAGAAGCGATTTAGTTTTATTGAGCAATTTACTGAAAATAGTATACATGATATAAATAAACATGATGGTGGTTTAGCTGCTACAAGTTTTCCCAAAGAGATAAATATTTAAAACAAGAATAAAGTAAGTGTGTAATAGTCAAAAGTGATATAAATTGATTTTTTGTTTATAAAACCAAAATAAATTTCAAATGAATAATATTGATCAGGTGTATATTTGTTGCAGTAGAATAGAACAATATTTCGAAACGTTAAAAGAGAAACAATAAAGAAAACCACTAAAACTGCCGACGTTAAAATCGTCTCAACCAAAACCAAGTGAGCAAGAACCTTCAAATGAACCTCCTTCACCGCAACATGAAACACCACGATCTCCTTCACAAATTTCCCACTCAGCAACACTCTTCAGTTGAGTATCCAGAATGAATTTATATTAAGAATACATGTTCAACTAGAGGTATTGAATATATCATAGAAGATTATAATGATGCAGTATTGATTGCAGCAAAGGGGTACAATGAAATATCAAAATATGTAAAACCTTAATTTGTTAATTCCTGGAAAAGTGAAGATGATTGGATAAAATATGTATGTTCTGTACAAACAAAATATACCTTTTACATCAGACAGTGATTATTCTAAATTTATCAGTGATGTAAGAAAACAAAAGAGATTTATTGAAATATATCCTGAAGAAAATTTGTACGATATCCCTGATACTGGCGCTACTGGAAGTGGTCTCCTGACAGTCAAAGGAAAGTGGTCTTGTCGCTTGTCGTAGCAATGATCTTCTGACGTACATCGATTGAAGGAAAACTAGCATAAAATAATTATCCAGAATTTATTAATGAAATATCTGATATTTGACAGCGATTATTTCCCGGTGGCATCATGGACATTAATGTATATCAATCTCTCATCGATGCAATTACCGATTATTATTATTATTATTCTTATTATTATTAATATTATTATTATTATTATTATTATTATTATTATTATTATTATATTAGACATTTAGATCACCGCGATTAGATAAATAAATGACAAATTAGGTAATTATACATAATGCGAAACATGGACTAATCATGGTCAGGGTAGTAAACTCACTATTATCAAAGTACAAAGCGTTCTACAATGATGGACCCGGTTATGTTGTTCAAGGTTTATTTTCAAGGATAGCGCCAAAACCAATATCTATTGCAAACAATTGAGAATGGAATATGTTGATCTTGTTCGTGAAAAGATTCCTGACGCGATTGGTGATATTGCTGTTTAAGTGTTTTCTCGGCTATCAAAGAAAGACTAGCACGATTAATACAACGAAAATAACAACCACTAGTAAAATTGGCCCAGAGAGTCATACCATCGAATGAAGATAAGCCACCAAATGTCCGTAAAAAATACAAATCATGCAGCAAATAAGAAACTAGCATAGTTTGCTGGTGAAACAGAAGTAAATATAGCCGCAAATGTAATAGCGGGAAGTGGTCTTCGTGTTCTCTTGGCAAAGTCAAGGCCACCATGATTTAGATCATGAATTATTATAATAAAATATTTAAACAGGTATCCAATCCAGAATTGGACATAGACGAACAAGAACTAAAAGGCGAATCGATACGCGATTTTCAATACTATTTTTTTATGACGCATGACAGCCAGATCATCGTGGAAGAATGGAACTACAAGTTCAGGATACAAGTAGATATTTCTTACCCGCTGATTCATTTATCGAAGTAGAAGGAGAACTTGTAACAAACGTTGCATCTAATATACCATATGAGGCTGATATCAGAGTTGGTTTTGTTAAGAATGATATTATGGCATCATATAGAAGTGCTGCATATATGATGGAAAGAGATGGAAATAATTCTGGATAATGTTGACGTTGTTACAATAATAATGGGTTTAGCAAGATATTCAGATGATTATACAAGATCAGCAGGCCCGACAATGATATTTTCCAAAGACATTACTGACTCTCCTGATGATCGATTCATGCGCAATGCTACTCATATTTTTGGATTTTGCAGAAATGTTAGAAAAGTCATTTTCGGAGCTGAGCATATGGTTCTACTTGTACGAAAAGGTGATGACAACGTTGTAATCTGGCTACCTGTCGCGATTACTGTTGGTAAAGTAATAATATAAAAACTTTACTTGCGGATGTCAATAATGACTCCAACAAATTCTGAATAAATTAAATCACTTGCTTTATTGATCAAGGCAATAAATTAGCATTATCATGGTTATCAGTGACAACATATAGTGTTCAGAGCGCAATGAATGTTTTTTAATACCTGAGATATAGCATCACAACAAGGTGGTTCTGCACAACGACACATTTATTGCACTACAAAATGTTGCACGAGTAAATACTCAGAAATAAAGTATAAAAATATTTTAGTGACTTGGAGTTACTGAAGTTTCCTTAAGAATAAACGGATAACAAGAACCATCTGAAGATATTTTACTTAATTGTGAACAAAATTATATAGCACGTGTTTAACATCGTATGTTGACATTATGGGACGTGATCAAAATATAGATAATGGTTTGCAAATATCACTACTAGATATTTAAAATCTATACCCGATCTATTACTTTTCGCTGGAACATTTTGATTTAGCTAGACATTCTTTAGATGATATACACTTCCTTGCTCGCGTAAATAGAGATGTTGGTCTTATTGCTAATTACAGAGGAATTACTGTTATACTCAGCAATAAACAATGTAACTTGAAGTTGTTGGCGGTAGAATGAAAACTATTGATGTCCCAGTGGAAAACATGTAACTGTTACAATGTATAAATAAATCACTCATGATAATAATAATAATAATAATAATAATAATAATAATAATAATAATAATAATAATAATATAATAATAATAATTTTAATAGTAATAATAATAATAATGTCATATCTCATGTTTGTGCCAGTTTGACTGGGGGTCAAAGTAAAAAGATTCAATTAAAAAATACTGGAACAAAAAATCACTAGAAAAAGCAAAGTCAAATCAAATCGCAACTGGTCCAAATAAATTTTAATTTACACAACGTCAACTTAAGCATTTTAATAAAGCCAAACAATCAAATACTGGCGTCACGTTTGATCTTTCTTCGGGAGCATTCAACATATTTTAAAGCAGGTCTTATATTTCCGCTTCATGCCGCTATGTCAGCGTTAGTTTCCGCAGCCGCACCTGCAGTTGCAAAGGCAGCAGCACTTGGTCCTGTCGTAACCACTGCTGAAATTTCACTTAAGAAAAAAATTGGAACGGGATTAAAGAAAAAGGGAAGGGTATCTGACAAACATGAATCCCACATTAGTATGGAAAGTATCTGAGACTTCCAGGAACAGTTCGTTAATATAAAAAGCAATAATTTTTCACCGATGTCAAATTTTGATTCAATTAATGCCCTTACAAAACTAACTCTCAAGAGTAAGAAGTGTTTTTTTATGCGTGACCACTTACCAAAACAGCCAAACAATGTTGAAACCAAACAATCAACCCATGGAGAGTGCAAAACAGCAAACGCCACAAATGGTGAGATGGTGTGCATGTCTGTTGATAGATCTAATGCTATATAAGCTAACTAATACTTAAGAATCCTAAAGTAGCTTATGTAATTTTGCGTGGTTTATTTCATGTTGTATTTTTAACAATTATTATCGATGGTAAATTCTAGATGAAGCAAGAAACCTCATAGTTTCATATATAAATATAAGGATAATGTTTCATAAAAAACAACGAAAACGAAACAAGCAAAATATAGTTATTTAAAAGTGAAACTAGTTTTAAAATACAAGAATTATTTAAACTTTCTACACAGAGTCATGATCTAGTTATTTCCCTTGATATTAATTGGAATATATTATTAGACTTAATTAATGACTGTCATTGACGAAATCTTTCCCTGTCTTACAATGAGTTGTACCCCATAGTGTTATAATATACTCAGTAAGATACATTAGTTTCGAAAATACCGATTTGGTTATACATGTATTCAGCAACAGGATGGGGTTGGGGGTGGGGGAGAACAATCCCAAAAATGTAATTAGTTATAAACAATTACGATACATGGAGATAACTCTATTAGCTTAGTGAATCAGTGAAAGAGTTTTCTCCCTTAAAAAATGCTCGAACATTACAATAACAGGTAATGGAATACAAATATTAAAGCTAACAAACAAACAATTAAATCAAATATAGATTAAATCAAATATAACATAAGCAATATAAAATAGGAATCCTAAAATTCGATTGTTAACCTGTGGTGCTAGGCCATAATTTATAAAATAAAACAATCATTTCAGAATGTAAACTGTCAAACATGTTTAGGGAAACAACTCAAAACTTGCTAAATCACCGGCAGTTCAAATACCGACTTCTAAGATAATTATAACGTCAAAGGTTTGGGTGCAGTCCTACGACAAAGGGTTTTTGGTCGACGCAAACTGAGCAGGATTCTGCAGGCTGTTTTCATCACCTTGTCAACTAAATCAAACAGTACTTTTAATCTAAACATTTTCTCCACTAGTTCTGTTGCAAGATACTTCCAATTTTAGGGCTGGAGGTATACGCACCATGTTGACCGATTCTGCGCGTCTGGTAATTCTGGGCAACGATACATCATTTCTTAAACATATGATCACGTGCTACTATGGTCCAAAATCCAGAAAGAACAATCGTACTTTAATTAGGAAATGTGATATAAAGTGCAAAAGAATATCTTACGTTTTGACTCGAAAGCCAAATGAAAATATGATTGGCAGTGGTAGATGGTTTATCTACTCGAGAAATGGACTCTCCCACCCATCCATAAGTCTTCTGCTGCCTTGAAGGTCGGTTTTGGTTAGTCAAAAGCTAAGGGAGTAAACCCTATTATACAATTTGCAGTGGAGACACTACGTCAGCTGGATGAAACAGGGTAGAAACTGGTAGAATGGGCTACTTCCGTAGCAGCAGAGGGGGCGAATCAGACGTCTTTAATTGGGGTAGATTTTAAGCAAAATAGTTTAAGTCTCCTTTTGCCAAATGGAGCCTTAACGATTTTAGGGCCCTATTTGTCAAATTAAGGGGAACCCGAGGGTGCAAAAACCTCTAAAAAAAATCTTCGTCGCCGCCCCCGTTGCTGCTATGAATTACCAATTTTTTTAGGATGAAAATCTTTTTAAGATTTCACAAACAGACTAATTTTTAGAACCTCACCTTGTAAATGAATTAGATTATTGGACTGGTCAATGAGTTTGAAATTAATTCTCGTTAATGAATCATTGTGACATCGCATATAGACTGGATTAACCGGAGACTCAATTATTAGAAATCCGGGTGGAGCTGTTGGTGCAAATGAATATATAATATATCCCTGCTGAGCTTGATTTGATCGTTCTAGATTTATTTGATAGCTTCCTTCGATAACATCACATACTAAATTGAGCGCAATTACCGAGGATATATTCACGTTGAACGGAGCGATATGTCTACCCCCGCGTTCTGGGTCATTATTATGTTTGAGGATTTTTATTTCCGGTGATGTTGTTATCTCCATGCATCATGAATTATTTTAAAACCAACATCGATGGTGTCACTGAGAAGTTTTGTTAGTTCTGGTACGTTATATCCGGGTAGTTTGAATGTTGGAATATCTTCTATGCGTATATTAAACTTTGTTGCAATGTCGGTTCTCGTTTTAGGATAATCTTCCGTTAATATCACTTGAATAATTTGTAAATTAAATGTTTTCATATCATCTATGATTTTGTTACATGTTTCTACAACGCTGATAAATTCATCTGGGGTGAGAGAGCCGGATTTAAGAGATATTAACAACAATGACAAAATCATTATCCATCGCTGTGAAATTTTTAGTGATTTTATCGTAGTTGGGTATATGATATCCTATTAATCGTGTACCATGTTCTGGTTCTTCGTATAGAAGATCAAAAAATTCCAGAGGGATGCGGTAATCTTAATAACTCTTTATTAGATTATTGGGTTTTATCACGTCGGTGACATAATCAGATTTTTTTGGTTCGGGTATATTAATGGGTTCCTGTCGAGGTGGTATCTCAGGCCATCCCAGTATTGTTCTAATAGAACTCTGATAAATATCTACGACATAATCAGGTGATTTTATCTCAATCGCAGACGATAACGTCGGCTCGTGAACCGTTATAGTGATTTTCGATTTTGCTCCAGTAATTGATTTTATTCTACGCGCTAATTCAGCATTGATTTGTTCAATTTGGTATGACCCTGTTGGTATTGAAACAACGTTCCAGTATGGAGTCCCGTCGGGTTCATTCTTACTCGCAAACACCAAAGAATTATTCGGTTGTTGACCACCAAATGATTTTGATCTGATATTTGGCCAGCTATGGTATACTCGTAATTTTGCCAGCGCTATCTCCTTCACGGGAATCGGAGAAGGGAAATTCACACTGAATTCAGGATTCGTTGATGTTATTGAGATCATGCTTGTTTGTACTGGGTTTGTGTTCTCTACTAATCGTTGAAGTAGTTCTTGAGGTGTTGTCATTGTTATTATACTCATGTTGTATTTCTAATTTTGACATCGCGGAATCATAAATACTTACCATGACTGAGAACTCACTATCTGATATCGTTGATGTTATTGAGATCATGCTGGTTTTCGGGTTTGTGTTCTCCACTATTCGTTGAAGTAATTCCTGCGGTGTTGTCATTGTTATTATACTCATGTTGTCGCTCTAATTTTGACATCGCGGAATCATAAATATTTAGCATCGCTGAGAACTCACTATCTGATATAATTGTATCATCGAGCGACGACGATATCATCGAGGATAATTGCGAGTATGCGGTTGATACAACATGAAATTGAAATATGTTGTCTTGTAGTTTGCGTTGGCTGCATGATGATATTTTTTTGTTATTATCGAAATTATTCCCGCGATTGTTGTCGCCGCGGATATACAAATAGGAACAGCTATTGGAGCAATCATTGTCACCGAGGATAGTATTATACCAGCTCCGGTGATTACACCACTCACTGAGTACATGGTAACATCAACTGCGGTGATTCTTCGTTGGTATTTTTTTTTATTTTCATTGCATACTCCTCAGTGAGAGTTTTGAGTTTAGTCTGAAACTCTCTGGCCTGATCATAGCGATATTGCGATGATGAAATCGTTGATGTCATCGTTTTTGGAAATGTCAGTGTTGAAATGCTAGCATTTCCAGAATTAATCATCGCCCATACTTGCTACAAATTCTATCATCCATATTATTGGTAATCTAACTCTAACAACTCCAATAGACGATAACACAAAAATATGCCAAGTGGAATTTGCATTAATTCGCTGTGTTATTGTATGTACAGCGGTTTGATCATCACCGATACCACCATAATTATCTCCAATATTAAAATTATCTCCGGCAAATATAGTTAACGTAAATCGATAAATACCTGATACGGTTGGAGTAAAATCTATTCGATCATTAGTGTCTTTGATCCAATCGAGAGTTCCACGGGCAACAACATACACGACATTGTCGATATCCGCTGCGGAGTGTGGAATTTTTACGTTATCGAGTCGTTCGACCTTTATTTGAAAATCATCTTTGATAGCGTCGATTGTTATTTTACTATCCTCGATATATTTTTTAATATCAGCGATTTCATTAAGTTTTTTGATTATTTCCGAATATGTAGTTGACACTTTTTCAGATGTTGTTGTTGTATAAAAATTATCATTGAGGTCATAGATGACCTTTTGATCATCAATAAACGAATTAATTTCAGCGAGAGAAGGCGTAACTACAATCGGGGATCCAAAGAACTTATTGATGACATTTTTGCGAAATTGGTTATAATTTTTTACATGATCGTCAAATTCCTTATCGTAGTTGGCAACTGTATTTGTGATTGTTGACATAAATATGCCGGGTTTAAGTTTACCCTGATCGGAAAATAACGCAACGGTGTTCACGATTGCGTCTCATTGTTTAACCAAAATATCATCCAGGGAAACATTTCTAGTTTTCAATTTACCCTGACGATCTTGAAAGACAACTATTTCCCCGGGGTCAACACTTGCTAGGTTCATCGTCTCAGCTATTTCATCTTCGATTATTTTTTTATACCATCGGTTGCAGTGCCATCGGGTTCGGGTTTCTTCAGCGCTGATAGAGGTCTTCCCAAAATATCAATCATGTTATTGTAAAACTCTTTCTCTCTCTAAAATCTTCGATTTTCGCCAGCGATTACTCGTGTATTCATTTACGACAACATGTGGTGGTTTTCCAGATGTTGAAATAGCGTCAAGGACATTTAATACTTCGCTGCCGCATATTGGTTGATCATTCATTTGTTGTGTTGGTAGCGTAGAATACCAACGCCTCACTTTGTGAGTTTTAAAGCGATTTATATAACGAATAAATTCCTTCGGCGGTGCTAATACATATGAATCGAAATAAACAATCCCACGTGGATCAATCGCGTATGCAACCCAGTGAGTTCCAGGTCCGGTGCTGTTATCGAGAAAAATAATACCGGTTTCAAAGCTGTTTGGTTTTGCCGGCAACTGATCTTTCATAAAGACACCTCTGAAATTTTTTATGGCCAATTTTTTAGCAGCATCGAGTAAATCAAAATTGGACATGGGAACCATAGGTTCCTCAGTCAAAGATTTGTGAGTTAGTAAACCGTTCCTGGGATTCTCAGGCCTGATCCGTGAACGGATCTCCCTCTGTACCATGAATACGGGGTTCCCGGTAGTCTTAGACCCTTTAAATTTGTTATAACCCTGCCCAGTTGCTTTCTTTGGTGCTGCCATTCCTGCTGCAGTACCAACGGCTCCTAACGCCGCCGATTTAGCCACCGCTGGGGCAGCCGCGCCAATCAACGCTGGAATAGCAGCTAACAACGGGAATATACCGCCGGTTGTAATCATGTTTTTAATCGCGGCTGCAGAGAGAGTGATCTGAACGCCTTTTTATCCTTGAACGCATCATTGAAGTGTTTTACTTGGCGAGTCGTCAGCGACAATTTATTCGCCCCGCCAGTTATCTGATTGTGTTTCAACGTGATTGTGGTTCCAAATTTTTTAGCCGATTCTGATTGCAATTTCTTGAGTTGACCTGAGGTCAATGTAACACCGATATGACTGTATGACATTATACAATAACAGATTAATTCTAAATCGCAAAGCGATTCAATGGAAAAATCGAGAAAATCGTTTACGATTTCAACAAGGATTTTCAGCTTACATATTTTCCACTGGCGCATCTACCACTCTCATTCTTCCGCCAACACCTTCGAGTTGCATTGATTTGTCACTGAGAATGACAGCAACCGCTCTATAATTAGCAATAGCACCACGAAGCACATTAGCTCTAAAGTGTATATCAACGATGGATTGTCTTGTTAAATCAAGATGTTCCAACGAAAAAAAATAGATCGGATATAAATTCTTAAAATCCAATTGTGATATTTGCAGACCAATATCGACATTTTGATCGCGTGCCATAAATGACAACAACCGATGATACACGCGAGCAATATGATTTTGACCGTAATCAAGTTGTACATCTTCAGTTGGTTCCTGCTGGCCGTTTATTCTCAGTGAGACGTCTTTAACACCTAATTGATCAAATATCATATGGCTGAAACTTTGATCGCAAACACGTGTGTTATCCTGTAACGCAATAAATATATGACGTGGCGCAGCAACGCCTTGTTTTGATGCTAGGTTCCACGTAAATAACCCGTTAATATTTGATTGTTTAACATCTGTACTTACCGTTAGCCAACTTAGTAATGATTTTCCTCCTTGGTCCATAAATGATAGTAATCGTTTTCTGCGGTGATTGATGGAGTCAACACTGCCATCCACAGTGATAGTTTTGTTAAAATGACATTACCAGCATCAGCATCTGGATTTTCAGCATCTGCTGAAATCCTCCAAATTGCGTCATTGTCATCACTCTTTCGCACGAGTGCTACTGTATGCTTTGCTCCGTAGATAACTTTTCGAACATTTCTACAGAATGCAAATATATGATGCAGTGGAATCGCGCATGAAAATGATCTACGCGCTCCTCTCAGCATTAATATACGTGTTTCAGCCCCTAGATTGAAATTAGGATCAGCATTTATGATCATATTCTCAGCATCAACATTGGCAGTATTAACCTGATTTCTTGGTTGTCTTACAACAAATTGATTTCCTCCAGCGGTATTTTTAACATCCTTTGCAAACATCATAGAAGGACCCGTGGATCTTGTATAATCATCAGAATATCTCGCTAACCCGATTATTATTGCAGCCACATCAACATAGCGATCTATCGACTCAATCTCTTTTCCATCGATGAGATATTTTGCACTCTCGAATAACGCCATGATACCATTATTGACAAACCCAACTTGAGTACCAGCTGGATACGGTGCTGGTACAGCAGGAGTATCAGCAGCTGTTACAAGTTCTCCTTCTACTTCGATAAAAGCTTCAGCGGGTAGAAAATATTTACTGGTATCATGAACTTGAAGTTCAATTCTTGATCGACTATTTGAGTTTTTTGCATGATAGACGTAATATTGATAATCGCGTACAGAATCATCCTTGCGAACTGGGTCGTCTATATCAAACGCTGGATCAGGTAACCGTTTGAACATTTTATTCTATTTATCAAAGTCTAAATCGTAAATGGAAATGGAAAATTCTTCGAATTTTCACCTACGAATTTTCACCTACGGATTTTCATCGTCGACGGCGACGACCTTGTCGTAAGCCACTTCCCGCTATCATATTTGCGATGTTGCTTTGGTCGTTGGTGTATGACGGAGTCACCAGCGATGCTAGTTTCTGTTCTACTGCGTTATTTATTATTTTACTAACCCGTGCAGGCATTTCCGCTATAGATGGCAGCGGTCCCGGTTTTGAAAATCCTTTGGATTTTCCCCGTCGAACTAGCGCTGTTATTTTATCCTTCTCGGCTTTTCCGGCAAGATCTCCAACAGCACTAATACCCTTATCACGAATAACATCAATTGCTTTCATTCCTAATTGTTTAGCCAACGGCATCACTTTTGGGGCCATTCTTGCAAATAACTCCGCAATTGTATCACCGAGACCATCACCATACTACGCTCTATAAACTGGAAATCGTGAGTTTACCACGTAGACGGGGGTTGGTTTGTCATGGTTGTAGTGTATGATCATCTTATTATTAAAACACTAGTGTTTTCAATTGCTAGTAATTTCTAAATACTAGTGTTTTCTAATCGTAAAATCGTAAACCATTTTCATTGCTAGCAATTTCCAATCCAAAGGATTTTCAGTCGCTGTAATAATCACTAGGATTTTCCACTAACTCTTCAATGAAATCTAGGTATGTTTTGATATCCGTGATACCGCCTTGAAATAACCGCCTGCAGATATCAGCTGCTTCATTAATCAGTTCCGGGGAGTTATTTCCAGCTCGTTTTCCTCCGATGAGAACTTCTAATGTTATATCGCTGAGAACATTGCCAGGACAACTAACTAGACTTAAAAATCTTCGATTGGAATCTCTGGAAATTGCTGGCAATTTTTGAGATTTAGAAAATCCCTCCCCGCTACTATAACCAGTTGCTGCATCCATTTTTTCTAAATCCGTTTCTTGTAAGTAACTAAGATCTTCATCATCATCATCTCGAGTCGAAGCTTGGGGTGGTTTTTAGGCGAGAAAGATATTTTCTTTGAAGGTTTCTGTCGCTTTCCTTGTAATTTTTGCGGTTTTTGTTGTTGTTTTAGTTCTTCATATTGTTTATACACTGTAACCACCGCATTGATATTATCGGTATCAATTTGACTTGTTTTAGTTTTGATTATGTAGAATATATCAGCCCAATGAGTTATACTCCTAACATACTTATGATGTTCTGGTTTCAACATTTTTTTTTCTGTTTTCATAAGTCGTAACAGTAAGCTTAGGAATTTCTGTTAGTTTAGTCTCATCAATTGCCACTAACCCTTCCTCGTTAAATCTCACGCGTAAATCATCTACTGTTCTTTTTAATTTAGGTAGTTCATCACCGTGGAGTTTTGTACAGCTTGTTTTGTTTGTTCAGTTTCCGCTGCTATTTGTTCAAGTTCACCAATAAGAGGTTTTCCCGTAGTCTCGGGATCATCTCCCCATATAGCACCCTATACCCCCTTCGTTGCCGTGGTTATTGGTTTAAACTATTCTTCAGATCCCGCAACAAAATCAGTTTGTAAACTCTGTCTAGCTTGCAGTTTATTCCTGACAGAGTCGCGGATTGGTATATACTTTTTGAATGCGACTAGTCTTTCACGAGTCAATCGGGTCGTTAATGCTTCATTAAACATTATTGAAATCGTAAACAAGTTTCCAATTTGAATCTCGAAGAGATTTTCATGTATGAAAATCAAAGATTTTCCCAGAAATTGCCAGCAATTTCCAGAGATTTCAATCTAAATGCAGTGATTTTGTTAACATAGAAAATCGACCATTTGACCGTAAAATTTCTTTGAAATTTTCAACTGAAACCAGCAGAGTTTTTAGTGTATTTTTTGTAGTTTTTTAGTCGCTTTTAGTCAGTTTTTGTGATCTTTTTATGATTTTTTTCTCAAAGTCATTCCTAAGAGGAAAAGTTTACGTGAAATCCCATGCAAAATCGACCATTTGACCGTAAAATTTCTTTGAAATTTTCAACTGAAACCACTTAAAATCAGTCAAAATCAGTCAAAAAATAGTCAAAATCAGTCAAAAAAACTGCCAAAATCAGTCAATAACGACCAAAATCAGTCAAAAACGACTAAAAAAAATATTTTACTATGAAAATTTCAGTAATAAAAAAATATTTTACTATGAAAATTTACAACTTTGTTGTAGTAAAACACTTATCATCGTCCATGGACGCATACATGTTTGTAGTACTCAAAGTCATTCTTGAAATCTTTAATTTCAGTGAAAATGTCTACGAGAAATCCCATGCAAAATCGACCATTTGACCGTAAAATTTCTTTGAAATTTTCAACTGAAACCACTTAAAATCAGTCAAAATCAGTCAAAAATAGTCAAAATCAGTCAAAAAAACTGCCAAAATCAGTCAATAACGACCAAAATCAGTCAAAAACGACTGAAAAAAATATTTTACTATGAAAATTTCAGTAATAAAAAAATATTTTACTATGAAAATTTACAACTTTGTTGTAGTTAAACACTTATGATCGTCCATGGACGCATACATGTTTGTAGTACTCAAAGTCATTCTTGAAATCTTTAATTTCAGTGAAAAAGTCTACGAGAAATCCCATGCAAAATCGACCATTTGACCGTAAAATTTCTTTGAAATTTTCAACTGAAAACAACAGTCATTTTTGGTCGTTCTTGTCGTTTTAAAGTCGTTTATGACTGATTTTGGTTATTTTTTTGTGATTTTTTTATGATTTTTTACTCAAAGACATTCTTATCTGAAAAAGTCTACGAGAATTAACAGAAAATCGTCCATTTGACCGTAAAATTTCTTTAAAATTTTCAACTGAAACCGCTTAAAATCAGTCAAAATCTCTCAAAATCGACTAAAAAAAAATATTTTACTTTGAAAATTTACTGCAGTAATGAAAAAATATTTACTATGAAAATTTATTCCAGTAATAATGAAAATATTTTACAACTTCGTTGTATTAAAACCGTCCATGGTGTGTAGTAAGTATTTTACTAACAATTATCCGAAAGAGGTTTTTCATTTTGTTCAGTTAACAATCTTATATTTCTGACTTTTGAATTAATCGTCCTTTTTATTTCGTATTCCTTTCCTAATTGTTTTCTTATTTTTTCTACGATAGAGAATAACGGGACAAACTTACTGACGTCGTCACATCATAACAAGGAATCGCGAATTGAATTCTGAATTCGTTTTATTAATGCATATTGTTTGTGCAGTACATATTTGTTATTGTTAGCGCCGTTTTCAATATCCTGGAAGTCGGACATAATTTGATCGCAGTCTAAATTATCCGATGTGTAAATCCCCTGAGATTTCAAAACTAAAATTTCCGTTATTACATCATTGATATTTTGAGAATTCATATTACTGATAATTATATTCTTCTAATATGAAAAATGGACGTCTATGCATAAACGCATTGAATTTTTTGTCCGGTCTTTTTTGAAATCGCAGATCGATAAATTCCCTCTGCGACGCATTGAACAGACGGTGGACAAATATCGAATTACTTACCAGCCTTAGCTTTTGATTGAAATACTATTTCCTCGTTATTTGTTGTGTTAAAAGATCTTACAGGTCTTTTCCCTATTGATTTATAAGTACCAGTTCTCCCTCGTTTGAAATTTTCACTTTGTATAACAGCTTCCAGATTTGATAAAAAATTGTCCTTAACATTGGAATGAATGTGATCGATAACAAAACCATCCTTGATCAATCCATGGAAACATTCATACACGAAACGATGGCAGTAATATGTCTTCTTCCCAGCGGAAAACCACCAATACCCCTGATTATTCACAACACCAACTGGCTTCTTGAATATACGGTTTCTGACAATACCATCACTGGATGCTTCATAGTTTGCAATCAACGGATGCGGTCTGAATTCTTGGTCCATTTGTATATTAATACTATTAGTCTAATTAATTGTTTGGTCTAATGATTACATTTGGAAATCTTTCGATGTAGTCTTGTAGAGTTTTTACGACTTTGTCGTTGACTCCGTCAAGGTCATTGATGGAGTTTTTGATGGAGATTTTAACCCTCTTATCATAATAACGCTTCATCACTAAGAATCGCTTACCACCGCAACTCAGACATAACTGTGATTTTCCTCTAACCCCAACCCCACATCGTATGCAGGGTAGCGGACCAAGGCTTCCACGTCGAAAGCTTTGCATATGATATCCACAGAACTCCTTTCTGCATGATTTGTTACACGGGGTTGTTGATCAAATCATGAGCAATTTTCAATGATTTATTATATCAAATCCTTCTATTTAAATACTTGTTTTAATTATAGCATGAAGGATTTTGAGAGATTACCGAACATTACGCCTTAAAAAAATGCTAAATTCAATCTCGATAGAGTCTCTGATACACCAAAATGTAAAATTCGTGATAGAACCATGATAACTAAAATTCGTGATTGTTTTAATGAATTCAAGCGTGATGGAGCATCTCACTGTTGGTCGACATTTCGAATCAGTGGTGAAGTTGATGCTACCATGAACGATAAAAACGCAGCATTGATAATTTCACATTTTCGAGAAAGGTATTTTTTTTAGAGTGAAATTCATTATTTGTTCAGACACCGGAGATTGGATTATTCGTGATAAATTTGAACCCATCTTGAAGGATAAAAAAACTGTCACTGTGAGTCAAGATTCCAAACCAGGAATTTTGACTGGAATTGACAAACCGTATTACGAGAGATCTTATCCTGTAACAGCAGTTGTTTGCGAGGTATATCCGTTAAATGATAAACCGAGTATTGAAAAACTAAAAACCATGAAACGGTCGTCATCGACTTCATCAAGGGTCAATTGTGTAGCAGAACGAATAATAGAACACTTCACAAATGCATCCCGGGGGAATAAATTGACTGATCTAAGACGGAAAAAATAAACGAATGGGAATTAACAGTTAGGAAAAACGGAGCATCGATTCAGGATATAGCTGAATTAGAAACATCATTAAGATTTCCAATAACCGTAGCGACGATAAGCGGCGAGATATTATACGAACCGAAATATAAATCACAAGGAGCTCCAATCAAAATTATTGATCATAACGAACACTCATGGACAACTGCAGTAACAATATTCCCGCGGGAACGAACAATAAAATATATACCCGAAGAATTTTCCACTCCACTGAGAAAAAATTATTCGATGCTATTTACCAGTTGAGTAAAAACGATCCTGTGTCAGTGTGGTTACTTCATAGCGCTGAAAACCCCGAGGGCGGATTTGATCAGTTTGTAAGACCCAATGGAGAATTATACCGCACTGAATCCCTCCAACAGGTAATGATAAAACTAGCTAGTAGTTTCTCGGAGAGTTTCGACGACGAACAATTACTAACAAATTGTTTTACAATTCCGTCAGTTGCAGCTCATTTTGCGAGAAAGAGAAACTCGTGGAAACCAACGCGAGCTGAATTTCTCACAGACATCAAATCAAGTTGTATAGAATATAACCACCGTGGATTATGGAGTACAAAATACGACCGTGAAAGTATTATTACAGTTGATATAGTCGCGTGTTATCCGGCGAGTTTTCACGGGTACGGAGAATGCGCTAGATATTTTAAACGATTTGGACATCCCACACACGAGATGACCCGTGTTGCTATTAATGGACCACTGCCTGATTTTCATTTAACCGGATTCGCTCGTGTGGTATCATTTGAATTGGCTACAGGGTTACATCCGTGCTGTTATGTTTGGATTGGTAGACACATGTCTGAAAAACATTGGATGCCAGTAGTGCTATTACGGTATATGATTGATTGTAGGATACTGATATCGCTGATTGTCAGTGATTATATAATATCGAGCACAGACTGAGGTCTGGTTACCACAACCCGATAGTCTAGATAGTATAATCAGCGAACAACGAAAACAGTTTCCCGATCTTGACGAAGAATATATCGTGAAATGGTCCAAACAGCTATTTGACATCAGAAACAAAGATGCAAAAGATCGCGGTAGAAGAATAATCGGTAAATTCACTCAAGATGGTAAATACGACAATAACAGATATTTTTCACGGTTGATTATAGATAACGTCGAAAACGATTTTATAATTACGGATATAATATCTAAGGGTATATACGTAGATTGTAAAGACGCTTTCTTGTCCGATGGAACAAAATTTGGTACAATTGTTACTTACGCAGACGGAGAAAATCTTCAGTATACACATTTGAGAGCATCTATGCTGGCTTATGCTTCTATCAATTTATTTTCGATGATAAATAGATTTCCTGACACTGCGGTTAGAGTCGCCACTGATTCATTTCACATAGACATGAAACACAGGGAAGAAGTGGCCGAATTCACAAATTCTGAGGAGAGTTGGGGATGTTGGAGAATTAAACGGGAAATACCGTGTGATTATTCCGAATCAGCAGATGTTAAGATTGAAGATAAATATTTGAGCGGCGATAAAATATCAGAACTTTCAAATGCACCGCAGATATCTGATCCAATATGTCGGTATAAAACCAGCTACCTAAACGGATGTGGCGGGTCAGGAAAGACGACTCGTGCGACTGAGTTATTTCGTTGCAAATCAAATATGATTGTGCTAACACCAACACACAGACTTGCCAGAGAAATGAAAGAGCGAGGGGTAAATGCTTGTACTTATCACAGTTTATTTCGATGGAAAGGCGATGAATGGACTCCTGAACGAATGGGTGAGAAATTTATTCCTGAAGTTATAATTTGGGATGAGATATGCACGGTGTCATTAGATGTATTACAAAAGTTTCTCGAGTGGTTATTGCACGCGAACACAAAAGTCGTCATGTGTGGCGATCATTTGTCGGTTTATCACCGCATGATTGGCTAAAGAATGTTGTAGACTATTATGACGAAATTAACACCGATCGTGGAGACCGAATGATTTGATAGTAGCAAGTAGAAAAGTAGTCAAAGACACACTTCAGATGAAGTTATTTGAATTGCATAAAGAAAAATTTACAACACTTCCAGTACCGTTATGTTATAGGCCATTGGATACACGAAAACAGAATATTGAAGTTGATATTCCAGGAGAGCGTGAAAAGCAGAATTTAGTGTTAAATGGTATTGAGTTGGTTGTTATCAGCGTCGTCGGAGATGCATTACGCGCTGATAAATCCCCATTGACGCTAGGTTACGCAGAGACCATACATTCTTCACAGGGATTAACAATCACAGACACAATTGTTTGGATGGTGGATAATCACATCGAGTGGTCAAATTTAGTTTATCTCGCAGTGTACAGATAGCGGAGAATAAATCAGCTTCGAAGAGTTGTTTTAGACGATAATGATATTAGTTAAGACCACGCGGTGGTAATTGAGTATTCTCGGGTATCACTTGTAGTTGTTAACGAGTAAATCCGCGCTGAGGAGCAGTTGAATCCAATCTATAGATTGCTGGTCTACCCGTAGATCCTGTTATGCTGGATATTTTATGCACGGTGACACTCCAAATAGGATCAGTAGCCCTTTTTGTGCCGCCTTCGAGCTCTCCTGGCTCGTATAAATACCTAACAGTGACATTACCGAGTATTGGTTGTTTTGAAAATTCTTTTTGCGGTTGTACGGGTATATACTTCTTTTTAATCTCGTTGTTAGGTTTTGTGTTGATTGTTCGAGTAACCTCATTATTCAGCGCGATAATCACAGCTGGTAATCTCTTGACCCATTCAGGAGATCGTTTGTCCTGGATGAATTCTTTTGCGTATTGATATCCGAATAACCGCTCAGCAAGTGTACGATTAAATCGTTCAACAATTGCCTGATCGCGATGTAGTGCAGTATGTCCTCGTCGTATTGTGACATTGTTACATTGATGTTTCATTGTAGATGCAACCACACCCTGAAATTACTTGGCAGGATCAACTTGTAATAAATTTGGCCAACGCAGAGGACCTCGTCGATAAATCCTTTCAAACGCAGAAGCTACTTCAGTTGATTTTGTTTTTAACGGCTTTGCTTGTTTGTATCGATTCGCAACATCAACTACGGTTAACGCGTATTTATAGCCGTTGTCATGCGGCAGAAATAATAAATCAGCTTGATGAACTTCATTGGGGACAGTAACATCAAAATGCGAGAAATTGATTTATTTAGGACGCGGTAAATAGATTTGCCATATAGCCTGTTTGGATAACCAATTAGCCGCAGTGGCCTTTTTCACTTTTGCGGCATTGTCGAGTTTACCGATTGCTGCTTTACCCCGCCAGTATCCTTTTGGAGAATAGTAAATAGATTCCATGTTGTTATTAATTACCGGCACTTAACATCAATTTACCTTTCATTGCCGATTTTACTAGCCATGAAGCCATTTTTTCTTTGAAGGATTTATCAGTGATAGAATTCAACGCATGAATCAATTTCACATCTGCGATATGTCTGTGTTGCAGATTACTGCTTTTATGAGCAACATCATGGGCATGAGATGCCTTATCAATGGAGTTTATTGGTCCTTCACCGTGTCGAGGTTGGTTTTGATCATCGAGTCTGATATCGAGTCTTGTTCCGGGTCCACAATAACTATATCCTGGAAGGTGTTTTTCTTCTGGATACTTCCCTGTCCCTGGAAGTTTAGTTAGCTTGGCTGCAGTATCACCTCCTCGTTTTTGTTTAAATCATCAGAAATGCTAGCATTTCCTGCAGATTTTATAGAAACAAATCTAAATTTCTTTGTACTGCATTGTACGCATTTACCAGAAAGTGCTGATCGGTTATTTTTAGTTGTAATCGTCATCAAGTCATCTGTGCCAGTACGCGCCTTACACTTCACACAATATAGATCCATAATTTATATATAACAACATGAATGTAATTGATTGTTCAGCTACCCGACGACGAGAACATATTGAACACCATGTGATGTTGCCGAATTCAATTAGAATGATTATAATCGGACCATCTGGAAGTGGCAAAACACAACTGCTACTTAATTTAATAACGAGATGATGAAATGGGACAAGTTGTATTTGATACCTCCTAGTGTAGACGATCAGCGATATTACAGTGTGTTAAAAGATTTTAACGACAGAGTGGTAGAAGAATCTGGCGAGGGTATTATTGAGTTTATAACCGATATCGATGAAGCACCGGGCATTGATGCTATTGATGGAAATATTAACAATTTAGTCGTATACGACGATATCATGTTAGACAATCAAAAGAATCCCGCTAGGATATTTCCAGAGGCAGGCATAAAAACACCGACGTGATATATGTCACTCAACGGTACACACAAATTCCGAAGGTGATCAGAGATAACTGCAATTTATTGTGTGTGTTTAGCGGAGTTGATACTCATACACTACGAAATATTCATCAGACCTGGTGCAGCGGTGATATGAATCATAATCAATTTAGAAATTTCTTTAGTCGTGCTCAGTCAATCCCACACGGATTTGTGACGATAAATTTATCAGACCCTCGGACGCGATATCGTGTCGGACTTGAAAAAATATTCGGTTAATCGATAGGGGGCGGCGACGACGATTTTTTTTAGAGGTTTTTTGCACCCTCGGGATCCTCTTAGTTTGACAAATAGGGCCCTAAAATCGTTAAGGCTCCATTTGGCAAAGGGAGACTGAAAATATTTTGCTTAAAATCCACCCCAATTAGAGACGTCTGATTCGCCCCCTCTGCTGCTTCCGTCACATCGATTTTGCTAGAAAGTGATTGTGACCGTAATGGTGAAAATAACGGTTAATTAGCCTATTGGATTCAGGACATTGTCATTTAAGAGTTATGCGTTGGTACGTCACGGTCTTTTGAATGCATATGTTTAGTTTTTCAGTCTTCTTGCGATTCTGAAGCGATAAAAGACTCATGAGAAAAAATCGAATTGAGCGAAGGGTTGTGGTCACGCTTGCATTCTTGTGTTTATTTATACTACCAATAAGGGTAATTCGTGTTTGTCAGAGATTTAGTCGTACCTTATTGATAAAACGTCAGACTCCTGTGGTGTGAGTTATAATTAGATTATCTGACCAGCACATATAAGATGGTTTTGTTGATCACTGCGTGAGGTGTTGTTTACTTGACAAGCCAGTTCTCTGAACTCTTTATTTAACATACTACCATGCACTTACAACATTTACAGCTTTTTATCATCCGAGTGAAATTGGCAGAAAGTTAGATGAGAGTACTGTTTACAGTTGTTTTGAGTTATATATGTATGCTCCATTATGTGTTTATTATATTATAAGCTTGCGTTTAATATTGTTAGGCGTGCCAGACGGTTTCTAAGGAACTATTTAGAGTTGCCAGCGTATTTTTGGTATCGTAAAGCAATTTTGTAGTGATATTGATATCTACGTTGAAGACGTTTGCCTGTATTTTTAGCGTTGGTAAATAGTTCAATATTTTTCCCCGAATCGTGGTTATGCGACCGATCGCTGTCGTACGTGTTGTTTGAAGTGGTTAGATATGCACACAATTTTTTAAAGGGGCCATCCATAATGACGTCCTACGATTTTACCGATTTTTTGACCCCCAACCCTCATCCCCTCTCGTCACATGTCGTCATAAAAAGTCAGACCCCTTCAAATACGACGTCACAAAGCTCTGCTTCCCGCCTCCCCAGAAAAAGCCGTATTTCCAATTTTAATATTAACATGTTTCAAATCACTATATTGTCATTGTAGTATGTATTTAATGTAACGCTGCACTCTGATATTGTAGGAGGAAACATATATTAAAAAAGAAAACTGGAAAGCTGAAATTGGCATAACATTCTTTTGAAAATATTCGTTGTCTAGCTAAAACTGCAGATGTTCAGAATATTGTATTCAAATTCTCCTATAATTATCAAATAATGTAATTATAATATAAAAAAGACTTTACAACTTTGTAGTAAAACGAACAAGAATAGAGAGAGAGAGAGAGAGAGAGAGAGAGAGTAGAATTATAAAAATCATGCATTCCACAAAATGAAAAGCTCTGGTAGAATCATTGTAAGAAATCCAAAAATTAAGTCGTACTTTTATTTAAAGTTGCACATTTTGATGTGACGTCACATTTTAAGCACCTTCCTCCCACTCGTCACACATCGTCACAAATGTGTGACCCCCTCCAACCCCTAGGTGCGTGACGTAATTTATGGACGGTCCCAAAGCTCTATTCGTGATGGTACCACCTAGCCTCTCAGGCGTACAATATTACCTCAGTCAATGATGAGGTTCGACGAAGAATTTCGGTGTTCACTGGCAAGGACTCCAAAATTTATGTTCGTAAATATGAGCTCATACTCAGCTCCGTTAATGCCACTGAATCTACACAATATCTGGCTAACATTAAACAACCATCTTTGAGAACAGTTCTTGATTGGTTCCATGATATTCCCTAAAATAAGCACGTTGGAGTGTGAGACCTAAATAAACTGGATATAATATTGGGCCCGATATTACCTCAGTGACGCGGGGCACCTAGTGGGCGAGTGCTCTAAAGCATTCCTAGTTACGGATCACTGCCATCTCACCTCTGTCTGCGTGGGTTCGAGTATCAGATTCGACCAATGTGGGTATGTGAGAAAGTTTGCCAGTATCCCCTCGTGGGTCGGGTGTGCTTTCCGGGTTCTTCCTCCACCATTAATACTGACCGCCATGTATAGCCAATCGTGTGCTTAAAAATGGCGTTAAACCCTACAATAACATCCTCAGTGACGCAAGTCAATTTCACATGTGATGTCAATGTGCGCGGTTACGAAAGCAGGTCCTGAAGGACAGACGTTGTTGTTCAGGGTTATATACTGTCTAGGTTTTCACCATCCGTGAACAAGGTGAATTGATATCAATTATACACGTAACACCTCTGTATCTTATATACCATAATAATTAGCTGACCAGTATTCGTTTTTTCCTTGTAGTTCATGACTATCTATTGATTAAAACACGAGAACCATCATTGGCGGTTCCAGTTATGTTACCATGGACTGAAGCAATGCCGAAAGTTAGTAAAATTATTTGCGAGGGTGCTCAGCAGAGATTGTCCGATTACAAATCTGACGATGTGGCATAGATTTACGCCTATTTTGACATTTGACATGGGAGCTTCTGTATTAGTCATTCGAAATCAGAGGCGTTTCCAGCATTACTCATATCTCGCTAGTGATACAAATCAATAAAAGTAGATAGCAAGTTAAAGAAATGACCGTTCCGGTGGCCAAGTGGTTAGAGCATCCGCCTCGGAGGTGGGAGCACGTACGTTTCAACCCTGGCCTAGTCATAACAAATGCTTATAAAAATGGTACATACATCTGCCTCGCGTGGTGCTCAGCATTAAGAGTTTACTGTTAGGACTGGTCCGCCTGGTGTCAAGATAATGGGAAGCAGTGGGACATTATGCAGCATGTCTGTGGCCCCAATTCTAGATATCACTATGAATTGCCACACTGAGACATCGTAGCCATATGACTGAACTATGGTTAAAATTGCATTAAAAATCCAAATGACACACACACACGACGAGTCTAGGTTTTTCCAACCATGTCAGGCAATGATGGAAGATAAAGAAAAACTTATGCAAGAACAACGCTCATTACGATACCAGTACCCGGAGTGTTATGTTAACATTGGAGTTATGAATAATAATGCGCCCGTTATTCCATCGAGTAAAAAGAGCTCGAATCAATTTTGGACAATTTTGACGTAGTCACAACAATTATAGGACTCGCCAGGATTACACGCGAACAGCTGGCCAAATAAATATATTATAGTCATACCACTGAACCTGTTTGGTTTGTGGATGTATTTACCATTTAATAACTGAGTGATACTTGAAAGCAACCAATACATTGTGCAAACACCACCTCATGGACCAAAACCTCGCAGAAGACATGGAATTGCCACCAGGATTTGCTTTATCGTGCTTACCACCATTAGTAGTAAATTGGTTTACAATAGCGCGATGACTAAGCACGAAAGTGTTGATGATAGCTGGGAGTATCCATCCCTTAGTATCTAACGGGTACAAATCGGTGAATCGGTATAAACCCAGTGAATTTATATTTGCCGTGTGTGCAAATTCACGAAGGTCTCGAAGATAATACAAGCATAGTTTATGTTTAGGACCTTTCTTTACAATCACCCGCAAGCATCTCTGGCATTTTGAATGGTCTTGGGTCCTATCAGTATTCAGCACATTTCGGTTTGCAGTGCCACATACGCTTTTATTTGTTTACACTATCATTGGTTGTTGATTTTGCCATCCATCGTTGTATGACTACAGTTTGAATTTAACTTTATATCTAGAGTTGTGAACACCTGCATTATTAATTTCTTCCAAACGTTTGAGGACTATTGAAGACAGGCGCATGATGGGGGAACAATTTGACATCACCGATGGAAAAGTGACAATTTATATTTCATACGTTGTATCTCCATGTGGAGAAGACGATGACACTTGATCTGGTTACCGATATATTTAAAAATGAAAGAGAGTACATGATGGGAAACATCACGATGGGATACAAGTGGTAGCTAACTAGATTTTAAATAACGTGTGTGACGGATATATAGAGAAACATGAACCTTGTCCTATTTTATTGTTTGTTACTTGTTTCGGTTTAGCTTTTTCTCATAAATGAACATTTAATGTAAATAAATTATATATGCAATTTATAGAAAGGCGTGACATTAATTTTAAAAAGCAATATACTAGAACCAAGAACTAAATAACTAATAATTAGGTTTGTTTCATGTCCAAATGTTTATGCATGAAATAGATTGTGTTGAGACCAAAGTACAGGCCAGAGAGCCCATGTATAAACTTGAATAAATGTTTAAAACACGTACAACATAATTATCTTTTTTGAGTCTTTTCTCTATATGTGAGTCTTTTTTTAGAACATTTCTATCCTCTTGTCTGTGTGTTTCCATCTTCTTTGTTTGAATGGGCATTTATTTGTTTCCCTATGTCTGTGTTTGTCCCTATTAACCATTGCCCCTATAAATGCATTTAACCCTATAAATAGTCTTGAAACAATAAACCATGACGTCATCTATGTTCAATTCCCCAGGTGCCATTGCCATGTTAAATTCCCAACGACCCTATACATGCTCACTCATGTTAAATTCCTACATAACCCTTGGCGCCGGAAGACATTTTTGACTCGAACTTCCATTGTCCATTACCCCAAGGTTTTGCCCCATGTTAAATTTCCCATAGACCCTAAATAGCCCCATGACCTTTTTGATTTGGATTTCCATAGACGCTAAACTGCCCCCGTCTACTACTGAGGTATTTACCATTTGTTTCGCACCTTCCAATTGCGGAGGTAATTTCATTTATTAGTGTAAATTGTTAATAAAATCGAAGTAATAAATTATAATTCTAAAACGAGTTAAAGTTGGAAGTACATTATCATTTATTTTATTTGCAATGCTTAACTGAACATAGGTTAGATGACGAAATATTCGTTTATGGGATTCATTAATATTCAATATCTAATTCTGAAATTTAAAAGAGATTAAGCAGAGTAACATTTTAAATGCATGAATTATATAAGCATATTAAGGTAACGACAGTTTGGAATGGCCGTATATATTATTTATGTTACAGCTGAATAAACTATTCTATAATTTAGTCGAGGTGTATTTTTGAACGGCGTTTGGGGTAGCACGTGGGACGACTACCCCATCTCCAGCTCTTGAGTGGCCTCGCGCATCTGGCCTAAGGTCGGGCGGTCATGATCTGCCCTAGGCCCTGCATACTTCAAACATTACCTCTGAGTGTTGTTATTGAACTAGTTGTTTACAAAACAGTTCAATCGCACCGTCATGGTCTGCCCTAGGCCCTGCATACTTCAAACATCACCTCTGAGTGTCTTGATTAAACTAGTTGTTTACAAAACAGTTCAATGGAATGTTCTACCTGTAAACTTTCCATTAGGCAACAAGTATTATCATTTTGTTAACCATACGGTCGACTGTTTTATTTCAGAATTAGATATTGAATAATAAAGAAATCCGATGCTAAATATATAGATATGTAGGTTGTCTAATCGGGCAATATGAGCAAACTGAGTTCATGCAAGTATTTAAAATAAAAATAAATTAAATACTGTGTTTTGAAATTTAACCGTTATAGCATAAAAATGTATTAGTTCGACTTTGTTAACATCTTACAAAATTTGTGATTTTGATCTAATATCTCAGAAGAGAGAATTTTAAAAAAAGTATTTATATGTGTAATAATGTTCTACTACCTCTCTCGAAAGTGTTTTTCACTCAGGACAAGCCGTCCATTTTTAGTGAAACTAAGACAGTGACCTGTCATCCTTCTCAAAATTATAAATTATACTTTTCGAATAGCTGGTACGCATTTTATAACAGTATCGCATACGTATGTTATATATGCAGGTCGCTACGCAAACGTCTAGAATACATAACTTGGGATTCGTCAAAGTAATACAAACATGCATTTTGCCATGAATCCCAGCATGTGGTCCAGTATATTTGCATATCATTACATTGGTTGGGAATGTATCATTTTGCATACTAGTTAAGCAGGCATGATGCTGACGCTAAAAATAGTAACAAAGGTTTATATAGTTTGCCATGATAAATCATTATTGATTTATTGCATCAATGAAAGCAAAGTGTCTCTACTGTCACTAGTGTAGAAAATCGCTATGTCTTTACCTCTAGTTAGTAAACAATTTGCAGTTAAAACAAGTGCAAAAATAGCTCATAGCTTAGCTTGCATCATGGAAATAAATTTGTTTTCTTCCATGAAAATATTTAATTCGGAGAGCAGTTTGGCTTTAGTTTATATATTACTGCAGTGGAAAAACATACATAACTTACGTCTCAAAAACCAAATTCAAGTATTCTTTCTAAGCTGTTTATATAATTTTAAACTTTTACCTCTACAATTTGACGGAGCCAAACACAAGTTAGATATATAATGCCTTGAAAAGGTTTGAAGAACACTTTTGTTTCATATATAAGGTTTTCGAAATTACATTAAATGTGTGGTGTTGATAAGGTTAGTATCTGTGATTCATTCATGGAGCTTACAATATCTACCCCTGCTGCACTAGTGAACATGTTGTACGATTAACTGTAGTTTTAGTTGGTACAACATAACATCATAGAATCATATTAGGTATATACAGGGATTGACAGTCACTGATATAATTTCACCAAAATCGATAATTCACTGACAGATGCAAAGGCATCTTCTTTGCACAAACAGGTCTTTGAAAGTCCATATTAAAACAGAACATAATCTAACAAATTCAAACTTCTCGTTTTACAGCACTTTCGTATGTAGCAATAGGGGTTATTAGAGAGGCAGAATAATATGTATGCATTATAAACAAGGTTGAGTTTGAATATATTCATGTATTAGCCTTCAAGGCAGATCAAAAGGGACACTCAAATTCAACAATTGTTGTGATATATCCACAGTTTTTATAACATGTACATGTAATACAAGTCACCATTAGAGTTCAATCTCATTCTACAAATGTGTACTTAGTCGCATGCCATATGCCCTGGATATTGCTCGTTTTTTTTTTTAAAGCTACAATTAACAAATAAGATCTCGCTTGTTTTGCCCATCGTTTTAACAAATCCACAATTGTAGGGTAGACTAATTATCATAAACGCTTTTTATTCGACGACGGATTCGCTGCTCGTGGCATGCAAATGGTACGGTATATTTTGACCGTATATAAGTTCAGCTCCCCAAAAAGTGCAGGCATTATTTTTCTTCATTCCGTGCGGGTCTGATACGAAGTTAATTAAGCTTAAGATGATTGTCTTTTACTTACTTTGTCTTTTAGCTGCTACAGAAGCTGAATCGGAGATTGAATCTAACCCGCTGGAAAACATCAGCGAAATAGAAGAGGAACAGATCGAGATCCGAAGTCTTGACTGTTGTACAGAAGAAGTAAGTAAACTACAGTACATCGCCAAAGACACATTATTATTATTATTATTATTATTATTATTATTATTATTATTATTATTATTATTATTATTATTGCTGTTGTTTTTCTTGTATTTTATCGCAGATTCGTGTTTTGTATTTTTCGATAGAATCAAGTCAATTTGCCATCGATTCTTTCGTGCATCCTTGCTGAATATTACTCAGAATCACAGAATGGAGGGAGACAGATAACGTCTTGCAACTTTGAAGAACTTTGCATAACTGCAAGTTAAAAATAGCTTTATTCCATTTAAAATCACAGTCGAATATCTAAATATCTATCTCCTTGGCATTGCTCGCGACTTTGTTAAACTTTTATTTGCACCGCATAATTTTGATGCGCCAGACGATGAAAAGGCGAAAACGGCGTATAACAGTATCGGGAAATTAAAATAAACGCATATGGATATGAAAACCAGTCTGGAAAAATTACCAGTCCTGTTTACGTTAGACCTGTCACAAATGTTATGTGAATAGCAGACATGGGACAAAACCATTAACACGATTGAAAGATTTACAGGAGAATCTACCTTGCTGCCCGTAGAATTCGAAGACATCCTAAACCTAATTGAGCCTGAATTAGATGACGGAATCGTAGATGCTATCGTGACAACATAAAATATAAGAACGCATGGTCTGCAAACCGCTGAAAAAAAAAATAAAAACAACAAGACGATTTTGTTTGTTTGATTAGGATATTTAACATAGCTTTAGCACTTTTTCAGTCATATCGCTACGATGATTGCAGTGAGGCACTTTATAGTGATGTCTAGCACTGGGGAATCATGCCGCAGAGATGTAGCACGATGTCCCACCTAGTCACATTATCCTGACACCAGGCCCAGCAGACCTAACACTAACCTCTTAATGCTGAGCGCCAAGCGAGCCAACTGTTAGTACCACTTTTGTAAGTCTTTGGCATGACTCGGCCTGTGATCAAACCCACGATCGTACGCTTCCGCGGCGGACGCTCTAACCACTAAGCCACCGGAGCAGTTACACCAACACAAGCAAGAATGCATAAAAAAAAACATCGCTCGTTGAGAAATTGTAACAAAATTATTACAGAAATAATGATACGATCATGGAAATCATACAAAATAACCATCATAATAAATCAATCAAAATTATCACAGAAATAATGATACCATCCTGGAAAACATATCTCTGGCTAATACAATATCATAATAAAAGTGTTACAGAAATAATTATACGTAAATCACAAAAAAAACTATTACAGTTACAATGCTACCATCATGGCAAGCATGTATAATAATTACCAAAAATATGATACCATCATTGAACGCATAAAAACTATTACAGAAATAATGATACTATCATGGAAGTCATTACACAGTTATTACAGAAACCATGATGCTATCATGGAATTCATACACAATTATTACCAAAATAACTTTACCATCATGGAAATCATACAACATTATTCCAGAAACAATGATACGATCATGGAAATCATACAAAATAATTACATAAATAATGATACCATCATGAAAATCATACAAAATTCTTACAAAAAGAATAATTCCATCATTAAAAACATTACACAATTGTTAAAGAAAAAAATGGCACCATAATGGAAATCATACATAATTATTACAAAAATAACGATTCCATCATGGAAAGCATTCAAAATTATTACATAACTGATGCTGCCATCTTGGAAAGCATACAGAACAAATACAGGAATAATGTTTCCATCATAGAAATCATATAAAATTGTTACAGAAAAAAATGATACAATTATTGATATCATACAAAAGTATTACAGAAATAATTATCTTCAATATATCAGAAATTTTATTAAGTGGAATAAAAACATATAGTTGTGTCACTTCGTGGGTGATGACCTCTACAGCATTATAGGCAAACTGTGCAATCTTAACGTCATGTGAAAAACGAAATAGTGACTTGTATATCTAAGGAAAATATTTTCTTTGCTTTACATTGAACGTAATGCCATGTGCTTTTGTACGTCACGTAATATTCATGAAACAGCCAGTATATCCACAATATTATATTCTTCATTGTCTCTTTGTTCTCATGAACAATGGATGTAGGGTAAAAATACATGGAATTCCAACAATGACTAATTGTGAAGTTATATTTCTGTATCCTTCTGAATTAATAGTACGTATCTTCGCATCTATTCCATAATAATAATACGACCATTACGTTTCAGCTGAGTGACCTTCAAGAAAAGGATCAATGTATATGTGAGAAAACTCAAGACGTAGAACAAAGGCAAAATGGTATGCATGTCTCCCTCTGATCTGAACATACATACATACATACATACATACATACATACATACATACATACATACATACATACATACATACCTACCTGCCCACCTACCTACCTACCTATCTACATGAGAAGGCCTTGGATACCTGATATTGATGACATTCTTAGTTATCATTCTAGTAATTTTGTTTTAACTGCTTGGTATTTTATAATTTTCTAGAAAAGAACCTTTCACACTCTCTCTCTCTCTCTCTCTCTCTCTCTCTCTCTCTCTCTCTCTCTCTCTCTCTCTCTCTATATATATATATATATATATATATATATATATATATATATATATATATATATATATATATATTTGAATAAAGACTTACACTCAAATCAAATACTGGGCACAAATGTAACCATGAATCTGCCAAAGATGAAAGAAAATATGAAAAATTTATAAAGTAAATAAGATTATATATATATATATATATATATATATATATATGATACCGATAATTTCTATAATATTGTCTATGGACTCTCAATCTCCCTTTTGTATCTTAGAATATATATATATATATATATATATATATATATATATATATATATATTTGAATAAAGACTTGCACCCAAATCAAATACTGGACACAAAAGTAACAATGATTCTGCCAAAGATGTTAAAGAAAATATGAAATATTTCTCAATTAAATAAGATTTTTTAATCCCTATAATATTGTCTATGGAATTATATCAACTTTTGTTGTATTGTCCTATCTGGAAGAGGCTAAATAGTACGTGCTTTCTTTGATATCTGACGAAAAATGTCGACAGCCTGAATTAAATAAACTGCGCACGGTATGCATTTTAATTGGATGTTCAAATTTTACATTATCTTCATTGCTGATGAAAAACAGTATGCAATAAGTGGCCACTCGCTGACTCGCAGTTTATATCCCGCTAGTGTATTGATATTGAAACATTGTCCATGTTCAAATTAATTGAAAGTTACGCTGAAATACCTCCCCACTCCCGAGAACCGTGTGTCTACAGGTCAAATTGGTAATTTATTTAAACCATATTAGTCTTTGATGTTGCATGTGACTATACTTAGTAGTTAATTTGGATCAATTTTCGATCGATCGATCGATTATCGAGAGAGAGAGAGAGAGGTTGATTTCAAATAAAGCCATTTGTAAATGAATTTAGTTAAAAAGCAGACATTAGTATTAATAGACGTAACAACTTGTTATTTGTGCTTTATACCTTAAACAGCACTCTGCTTTAATTAGATTACAGTTAATCAGAAAGACTAACAACTTAATTTATAGGGCAAAATGACGCGTAATAAGTAATAATTATCTAGCGATGAAGATCTATGTAATACAACATGAAATGGGTCTCGTTTTCAAGGTACGGATAAAATACAATCAGATCTAAAGTTTGCGATATATAAGTCTTTATAATTTATGATCTTAAAATGCATCACTATTGGTAATGTTGCTATAACGAGGAATTTAATTATACATTTTGAAGCCATAAAATCGTGAGGGTTTTTATTAAATGTACAATAAGACAGTAGCACGATAAAGACGTTCCAATGATGTATCGGGCTTGTACACAGTCTGTATCTTCAAGATTAATCTTTATTATTTTGCACACAATAGTGAACGTGAAGTAAAGTAAATTAAAAGAACTAGAGGTACTGAATTATGGGATGTAAATACCAAATTGACGGTTTTATTGTATCTTTTTGATCTGTAATAGAGTTAAACGTATGTTTACTTAAATTAAATCCATTTTTCCAACAGATTTGTGTGATAGATAAAAAAACACAATCAGTATTCCTTATTCCTGCTTGGAAGGTCATGTATATGTACAATTTGATAAATTAATTGAAAATACATTTAGAAATACAAAAACGTTCTAAATAGGAAATGACCAGTCAGCATGAAATCTATTATACATTGATTATTTTTAATTAATATTAATATCAATTGATGACATTAAAAATGTAACAGTAAGACATAACCTTTTGGAAAAATCAGTTACTTTGGGAATAATTGATGGTAGCACCAGGCTGAGTGGAGTCTTGCTTGAATTTATCTTCTAGCGTAATCCATATATGCAGGGAGGGATCACATTAGTTTCAACAAAGGAAAATGTTTCAGTTGAGGATAATAATTCAATGTTCATATTCTTATTTAGCGTGTATTAATTTAGAAGGAATACGGTTAATCTGCAACACAGTAATGTTTTGCAACAGATGATTTCAAATATCTATCTCTCTCTCTCTCTACCTACCTACCTACCTACCTACCTACCTACCTACCTACCTACCTACCTATCTATCTATCTATCTATCTATCTATCTATCTATCTATCTATCTATCTATCTATCTATCTATCTATCTATATATATGGGAAGAAATTAACTTTTGTTCATTGTAATTATATTTTGAGATAATGAGTAGTAAAGTCGAAAATGTAATTTGAAATATACTATTTTTAAAAATGGATATCATAGTGAAAACGTTAATTTTTTATGCAAGTGAGACTACGCACACAATATGGCTTCATTAACGCCATTATTCCGGTTAAAAAAAGAATATCAAATTATATAATTAGGAATAACATATGCAATATAAGGTTAAAGTAACACACATACACACTCAGACACACACACACGCATACACACACACAAATATACACACACATATACACACACACCTATACATACATTCACATTCTAAGGGGTACAACAGCTATGCGGTCATAAAAAACCACACAATGTACTTCTTTAAAATAATATAAATAACTTTATGAAAATCTCACGAAAGTTACCTAAGTAAGAAATAGTTTACGTTTGAAGCAATTATAAAATCAAAACAAATGGTATTAATTTTGTCACGATTACAAATATATATGTTACCTCCGCTACAGTTGATATAATTGGCTTTAAATGGTTACCATAGAAGCAACTGTAGATTTTGAAAACTCTTTACTATTAATTTTGGTTACTTGCTTAAAAGTTCTGAAGAGCAGTTGTACATGGTAAGCTGCGATAGGTTTGTTTTTTTACTATCTGCTTATATTGATCTTTTCTCCAGCATGTCCAGCAAAATATTCATTGTACGCAGAATCGTGTGGGAGATTCTGTTATCGGTACGAGTCATCCGATTGCCAAACTTGGGACAATGCACGAATGGCCTGTCAAGCGGAAGGAGGTGACCTTTTGGTGCCCTCCGAATGCAATTACGACTTTTTCAGGGCAAGAGCGATTCTTAATAAAGGTAAAATCATCAGACTTGTTTAATATACTAGAAACGTTCGTGCATAATAAGGAGCTATCTTCTGACGATGTGGATGAAAGTTTTTCTGGTACGGTATTGACAATCCAAATCCCAACAACAACAAAAAGTGTCGGCAAACAATACTACCTCTGTCTGTATGACTTTGGTGTTAGTTTCCAACTGTTGAGTAAGTTGTAAATTGTGTAATGTTAACAAGATATTAGGGACTCTATTAGATTGAGACACTCAACAAACTTTGAACCTATCCTCGTAGCTATATGAAAGTTAAAATACAAAAAGAGGAGGACAAAATCGAATATTATTTAAATAGACCAATGGATTTTTTCCTCCCAGAACTTTAGCGTGCCAGGACTGGTGTATTCTTACTACGTGCACTGATAATCGAAACATTTCAAATGCTAGCAATCTTGATTTGAATGACCGTTAAGTTACTCTTTTCCTCAATGTGGCCTATTGAGACAATATATTTTTTTTAGTAATAGACTAAACGGATTCACGACTAGTAAACTAAAACTAAAAAATATCTCCAACTTCTACGACATAAATGGAGGAACATATCGCAGTGAAAAATCCTAAGTATAAATAAACCGGCTGAAAATGGCAGACTATGACAAAAGAAGCGAAAATAAATAATTATTCTTCTGGTATCGATACGGCTATCATAATAAAAAGAATTGATAATGCTCATTTGAAATATTTTGGGTGAAAATCATGTTTACTTTATATTACAGTAATACGAGCATCACTTCGGTGTCTCGTTTCCTTGGATTAATCCCTATTTTTTGTAAACAAATATGGAAATATGTGTTTAGTTATATAGTTATTCAAACGTAAATTGATCAGAATACTTCTTAATTTATATAAAGTAAATACTGTTATTGAATGAACTGCTTAGAAGTAAATTCAGTTTATGAATGGTTTCAATAATTTCATCATATACATTTTTCTTGGCTCGTACGTTTGTCACGTGAATGATTTTGCGAACTGATGCATAGAAAAAATTAAGATAAAATACCCATTAAATTGAAACATTTCATTCTCGTAATTCGAAAGGAAACATTTCAGTACTGTATTACAGAAAAATATAAGAAAATAAAAACAAATAGTCATATATATAATAATAATTTATAAAGGATATATATATATATATATATATATATATATATATATATATATATATATATATATATATATATATATATATATATATATATATATATATATTTATATATATATTATGAAATTAAGCAAAACTTTTTAAAGAAATCATACTATTTTATTCAGCGCATTGGTAGTATGACCATTAAGTACAAAGTACTATACTTATGAATCTAGTAGGTTTCTGTTATGAGTCTATTCAGGTCATCAGTCTCTATTGGCATTAAAAAAACTCGAGTAGACAGCTATTATTGATGTGACGATGTGTTTAACTATTAAAGCAAAACAGAGGATTTCTAAAAAAAAATAATGAAAGGGATGAATATTTGTTCTTTAAGAAACTTGGTGAATTGTTTGTCCGACATATTTTTACTACATATTTACAGGTTATCAAAAATATTACATCAGTTGATATGCTGTTAGTGTGATATGGTAGAGAAAATACCTATTTTGTATTAGCGCTACTTAAAGAAATACTTGATCTTAAGTTTGCACATTTCGAGCACTGGTGTCTAATACATTTGTATGAATAATTTGTTGTTTAAAATTTATATTTTAGTAATTATTTACAAAGAGTAAACGTTTTACATTCAAATACAGAACATGTAAACGTTTTACATTCAAATACAGAACATATACTCAATGATTCGTGTTCAGGAGGTTGCTATACAAATTTCTGGTTGGGGGCTTCAAGACCAAGTAGTGGGGGCAATCTGTTTGTTACGGTGATATGAGACCTAATATCAAACGGAGATAACTTTTGGAATCCTGGCCAACCGGATAATAATCGCGTTACAGAGAATTGTTTAGAAATTAGGAAAGAGTTTATCAACTGCCTCATACATGATAATTAGAGCAATGTGGAGAATACGTATAACCAACGTTTCTGTTACAGGAAAATGCGTTCCATTTTACTGGCTAGGGGCTCTACGATCATATGACGGAACCAATTTTATCACGGTGAGAGCAGACCAGATTTCAGAGAAGGCTAATTTTTGGGGGATATTTCAACCTAACAATGATGGTGATTGTGTAGAAATGTCGTCGAATGTAGAGTACAAGGCTAACGATATAGACTGTAACTTTCATCAAGGTTATATTTGTCAAATATTGATATAACCAGGAATTGTGGTAAAAAGAACTATACATGATTATAAGAGCAATATGTCGAATAAAAACATAATTCTACCTTGATGGCTACCATTGTATGTGTGAATCATGAATATTTATATTTATATGTGATTGTGTGAATATATACTACTGCAAAGATACACACACGTGTGTATATATATATATATATATATATATATATATATATATATATATATATATATATATATATATATACATATATATATTGCTACGAATATCGGATTTAATTTAATTGTTTGTAAGTTTGAAACTATATTTTTCTATTGGCTTAAATATTTCAATATTGACTAAACTATTTCACTTTTGTTGAAGTTAAAAAAATTCCCCTAATTTTTTATAAGTCAAACGTGAAATATACAGACGTTTTCTAAAATGTCATCAAAAGTGTAAATCTTTTTTTCAAATCCTACGTTGGAACAATTTGTATTGTTCAAAATGATGTATTGATTCAAATTGCCAGAAAATATGATTTTCCTGAGGTAAAGGGGTAATAACGAAAGAAGATATAAAAAGATAGTGGTCCACTATTTAGTAGAAAGAGTTCTTCAGATCAAAGAATCAGTCTCTAATCTGAAAGTAGAAGTATTAAAATTAATATGCAAGCACAGATTGTAGTTAACTAAGCTCGATGATAATAAAGCGAAGGAAAAAAAAAACAAATACATCCTTAGGCAGAAGAAAATGAAAACTAAACAAATGAAGTTATACTAAAACAAATGTAACTACAAAAAAAGAAATACAGTTATCGTTAGAGAAAGCGAAGATAGAGACACGAACGTTAGAACGAAAAACAAATGCAGATGGAATTAAATGAGTGAATACCAATTTAAATTAAACGAAATGGACCTGCCAAGTGGTAAGCAAGTTTATACTTTAAATCCAAATTTGTTTTGATCTTGTACAAAATATTAGGTTAGTGCCCGCTTTCAGTGAAAGAGAGGTAGAGAAATAGTTTACCCGTTTTGAAAACGTTGCAGAAAACTTGAAATTGCCATGATAACAGTTATGATAATTTATAGCCCTTTGTAATGATATTTATATTTCCAATTCACTGTCGATTAACCAATACAATGACTATGATGCGATTAAGGAATCCATTTTAAAAGGTTATGGGTTAGTCTCTGCAGCTTATCAGAAAAAGTTCAGAAACTTTCAAAAAAAAATGAATAAACTCCTAACAGGTTCCGATTTCACTTGAGCTTTTCCATTTACTCAAATCAGGCCTCTGCTGTGGGCTAAAATCTCTTAACCCAAAGTAGAAAAGGCATATAATAATATTCTTGGAAGTGCTTTTGATCAATAAATGGTCTATCACTATTCAATAGCTTGACTGTATGTTGAAGGGGCTAGGCAGGTTTTAAATTAGCCAAAATTTGGCTAATTCCTACAAAGTTGTTCTTCACACCCTTAGGAAGGAACCAAATTTTGGAAAAATTAGCCAAAATTTAGCTAGTGTCTTTTAGTATAACCCCCATGTATGGCTGCAAAAGATCAAACTCTAGGTAACTATGATTAGCCAAATTTGGCTAACTGCAATATTGTCCCTTTCCATAATGTATTGTATGACCTTTAGGCAGAAACCAAATCTTAGATAAATGTATCCTTAGCCAAAATTTGGCTAAGGATTCCTGTTGCCATGCTCAGTGAGGCTGGTGCACAACTAATGACCTTTTAGCAAAATTTGGCTAGTGTCAGGAACAGCTTTTCAAAACAGCTGCATGTATGGCTGTTAGAATTTAAAAGCTCTATAAATAGCCATATTTGGCCATCCTTCTCAGTGTTTCATTCCCTACTATTGTGTAAATGTAAACTTATAACATTGTTGGCCATTGCCTGCAATTTTTTTTTTTGTATAACCTACAGTAATATCTCTTAGAAATCCAAATTTGGCTACATATATGGCTAAATCACTCATAGGAAGTAAATGCGGTATTGGCTAAATATATGCTTAGACAAAATTTGGGAAATGCATGTAGGTTCAGTGGTCATGATCACCATGGATGGCTTCTAAAGAGAAATTTTATATACTATATTTTTAAGATTACAAGAGTTTTGAAATATGAGTAAATACAAAAATTCATTTTTGTCATAGCAGTCAGCTAAAACAGAGCAAAGTAAATGAAAGTGACACATTTCAAAACAATATTTTATATTACTTACTACCGGTACTAAATTGTTATCTTGTAATGAAGACTGGTTTTTTGGACTCTTTACTATAATCATACTAGAAGTTTTGCAAAAACTGTAAAATATAAATTTTATAACAAGTATTTAACAAGAGAGATAGACCAATAGGAAGATGGATGCATATAAAATCAAGAGAACAGCAAAATATTAAAACAAAATGATTAAATACACAAAATATTTATTATATTTATCATATGACTGAAATGGTGTACATTGTACATAAAAATTTTAATAATATTACAGTAGAACCTCTCTTGAAAGACCACCCTTTCTGCCATAAAATTATGGTCTCTCAAGACAAGTGGTCTCTCAAGACAAGTGGTCTCTCATAACAGGTCATGATGCTGTATAATCATTAAATTTGTGCATTAAGAATATGGTCTCTCAAGACAGGTGGTCTCACATTGCAGAGGTCATTCAAGACAGGTTTCATTGTATATCCATATGAAAAACACCATAATTTGTAGCACCAGATGGGTGTTTTATTTCAATGTAAATTGAAAATATCTTTTCTGCTTTTTTTGAAAGAACAATGCCTGTGGAATGTTTCTTTGTTTAAAAAACAATATATACTTTAGCATAAAAGATCTTTTTTAATATAAATCTTGTTATGGCTAATGGCAATCTTCTTGAAGAAGGAAGTTCAAAGTCCCAGGTATAATATTATTGACTGATGTCCTCAGGTGTTTAAACGATGTAACTGACACCTTAAATTACTTTGCATAGTATATTCCAAGTGTAACCTCAGTGGTCGCAACTTCCTAGACCTGACTAATTTGAATGATTGCTTTGAGTATATTTCCCAACTTTATATTTTCTTCTGTCTGTATGGTCAGCTTGATGTCCATATGATGCTTGTTGGGTTGTGTATACCTGAAAAATTTTGGTCAGTAGTTTTAAATGAAATTTATTTGTTCTAAACTAAATTAAGCAAGTCTTTTGAATGATTGTTTTACTGTTAAATAGAAGAAATTAATATTTAAAAAAAATAATGTTCAAATTACATTGCAATTTATTTGGAAAATTTACAATCAAGATTCTTTTCTTAACTTAATCTACTATGTTGTATCACTTTTACAAGTCTTTGGTAGACTACTTTGGTGGCCTAGTGGTTAGAGCATCCACCTTGGATGTGGAAGGTCATGGGTTTGATCCCCAGCTGAGTTATGCCAAAGACTTATAAAAATGTTACTGCCTGGCACTCAGCATTAAGAGGTTATTGTTAGGACTTGTCAGCCTCTTGTCAGAATAATGTTACTGGGTGGGACATTATGCTATATATTTGTGACATGATGGCCCAGTGTTAGACATCACTATAAACTGTCACACTGCAGACATAAGAGTTGCAATTTTAATATGATTGGATATTTCTCATAATCTACCTTGTCTTATTATCTTGACTAGATAAACTTATTTATCAAGTTTGATAGTCATACAAACAAGCATAGTCTATGAGATACAAAATCACCTAATTTATAGCCAAAAACCATAAATCATCTTGATCATTTAAACCTATTTACTAAGTTAGATCCAAATTTGATTAGAAATACTCTATTGAAAGTCATAAGATGCTAAGCCAATCTGATGCCAGATCACTTCATTACTATATAATTTGACCTTGCTCTTAATACAATTTACTTGACATCTTCATGATGATAGCCCATTTCTCAATATTCATTGAATCAGATCATAAATAAAGTGGTTACAAACTTGTGCAACTAGTTGCCACTTCAGTTGAGATCTCGTAATATAAGCTTGTATTCCATGTTTAATAAAACTTACAAACATGTACAAATGCAACCGTTAGAGTGATAACTGGTTCAGTCAGATGCAAGATCAAATAATTACTAGGAATGGATATCAATCTTACTAAACTGTTGAAATCTCCATCATATAAACTTGTACTGCAAGTTTTATAAAAACTAAAAAATATTTCTTTATTATTGGTAAGAAGCTCAGCTAATTGCATGCGAGATCACCTTATTAATATGCTTTTATTATAGTTTGTGTTGAATTAGTCTAAAATCTTGAAATAAGCTCATACTTCGTGCTTTACTTAAAATTAAATCAAATATATGGATGATGATAGAGTGATAAAAATGTAATTGTTAAAGGATGGAAGGATGAAGGCTTATACAGGTCAAAAATGTAAAGTCACTTAACCTTATGGCCTGAGGAGTGAAAATTAAGTTAAATAGGTATTTTTACAGTAGCTTTAGCCCTTGAACACAGATGTTATGGACTTTTTCATCCATGTATGTAAGATCCTTAATTAGTGCTGAATTCTCCAAGTGAATGTTTCAGGTAACACTCTCAGAATTAGGTTAATGAATGCATACCTGCAGAAAAAATGAACGTACACTTACAGAAATGGCATAATAGTTATCATGATTCCATGTGAGATTCAAGAGAGGGCTTTACATTAGATCTTCATTAATTCTTGTTATGTCAACTTTTTAAACTAGCTGACTAAATGCTGTTTTTAAAACAAAGTGATTGTATAATTATTTCAACAGCAATACAAACTATGATATTTTCAATATTTCTTTCTTGAATAAATATATGAGACTCTTTACATATACCGGTAAGTTACATTTTGAAACTTTGTCAAGATTCAATTTTAATACTTTTTACTTCCTGTGTGCAATTTTTGCACACATTATAAAAACTTTCATTAACTCATCATATATACCAATACAAGTTACTGGCACATTTTAGTTTAAACATTAACTCTTTGTTTCTGCATTGTTACAACTGTTATAACTGGTAGTTTCAAGTTGAACATGACCTTATTTAAAAAAAAGAGAAGTTGAAAAAATTATGTATTTGATTCTTGTAAAATATCAAAAAGAAAATATGTCTTTCTGAAACCAGGTTTTGTGTGGAACAAATGCCATTTAAATTTGGCTGTAGTGTTTCATGAGAAAAACCTTAGTAAACAGATTTTTGTTTCGATAAAATGAATGTCTTTTTGTGGTCACCAGACAGAGATCTTGTGAAGAAAACTAAAAATGTTATTGAATTTATTAATTTTGAAATTTTTGCAGTCAACTGTAAGATAAATAACCCTCTATTTTATAAAATTTTCCATTTGAATCTGAATCTGAATCTAATTTATGTTCAAACCTTGCTGTTTTATTATATTAAGCAGAGAGAACATATAGAAAACAAAACTGTTCAGTCCCTTGTAACAACATTTTTGAAGTTAAAAAAATCTAATGGTTTAGGAGTGAATCTACTAATCAAAATATGTAAATCTACTGGTCTGAAATCCATTATCACATGTAATGCAAAAAACATCTTTAGAAAAGTTTACATTTAAATTTGATAACATGTAATAGATGCTCATTGAGTCAATTTTAGAAGATAAATGTACAAACCTATGCCAAATTTAATACTAATTCATACTGCATATGCTCTTTGAGTAGATGTGGGTTATTGTTTACTGAAGAAAATATCTGATTACTTAAGGAATAGTTCAATAAAAGTGAATAATACTAGTAGATAATTTAACATAATATAACTAAGTACTCTTATTAATAGTTTATATTTTTAAACTCTAAAATCAGCAGAAAATAATTTTAAATCAATACACACCTTTCTTGAACTCATTTCCAGAAGTTTTCTGCATAAATCGTTGTCCTTTGCTTCTCTTCAGACTTTGTAAATATCAGTTGAACTTCTCTGGTAGCAAGAAATTTGACCTTATGCAGACTGAACTAACTGTTAAATGTCTATCAAAGCTATTAGGTGCCCAGCAGGTGGCTTTCATGGAAGAGCTAACCCTATTTCATGATCAGAGAAAATTTACACCAAGATAATGGCCTGGAGAGAGAGCTGTTAACTCTTATCAATTCAAGATAGCTCAAAATAAGGCATTTGCTTTCATGACGTGTGGTACTTGTCCAGTTACCATTGTAGGACTTTGCCAACTCCATGATAATAAAACTTCAATAATGTTAGATGTTTAAATGTTTAAAATATGTTTTTAATTTGGCACCAATGAATCAAATGCAAACTTCATTAACCAGTTTTTTAAACTCTGGTCTGTAAAAGACTTATGTTACATCGATAAAACTCTGTCTCTACTTTTTTCAGTTGCAAATAAGATCAACTTTATTATCAACCGATCCTGGCTGTGAGTTCTTCATGATGAATTTAGATAAATACTACTAAGTTCAGGAATATATCTGGGGAATTATCACTGAGAATAATAACAAAACTAATCATGAATTAAGTTATTATCATGGATGAAATGTCCTCACACATTGTATAGTAATCACAATAAATTAGATCAAATATTATCTTAATAGTATAGTTTTACTAATCTAGATTTTTTTCCATTACAGCCCTTTCTGATCAATGAAATTTTCAAAACTTGGAAATGATATCTTTTTATTGATAGGTAAAACTGAAGAAATTTTTTTTAAAAATAATCTTGTAATTTACACAAATGGTGCTAGACAACAAAAATATATGTGCTGCACTTTAGCTTTGGAGGCAGCACAAATGATAATAGCATGATTATGTTAATGCTATTTTATATGCAGTGCAGAGGCAACCGTTTGTCTCTCTTGACTGTTTAAAGGGACTTATTGATATTTTATTAAATTGTGAACTTTGACCTGGAGATAAAGTAACCTATACTCCCAGATGTGAAGAAGCTTTGGGCCTTGTATTGTTTATGTATGTGTAAGGTGCCCTGTAATAAAGGTATGGTGCTTATATGATATGAACAATTCAACCTAATTGTTTTCATAAACCTGTATCAATGTAAATTTTGGTGTTCACATTGTTATACCAGGTACAGTTGAGAAGGATAAAAAGCACACATGTATTCATGAAAGGAATTCATTTTATAATTTATCTGCAATCAAAATTTATCAACCGATTGCACTGAAGACAGTAATGAAGTGGATATTCAACCATTTGTGTGAACACATAATAATATATATTTCTCTAACAGGTAACGATAACATACAAATTGTGCACACTTTTCAAGTACTTTTTAAACCAATTGATCTAATTACTACACACGCTTCTACTGGCAATTTCATAATGCCTAATTACCATACAGGATGCTTTCAGTTTTTATCATGTAAATATTAAATCTATTCTGTGATGCATTTGATAAGTAGATTATAACATATAGTTCATAACATTATCAGACCCATTTCAAATTTACATTTGTTCACAATTTTATGTGTCAAAATTATTAAAGTATACATCAACAGTCATTTCAAATATTGTTCAATCAAGATTCAGTTAGTTTGTTTAATTACTCATTCAGCTGAAAAAAAAGTTAGCAAGTGAAATTTATAGTGAATAGTGAATTTCATGTGCATACATAACTGTGTCTGCTTTGCCTTATCATAAAGATTTATGAAAGTCCTATTAATATTATCTGAGTTTGTTGTGACATGCAGATAAAGTTACATTAAAAAAAATGTAGAAATGTTCAGCTAAACCAAATCCAAGTAATGAAAAATCATCCAGGAATCACAAGGCTTGTAAGAGACTGTTAGCAACAAGCAAATGTCCCTTAGGGCAATATCAAAGGTTTGCCTTCCTATCATGAGTAGATTATTCAAATGTGTAATTAACCATGCTCTCCCAAGGGATGTTGGCTGTAAAATTTGAATTAGAGATGGTGCTAATAATGATGACCCTTGTTAGATGTCAAATTGTTAGCAATGAAAGGAAAACAGGATTATCAAAATGAAACTTGAACTAACAGTAAAATGTTACACATCACCATGATCCAGTTTCAGAGTGTGGTACATCTACTGCTTCTGTCTATTTATCGTGTTCCAAGTACAATGTACCTTTAGAGTCTCTTTAAAAACAGTTATTTAAGAACCACTGTGGGTTAGATACTAAGGTAATAAATGGTGATGTATTGTACTGTCTTAATATACATCATGACATACATTCATTTTTTAAACAATAGGTAGATAGGTAGGTGTGTAGATAGGTAGGTGGGTAGAATAAATCAAGATGATACATTTAATGTCTCAGATACAAACACATGCTGAATGCAACTGATTTACCAAGTAAATGTTTGGGCATTTAAGTACAATTGATGATGTTGTGAGAGTCTGAATTCTGTCTTTAGTAAATTGTGAGAAGTAAAATACTAAAGTGACTCAACATGTGATTCCTTGTTATTGGTTCATTATGCCCTTAATATCTTTGACCCAGTAACATCTAGTCTTGTGACAGTTGGTGTAATGATGCATCTCAGTTAGAATCCAAGCAAGCCAGCAATTCAAACATTAAAATTAGGTCAGCATGATTTCATTTTCATGCTCTATTTGCATTATTTGCTTTAGCTGTGGGATTATTACACCCTTACTATTCTGAACTCTATTTCACACTCACTCATGAAATGTGGCATGTGAGTTGTTTATAAGCTAGTTATGGCATATGGATATACTACAATAAAAATAGTTAAGTCTTGTCCAAAGTAAATCAGTGTGACCCAAGTTTAATACTTCGGAGATATGACTATTCAGCTAAATGTTCATTACACCCTCAATGCCATTGACCCTATTGCACCTGCACACACAATTTAGTATGAGCTTCAGTAATACAGCAGATAACTCCACCATGACAATAATATGACACTGTTGACTAGTTTGCATGCTTTGGAAATGTTTGTCTTTTTAGCTATTTGGTAAATACTTTATGAACTATTTTATCTATACTCGTGAAAATTAGCATATAATATAATACAATCAATAGGTCATTGTAACTTTCACACAGCAGAGTATTTTGAACCATATTTGCTACATGCTTGATATAACTACTGACTGTAAGTAGCATTATGAAATTTGAAGTATGTAAATATCACAGAGTGAGTAATTCAGTCATTTCAAAACAGGTCACTACAACATTTTATCTTATCCCGTCTGAATGATGTTTCTATGTTCAGACATTTGCTGACATGTTTGTCTTTTCAAGCATTTATTGCTAAATGATTTGTGTCTACATCCATATTACAAATGAGTTTAGCCTAAACAGTGTGTACCATGATGAGACCATGCTATCTTAATGCATCTAAATCTATAGTATAGAGCAGTATAAACCTTTCCTTTTTGGCTTTAATGGGTGCAGCAAAGTGTGTATCACATGACATTTTGCCATTATGATACTGATGTCACCCAGTATTCTGTCCTATTTAATCTATATTGGTACAATTACTGTAAATATTTCCACCAGCATTTAGGTTCACAATGCATCCATGTAAAGACAATATTTAGCAAACTGATTGCCATAAGGTTTCATCATTGTTTTTTACTTTTTAACTTTTCCTGTGTAATTTTGTATAATTATTTCATTTTTACCCCAAGATTATACTTTTTATCCAACTGTTAAATTGTTTTGTTACTTAATATTTTGGTCTGTACCAAAACACAACAACTAAACTAAGGAATAGTTTTTATATGTTCACTTTTGTTCATATGATTTTTCATTCACATATTCTCATACAATGTTTTGAGAATATCACATCTGTAGCTACATAATTGAATTATATCTACTGATAAGCAAATATATTAATGAATAATTATTAACTTTATAAATTACTTTCATTAATTGATCAATAAATTAAGTTTAATTCACTATGTCAATATGTAGAAAAATTTGTAAATATCATGGAAGACATAAAAGCAACAAAGGAATTTGACTTTCAAATATTTCATATAAATCCTTTCTCTCATTTTCAACCAAACTATTATTTAATTACTAATTATAGCGGTGATTATTTACTACCTCATTTAGCATAAACAATATATGATAAAATTGTTACTTATTTTTACAATATGTTTAGTTTGCAAAATCTTTCATATAACCTGACATTTTGCTTTAAAAACTATTGTTATAAATTTGGAGTATGTGTATTTGACAGCATCCTGTTTTTAAGCAATTCTTAGATTTATTTGCGTGAGTATTTGGTCATTGGTGCCATGGAAATATTACTAGCCTGAAATAGTTAGCCAATTAGTAGGAGCAAACGTCACAGAGCTGAGTGTTAGTGAATTTGAACCATGCTGGGGTCGTTAGTAGTGAATTTAGGTACAAGTCGAATGACTGTCCCTTTTAGTAACATAGTCCATATTAAAATTCAGCGGTGTATAAAAGTGTTGTGGTTGAAATGGTAGTATTTATGGTTGGAAATCAGTAAATTATATAATGGAATCAATAAGTTGGAACTTGGTAGGTACCATTTATCTGTCCATAGTGGAAAATGGGCGGATGTATATGAGCGTGATACGCCAGAAATTATCTGGATTGACTGGCCTAGGGTCGCGCAGTTAAATATTTCCCAGTTAGTAAGGGAATACTAGTGTAATTTCTGTCATGACAAGCTGTCAGTACGGAAATCGGATGATAATGAAGAAAAACCATGCAAAGGTGCAGTTATTGGACTTTTGGGCAAGTTGTCTCATCTGGGTCGCCAATTGATTAGAGCAAAGGTTATTAAATATAGCAGACACGTCTCTCTTTCCATTTTACAACTCAAGTTGTATGGAAGTCTTTGGAAATTTGGAGAAAACATATGTCTTCCTGCGTGACTCACGCCAGGGTTTGACATCGCTCGGTCAAGTGAATACCCCTGTGCGTGTAACACTATTATTAAAGCAAATGCTGTTATTTAACGTTCTAAATTGTTTGTAAAATAACATATATGGTATTAATCTTTCATTCTAGCTTGATTTTTTGTTTGATTAGGATTTTTAACGTAGCTTTAACAATTTTGCAGTTATATCGCTACAATGTCTCCAGTGAGGCAGTTTATAGTGATGTCAAGCTCTATGGGCATCATGCCACAGACATGTAGCATGATGTTCCACCCAGTCACATTATCCTGACACCAGGCCGACCAGTCCTAACACTAACCTCTTAATGTTGAGCGTCAAGCGAGGCAGCTGTTGGTACCATTTTTGTAAGTCTTTGGTACGACTCAGCCAGGGATCAAACCCATGACCTCCATCTTCCGCGGTGGATGCTCTAACCACTAGGCCACTGAAGCAGTCATTCTAGCTTGAGAAAGGAAGATTACGCTTGTGAACTATCACAAAATATACTAGATTTCCCCAACAATAATAGTTTTGGCAATAATTTCTTTTAGTACATCTTGAGCTATATATAATACTATCAATAATGATAATAATAATAATAATCATAATAATAATGAGGACTTTGTATAGCACCTAATCTCTAGATGCTCTAAGCGCTTTGCAACATTAGAAAACACCTATAACATAAAATACATATATGATATGATTACAAAAAGAAGAAAGATCATGTACTTACAAAAACATTAGAAAACCAGTGTGCATTTTTAAATCAAAATCATTTAAAGTCTTGCTGTTTGATTAGAGAGCAGATACAATCAAATTAAATGATGTACAAGGGGGCACTCACCCATTATTATGTACTTTTGAGAAAGTGATGTATGCAAGGTGAAGTTGTTTGCATATAAAACATGCACATTGGAGAGAATGTTGGCATACCTCTATGCTACTTTGATGTAATATGGCTGGGTTTTCTTTGCATATTGTACTTTTGGAAATTGTAAATAATCTTAGCACACTGCTAACTAAAATGACTGCTTTCTTGTTCAGAAATCAGCCAGAATTTGTCTAAAGTACACTATCTTTAGCAGATATTAAAATAGGGAAAATGAATTTGCCAGACTACACAAAATCAGCTTCTGAAAGTGCAATGAATGAATTACCAATATATGAAATATAAAAGAGTTTTAAAAAAAAAAAAATACAATTTACCTCTAATGTTCAGGAAGTGAAAATGACCTAGTGGAGCTAGCACTTCTTTTTAAAGGTGCACATTTTAAGTAAGGCCAAGCTGTATACATGCATAATCCATATTACACCCATCAATCATATGACAAAATAAAGGGAATTTCAGGTTCTTTGAACAATGCCTAAGATATACAAGGTCTTTCTTAAATACCCACTATAACCAGTGTGAAAACTTGGGGAAATTCTTTTTTCTTTAAATTTTTTAACTCTATGCAAAATATCAGACCATTGATCGCCAACCAAGGGAGGTTGTTGAGAGTTATCTGTTGGTAAGCCAAGAGCAACAAAATTTTCTCTAATATCAACTAAACAACATGAAGCATACTAACAGATCATATCATTTTGATTGGATAAGATATTTTATGCAAGAAGGAATTCTACAGAGCATGTTCTTAAGTCTGAAAAGGTTAAGTTACCCATTTTTGTGGCAAAACAAATATCACGACAATTGTGAAAGCACTCTTATTGAATTACAAGACATTTGTTTTACTATTTCTTTAATAGTTTTGCATTTCTATTTCTATCAACATTATTGAATGACCTTCAACTTCTTGTGCTTTTTGTTTATTTCAGAATCACCTTGCTCTTTCCAGTTTCTCTCTCTCTCTCTCTCTCTCTCTCTCTCTCTCTCTCTCTCTCTCTCTCTCTCTCTCTCTCTCTCTCTCTCTCTCTCTCTTACTGACAATATGAACTTTCTATTTATATGTAAGCGAAGACTTACAAATGGTGGATAAGAATGTTGGATATGAATATTTTGGCAAATCCTAGAAGTAATGTACTGATCAAAGTCAAATATCAAAATTTTTAAAATAAAGACAGCAGATGACTCATTGAGAATTGCCTCTATGACTTGCAAGGGGTTGGGGGACCCAGATAAAAGTAACAATATGGAATTACCTAAAGAAAGGATGGGATACTCAATATATCTATTGCAAGATACACATTTTATTATATGACAGGCGACATATTAGATCATTTTGGAATTACAAATGTATCATTTATTTTGCATTCCAATTCAAGGGAAGTATCTATTGTATTGAATAAAAACTTTGAAATTGCTATTTTTTATTTTTAGAAACATGAATAACACTTAAATTTAATTTAATCATCTGCTATTGGTTCTCATTCACATATCACAAGATTTGTTAACCCAGTCATCAACATAATCATTCAAAGGAATATTATGTTTTCCCAATTCTGGTTAAGATTAATGGGTTACTTATTATTCTAATTGGTAACAGGTTCTACAGTTGATGTATGGAAAGATGAAATGATTTTTGATATCATATAGTTCTGCATAAAGGGGACATAATCAGTGTCACATATGTTCCCATGGTAAGTGACACTGTCAGACAACACCCACCAAATGTTTCTGCACACAACATTTTAGAATAATAATATAAAACAACAGTACATAACGCACTAATAATGCTAACAAACAGGATAATCATATTTGATTTGACTGTTGAACCACCTTAAGAAAAGTTACCCATTAGTGATATTATATACAAGTCATGTAGGCTATAGATTCATTTTTGTTTGTCTGTGTATCGTACTTCACTGATTATCAAAATATTGTCATTCTCAAGCTCTGGCCATGCAAGATTCATCAATCAAAATGAATGTATGCATCTCTGGTAGTACCAGACCCTTTCAGTAAATAATGTCATAGTAACCTACATTTCATATGACCACTTAGGTTTTTACACCATGTACAGTTATAATGATGGGTTACTGAATGTATTTCTACGTGATAATTAATTTTTACTATGGCTGCTGGAGATAAAAGAGCTGTTGCAAATCATTGCTGTTCACATTTAATTTTGATTAGGGGTTGTATAACTTATATATATGCATCCACAAGTAACATTTTAAAGAGTTATTGCAAAAGATTTAAAATATCCATGATTTTATTTTGTTGGATGACAAGTTGGTGTTCGCTATACACAAGTCTTACATGTGTCATGATGACCCAATGTATTAGTCAAGAATTGGCTAGGTGATTCTTTCTCCCCCTCCAAAAATAACTGATTATTAAATTCCTCCCCCCTCCAACTACACATGTTGAGCATGATAAAATGAAAAATTAAAATCTATAAAAATGGATACTTATTAAAGAATTGAATAAGAACTGATTTCCACCAGCAAATGAATATTTGTTTCTAAAAATAACCATATTAAATGAAATTTTAATGTTAGAATCTTGCTACCATAATAACAGGCGATCAGGTGGGTTTATATGTTTCTATTACTTTGTTTGGATTTTATATATAATCAGAATATAAAATGAGGAAGTTCAACTATCATGTATTTTAGGTCTTTCTTGGAAGAAATATGCTTGTCAGCAAATGTTTTGTTGTAAATTTAATTATTTTCTCAGTTTTACACTCTCTTCTTCTGTCTTATTTTGTCTGTCTTTCTCTTCCATTGTTTTTCTAAATTTACCTCTTTCCTTTTCTTTCCCTCTCTTTCCTGTCTTTCTCTATTTGTCTCTGCTCATTGCCTTCCCCTCTCTCTGTTATTCTCTCTCCCCTCTATTTTCCTCCCTGTTACCATCTTTTCCTGTATTTGCCTGTCTTCTCCTGTATTTGCCTCTGTCCTCTCCCCTCTCTTTCTATCTCTCTCTCTCTCTCTCTTTATCCTCTTTCTTCCTATCTGTTTTTACCTCTCACTTCCTCTCATTTTATTCCCTGCATAAAACTGCCTCTTTTCTCTCGCCTTCATAGTCTTTATGCATCTCTTATGACATTTTCTCTTTAACTTATCATCTTCTTCTCTCTTTATCATCTATGCCTTATCTTTCATTTCTTCAAGTGTTCCTCTTTTTCTTTCACTTTCTCTCTTTTTTATCTCTCTCCTCTGTCTTCTGCTCTTCTCCTATATTGGTCTTTCTCTATTGCTTCCTCTCTACCTCTTCTCACCTGTCATGATCTCCAAATTGTATGAGGTGATGGTACATGTAATTGTATGTTTTGAGTTATAAACTTTGCAATTTCATAAAGCTAAAACAGCTACAAACTTTCCTGAAATAGTATTATCAAGCATATGTCTCCACATTGGTTACTAAAAACTGAGCAATTACATCAACCACAACAACAGTATAAATAAGTATTTACAGGACAGTAATACGGATTCAAATCTGGTGTGGGCAAACCATGCCAAGATTATGAGTGCAACACCATTGTTGTCTACTGACATTTATGTGAATAGTACTATTGGATCCAATTCCAAAGGAGTTAACCAGTATGATTGGTTAAGATACCCAGCATATTTTTTCTTCGACACTTTCACTCCTTCTAGAATTTATTTACAAAATCTTGCAAATGACTATTTGTGTGTATGTGTGTGTGTATTTTGGATTGTTCATTACTGCAGTGTCTGCAGTGTAGCAGTTTATAGTGATGTCCATCACTGATGCATCACCCTGCATACATGTAGCATCATGTCCCACCCAGCCACATTATTAAGACACCAGGCCAACCAGTCTTAACACTAACCTCTTATATTGAGCAACATGTACATGTAAGGCAGATGCTAGTATCATTTTTATAAGTCTTTGGTATGACACAGTTACAGCTGGTGTTTAAACAACAACCTCACACATCACTGGTGGATGCTCTAACCACTTAGGTCATCAAAGAGATGCTGATGGTACTCCAAATTTAAGGTCCATAAGAAGAAAAAATTACATTATACCAAGGCCAAAGAAGGAATTGTTTAAAAAAGTTTTCAATATACTGGTCCAGTAGTATGGAACAACATTCCCAGCAACATAAGGCAGGCTCCTAGCATTTCTTCATTTCATGTCTTAAATGGATGAAATCTTTAGAAAATTGAACAGTGCTAGTACCAAAAAAAAAAAAATACTGCCTGCTTGTCTAGGGTTTTTTTTTTTTTGCATCATTTTCAAAGCTGAATGTTTCAACACAGAATGATATTTTATGTTTCTTATATGTTTGTGTTTTTACAGATGCCTGTGCATGTGTTCCAGGCTTTATACTTTGAAATTTAAAATTCCTTAATTATTTAGCATTGAGCCAGACTCTTCACATTATGTTGTATGTATTGTATATATTGTACATAACAGATAGCAGGCCTCAAAGTAGATTAGTTCTGTAACTAATTGTGTTACCTTCTCTAAATAAAGTCTTTATTATTATTATTATTATTATTATTAGATTGGTCTGCATTTCAATGTAGTGTTAGTTTGCTAAGAAGAATCATGAAGAATCTTTATAAGTTGTGTCTTATACCATTCAAGTGACTTGAAATGATATTAGTCTAAGATTGTATCCTCTATTAATGTAAAAGTTCTTTTTTTTAAAAAAAACACTTGTGTGATTTTGTAAAGTGAACCATAACCTGCATTATATTTTAAATGTGGGCCTTAAGCAGATTAGAAAAGAGTCCATTAAGGTAAAGAAACAAATTGCTGTTGGGAGAAATAATCTGCTAGTTGATCATGTCACCCCACCCCAACCCCAATTTATTTTATGACCTGTTACATGTGTGGTACTTCCTTAAGTTTAATACCAAAGAGACGATTCATAGTAAAGAACTAATTGCTAGTACAGTGTGGTGAAAGAATCAGTTAACTGATTTTGTCCCCCCCCCAATTGTTTTTTAAGGGATCCATTACGTTTTGGTATTTCACTTGTATGTCTTAAGTGTATTACCAAAGAGTGCATTAATGAAAATAAATAAATTGGTTGAAGGGGGAAAAGAATGAGATGGCTGACTCCATCCCTTTTCCAATTGTTAGCAGACTCATTACATATATACATGTGGCAGTCAGTTTATTTCCAAAGAGTCCATTATTGAAAAGAAACTAATTATCTGAGGGGAGGGGGCATATAAATAGAGGTGGAACCTAATGTGTTGCAAGGGAGGGGCAAGAAATAATTAGGGGGTTGGGATGGAAGAACTGGATGTTACACCATCTTTGAAAACTGCCAGTTAAGAAAAGTAAAGTGGAATAAGCTAACAAGTTTTATAGATTGATGTTGTATTATAATAAGGGTAGAGTTTGAGAAATGATTTGTTCATAGTTATAATTCCTGCACATTGCCAGATCAGCACTTTGACTTAGTTCACTTCAGTATTATATAATTTGTTTTACAATACTCAGTATCTTGTATCAAGACATCATCCAACAAATCATCACTGATAATCCAATCAGCATGGTTTCAACAGCTCCAGTTCATCACAATTAGTTTCAAAGGCCAGAGTAATAGGCCATGTGATACAACTCCAAGATCAAAAGTCAGAACTTCTATATAGTCCTGTACAGAATTTCATTGGACTAAGGCATGGCTTTGAGAGGTATTATGTATGCCCACCTAGAAAATGCCAGCTTAGTAGCTCACACTTGAGCCAGGAAGAAATGCAATTTAAGAATGTAATCAGTTTGTGATTTGCATGAAGAAGATGAAACAGGGAATGATGGTGAGACAATAGAGGCTGGTGTGTCAGGAGAGAGTAAGTACATTTAATGCTTTTAAATGAATGATAAATGGAGCAAAATTTCTTAATTGAAACACTTCATGATTAGAATTCTTTACATAGAAAATGGAAATTACTAAACTAACTTCTATATTTCTACATGAAACAATTTTGAAATACCGGTAAGGACTTTTTTGCATATATGTTATTAACCAGCAAACTAAAGAATGCATACCTCTTTCATTTTGAAATTTCATTTATAAGTTTAATATACTGTAAATGAAAATTATTATTCTATGATAGATACACAATGAAACAATGCAATAATCAAAACAAAATGTGATAAGTTTTGACACTGTAGTGGGCCATTTTAGCTCCATAAATACATTTCAAATTGATACAACATGCACAATATGTTAGTAAAATTTGCAGGTTTTTTTTCCCATGGACCTGCCAGGGTAATGTATTAGGGATGCTTTTTCTTCATGTTGTTTATTTTCAATAATAATAATAATAATAATAATAATAATAATAATAATAATAATAATTGTGCTGTAAAGAGAAAGGAACATTCCTAATGCTTTATGAAAAGACATAAAATATCTCATTTTGTAGGGTCTGATAGCTGTTTTAACTATGCTCTCCTGCAGCACATGGTCTTTGACTCAGTGGAAAAGGAAAGATTTGCATAAATCATGATGACATAGATAATGATACCTATGTAAAGTGAAAAGTAAGTATATTTCTTATATTAGTATATCTTACCAGACAATCTTAACAACATGTGTTTTTTCCAGATTCTAGTTATGAAGATGGCAAAATATTGTGTAAAGTTAATGAATGTTGTGGAACAAAATATAGGTGTTTTTATGGATATGTATTGCCATTAAGAATGTAGTTTAACTGGAATTGGGATTGAATTTTTCCATGGCAGAAAATATTCAAAATGACAATATGTATCCTTATATGCAATAATGAGAGAATTATATTGTGTTTTATTGACTAGTTACATATGAATCAGTTGTAATCTCTGCTGAAAACATTTTCAAACCATAATGTAATAATGCTAACTGCTGGATGAGCATTTATAGCCCTATGCAAATGAACTATTCCAAATTGAGATACAATATATGAAACAGATACACAATAGGAAAATGAAATTAGCACAACACTAATTTTCAACCAGTGTTGACACATAGGTGTACATGTCATTCTGTAATAAAGTCATTATTGCAAGTCAATTAGGAAAACACTTGATTAAAATTGTATAGGTGAGCATATATGAAAACATAGTTAATTTGATTTGGTTTTCACTTCAGATTTCAAGAATTCATGAGTACATGTATTTGTCAGTGGAGGAGATTAAAACTTTTCCTTTTTCTGTAGAGGGTATGACAGTGGAGCGAGGTAAGATTTTATTTTTTGTGTTTTAAAATACATTTTTTATGTATAGATAAATTGAATGACATACTTGATTTTATATTTCTTGAACTTAATGTTAAGATTTTAGTAATTATCATTTCCTGATATTCTACATAATAATATTGATCACTTGATTCAGTAAATCACTTTTTTGCTTGAAATAGTCAATATTATATGGGCAGTAGACATCTACTATTGGTGGACATGGCAGTAAAGGTAAGCCAAGATAAGGGAACATGACACCAAAATATACAAAAGGAATCAATAAATTTCATTGACCTCTTATGTTCTTGTTATGTATTAAATTTGATTTAAATAAGCAAATGATTGATTAATGTAAATATAAGAAATGTAAATTCAATATCTTGTAGTGCTTTTAAGATTAGTTGAAGGTTTTCTTTTATGTAAGAGTAATTAAAATATGAGAGTAATATCTGATATGCTAAAGAATGTAATTCACTATTTTTAATTAATATATTTTATTCTTATTTCCATAAATGTATAAATTATTGTATAGAAAACTAAAGTGAAAAGAAAGAATGAGGCAGAACAAAATACAAGCCAAATAACTAAAGTTTAGAAACGGAACCAAAACATCACATGAGTAATTTAGATATTCAATAGTTCAAATATAAATAGCAGCATATGTATATACATCCTTTTCACAATAATATGAATCGATAGATTTTTCAAGTTTATTAACATCATTCCTTAGAAACAACACCATCAACAACAGTTACCATAATCACCATTATTTTATATCAATGACACTAAATTTCAAATGGTTATTTGAAGTCGTATAAAACAATCAATGTTACAAAGTTCATAATTATACAGTGTATAATTGTATTACAAAATGAAAACATTTCTGATTAAGTACTGTTATGTTTATTGTACATACTTAGTTCACATATTAGAGTTTCATAAAAAAAATACTCTATTCAGTTGTTGATTAGACAAACAGAGTTAGTGACCTGCAAATTAAGACAGATACTTTCTAAAATTCAAGATAGGAGATCTGGTTGCTTTGAATTTTCAATTGGAGCTACCAATATGATTTGGAAGTGACTGACTTCAATTCCAAATTGTAATGTCTTTCTGTAACACCATTGTTTTCATGAGCTTGTTTTTTTCTTTTAAGATTATTTAGTGCTAAGGAATACAAAACTTGAATAGTAATGATCATATACTCTTTATCGACTCCTTCACTGTCATCAGGACAAGACTATTCATTTCAGGTACCAACAACATATTAAAGAAATGTGGACATACAAGTCAGTAGACTCTTTTATGAAATAGTTGTCTTTAAAGTAACATTACTCCACAAGACATAATAATGTACTAAAGGTTAATTTTTTAGTAAATTCATTTTTTTCAGTCCCAGTGGGAAAGAAGAAAATGTTTTGTCATTTATGATTTTCTTTGTAGGTAATCTCTCCAACAATTGTTGGGCTGGTGGAGTACAATGCTGGTGCAGTCTACATGGAACTACTGGAGGGTCACGATAAGATTTACTGCAAAAAGCCATTAGGGAAACTTGAGACTGGAAATTTGAAATTTGAGCTTGCTGATTTTTTAGAAACAACATTAAATATGAAAGATATCCAGAAAATCTATGAAATTTATTAGATCACCAAGTTTGAACTAGAGATAGTGAACAACTAAATATATTATATGGAAGAAGACCATGAACAAATAAAGGAAGCAATTGCAATATACATTCAAAGTTAAGCACAGGTATGAATTACTGAACCACTCTCAAAAAATTCATTGGTTGATCTCTTCAGTAAAACCTGCCTACTTACTGCATGCTACCTCCTTATAGCTAATGAATTTTACTCTGGGAGCACTAGATTTGACTGGTAGTAATAGTTCTCCTGAAGTATTATGATTGGGTGATTATTATCAAAGAAACATTATGGTATACTACAACTTACTGGTTTTTATTGGGCAAAATAGCGTCTCTATAGCCACTAGGTCTCATCAATTATTTTTTAATTATAATATAAGACATGTCTTTTAGAGTAAGTAGAAATTTATACATTTAACCACTTGCCGTTAAATCACTAAAGATGAACCTCAGGCAATCTTTGAAATGGAATTTTTTATGCTGTTAATATCTTAAATTTATCTTGTTAAAACTATGTTAAGATTTAAATATTTTACAAAATATCATCATATAGAAGTAAAGTTTTACATAATTATTAACATGTACATTTGAACTTGAAACAAAAAACCCATTATGTTTGTGTTTACTGTTATATTTAAAGCTTTAGTCACTTCTCTTATGAGATGTCAAAAACAGAATTAAAAATAAAATGGATTCTCAGGGTACATACTTGATAATATGCTTTTTACTTTTTACATACTTGATTACTCTATCAGACCTAAGTACCATCCAACATGTGCCTCCTATCCCTTTTATGAAATATTCAAATAAAGACATATCAATTGCAAGCTTTTCCTTCATTGATTTACATTTTCTTTTGCATAGATTTGTTGGTTGAACAGGTTATACATTTTAGCTGTACTTTATTTATATGCTGCAAAGTTTTATGGTTTTCTGAAGGTCAAACCCTATTATCACATTAACCCCTGGAGATTTTTTGCTGTTTTCGCAATACATGTTGTTTTTTTTTGTTTAGAGGTTGCTCTCCCCTCTGATTTTCACAGACCATTCTTAGGGAGGACCTCCTGCCCTATTATGTTTGTGTTTGCTATATACTGAATAAATTGTAATTTTTGATATTTTATTATTGATTTTGTATTAAAAAAAAATTGTAATTGTATTAACAAATTTTAGGGACTATTTCTGAAAACATTCTAATACATCGACTTGCAAGCAATATTCCATTAGACAAATGGCTAGTTGTTCTAAAGAAAATGTTTTTCATTGGTTAGTTTGCTGGTGCATGAGCAGAACATGAAAAGTTGGACTCCTTTTTTTGGTGCTTAACACCCATAATTTTCATATGGAGAAGACTATTCAAAATATCCACCTTATCCTACTTTTTGCAAAGGTCCACCTGTGTGTGTGTGCGCTTCAGAGTGGTCTGCCGTAGATCTGAGGCCATAGTCTAAAATCTGGACACAAATTCGGATTCCGACCATGGGAGAAGTTTAGGTGGGAAAAAAAGATAAAAAACTTATGTTTTTCCCTCTGTTTTTTGTAGTGCAACTAAAATGTTCAGATTATTTGGGATAATTGTAGAGCGCAATCTGTCTACCTTTCTATAATACCACCCACTTTAGCGTTTCATGCATGACCTTGATGCTACAGACCTTGGAAGAAGGTTACTACCTCATGACATGTAACCTCATCGCTAGGGAATAATGTGTTAACTTGTTTCTTACAAAGATTTATATATACAGAAAACACACTGGTAAAGTGTATTGAATTTTAAAGTTGCAGAAATTATGTCATGACATCATTATTTGGCAAAACTTGACAAAGCACTACCTGAAATAATGCAATTTCAGAAAGTTCTAAAGTTACATTGAATAAGGGTGTCTAAAGGCCATGTGGTTGATAAATTGACTGAATGTTAATGGTGCACAAGAACTTTCAGACTATTTAGCGCTATACAATTTGTTATATGAATAAACGTTGAAAAGAGTAAAAGTTTTAATATCAACCAGTGATATAAAAAACCAAGTAGTTGAAAGTAAAACGGTAAGATGGTAACAGTAAAATACATGTATAGTGCTTCCTGATCAACGGGGGAAGTAAATGGTGTATGTTAATGAAGATAGATGAGAAGATGTTGAAAACAAGGTATTTACATTACATAAACATGCTCTAGGTATTATCATTCAAAATATGGATATTTAATAGCAAAGTTGTATTATAATTTTGATTCTTTATTCATTTCGTCTGGATTATAGCTCAGAAAATATTTATTCACTAGTGAGTATTCTGATTACACATTTATTAACAGTAGGGTTGGCACACATTAGAATGGAATGTTGGTGGATAGAGGTAAAATAGATAATCAACCTAATGAATTTATATAAAAATACTAACAATATATGAATCACTGGGATGGTTTGGTATTCTCCCATTCATTAGATTTGAATGTTACACAGTAAGTTCTATGCTAAAGTATATACATATTAAAATTGAATACAACATTAGGAGTCGAGCACTTTGTTCAAGCACATATTTAGCCAATACTGCATGTACTCCTTATGAGTAATTTAGCCATGCATGTAGCAAAATTTGGACTTCTAATAGTTTTTACTGTAGGTTATACAAAAGAAAACATTGCATGCAATGGCCAGCAATATTATAAGCTTACATTTACACAACAGTATGGAATGAAACACTGAGGAGGATGGCCAAGTATAGCTAATTATAGAGCTTTTAAATTCTAACAGCCATACATGCAGCTGTTTTGAAAAGCTGTTGCTGACACTAGCCAAATTTTGTTAAAAGAACATTAGCTGTGCACCAGCCTCACTGAGCATGGCAACAGGAATCCTTAGCCAAATTTTGGCTAAGGATACATTTATCTAAGATTTGGTTTCTGCCTAAAGGTCATACAATACATTATGGAAAGGGACAATATTGCAGTTAGCCAAATTTGGCTAATCATAGTCACCTAGAGTTTGATCTTTTGCAGCCATACATGGGGGTTATACTAAAAGACACTAGCCAAATTTTGGCTAATTTTTCCAAAATTTGGTTCCTACCTAAGGCAGTGAAGAACATCTTTGTAGGAATTAGCCAAATTTTGGCTAATTTAAAACCTGCCTAGCCCCTTCAACATACAGTCAAGCTATTGAATAGTGATAGACCATATATTGATCAAAACACTTCCAAGAGTATCACTATATGCCTTTTCTACTTTGGGTTAAGAGATTTTAGCCCACAGCAGAGGCCTGATTTGAGTAAATGGAAAAGCTCAAGTGAAATCGGAAGCTGTTTCCTATTGAACTTGCTAGAGAGGCAACATCCGTACGTGATGAACACTCTGAAACAGGAATACTTGAATAAATGACTTCAATATTTGACGAAGCATGAGTTCTTACTGTCCATTAAAAATGACAATGCGGTCTTCCTTCATATTACCAAGATACAATGACTATTGATAACATCTGAAACTCCAAGTATGTTACCAAATTTGCCCTTCAAAATGGAGTCTTTTCCAATTTCAATAACGGACAGAAAAAGAAATTTGGACACAACTGACTTCAGATAGACTTTCCCAATATAATATAAACCTGTTTGGGATGTAATATCTTGCCAAGTTTTGTTTTCAACTTCTCATAACCAACGTTCTCTCTAAGCTGCTCATACATCCCCGCGCAGCTGAATTGTCAATCCAACATTAAGGTTTGTTCGTCTCCCTAATGTATGCACAAAGCAGCGAGCATTATGTGCACATCTACCATTCGCTTAGAGGGAATGATGTTCATTACTATGATCAACTCTGGTCTAGACAATTGTAATGCTTTCCTCGATGATTTTATAATTTTGAACAAGTGGTATGAAGCAAAGACCTGATTGCTTATTAAAGAATTACTGAATTTGTCTGTTTCCAATGACTATTTTAAAGCAATAGTGATATCTTGAACTGAGTATAACATTTTTTTATTATTTATTTAACAAGGCATCTTATTCTGTATAAAACAAAACTAATTACGCCAGATAATCCATGATATCCGTAGTACATTTTGAGAGGAGAGGAATCAAGTATTATACTGGGAAATATACAATTATGTAATAACCAAAACAACTATTTATAGAACAAAACGGGAAATCCAGTATTGTAACTGTAAACGGCTGTTAGCTATTCGATCTGACATGGTGTATCTCAGCTTCCAAACAATACCAGTACAAATCGCTATTTGCTGAGACTTTTTTCTGTATCGATTTTGGTATTTCTGACGATATAGGCAAATATTATCATGGTACGGGTGTATGGTATCTTCCTCAACTTCCCCATAGTTTTCATTGTAATTTTTGAATATATTTTTAAGATATAGTTGGATGTTCATAGTTTATTTACCATTTTAATACAGCAAATGTGTGTATGAGTGAAAGTGTGTTTTTCAGGGCAATGATCTAAAAACATTAGGCGTCACCTGAGGTAAATAGTGGAAATTAATTTTAGGCTTCGATGTTGAAAATATAATATCAATAAGTCTAACATGAGTATGCGCTTTTTATTAACATATGAATTGTTATGTTTACCATGAAAATATATTTAACACACAAATGACCAAACACTAAGTGTAACCCTTTGCAGGTATCAATTTAGAACTTTGAAACTTTATTGCCACCCCTTCAACATATTAACTTTTATAAGACGTCTTAAAGGCTTGCCTAGAAGTGCAATTATTTGCATGTTTCAAATTTATTATTTTTTTCTGACAAGCCAATTGACGTAACCATACTACTGGAACATTTTTCTATGTCTACATATTTATCTTTCTTTCGATTCCGTGGGGGGGGGGGAACAACATTGTCTGTACAAATATATGTTATTATTCAGTCTATCTTATGTCAATACAATTGTCTTTCTCGGATGACATTGTAAGTTTGTATATACTGTAATTACTTACCCTCTGCAGGACCGCTACTGCATAATAGGCCCAACATATCCTAACTACGTGTCGTGAGAGGCGATTAAGTAGAGGCACTCTGTTTTCCGTGTATTGCATCCCATGTCAATGGAGGAAAGGATCAAGGTAGTTGAGCAGAGGCCGTACAATGCAATACACTGCTTTTTATTATAGACGTGTGCTCAAGATTGAACAAATCTCGACAAATCTGAAGATAATTTCTACGCTACACCGTTATACAATCTACAGATGCTAGCAAAGCGCTTGCCGCACTGTCTCTGTTTGTGATTAAAAAAACAATTACGGGTCACACGGCACACCAAACGATATCAGAACATTCAACTCGGGTTGACTTCTTATTCAATGTGATTAAAGAAGTCAGACAAAAATATCAAGCAAATTATCAAAAAGACATGTTAGCCAGAATATACGTACGGATACAAAATGATCTGCACGATCTGGATCCATAAGACGTTCATCCCTCTTTCATTTCATATGTTCAATAGATGAATAGGCTCAAAACACATGCAATTAAATGAAAGACAATTACAGCCAGTGGTCAACAAGCTTCCAAATTGCTAACGGTTTAAAATTTTAGAAATCAAACACGGTATGCCTGCAGTTGTGTCAGTGACGATGACATCAAAATGAACGTTAACTCACGCTAAACCGAGCAACTATCCATGTTGTTGAGGAAGCAAAGACGTAGGGGTATTATGGACGGCAAAATGACATTTATTTCTCACATTAAGAACTTAAAAGCTAAATGCTTGAAATATCTAGATCTACTTCAAGTATTGGTGCATACTAAATGGGCTAAGGATAACAACGTCATTGGAAATGTATATAGAACGTTTGCTCCCAACTGAACAAATGTTTGCGTTATTTATGGATCAGTCAAAAATTCATAATTGAACATGATTGATCCTATTTATAAAGAACAATGACTTGATCTATGAGCATTTAAAACCTCTCTGTGTGAAAACTCTGCTCGCTGAACTGAACGATCCATCTTTATTTCATCGAAGAAAAATTATGTCCGCACATCATGATCTGTTAAGTTAAGATCAACCCCACTTAATTCTGCTGTTTTTCACTCCAACGCACAACCTTATACGAAATAATAACAAAACGACATACATCCTGCGGCATTACAATGTCATCCATCCTTGATAATACCAAACTGATCTTTCTAACAATCATAGGCCTTCCATCTCCCTTGCTGGTTAAACCAAAAGTACTTTCCAAGCTACACAATGGAAATAACTCCAAGACAAACCCTTCCCTCCACCACCACTCGTATCATAAACTCCCCACCAAATTTAAAATCTATACAAGAATGTATATTGGTAGATAAATCAGGAAAAAGCTGCTGCATCTTTTGTTAGTAAATAACACACAGCATAACCTCGCTAACACAATAGCTCAACTATTTGTTCAGCTAAAGTCAAAAGGATAATGTTGGCTCTGAAAGTGAACAACCAACCTAGTTTCAACAGTTACTAATGTAGCCGAGGAATACTGATATATTTCAATTAAACTAATACCTGAATAAATATTAAAGCCAATAACTCCATTTTTATGTCTGTCACCTCTATTCATGTATATATGTTTATCAAACATTATTACTCTGTTTCTAAGCTCTTTTCCATGGAATTGTCCAATTCATGTATGTATGTATGTATGTATGTATGTATGTATGTATGTATGTATGTATGTATGTATGTATGTCTGTCTGTCTGTCTGTCTGTCTGTCTGTCTGTCTGTATGGATGGATGGATGGATGGATGGATGGATGGATGGATGGATGGATGGATGGATCGATGGATCGATGGATGGATGGATGGATGGATGGATGGATGGACGGATGTATGAATGTATGTATCCATGCATGCATGCATGTATGTATGTATGTATGTATGTATGTATGTATGTATGTATTGTATGTAATCATTTAGGTATATATGTAGCTTGTCTACTGGGGCAATTCATTCTTCCACAATTTGAAATTGCGGATCAGAATGGACTTTACTTATATCCGTACTAGCCATATCTTGTTGTTCCGTTCAATCTTAATCTGACTAACTACTCTATCATCTTTTCAGTTAAAAATATCAATGTTTCTTACTTCTTTTCGTATAAGTCTTTGCATGAGGACATGTAATAAGGTACTACAAATACAATACGTAATTTTAAGATCCGCGACAAATGTCGTCTTCTTTATATTTTGCTATGTTCAATTCAATTATGCCGTTCAACTTACGAACTAAATTTCTTCGGTAAACAATCCGATGGCCATTGCACATATGTTCTTGGTAAAATTATGTCTTCTGAATTTGTTTTAATACTAATACCTGAAAGGATATCTAGAAGTTAATAATTCCATCTCCCACTTAATATCACCAAAAAATATTAATATCTATATCTTTTTTAATGGCGCACTACACTGTTCCATAATTGTATTTGTCGCTTACAAATTAAATTGCTTATGTCCATAAAAGTCGTAACAGTTGATGTTCAGTATTCTAATCCATTAAATGCTACCATCTTTTTGTTAAAAGAGCATGTGCTGTCAATCTCTTTTCCAACTGATTTTTAAAACTTTTTTTGCATAGGGTCATTTAATAATATGTTAATACAATTACAATTAAGAAGTTAATTAGAATTATACTATTCTAAAACAAACTCATATCAAAAGTTAAAAATCTAGTTTAGCAAAATTTAAACAATTGTTTCAAACATAATAAACGCATATTCTAAATACATAATATTACTTCTGAATTTGCTTGATATATTAAAAACGAAACAGCGAAAGCCAAATAAAGACATTTTTCTGATCTTGAAATATACATACCACTCATTATGATGAAATGAACACATAAAGATAAACAATTGATAGACTTCACAAGGGATAGCAGTTTTTGTAATAACCTTTGGAAGTGAAATAAACATTTCGAGAAGTGAAGAGGCTGTCTAACATTTACTAAGTTCAGTCAGATATTCAGAGCAAACGCATATTAATTACGCATTTGCCTGAGTTTATGTAAAAATGCTTTTTGAGAAATTGCTCAGAAACAATTCCATTCACTTTTAATATATATCAAGATGATATTTTGGAGAAACTCATAATTTTAATTCTTTATTTGTAGTAACCCATATTTGTAACAAATGGCTATCACTAACGTTTATTTTTTAAGCAGAAATATTTTTGTATTTAGGGTGTCTTTCGTTGCTATTCTTGAAACGCCACCTTTTCTGGACTGAACATTTAATGTTAAAAGAATTGATTAAATTTAATACATTGTTGGCGATTGTCGAAAGGAAGAAAATGATCGTGTTACAGGTTCAGAACCAATTTTGTTTCAAGACCGATTGCGTCAACTCCATGGTGATTCTAATCAATGCAGTGACATACATACATACATGCATACATACATACATACATACATACATACATACATACATACATACATACATACATACATACATACATACATACATACATACATACATACATACATACATACCTACATACATACATATACACACACACCTACCTACCTACCTACTTACCTACCTACCTACCTACCTACCTTCCTACCTACCTACATACCTACCTACCTACCAACCTACCTACCTACCTACCTACCTACCTACCTACCTACCTACATACATACATACATACATACATACATACATACATACATACATACATACATACATACATACATACATACATACATACATACATACATACATACATACATAGATACATACATACATACATACATATATACATACATACATACATACCTACCTACCTACCTACCTAGCTAGCTAGCTACCTACCTACATACGCATAAACATACATAAGGATAGTCGTATGTACGTATTTTTTAATACTTTGTTTTTTACATGCACAAATACATGTTTCTTAAACAAGAGAGTACTAAATAATACTTAACCACAAGTACCAGAACTGTATTAGTCGATATATATTTAAGTGGTTAATGAAAAGTTTACTGTATTGACTAAAATGATCTTATCGGAAACTTTCCTGTAAATAATGGTACTCTATAGTCAGAAATTACTATGTATATTTGTTCCACAGTTCGCCTATTTACACTGAATGAAATCAGTCATCTATAACTTCATGTTGAGGAAAACATAGATAGTTTTCAAATATTTATGCGTATGCTGATATATAAAAAATTCCTTCTCTTCTCTACAAACTTCCACAGTTTAGCAAAATAGTTTGCAATATTATATCCAAAATAGTAAAACTAACTGATGTCTGTCTGTCTGTGTCTGTCTATCTGCATGCATGTATGTATGTATGTATGTATGTATGTATGTATGTATGTATGTATGTATGTATGTATGTATGTATGTATGTATGTATGTATGTATGTATGTATGTATGTATGTATGTATGTATGTATGTATGTATGTATGCATGCATGCATGCATGCATGCATGTATGTATGATGTATGTATGTATGTATGTACGTAAGACATGTCATGGATACTAAACTAGTAATTATATTGCACTACAGGTGTTTTCCTCTCAAACGTCATCCGCAATCGCGAATATTATAATAGGGCAAATGTTCATTTATTCATCGTTCTCCATCACAAGATCATGGAGGTGGTACTATACAGGGAAACCATTGGTGCAAATTAATACTGTCTGTTTTGCATTGGAGTGATTTCAGATAGAAATATATTTTTAGTTCTCTTCCTAGGTGTGCTTGTGTAAGAGCATGAATTGGCAAGTCTACGTTTGCTAATTTGTACATGACAGATTATGTTTACCACAGTGACTCATCAACCTCTAAGGTAATTCATTTCCTGGTAAGAAAATAAGAGGTACTTTTGTTCTTCTTATATGGATGTTGGCATTTAACCGTAAAAACTCTAATTCATATTTCAAATAAGGAAGATTAGATATTGAATCGGTGAACACTGTAGAGAACACAACTGATATTAGAGATGGGGCATTCTATATTGCAAGATATCACAGACAGGGAAAAAGCAAAACATTTGACAAAATTTAAATTTATTTAATCTCTTCATAAAACTGCACAATTCATGCTGTTGAAGAATGACATTTGCATCCGATTATAGGCATGAATACAATTCTAATGTAACGTTGATATGCAAACAAGTTTGTTTATCATGGTTGTTTGTATATCATACGGATTCAGGTCTTAGTGACAAGCTGGCACTTTTATTTTTTCTTTGAACTTAGTCTTTGTCTCATTTTCTGCGATGATACTGCATTCCTATAAATAGGCTTAAATTTTGCATCATAAGGTCAAGAAAAAATGGAAATTTTTACAATCTTATGATAAGTAATAGAATGAGTCTTTTCTCAGGGATGTAAATGGAAGAGAATGGTGGGAAATTATACTGTTGTAGTCGCTAAATTTGCTACAGGTAAGGTATGTAAAGTTTACGAACGTTAAATACCAGTAATATATAATTGAATTTTTTCTGGATGAAATGTTATGCAAAATATTATTCTTCCTCAAAAGATTTATTCACCAGTAACCAACCATATGACAATAAAATAACAGACACAAATGCATCAATAATAAAAATAAAACGTAGTACTATATTGGCATTTCCGAAAAAAAAACATTAATAAATATCACGAGCTCCTGTCCTGGGCCAATTTTTTTCCCTATAAACATTCCAGACTAGGTATTTTTACACAAGTTTGCAAACCGAGCTTGAGCTTGGCATCTGAACCCCAGGCGAGTCCACATCGACATTGTCAGGGTGTCGCGGGTTGGGGTGTAGTTAAAATCGTCGCACATATGTCCTCTGTGATGATTCCTGGAAAAGAATCCCTTCTCAACCGCGACGCTCAATAGTTTCTTCATTATTACCTCCTGAGAGAACATATCCTGACCGCGGCTGCAGTTTGAGAAATCCGACAACTTTATCGTCAGCACCGTATGCATTATGATTTCGTTGTACAATGTTTTCGTTATATGTTTCAACTGTTTCACACAAAAGAACGTAAATAGACGTGTCATGCGCCTCATGAATGATCTTGCTCTGTGGCATTCGCAATTTCTGTCTTATAAAAACGCAATGGTTATCTATTACATATTGCGTGATGACTACATATAGGCAGCTTAGACACCGAACCATTCTGGCATGGTGTTGTATGTGTCCGTACACCAATGGAGAAAGATATGGTAAACAAACATAATGATACCGGGCTGCTTGGGTATTAGCTCAGGCCACGTTTTCCATGTTTATCACCCGTCTCATAGTGGAGAGTCAAAGTACTTTAAGATGAATATTATTGCATATTGCAGTCAGAGGCTACCGCGTTAGATGCACACATTAGTATCGATGAACTGACATCACTATCTCTGTGTGTCCAAGCTATGGTGTATTTCAAGGGAGACAATACAAATCAAATTGCTGTATAGGTGGAATTATCGTATCGATTTTGCGCAATAATAATGAGGACTTTGTATAGGTCCAAATCTTTAGAAGCTCTAAGCGCTTTTCACCATCTATAATGATATGATTACAAATAACAAAACACACAAAAAACATTATGAAACTAGAAAACATACAAAATGCTGTACATAACATTTTTAGGCCTTTAAGTTTATTCTTGCCTTCGGCAATGCACTCTTGAAGGTAATCACTGTGTCTTTGTATCTAATATCCATGGGCAATTTATTCCACGTTGCTGATTCCTGCTATGCAAAATGACGTTGCCTATGTGACTTCGTTTTCATAGTGTGGACTAATGAGTATACGATTGTTAGAAGAGGAGAGTATGCATATTCCTGGTGTGTACACATGGGTGAGGCCGGATAGGTATGTTGGACTGGAGTCCGTCAGTGAAACGTAGCACGGAGAAAAAATTTTGTATGGGATTCTGTATGGAATGGATTGTGAGTGTAGAGAAGCGGTGAGGTATGCGCAGAACGTGGTGCTATAACGATGATCCGAACAGCTGTCGTTTAATTTTTTTTTAAGTTTTAGCAGTAGATATTGAGATGAATTAAACCTAATTGAGTTAAAATTGTCCTGTCGTGAAACTACTAACACAAGTGTTTTAGTTGCATAAAATGAAATAGAATTCTAATGGAGCTGATGCGTCTCAGCTCAAGATATGCAGCCTTGCATATGTTCATGACATGTTAGTTTAATGTGAGAATACTCTCTAGAGTAAGACTTATAGCTCGTACTGAATGTGTGAATTTAATATTGCTGCTGCTAATATTTATTTTTTAAGGTAAAGCATCTGAATGAGATATTCCTTATGCAAAGATCAGAATGGCTTCAGTTTTATCATCATTCATCTGCAGCTTGTTACATTGTTGCATGTCATAAATGATTTCACATCAGAAATGTACCTCTCTACTCCTTGGATGGTAGCATTAACATCATTCGGGTGGCTAGATTTGTATGTTTGAGTGCCATCTGCGTACAGTTGGTGACACACTGAATGATTATATATATATATATATATATATATATATATATATATATATATATATATATATATATATATATATATATGACACTTGACGGAAGGCCGAGCGTATAGAAAGCAGCGTTCATGTCCAAGAACAGACCCCTGTAAAACATCCCAACCTATATTGACTGGTCTGAAATGTATTCCATTTGCAGATACAATTTGAATAGTACTTTCATTACTTTTGCAAGGGTTATATGCAGACTGTAAATTACTAAAAAGACTCTTTGAACTCAGTTGAGATACAATCTAATTTATCTAAGATGTTTGATATGAACGGGAGCTTTAAAACGGTAATCAGCAATATTGGGAATTTCTCGGATGAGAGAGATGTATTAAACACATCAGTTAGTGATGCTAATATTAGATCTAAGCACCCAATCAGTAGTTATGTTGGAATTAGATCAAGTTCAACTGTCTATGCTACACTGTTCATCACGATTGTCTGTACTTCAACCATAGAGACAGATTTACATGCTGCTAACGGTTGTCGCTGAAGTTCAGTATCGCTACTGTTTGGTAATGACGAGTCAATTGAAATTGTGATATCAAGCTTATATTTAATGTTTTGTACTGTGTGACGCAAGAAATGTACAAACATGTCCTGAATGTCTACTGGAGAGAAAGCAAATGGAAGTGGTATAAATTTCTTTCTTGACGTTTAGTTTGTTGGTGTGATCGAAGCAAGTGAAACATTCACTATGTAGCAGCCAGTAATAAAAGATTACGTTTTATAACCTGATATGAAATGTCTAAAGTGTATATTTCACACAGACAGACAGACTGACGGACGGACGGACAGACAGACAGATCGATCGATATATAGCTAGATGGATGGATGGATGGATGGATGGATGGATGGATGGATGGATGGATGGATGGATGGATAGATAGATAGATAGATAGATAGATAGATAGATAGATAGATAGATAGATAGATAGATAGATAGATAGATAGATAGATAGATAGATAGATAGATAGATAGATAGATAGATAGATAGATAGATATGGACATCCAGACTATACGGTCAATTAGCAACAATGTCACGGTCATATCTTAAGCTGCAAACGATTTATCAAATTAAACGAATGTTTCACATTCTACAATTTTGTTACAGTAAAGACTTTATAATATTAGATGAGGTTTAGAAAATTAGGTTGAAAAATATTTTGTAAAGGCTCACAGAAATAAAAATCTTGTTTACAAAAAGAGGAATTTAAGATCGATGGTATGTGAAGACAAGGCAAATATTTTAAAAATCCAGTCGTTGCCGCAAACGAATGTCATATGGCCATTCAGAAGGGTCCTAACACGTCCTCTTCGCAAAAGGACAACATATACTGTCAACACCGCTACGGAACAATAAGAGATGTACGATAGTGAACTCGAAATGTTCATTGAAATATGATAGTTGTTTATTAAATATTAAAACTGGATATCATAGAGGAAACGTTATTTAGTGATGCAAGTGAGAACGTCTATACGCTTACAAAACGACTTCATTCCGGTCAGGTATCGATAAGGCTAGCCGGATAAAATTGATATAAAGTGCTCATTTGAAACATTTTGAGTGTACTTCTCATTTAGTTTATATTACAGTAATACTGGTCGTACGATTCGGTCTCTTGTTTCCTTTGATTAATCCATATTTATCTTAACTATATGGCACTTTTGGGTGTATTAATAAAGTTATTCAAAAATTTAATTGTTGGCACGAATATATAAAATCCTTAGTGAAGTTGTCATGATTTTTCTAAAAATTCACCAAACGTAGAAATCTTGGTTTTAAACCATACCCAGAAAAAATCATACTTTGAAGTTGAATTGATTCAACATGCCAGAAAATATGATCTTTCTGAGGCTTAAGTCTACTTAACCAAAGAAGACATTAGAAAATGCTGCTGCATTATTTGGTAGAAAAGAATCTTTTTGATAAAATTGCTTTGGTTTTCATCAGTGAGTCTGATCTAAAAGTAAACGACTTAAACTTAAAATACAAGATGGGGTTGTGTAGTTAACGAAGCTCAAATTTCAGAAGAAAGTGAAAGAAAAAAAACAAATACAAATACAAGCGAAAGAAAAAGCAAAATAAACACTAAATGCAGTTACAAGGAAAAGAAAGTTAATTACAAGAAAAACAGATGAAGTTATACTTAGAGAATGAGTTGTGAGAGATACATGACAGAAAGAAATATACACAAATGCAATTGAAAGAAAGAGATGAAATATCAAATTAAATTAAGAGAAAAAACTCTGGCAAGTGAAAGGCACATTCATATCTCAAATCCAAATTTATGTGCTGAGCTTGCAAAACATATTAGGTTAGTGCACATTTTCAGAGAAAGCGAAGTTATTTTTTAGGGAATTTTTGAAAACGGACTCAATTATTACAATGTGTAATTGCTGGTAAGGCTAGCGGTATTTTAAATTTCTGTCAGTTCACCAAAATGATGGCTATGATGCCATTCAGGGATGCATTGTAAGGAGTTATGCGTTAGTCCCTGAAGCATATCAGCAACAAATTCAGACACTATAAAACGAAGTATTTGAGATTTTACATGCCCATCATAATTCAAACTGGCACAACTAAACCTCAAGCTTCTGATAAGCTTGATTATAGATCTTTGTCTTTTCCTACGTGTACCGTTTGCAAGAAGGAATGACCTGTTGTTTTTGATTACTACACCGTGAAAAATGGGCATCAGAATCAAGACAGACCTACTCCAAAGGCTAATTGAGGCTAATTTAGCCGCCGTTAGACGTTATGACATATACGTGTAATCACGAATGCAACCGTTGCCAGTCACACTGGTTACTATTTGTTTATATGCAGCAACACTCCGGATTGGTGTGCATATACTGACTGCTGCAATCTTTATCCATGCAACATCATCCAACGGTTGCTGCTACACAAATCACGCACATATAATACTTGATCACACAAACCGTTGTATTTTATGAGTAACGCATCTATCATGACTACTAAGTCCGTTGTAAGTGCTCTTCTGTGATTATTTTCTTAGGTCGGTAACAATTAGTATGTCCCATGGTTATTCTATTAAAAACGTGATGCCGTCGTTGCAACACACATGTATTACTTTTACTGGTACAGCGGTCATACAATTGTATGAAGTCCCTGATGAGTATATAGGTTTATGGTGAATGTACGTGTTCGGTGAATAGCACCACATCTGTGTTAATCACAGTACTGTCTACAACTTATACAATCCTTCTAGTCTTCGAACAAAGACTGTTTAACAAAACAGTGTGTTATTAAGTAACATTCGAGAGCATTTTTGGGAGGGACATGAGAACATTTAAGTGTTTACCGATATTTTTCCTGTACTGACTAAAATGAGCATATCGAATAGTGTCCTTGACATTTTGTTTCTATATTTCAACCAGTGATTATTTATACTTGTTCCACCGATCGACTGTTTACACTGACTGACATCAGTCATCAATTGTTTCATTTTTGAGGAAAACAAGAGATAGGTTTCAGATGTTTACGTATATTCAGATTTATCAATAATGTCTTCTCGTTTCTACAAATTTCCAGTGTAGCAAAATAGTTTGCAATAGTATAGCCAATGTTTTAACAAGAAACTGATTGACCCCATTTCTGAAATTTCATATGTATCAATCGGAAACATTCCCGGAAGTAGAGAAGGAAGTGCAAATACCATTGATCAAAAGATAAAGTTGAATTACTTATACAATTACATAATAGTTGTGTTGGGCGGTTCAATGTATATGTGAATATGTATGTAACTATGTAGCATTTATCCGGAAGTAGTTGTTATCCAATCGGCAATATCTCTTTTGCCGCACTTTATTTTCAATTGATCAGTTTATCTGATCTTGCAATGAGACATACAAATAGAATGCAGAATATGTTTGAAAAAGTGACAATTATTAATAAACTGTCCGCCGTTCAGATATATGTTTGAATGCACACAATATTAACTTGCTGATCTTTAATGGTAATATCTTAGAGAGGAGAAACACACCATTTTCATTCTCAATGTATTTTGGGGTTGTTTGACATGCACGTATATAGTAATATAACAGATATAACAGAAAAAGGTCTATCTGATTTATAAGAGATAATACGTTATAATACTAACCAATAATGATTTATGGCACACATCGCTAAACGCTAAGCACTCACGTATATTGCAACACAATATTGCAACTATTATGAAGACTTCAGGTCACACTAATGATTATCATTTCCATCCCTTTCTACGCTAGAAAACGTTTATTTCTGCCTTTATGCGAACAATAACATGCGCAAGTATAGACAACAAGAATGCTAAATGATGCGTTCCAAATAAATGAAAACGTATAATCTTCGACTGGTAAATAAAAGTAAAATGTGTTAATTGGAAATTTATCTAGATAATTAAATTTGATATTATATACATACATAAACATGCGTACGTACGTACGTACGTTCGCACGCACGCACGCACGCGCACGCACGCACGCATGCATGCATGTAAGTATTTATGTAGGTATTTGTGTAAGTATTTATGTATGTATGTATGTATGTATGTATGTATGTATGTATGTATGTATGTATGTATGTATGTATGTATGTATGTATGTATGTATGTATGTATGTATGTATGTATGTATGTATGTATGTATGAATGTATGTATGTATGTATGTATGTATGTATGTATGTATGTATGTATGTATGTATGTATGTATGTATGCAACGCATGCATGCACGCACGCACTCACGCACGCACGCACGCACGCGCGCACGCACGCATGCACGTACGCAGGTATGTATGTATGCATGTATGTATGTATGTATGTCTGCATATATATATGTATGTATATATGAATGCATGCATGAATGTATTAATATATGTATGTACCGGTATATATGTATGTATGGATGTATGTATGTATGTATGTATGTATGTATGTATGTATGTATGTATGTATGTATGTATGTATGTATGTATGTATGTATGTATGTATGTATGTATGTATGTATGTATGTATGTATGTATGTATGTATGTATGTAAATATGTATGTATGTATGTATGTATGTATGTATGTATGTATGTATGTATGTAAATATGTATGTATGTATGTATGTATGTATGTATGTATGTATGTATGTATGTATGTATGTATGTATGTATGTATGTATGTATGTATGTATGTATGTATGTATGTATGTATGTATGTATGTATGTATGTATCTATGTATGTATCTATGTATGTATCTATGTATGTATGATTTTTCGTTTATTTGTATACCTCAACGCCATTGTGCAGCAAAAGATAGGCTATACATGGCGGCCAGTATTAATGGTGGACGAAGAACCCGGAAACCCCCGGAAAGAACTGCCGACCCACCAGAAGCTACTGACAAGCATTCTCATATTCCCACATTTACCGATTCTGAGACTCGAACCCACGCAGACAGAGGCGATATGGCAAATGTATCTTCCACCGCCTAAACAAATTAACTTCTCGCATTTTGATGTCAGCACACCTAATGATGTTCATCAGGCTGATATATTATTTATGCCGCATGATGGTGTTTACAAGTATGCGCTAACCGTAGTTGATGTTGAGAGTTGATACAAACAAGCAGAACCATTAAAGACAAAGTCATCAACTGAAGTATCTTCTGCGTTTGAAAGTATTTATCGACGAGGTCCTCTGCATTGGCCAAATCTATTCCAAGTTGATCCTGGCAAGGAATTTCAGGGTTCAGTGTTATCAACAATGAGGCATCATAATGTAACCATCAGACGAGGACATACTGCATTACATCGCGATTAGGCAATTGTTGAACGATTTAATCGTACACTTGCTAAGCGGTTATTTGGATATAAATACGCGAAGGAATTTATTCAGGATAAACGATCTCGTGAATGGGTCAAGAGATTACCAGGCGTAATTACCGCGTTGAATAATGAGATTACTCGGACAATTAATATGAAACCTAACAAAGCGATTAAAAAGAAGTATATACCTGTAAAACCGCAAAATGGTTTTTCAAAACAACCAATACTCGGCAATGTTATTGTTAGATATTTATATGAACCAGGAGAACTTGAAGGTGGCACAAAAGAGCTACTGATCCTATTTGGAGTGTTACTGCACATAAAATATCTAATATAACGAGATCTACGGGTAGACCGCCAATCTATAGGTTGGATTCAACTGCTCCTCAGCGGGGATTTACTCGTGAACAACTAAAATGATACCCGAGGATACTTAATTACCACCGCATGGTCTTAACTAGCACATCTGCGTCTGTTGTACTCAAGACAAGTCAGCGTCACATTATCTCTGGTATGACCTACGCTGCTATCTGTTCTGTCTACGGTAAATTGGCAGGGTCTTGAAGATAGAAATAAACACCCAGAAGATTTGATCAACCCATACTGTTTGGCAAGTACATATCTATTATTCTAAGCGCTATGATCAAAATCATAAATTCAGAAATTATCTGATTATAATCTAATTTATTTGATAATTGTATTCCTTTATTTTTCAAATTTGAAATGTCAATTGTATTGACATTCATATTTTCGTAATTCATTATATGAAATATTATATATATAATAAAAATATTAGGGGTCATTTTTTACCCGTTTATTGTATGATATGATTACATATAAACTCCATTCGCTCTAAGGTGTTATTCACACCTTATAGCCTATACAAAACAAAACATAATTTAGGTATATTCGAAGTGAATTCTATGTCAGGTTCTCTTCGAAATTGCTGATCTAGTGATATTATCTGCAACATATCGTACTGAGGCTCTACAAATATATAAATACTTTCCAGCTTCATTCATTGATTAAAATACTCTTTCAGTGTTTAATGATTTCATAGGTTTCGCATTTTTCGAGTGTTTTCCAGTCCCTCCTCGTTTGGTGTTTTTACTTTGTGTTATTGGTCGTAGATTCGATAAAAAATTGTTCTTAGGATTGGAATTAATATGATCGATTACAAACCCATCCTTTATCAATCTATGGAAACACTCGTATATGATTCTGTGACAGTAATATTTTTTTTTCTCCAGCACCAAACATAAGATATCCCTGATTATTAACAACACCGACATTACTGCAAATATGATAGCGGGAAGTGGCTTGAAATCGCGAGTGAGATCTTTACATATTTACGAGACGCGATAATAACGTAGACGCTGGTTTGCAAATATCACAGTTGGATTTTAGAAAACTCTATCCGATTTATTACTTTTCGCTGGAACATCTTGACTTGACAAGACAGTCCGTTGTTGATATATACTTCAGAGCTCGTGTAACCCGTCCGGTTGAAGGTGGTGTTGTCACTATCCCAAATTAGAGCAATTGCTGTCATTCTCAGCGACAAATCAATGCTACTCGAAGATGTTGGTGGACGAATGAGAGTAATTGATGCACCAGTGGAAAATATGTAGACAATTAGATCAATCTGTTATTAAATAAAATGTCGTACAGTCATGTTAGTGTTACTTTAATTCCTGGTCAAATAAAAAAGTTGCAATCGTAATCAGCTTAAAAATGTGGAACCACATTATCGCTGAAGCACAATCAGATGTCTGGTGGTCAAACTAAATTGTCATTGACAACTCGTGAGATAAAACACTTCAATGATTCCATCAAAGATAAAAAAGGTGTTCAGATCATTCTATCTGCAGCGTCTATTAAGAATATGATAAAATCAGGTGGTATATTCCCACTTTTCGCTGCGTTCCCAGCGACAGCGGCCCCAGCGGTAGCAAACGCCGCCACTCTAGGAGCCGTTGGTACAGCGGCAGGGATGGCACTAAAGAAAGCTACCGGACAGGGATGCAAAAAAAAGAAACGATCAGGAAAGGGTCTAAGATTACCAGGAGCTCCGTATTTATGGTACAGCGGAAACGACCTGAGACTAGTAACAGTTTGCTAACAATAGTTCCCATGTCAAATTTTGATTTACTCGATGCTGTTAAAAAATTAGCGATACAAAACTTGAGACGTGTCTTTATGAGAGATCAATTACCACAAAAACCAAACAAAACCGAAACAGGTATCATTAATCTCGATAACATCAGCGGACCTGGAACTCACTGGGTTGCATACGCGATTGATCCGCGTGCAATTGCTTATTTCGATTCATATGGATTAGCACCACCTAAAGAATCTATGCCGTATATAAACCGCTTAAAACTCCTATCTGGTATTCTACGCTACCAACACAGAAAATTAATGACCCACTAATATGCAACAGAGAAGTATTAAATGTACTCAACGCTATTTCATCATCGGGAAAACCACCCCATAAAACCGTACACGAATATAGGAGCAATCGCTTTTTAGAGAGATCTTAGAGCATAATGATTGATATTTGGGGGAGATCTTTATCAAGCCTGGAATAACCCTCCGCGGAAATATCTGCAACCGGTGATGTAAAGAAATAATTGAAGATGAAATATCCGAGATGCTAAACCACGTAAGTGTTTATCCAGTTCAAATAGTTGTATTTCAAGATCGTCAGGGTAAATTGAAAACTAGTAATGTTTCTCTTGATGATATTTTAGTTAAACAACGCGATGTAACGGAAAATACTATCGCCTTGTTTTCCATGGAGGGTAAACTCAAACCGGATGTACTTGTTTCGACATTCACATATAAAATATCAACACTCAGTGATAATTATATATCATCTGCAGACTCATTCAAAACTCTTGATGATAAATATGACGTTCAAGTAAATCAATTTGCGGGTTTATAAAAATCCGTCACTGAGGTTCAACTACCAGTTGCTAATTTCTTTGGGGTTTCACCGGTGACCACACCAAAGCTCACAGAGATAAAAATGACTATGTTAGAATTTGCAACACTTCAATCCAGATATGAAAACAGTTTTCAACTTTTCGTAAAAACGTCGTCGATAAATTTCTTGGAGTCTCATTTGATAAACTCGACATAAAACTCCTGGATATAAGAACATCCATCGAAGAGATGAAAAACACCGTCGAGGCAATCAAAGTTGATTTACCGAGGATGATAGAAACACTTGAAAAAACAAAGATTCCTCATGAGAAAACCAACAACGTAGTATACACGATTCAACACTGATCATACACGTGGACACCACAAAATTACATATTAAATATCACCGCAACCGTCAAAGGTATTTATCGATTAACACTTGTGTCGCCGACCCAATTTAATATTTCATCAACGACTTCATCTGGGGTCAACAATATGATATCAACGATCTTCGAGATGGGAATATCTGAACAATTTACAATAACATCCACTGATAATAAATTGGCTAGGATTTCAGTAACATGGTATGTGGAATTCGTAGCGGATTTAAGTAAACAACTAAATTGAAAATGGCAGCAATTTAAAATCTATTGTAATAAATAAAATGTCATCATTGGCACGTCATAACAGTATTGCTACGATCAAGTCAGAGAATTTCAAACTAAACTCAAAACACTCACTGAGGAGTATCAAGTAAAAATAAAAAAAATACCGACGAAGAATTACCGCAGTTGATGTCACCGTGTACTCAGTAACAGGTGTAATCACCGGAGCCGGTATAATACTCTCCTCGGTGATAATGGTTGCCCCAATAGCTGTTCCAATTAGTATATCAGCGACGACAACAATCACGGGAATTATTTCAATAATAACAAAAATATATCATCATGCAGCCAACGTAAACTACAAGACTACGTAGTTAAGTTCCATGTTGTGTCAACCGCATACTCCCAATTATCCTCGATGATATCGTCGTCACTCGATGACACATTAATATCCGATAGTGAGTTTTCAGCGATGGTACGTATTTACGGTTCCGTGATGTCAAAATTTGAAACAAAACACGAATATAATAACAATGGCAACATCACAAGAACTACTTCAACGAATAGCGGAAAATACCACCCCAGTGAAAACCAGCATGATATCAATAACCTCAACGAATCCTGAATTCAGTGTCAATTTCCCTACTGCGGTTTCAGTTAAGGAAATAGCACTAGCAAAACTATTAGTATACCACAGTTGGCCTAATATTAGATCAATATCATTCGGTGGTCAACAACCGAATAATTCCAATTTTTATGAATTAAACGAATTTCCTGTAATATGATTGGATGTAAACGGTCACGTGATGTTGATCAGGAATTGTTTACACTTCGATAAATTCTGGGACTATATTCCTTAATGATGTAAGGTTTGCTTGTAAATTTCATTTAGCTCACTTGTTCTATCCTTGTCTGTTATTTTGCAAGGTCATTGTCATCTCACGTAGCATACAGGACTGACTTAAAGTAAACAAGAATTATGTTATTTTGTAAAGTATGAAGTTTCTGAATAAACGTAACTGTGACAGTAGTCACATTTCATTTCTCACTAGATCACCGAGTGGGTCTGGTTAAGTATTAACGCTGCTGAGAATGACATAAAATGTTACTCTTGTATAGAATTTATTTCATTGTTACCTTTATATAGTAGTAAGGGATAGCATCATCTTGTTCATATTTCCATAAAAATTGGAAGTATTCACTGAAAAAGTCCATATTGATTTCAAGTTTGATTGAAATTTAATTTAGCACACTTGTTGAGTCGGTATCAGTTGTTATTATGTAAGATCATGTTCATCTGACGTAACAGATGGGACTGACCAAAATTGAACAACAATGTTTTCAGTAAACAAAATGTGTTAAAAACCACGGCAACCATTGCCTATGATGTAAAAGATGAAGTTTATGAATAAACGTAACTGTGGTTATGTATTACGGGGCAGTGTGAAACGCCGAATGAAAGTTAACTACGCGCAACGTAAATTCGAATGCATTATTGATGGAATAAGTTAATTTGACGATATAAATGATGAAATTGGAATTATAAGGATTAAATGATCATGGTTGGGTATTTATTGATGTGTAAATTTTACCTAATCACTCACAAAGTTAACATAAAGTCTTACATTAGGTAAAACTTCGGACTTTATTTACTTTGTGAGTGATTAGGTAAAATTTACACATCAATAAATACCCAACCATGATCACTTAATCCTATAATAATTCAATTGTGTTTGCGAGTAAGAGTAAACAAGAGGGGACTCCAGACTGGAACGTTGTTTCGCTATCATCTGGGTCCTACCAAATCGAACAGATCAATAATGAATTTCAGCGTAGAATAAAATCCATTACTGGAAAAGAATCGAAAATTGCTATAACAGTTAATGAACCAACACTATCATCTGCCATTGAAATAAACTCACCCGGGTATGTTGTAGATATCTATCAGAGTTCGTTAAGAACCGTCCGAGGATGGCATGATACCCCACCTCGGACATCTTATCAAATACCACCATAGCCACAAAAATCCGACTATAATTGTGATAAGAAATTGTATCATGATGCAATGATATCATACGATACAAATTTTGGAGTTCTAGATTTCTTTAGTGGGCGGATAGAAGAACCAAGCGGTGGATGGTTTCAACCAATTCAAAGTAACATTAATAAACACTTTATAAAAATAAATAATGAATTTGAAATACATAGAAATATATTGCGATAAAAACTTTCCAAAGAATCCCCGCGAGATGATATCATCAAATACATATACATGTGTAATCAAATTATCGCTGACATGGAAGTATTTAATTTATGGATTATTCAAACGGTCTTAAATGCTGTAAATCCTAAATCTAGAACAGAATTTACAAAATCATATAATATACGCATAGAGAATATTTCAGCATTTAAACTCCCCGGGTATAATGTAGATCAATTAAAAAATCAAAAAACTAAAACTATATCCTCGATGAATACTTTCCACAAATATTGGCCGCATGGAAGAAAATGTCACAACCAACAACTATCTTCAAACATAATAATGACCCAGACGGCGGTGATAGGCATATTGCTCCTCAAAACGTCAATATATCCTCGGTGATTGCAGTGAATCTAGTATATGATGTTATCGAAGGAAATTCTCAAATAAATCTTGAAAGATCAAATCAAGCCCAGCAGGGATATATTTTATACTCATTTGCACCAACAGCTCCACCCGGATCCAACTAATCCAAATTGAGGATCCAACTAATCCTCATTGAGGATCCAACTAATCCAATTTTTACGCGATGTCATAATGATTCATTAACGAGAATTAATTTTAAACTCACTGACCAGTCCAATAATCTAATTGATTTACGAGGTGAGGTTTTACAAATTAGTATATTTGTGCGATCCTAAAAGGATTTTCGTCTTAACATTTTCATCGTTAAAAGATTTTTACCCCCATAGCAGCAGAGCGACAACGACTTTGCGTTTCTAAAGGAAACTTTTTTTCGATTTTGGAATAAGCCTTGGTTTGCCAAATAGACGCATCTAAAAAGTTGTCGGATTCGCCCTCTTCTCTTTTGCTATAGGGGTAAAATTCTTTTTTCGATTTTGGAGGAAGCCTTGGTGTGCCAAATAGAAGCTTCTATAAAGTTGTCGAATTCGCCGGAAGATGGTTATTTTGGACATAATTCTTTAATATCAGCCTTGGCCCTATTTGCTGCTAGTGTCGTTTGAAACACTTCTTGGTCAAAGAAATATTAGACCTATAACTCCATGCCGAATTACACCTACTACGCCAGCCCGAATTACAACTACGCCAGCCCCTGGTGACCTTCTTATCGTCTCGTCCGTCATATCGCTCTTCTACCGTTACATGCACACGCAACACATGTTTTCAACAATCATAACAATAGTTCTATATCATTATTGAAGAATTCGTATTCGGAAAGGCAGCATGTTATTATAGTCAACACTAAACAGACGTATTTTCAGTAAATAAACTGTAACTCATAATAACTTTAATATCTCACAAAGGTTTTTAATTTCTGATTCTAATAGACTATGTGGTACAAACACAAATATACACTAAGCAGATTGGAACGAGATATCCTTATATCGTACATGAGGATAAGTGATCAAACGAAATAGTATTATATTTTGAGAAAGAATAGTATTATTATCGGCTAAGTGAAGAGTAACAAGTCCTCCGATGAAATATGAATCGGGGTATGTGGGTTGTTGCATAGCTTTGCCTGCATGCATGTCCCAGCATGCAATCTCGACTGCGTAAAACTCCTTAAATAACATCGACGGAACCAATCTGTCGATATAGGTATTCGTGTGAAGAGAAAGCACAGTATTAAAACGTGAATCACACCTAATAAAGATTATATTAGTGTACTTAGGGTCAGCTTGATGAATGATATACCTAGACTGATCACTTGTACACTTCATACAAATATCCTATACATCAATCTAAAGTGTAGTATTTCATGTATGAACATGGCATACTAAATTTTAAACACATCGATTGCATCTCTTCTAACTTAAAAGAATGCAATGAAATATGTTTGAAACAAACTAAATTATTTTGATGTAAAATCCAGTCTTCAAAGTGGCCTATTTATTTAGAAAGATAAACTGTACACTGTTAATGATTTCGTACTTAATAGTAGTGTTGTAAGTTTCTAGATCGTATATAAAATGAAAGAAACAAAACGTGACAAATAAATATATCATGAGTTGCAAATAGTGTTGGAAGCATACGGTACATAAGGTATAATTGGCACGTGACTTAGTTTAATTGTTTCTTTCCTTGTCTTAGATGTAAACTCTTTGCAATGATGCGAACATCAACAACTTCTCTGAATATAATATTTCTGCATATTTTATTTACCATACACGGATTCGATTACGATTTTGACTCGAACACATTTTCCACAAACGCCGAAAGTACAAAATATGCGGTAGATGCCAAATGAACTGCAGTTACCATATAAAAACAAATACATTGAAAGCAGACAGAAAACGCAGATAACGTACCAATGTCTGAGACATTACTTATCCCGGTTTAAAAAGATTGGAAAAAGATTATCAGACAAAAGTGAACCCTCATTATTTTTAAACTTTCTCCAAAAATATTGACCATCAACATTTTGTTTGTTGCTGAAATGTAAACTTACAAAGAAATGGTGAGCCTCACAAATCTTATTTTTCATTTTAAGGTTGGATCTCCGCCATTTATAACGAAACTTAGTAGAATACAATAGTCACAATGTATGGCTTTCATACTGCCATAACATTAAAGGGGGTCCCGAGTGGCCGAGTGGTCTAAAGCGATGTCCGTTACGTATCACTGCCATCTTACCTCTGTCTGCGTGGGTTCGAGTCTAAGATTCGGCTAATGTAGTTATGTGGGAAAGCTTGCCAGTAGCTTCTCGTGGGTCGATCGTTCTTTCTGGGGGTTTTCCGGGTTCTTCCTCCACCATTAATACTGGCCGCCATGTATAGTTTATATTGTGCTGAAAAAAGGCGTTAAACCATTAAAAATAAAACTGGCATAACATCATGTTGATGTTTACCTTATTTGAGCTACTTATTCAATTATTGGCAACATGAGAAAAATCAAAGAATACTAACGTGGAGTTTCTTGTATCCGGAATATAAACCTGACATCAGGAACATTAAAAAAAATCGTAGCAGATGCACTTTTACTTGTGTAGAAATATATTATTTTATATACGTAGTTCATAGTTCATAAGAGTATTTCTAATGTTTTTCTGAAACATCATCTTAAGTTAATATATGGTAATGGACAGATTTAGCATATAACATTGAAGGTAGTGTTATATATATATATATATATATATATATATATATATATATATATATATATATATATATATATATATATATATATATATCTGACTTAATTTGTTTGAAAGTCTTAATCCTGATTTTCTATTACATGATATTATCGTTATAACCTTGGTTACGTGAAAATCGCTTTTACCTGATGTGATATATATAGATATAGAGACATTATATATATATATTCTTGCAATTTTTTTACCTTAGGTGAAGAGTTCATGAATAGAGTTGTGGAATAGGTGGTAACTTAATCCCAATGCCCTTCATCGTGAAGCGCAAAACGTACGTTTAGTTGTTTATATAGACATGGTGGTGTTTCTGAGACAAACGTTTTCAAAATTTGTGAAAGAATATTTTTGTTACTATAAAGGCGTGATGATATTATACAGCCAATGGCAGATATGGCATTGAGTTGTTTCCGTATCTCGTTTTGTAACTAGATTACATGAAAGCAGCCGACAAAGCAATGTTTTCAGGTGTTGTTCTTAATTTGAGAGCATATTGTGGGAGAAAAATTTAGTTACGATGTGATAACGGTATGAATGAATACGTGGATTTAAATTGAAACCGGCCACTAGGGTCATATGTTCACTATTGTGCACTCCCATTTATTTACATGACAGTGATTTAATTTATCCAGGAAGATGGAATGGTGCCACATCTTCCTGGCGTTTATGCGCACAGAGTGCGCTTTTTAATTTGGTCGTCATATCATACCCTTTAAAAGGGGTTAATGATATGAATGTTAGACCTGGGTGAGTGGGAATAGACCCATCACGCACTCAACCTATCAACCAATCGAAAGTACGTACGCTTGTTCCAAATTCAATCCAGTTTTTCTAGTGGATTTTCCTATACCAAAATTGTGTAAGCCACCGATCAAATAGTAGTTGAAGAATTAAATTACGTTCATATCTATGCCAATCTTCTAGTACAAAAGTGTACATATTATAAATCCCTAACAATTTCTTTTGCTGATATGACTAAACGTCATTTGAAAGGTAGCCACTGTCAGAGAGGATTAGATTGTTAATTTTGAGCGGTGGGTCCGAACATGATCAAGTTTGGCTTTTTGGATAGAGCTTGTCAAAGAGGGTTTCCGTAACCAAGTGGAAGACCGTATTAAGACTATGAAAGACAATAGCCCTAAAAAGGACTTTTTTATGTAGAATCCCATGATCACTTGTTATTGACCGATTATCCCTCTGCTCCTGTAGTTGGTCCCTGTATACTTCTTGAGTGTCTTGTTTGACCCTGTACTCACTCGATGATTCCTGTATACATCTTGGGTGTCTTGTTTTGAATTCTCACTCTAAACATCCTTGCTCCCTCGTCAATTTGCTTCCGTATTTTTCCCTATCAATTTGGAATTCTTTGTGCTGTTTTGTGTAGAATATATAACCCCATATGACAACTGTTTGCATTGTTAGTTAATGAAGGATGTCATTAAGTTACTGCAAGGCCTGATAGTTTGGGGTTAACTATCTTTATAGTGTATGAACTTGAGGTCATTTTCTAAATTAGCATATTTTTTGTTGCAATCTTGTGTTGCTGGGCCTGATAGTCTTGGGTTTGAAACTACCTTATAAGATCTAATTTGGGGTCATAACCTTTGCATATATGATGAGGTTTTTAGTTGCAACATTGTGTCGCTGGACCTGATAGTCTTGGTTTTTAGACTACCTCATACACTCTAGTTGGGACCATAGTTAGGGGCGCGTGTTAGTGGTTTTACTTTAATCACAGTGGTATCGCGTTTTTTAGGGGCCTATAATAACTTCGTAATATTACACTGAGTTATGAGACGTTGTCAACGGGGTTTTATAGAAGGAAGAATTTAGAAGCATAAGAGAAAAAAAGAGGTAAGACGTTTGCCTTATTGATTGTATAACTGGTAGTTAATATAACTTTTGATGTTTATACCTTTATGTATTTCTTTTGTGTGTGTGTTGTGATAACGGTAGTTCATTTATTACCGCGAGAAGGTTTCCACATGGAGATTTATTAATGATCTCAGAGCGAGCCATTTTTTGATGATGAATTGGAGCAAGAATCGTTTAAGTATGCCTTCCTATCGGAACCAATAATAATGCAACTATCATTCAGTTGGAGGAAATATACGTTCTGTATAATTTGGAAATTACATTTTCATTAGCACCTCAGTGTGCGCTACTACGTTTAAAATATCGTGTGATTTCAATCATTCAACTTTTAAGTTCTTGATGTGTGGAATAAATGTCAATTTTCTGAAACATATAACACATCCAAATTCGTTCCTCAAGAACTGGAAAACTGTTGTATCTGTCATAATGTAATGGTGACAAATAAAATTATATCTTACAATTGATATATAATGAAACCTTTGACAACAGTCAAAAATGCCAGTGGACAACTGAATTATAAATTGATCATATTCACAGAAAACAGTTAGAAAGAAAATAAATAAAGGAAACGAATTACATTTCATCTACAAACTCTAGTGAATGTGAATGCATTAAGTACACGTATTAAGACTTAGAATGTTACATTTCAGTCGATTTCCAAGAGCACTTGTTTTTTTCGGTATGCACTATACGTAATTTCTAAAGTTACCCAATACTTCGTCGTTCGTGTAGTAAGTGTATTAAATGTTCACTGGTGTTATCTGATAAACATCTTTCCTGGGTGTTGACATTCCACTCGAAACGTCACTGCCACTAAACCCAATGCTGATGTTGCTAGATAATTCTACGCTTCAGTATCAACACTAAATTTGATATCAATATTCTCTTTAATGCCAGCAATGTGTTTTCACAGTGTAAGCTTGATCGTGTATCCATAGCTAATGGCTGTCAGAATAAAAAAGGAATTGCTTGCTTGAACTTATTAAGTGAATTTGACTATTGTAAGAATACTACATGGTTAATTCCCAAACATCTTTATTAACAATACCCTATTTCCCAGCACTGATTTTGTGATCCCCATAACCTGATGTATTAACAATATTACATAGCTGTAAACCAGACCGATATAGTAACAATACCCTATTTCTCAACACTGTTTGTTTTCTTCAAAATCTGATGTAGTAACAATACTACATAGCTCTCCACCAAGCCCATGTAGTAACAATACCCTATCATCCTGCACTGATTTAGATTGCACACTATACAACATGCAACTTAAACATAGCAAATCCAAATACCGTATGGTTCTGGTCATTTAATTATCGGGGTGTGATGGGCTTAGTCCGATAAATCAGCCTCTCACCTATGATGATGTTGATTGGCGGCTTAAGGACATATATATCCTTATCATTAAAAAAAGAAAAAGTCTGCAAACCATTTTGTTTGCATGTTTGTAAATATTGTGGATCCTGTCATGCATTTTAAAGGTTGGGAAATCCCAACCATACGATACATATGATTTATCTCTTCGTGACGAATTATTTTGAATAATAATAGTATAATATGATGGTCCTTTACATGGTTCAAAGTGAAGATAACACTAAATGCAGACCATCATAAGTGCGTCACCAAGAGTTCTAGGGTCATTTCATTTGATTAATATTAAAACTAAAACCATGCTATACAAAAGCAGCAGAGAGGAAGAACCGAGCTACTTTTAAAAGTATCCGTTTACTAAACTAAGGTTATTACGAAAATAATGGGAAACAAAACCCACCAAATGTTCGCTAAACTACTGTCTCTAGCTTCCGATAGTCTCACTCGGTTAAATAGTTTTGTTACTAAATTTGTAAATTGGTATTTTTTAAAAGGTATACGCGTGATGTTCACCAGTTAACATTTATTCGAGGTCACCTCCTCTCTGCTGCTGTAAATTAAATCATTGTTCTTTCAATAATGTCTGGAGAAGAGTATACCACTCGTATGGCATGTGAGCGACTAGAAGCAATTAAGAAATTTCAACCAGTCCGTGATTCTGTCGGGCGAAAATTACAAGAACGTCAGGAATCTCAATTTGATTGTAAAAAAAGCTCCTCACAAGTATTTAAACTCGTGAGTGAAACAACTAAACCTCTTCTTCCTCTTCTTGAAATAATAGCTACAAAAGTAAAGAATCATCAAGTGTTTTACAAGATCGTCCTCGTCGAATGCCTCAACTAGCAAAACCTATTACAAAAGAAAGAAAAACTGACGAAAATATAATCGAAAACTTACGTTACAAATATATGGAAGATGCATTTAAAGCAATCGTTAAAATTGATCCAAATGAGTTTCCAGCTCTCCAGCTCCATTTGCTACTACTTATGAAAACAAAATATTGAGACCGAGATATGGAAAATCTTTATCCACTCTGGGCGTATGTGTTTGATAATACTAAAACTAGCATAAGTCAAATCGACACACAAAGTTCATCATATACAGGATTCATCGATGCGGTAAACAATGCGTTTGGTCAATATGAAGAACGAAAACAACAAGACATAAAACAGAAAAAAAAAACTAACAAAAACAGCTGAAACTACAATAAAGAGTAATTATTCCATCCATTCAAAATTAACTGATCAATTTGAAAAAGGAATTTATGAATAATTAAAGAATGGCTGAATACCAATTAACTAAATATTCTGCAAATGATTCGAATTATTTTTCAGATATGTTACAAAAAATATCATGGACTTAACAAAGATGATTATCGCAATGTGATCTATAGAATTCGTCATAATAAGGGTAGTCATAGTAGCGATGATCCAGCTTGTTTAAAGATTTCTGTAAACGGAGATAAACTAAAAACAAAAGAAGCATAACATTATGATCTTGGTAGCGCTACTATAAGTGATATTTGAAGCACTGGGGTAAGTGGTCTTATTTAATGGCATAACAATATTCTCGATGACTTCAAACGAAACGAAATTATCATAGGAGGAAAACGAGACATTCGTAAAGTAGTATTTTCAAAACTATCAAAGTGGATGTCAGTAATAACCCCATCAATCCATGAAGAAAAGAAAATATTATCATTTATGGATACAGGTGTTAAATCATTACTATCATAGATAACACCAACATCATATATTATTCAGAGTAATACTAACGGTATATTTACATGGCATAGACCACCACAACAAGGTGTTTCTGAGCCAGGACGTATATTTGTTGCGCTGCAAGATTATTTACAATTAAATTCGCAAACACGCAGCCATGTGATATTTAATCAACTTGCTGTTTCTGAGGTGTTGCTAATAATACACGGCCAGCAAGAACCATCAGAAGATGTGTTACTTAATTGTGGAGAAATACAGGTAGTAATGCATATCATCGCTTAATGAGATTTATAGGACGTGATCAGAATGAAAATACCGATCTCCAAATATCACAGCTATATCTTACAACATATTATCCGATTTATTACTTTTCGTTGGAACATACTGGTTAAGCAGACCTACTATTGGATATATACACTTCCGACCTCGTGTAACTCTTCCGGTTGCTCTCTTGTCCATAATTACAGAGCAATCGCTGGTATGCTTAGTCTTAGCGATCAATCGATGCTACTTGAATGAACTGCTTGACGAATAAGAGTCATTGATGTACCAGTACGAAATTTTTAGGAAAATGATATCACTTGTACTATATAAATGTTACTCTGACTCAGGGTCAGACTAAAAACTACTAACCGCGTAAGTGACAAAATCCGTAACTACAATGACATTAAAACACAGTTACATTGCAGCTGGTCAGAATAAGCTGTCACTGACAGAAGATCAGCTTAAAAAAATTCAACCAACGACAATACCGGAATCCGACTTACTCTATACGTGGGCTCTATTTCAGATATAACTAAATCAGGTGGCATATTTCCACTTCTCGCGACAATAGCAGAATTCAGTTCAGCCACGCCCCTACTGTCGCAAAAGCGGCCGCCCTTGGAGCTGTCGGGACAGTTGCGGGAATGGAACTAATGAAATCAACATCGAAAGGATAAAACACAAGTAAAAGATTAAAGATTATCGGGGAGTCTTTACTCTTACGGAAAAAGCCTAAGATTACCACGGAGTTGTTGCTCGTCTGGAAACGGTCTGATACTACCGGGGAAGATTTAATAACACCGATGTTAAATTTTCACTAAATCGATAAAACATTAAAAATAAAAAAGTTAAAAATGTTTTTATGCGAAACCAGTTACTGTCCAGACCAAAAAATATTGAAACCGGTATTATAAACCTAGATAATTCGACAGGACCTGAAACACGTTGGACCGCATAACGATTGATCCTCGTGGAATTGTTAATTTCGATTGGTACTGCGTTGCCACGTTAAAAGGATGTAACGAGTATATCAATCATCATAAAGTAGGGTTTTGGTATTGAACATTACAAACACAGAAAATAACCGACCCACCAATATAATAATAATAATAATAATAATAATAATAATAATAATAATAATAATAATAATAATAATAATAGTAATGATAATGATGAGGACTTTGTATAGCGCCTAATCATTCCAAGCTCGAAGCGCTTTACACCATCAGTAATGATATGACTACACTACAGAACAACAAATGACAAAAACAATGAAATTGGAAAACATAAAAACATGCTGAAAACATATAAGATACAAAACATGATTAGGTCGCTAAGTTTGTCCTTGCAGTCGAAACAGGTGAGTCTTAAGAGCACTCTTAAAAGGGACCACTGTGTTTTGTGTATAATTTCAATGGGCAATTCGTTCCACGTCGCTGGGCCCAGGTGTGCAAAGGAACGTTGTAGATATGACTTTGTTTTCACCTTGGGAACAACGAGTATACGATTATCAGAAGAAAAGCGTAAGGATCTAGCTGGTGTATACACATGGGTGAGGCTGGATAAGTATGTTGCACTAGACACTGTCATTGAAACAAAGCACAGAGAACAAATTTTGTGTTTGATTCTGTATCGAATTGATAGCCAATGTAGGGTACAGAGCAGTGGTGAGGTGTGCTCTGATCGAGGTACTCTAAAGATGATCCGTGCAGCTGTGTTTTGAACTTTTTGAAGTTTCTGGAGTAAATAATGTGACGAACCATACATAATTGAGTTACAATAGTCCAGACTTGAAAGTACTAATGAACACACAAGTGTTTTAGTGGCATCAGCTGAAAGATATTTACTAATGGAATTGATGCGTTTCAATTCAAGATATGCAGCCTTGTATATGTTCATGACATGTTGGTGCAATGTGAGAGTACTGTCTAGAGTAACGCCTAGATTCCGTACTGACTGGGATAATTTAATGTTAATGTTGCTGATATTTATTGTCTGGACGGTAGCATCAACTTCAGTTGAGTGGCTAGACTTGTATATTTGGGAGTCATCAGCATACAATTGGTTCGACACTGGGTGATGATCTATGACACTTGAGAGCGGCGGAGTATACAGAATGAAGAGAACAGGTCCAAGAACAGATCCCTGTGGAACACCACAACATACGTCACCTGGGCTGGAGTGTATTCCATTTGCAGATATAATTTGTGTCCTGTTCACTAAGTAGGACTTGAACCACTGTAAGGCTATATTCTGAATGCCAAATACATGCTGGCGATGGTGAAGTAATATATCATGGTTTATTGTGTCAAATGCTGAAAATAAATCCAGGAGAATGAGGACTGTAAACTTTCCATTATCCAAAGCAGAGAGAATGTCACTAAATACTTTCAGTAGCGTAGTATCCGTATTGTGGCAAGGGCGATATGCAGACTGTACATTGCTAAAAAGACTGTTTGAATTCAAATGAGATACAAGTAAAGTTAGAACAACCTTTTCTAAGATTTTTTATATGAATGTGAAATTAGAAACTGGGCGGTAGTTCTTTAAATCGTTATGGTCCAATGTTGGTTTCTTCAGCAGTGGCTTTACGATGGCAGTTTTGAAAAATGATGGAAATTCCCCTGATGAGAGAGAGATATTAATAGAATCAGTTAGTGAAGGCAATATTGGGTCTAAACACTCAAGCAGCAGTGATGTCGGAATTGGATCAAGTTCACAAGACTTTGGTGCACTTTTCATCACGATTGTCCGTGCTAAATCAATAGAAACAGGTTCAAATGCTCCTAACAGTTGCCGCTGAAATTCTGCATCATAACTGTATGGTGACGAATCAGTTGAAATTGTTCTGTAAAGCGAATCTCTAATGGTTTGTACTTTGTCATCGAAGAAATTTGCAAATTGGTCTGGTAGGTCTAGTGGAAATAAGGTTGTTTGAAGTGGTGTACATTTGTTCCTTGACATTAGTTTGTTAGTTATCTCGAAGATCTCTTTGCAGATGGAACTCTCCGTGATCTTAGTACTGCAGTGGGATGATTTATGATGTTCTTCTTAGCGGCTTCGTAGATTTGTTTATGAATAGTGAGTCTGGTGGAAAGCCAAAGCCTCTCTGCGGCCGAGACGTAATTGCCGTGCTTACGTCTGTATCAAAACCAAACCACCTCATTAGGTTGTACACGAGTAATCTCTTTTAAAACAGATCTTAAAGTGTTATGGTAGATATTTACGGGAGTTATTTCTCGAAACCAAACCAAAAACTGACGGAATATCAAAAGATAATGTACAAAAATCATTAACGATGAAATATCTGAAATACTAAATCTTGCAAATGTAGATCCAAACGAAAGTGTTGTATTTCAAGATCATCAAGGAAAATTAAAACGAGTAATCTTTCATTGCAGAATATTATCTTTACAATGAATGAAGTAACCGAAAACAGTATAGCCGTATTTGAAAATGGAAAATTTAAACCCGGTGTTCTTATATCAACTAAATCGGATAATATTCGTGCGCGAGTAAAAAACTACTATGATACAAGGACAGTCGAACTCAACATTAAATTGAATAAAATAGCCGTAATTTTAGATCCACTATCCGACAAGGATACGGCAGCAAAACATCATGTAATTGTTGCGTACAGCACGGTAGACAATACAGTTTTAAGGTCACAAGCCGAGTATGATGTTCCTGGTAAACGGGTTTGCAAATCTTCGTAGAAATTTTAGAAAATTGATGAAACCGCATATAATTTCATCGGTTCTCCGTTGACTGTTGTCATTGAACTTTCTTTTATCAAGACGAGTATTGACACTATTAAACGAGCGCACATGATATAATTGTTAGTGATATTCCTGCTATCGCTGAAAGACTTGATAAGGTTAAAATGACAGATAAACAAAATATCAATACCATTTACTCGATACATTGGTGATCTTTTACCTAGATACATCAAAATACCGTTCGAGTTACATCATCAGGTGTAGGTATATACAGATTAACGGTGCTTTCATCTATACAGTTTAATGTATCATCACGTGAATAAACTGGCGAAAATGATGTCAGTGTAATATTAGAAACTGGATCCAATGAAACAATAACATTAGACCATAGCAGTTGTCAGTTAGCTTTCGCCGCGTCACTTGCATGGTTTGCAGAATTTGTAATTAATTCAAACTCATAAAATAATGAACGTGCAACAGTATAGATACAATAAAGTAAGTGAAATACAAACAAAATTGAAGCATATCACTGACGAATACACAATAAAAGTAAATCAATATAGCAGGCGTGTAGTCATTGTTGATAATTGTATATTAAGTGTCAGCTTCTTTTGCTGTTGCCAGAGTAAACTACAGGAGTAGATAATAAAGTGGAATACACCATAATATCTTCGCTGATATCATCGAGTCTTAACGACGAAATAATATTAGACAGTGTAATCACAACGATGATTAAGATTTACGAAGAAGCAACATCAGATTTAGAAAATACTAATAGTAATATTAATGTCGACAGAACTACTACAAAATATAGTAGTTAATACAACTCCATTATAGACAACAATGATATCAATATAAAATAAATTAAAAATAAATTTATCGTAAACGTTCTAGCTGCAATTCCAGTAATGGAAATTGCACTTTCTCAATTACGAGTATATTATAGTTGACTAAGCATCCGGTCAAAATCATTGGGGGTCTACAGGCAAATAACTTACTCGTATTTGCAAACAAAAATAAACCGTATGGAACACCCGATTCGCATGTTATTGAATATCAAAAGTTTCTTATGAGAGCGAATTTCAGCGTAGAAATATATATATTACAGGAAAAGAACCAACAATAACTATAACAGTCCATGAACAAACATTATCAGACGCGATAGAGATACATTTAGAAGATAGTGCCGTTGATATTTATCAGTCATCAATTAGAACTTTAGTAGGATGGCCTGAAGTTGCCCCTAAGGTACCACATTCAATACTGGAACGAAAACGGTGTGATTGTACTTGAAACAATCGTTAGCATCATGAAACTAAATCATAGTATGTTAAGGGTAGTGGATGTGTTTCGGTCAGATGCAAATAGATCCAGTAGGTGTTTTTTACGAGCATAATAAATGTGCGAGGTGGTATGGAGATACATACAATGCTGCCTTTACTATCTCGTAGTTTTAGTCACCACCTCTTGAAGATAAAAACGATAATATTTGTAAAGATATTTATCGATAATACGAATGATTACGCTTGCGTTTTAGCGAGTATCTTTTGGATGTGACGTCTACGAAGGATCGAATCATCAAACAAATTTAAATACTATCCCAAATTATAAATGATCTTGCATTGTATCATCAAAGTGATATTCAATCAGTAATCAATTCAAAATACAGACCCAAATATTTTTTCTTCATAAATAGTCAATCTACTGACATTTAAATTTCCCGGATATAACGCACGCTAGTTAAGAAAATGAACTAATGCTATTATCGATGAGTTGTTTCCTAAATTACTCTCCACATGGAGATTAACACTGCTGCCAGCAACTATTTTCAGACACAATAATGATCCATTTGGTGGTGGTAGACATATATCACCGGGAATTGTAAATATAACCCACTAATCCGGTATATCTTCCATGTCATAATTCATTATTGACTAGAATACATTTCAAACTTACAGCCGAAATCGGTCATATAATAGAGTTATTGGGAGGAAAATCTAGAACTGGATCTCTACAAAAAACCTCAATTACACCGTCAGTCGGAAAACTAAACTACTACTTTCCGAAAAGTCACTATTATTACAATTATATTTCTGATTTCCGTGATTTATTACTACCAATTACCCTAACAGACTTGCAAATCGTGAAGAACAATGTAAAATGTTCTAGCTGGCAAAACATATAACATTTATTATATGTGTTCTTTTTCTGATACGATTTTCGTGCATTTTACTAGTAAACATCCCATCAGAATGTGCAATTCAGACGATGTTCGTGATTTGTACTACCATTTACCTTATAACATTGTGCAGTTAGGACGACTTTCGTAAATTGTAACTATCATTCACAAGAATATGAAAATCGCGAAGATTAATAATACACTTTTCGATTAAGATTTTTTCGCTGACCCTGGGGCGAACTAAACTTATAATCACTTTCTACGCTTTCAGAACGGTTACTTCTTTGACTTTCAATAATCATTTTTAGCTGTCTTACACGAGTATTTATACCCTTTGTTGTCACGTATTTGCCTGATAGTTCTAATCTAACGTTTTCAACGGCGTTACAGAGAGGCACCATTATATTTAATTGTATATCATCCGCTAAGGAAGCAAAAAAGCTTGTTCAATCTGTTTAATGCACGTATTATTCGATTGTAATGTATATCTACCCGCGGTTTTGAGCTCTTGTGTGTATTAGAAATCAGAAAGAATGTTTCAGAATTTCGTTTATCAGATAATTGCATTCCTTCAATTTTTAAATTTGTAATTGCAACAAAAAATATCATTAACATTTTCATATTTCATTATATAATAACTATATATTTAAATTTTAAAAATGTATATACGTGATCACCATGTGACCCCCAAAGTTGCCTAATGACATCTTAGAAGATTCGCGAGCACATGAAACACAGCCCCCTATGTGAGCCTCTAGCTTGTCAAACAAGGTCTAGCAAGCTCAAGAGGGCATGTTTAGTGGATGACGACATAGAACAATTAACTTATTTGAGGCCCAATACGTTGCCTTATAACATTTTAGCAGCTCCTAGAAGTACATATATTTACAGTTATATAGAAGAAGGCACAAGTGCCAGTGCCCCTAAGATGCCTAATAACATCTTAAGCATCAGGGATGGTGCACAGACCAGTTTTTGAATTGTATTTTTGTTTTTAAAAAAAACTTCCTACGAAAATGAAAAAATACGATCAATAACGCCAAAACGAAGCCTCTAACCACACAAGGGTTTCTCCAATGGGTCAGTTAATTATTTTACAGATTATTGACATTTGTGTTTATTTAATTATTACGCGCTTCACATTCTTAGGTAGAAACCAAATATTGGATAAATGTATGCTTAGCCAAAATTTGGTTAGCGTCATCAGTAGCGTTTAGTACAAGTTCAATGTGTGGCTGTTAGAACTAAAACTCTTAAAAGCTGTATAATTAGCCAAATTTGGCTATTCACCTCAGTCTCTATTTACATAATGTACATATATGACCTCAAGGCACAAACCTAATCTTTTGAGAAATTATCAAGACAACCGCAATTATACGAACTTAATTGTCAATTACTCTATTGCAAAATGTGCTAGTTAGGAACAGTGTGTCAAACCGTCTCTCCTGCAGTATTAGATCAATTTCTTAACCCAAAATTGTATCAAAACCTACGCGATATCTTGATCGAGGATCATGTACATTTATCGTTATAAATACGTGTGGGGTAGCTTGCGATCGTGATAAGAAATATTTAAACATATCTATATCCATATTCCCTGAACATCGCGTTTGATGAATATATTTCTTAAATTATCTGTATAGACTCGGTTAAATGCAGCTAAAATACGCAAGTTATCTCTCAGCGCTTTAGGAATATGGGTATATCGCTGATTGTAATAAATTACATCTCGTTTTTAATGCATCCCTCAAGCAAAAATTCTTGCCGGATTTGATTTTTTGTCCAGTTTTACATCATAGTGGACAAAACAATTACTAAATTCATTAGGTTCATCAACACTCGGTGCTCCAAAAATACCGTTGATACATTTAATAAATCCTCATCTTCTTCATACAATAATTTTTCGTTCTCATTACAATCTTTAAGGAATATCGCTGCATCTAAATATAAGTTATCCCCCTTGAGCCATATCATTATTATTTATGCAATAATTGTGTCTTGTCACTTCCAGACGGAATTATCCTTACCGGACGGATATAATTTGGTAGCGATGGATGACGCATGACTGATTCCTTTTTTCTTGTCGCTGAGCAATCAATGACATCCGTATTATATAAATATAATACATCATATGGATTCTATTGTGTTAGATACAAAGCATCCGCCCCAGGAAATGGATTAACAACAACAATGACTAAAAGGCAAGTGTGGAACAAAATTAAAAATCTGCCTCTCTGACAAAGAAATGATATCTCTATTTCATCAGGAAAATTTCTTGAAACCCCATGGGATAAATAACTAGCAGACAAAACTTCTTCCTGGATATAATAATTGTGGTCCTGACACCTTAGACGATAATCGACTTGCCGAGCAAGATCAACAAAATCCTGCAGAGTATCAGATAAATGTTATTAATCAAGCATGTCACGTTCATGATTTAGCATACGATAAAGATTAACAACAACGACATATTTTAGAGACTCATTAGCGAAGTGGTTGGTAAGATCAGCGATTGCTAAAGATTGCTAAAGGCCGTTAATAAATTAACCGATTATTATAAAATAGTGGAATCGATTTTATTATAGCCCAGGAGGATATTGGACAGGTAGAGGAGCTATTAGTAAACACGCCATTTATGTAAATGGTACACGTTATGTTCCTGCAACATGGATAGCATGACAAGAAAGTAGATATAAAAAAGAGATGTTTTTAACTAAAATGGCTGCTAAAGTTGTATTAGCTTTGGAAAGATTTATCAACGAGGTCCCTTGCAATGGCCACAAATATTATGTTTAGTATGTTTCGTACCAAAAGTATTTTCAACATTTTGTGTTTTACAATTTCATGGTTTTTGTTTTGTTTTTATGTAGTCATACTATTATAGATGTTGTAAAGCGCGTAGAGCTTCTAAAGATTATGCGCTATACAAAGTCTATTATTATTATCATTATTATTATTATTATTATTATTATTATTATTATTATTATTATTATTATTAATTATAATTATTTTTATTATTATTATTACTACAGATTGAACCTGGCAAGGAATTTCTTGGTGCATATAATTTGTGATGGAAAAACGCTAGGTCAAACGCAGACGAAGACATTCTGCAATTCATCGTGATCAGGCAATCGGTAAACGATTTATTTGAATACTTGCTGAGTGGTTATTTGGATATCGATATGTCAAGAAAATAGTTTTTAAATATACGAGATCTCGTTAATTGGTTGCAAGACTACCAAGTGTGATAGCTGTATTAAAAAATGAGGTTACTCGTGATATTTCTATGAAACGGAGTAACCCAATTACAACAATGATGTACCAATACAAGGACAAAATTTTCCAAACAATCAGTACTCGGCAGTTACTGTAAGATAATTATATGAACCCAGTGAACTTGAAGGCGGTACGAAAAGAGCGACATATCCTATTTGCATAAAATTTCGGTGTGGCAAGATCTGCGGGTAGACCTTCAATCTATGCTATGGATTCAACTGCTACTAAAAGTGGACTTGCAAGTGCCCGATTACAAGTAATTCCTGAAGATACACGATTACCAGCGTTTTCACGTAACTAGCGGATCGAAGACAGGTGGGCATCACATTTTCGCTCGTTTGACCAATTATATCGATAGTAAATTGTCTTGGATCATTATTTGAATATTGTCACAACCTGATTGTGTGACAACTTGCACAATGATTATTCTCTCGTTTGTTTAATGTTAAATTCAACGTCAAGATCACAGTCGCGTTATCCTGACACCTTGTTTATAACTAAGCAATTGTTTCTTACTATATCATCGCTAACATCATCGTTATTGATGGCAGCCGGGTCCGTACAATTTATAATAATCCTCTGCAACTGAGTCGAGGTATTGCAAAACAAACTAAAGTTGATCACTTAATTCTATCATCGACGAACCAAACAATGTTTATCAGATTTGGTCAATTCTTGAGATGAAATAACTTGTGATTGAATATCCTAGCGTCCATGGAGTTTAGTTCATAGCTAATATGCCCTTAATATCATTGACAAGAACTAAAACAATATCATGTAACACCCAATCGTGTTTCCTCTTTGATTCTGGCAAGAGTCCTGGTATATCAACTGCAAAATATTCACGTCGAGTATTTCTCGGCGTTAACATACTGGTATAATTGATTTGAAATTGTTTTCTTATGTAAGACAAATTATTATTGTTGAAGTGTATCACATACTATCTTTCTACTTCACTATCAAATCATCTGTCTCCGAACAGTCAAAAAATCATTAATATTTACATCTGAACTTATATCACGAATTATCGCACATAGAACTTTATTCGGTTGTAGGTTGATTAATTTCGTATTTTTGTCAACAATCGAATATTAAATGTTTCAATACATCTTTAGATACGGAGTATATTTCTTTCCAAATGATGATCTTGGAATGTGCTTTTCTCCCATTCATTGACAAATCTACTTATCTCGGGTTCATCGAAATAATGTATCATATGTGCATGATGTAACGTCTTAAAACTGTCAAAATAATTCGATCCCACGCGTTGATTTACTAGAACGACCAAGTCCACTAAGATAATGTCTCTGTCTAGTCACAGGATTATAGACTGACGGAGCAAATGACAATTGTCAGGTCAACTATTTTCTGAAATGAAATCGATTCAGAAATTCTGCATATTTTCTATCGATATAAAGTGAATTCCTAGCGACTCTAATAGCGGTTTTAGGAACTATTAATTTATCATCGATAATAAATTTATCGAAACAAGCAAGCAGTGAGATTCTTAAATAAATAAACTGCAGTGACTACCCATTATTGTAACGATCTATTATACCGATGTTAGTTTCGTTAGATCAAATAAAGCGTTTGTTCGTGACTTACAAATATAGTTCTATACGTGCATCGGCATTTATGAAATCAAGGTCATCATCGTCCATAACTAATGTTGTATAGTGTCGTGTATGATCATATCGTCCTCCTTTGGAAGATGTACATTTATCTTTCTGCCAAGATATTTGCGGTTTTATTTTCAACATAGTTATATCATCGGAAAATTTATTTTGCTGTGGTAGCCAAACTTCTATATACGGAGAATGTGATTTAATTGCTTTGCTAATATCATGAAATAGTATTATTACTTGATCATATTTTGTAACAATACGATAGGTACCTACTTTGCTGAAAAGTGTCTACCAGATTCAAAGGACTCTATACAAAGTAATCGCGAAAATTCAGAATGTGGTAAATGTCCGTTTATCGCAACTCTGGTCGCATTTTGGATTTCCAAAGTGTTTTAAAGAAGACATTCACCCATTCCAAGAAACTTCCTGCAGAACACGCTGCCATATCTACTGAGATAATATATTTAGAATTATATTTAGTGGTCCACAATCCGCCTTTGTCAAATTTCTCATCAGCTTAGTGGCACGTCTTTAAGACCTGTTTCCACGCATTTGTTTCTCTTGCAAAGTGAACAGCAGGATTTTGTATTTCTTCGTGGATATATTCTGAGCGACTCTGCAGCCCTCTTTAGGAATGCACTCCTCATCTCTAAGCATGATGAAGTGGCTAAAAAAGATGTCATAATATTGCCTGTTCTTAACGTCCCTAGCCAGCATAACGCGGCTACCAGGAAAGCTACTTCAGGGTTCATATTTCAACGATTGATCATCTCAATCTTTACTGATCAGAGTCAATGCGGAATAAGCAAAGATGAGAACCGCCTTTATAGGAAAGGAACACGTCATATACAACATGGACATTGCTGCCTTCAGCAAAGGGTTCCAGGATACTCTCTCTATTCGAGCGGCCGAGGAAGTGAAGAGCGCCGTCAAGTAGATGTCGTCATTGTGAAGACAGCACTAATTGGCCAATTGGCTGGACCTCGCAAGGTAGTAAACGACAGACTTATATCCATAAATCTCTACATTTCGTCTAGAAGTAAGCACCATACGATTCTTATATGTCATGCTCCAGCAATGACCATTCCAGATACAGTGAAGGTCAAGTTCAAGGATCTTCACTCTGTCATTGCGAACGTTCCAATGGGACTTTTTCGATGTCAGTGAAAGACTACGCTGTAGTTACCTTCTCTGGGCTGGAGTACTAGGAAAGCGCGGAGTGGGTCACTGTAAAAGCAACTCTCTTCGTTAATTCAGTCTTGCGCGGAGCATGAACTGCTGATTTCCAAGGCAGTCTTCCACATCCCTATCCGTAACCAGACGTCATGGAGGCAGCCTCGCTCAAAGAACTTGCACCTCATCTACTACGTCATTGTCAAGTAAAGGGACAGGCAGGATGTGCGTGTGACGAAGTACTTGTGCGGCGTTTACTGATGTACAGACCACCGCCATAACACCAAGCTTAACATCCGTATTCACTATAAAAAAAACACCCACAACAAACGAATGTTTTGAACGACTAAACACCACCAAAGTAAAATGCACCATTACCAAACAGTCTCTCTAGATGACCTAGAGGAAAGTTAGTTTTAAATCCACTCCTCTCAACAATCAGAATGTGGAGAACGACTGCACGCATTCAGAGAGCTTGTCTACAGCACATCTTTAAAAATGCTACACCCCTCATCCAGAAAGCCTCTAGCAGAGTTTGATGATAACTGCGACGCGATTATGCATTTTCAGGAGGAGAAACACCTCCTCCTTCAAACACACCTCAACAAAAAAACAGTCCACCTTTAGGAAAGATAAGTAGAACAAGATACGCATAACTGTACAGCATTATGATGAGTAACAAAAGTGATGTGATCCAGTGCCACGCAGAACACCATTACATGAAGCACTTCTACAGTACCTGGAAAGAAGTTTATATACCTATATTCTCTGCATCATCCTCTTTCTCAGCTGAGACCTGAACACAGTATATACTGAGAAAGAGAAGAGTCATCAACGATGGGCTAAACACTTTGATATTTCACCCGTCAACGATAAACCTATCAGTCGTCTTCGCAATTACTAATCAAAGAAACAGTCGATGGCTCTTGTACCATCCTCGAGACACATAAATCGATACGTCTGCTTTTAAGTAACAAAGCTCCTGGTTCAGACTTCATCCCAGCTGACGTCTACAAGGAAGGGGCACACCCCTGATAGGAAGGCTCCATAAACTGTTTTTACTGATGTGATAGCAAGAGACAATGCCCCAGAAATTCAAGGACGCTTCCATAATCCACCTATATAAGTTCAAATGGATCCAACAGGCCAGTGACAACCACAGGGTATATCATTGCTCTCAATAGCAGAAAAGATACTCACCAAAATACTACTAAACCGCTTCATTTCGCACATTTAACAGGGATTTGCGTCAGAACGCCAATGTGGACTCCGAAAATAACCTGAGACCATCGACGTGGTGTTTGATACGAGGCATTCACAAATGAAACGTCAAAAGCAAAATACCGACCTTTTCTACATCTACATCGACGTGAGAAATTATTTGATACTATCAGCAGAAAGGGCTCGTGGAAGGTAATGGCCCGGTATGGGTGCCGGAGAAAATGTATATCCATGGTGCAGAATTCCCTCGACGGACACAGGCGCGAGTCCAGGACAATGAAGATACATCTGAGTCATCCCAAGTAACCAATGTCTTCAAAACGGGTTGTGTTCTGGCACTACCACTGTACAGTCTAGCTGTCTCTACCGTTCTGACTAATGCTTTCAGAAAAAGAGAGTCTGTAGTCGGTACCAGGTACCATGCAGATTGAACACTACTTTCAACCACAGGAATGTTCATGCAAACATAAAGGTTATGAAAAACACTATCATGGATTCCTTTTTCTTTTTTTATGACTGCGCTCTCAATCCTAGCTCTGATGTCGACCTGCTAGGCAGCGTTGGCAAGTTCTCCAGCACTTTCACAATATTTGGTATCACCACCATTCTATCAATACCAAGAAGACTAAAGACCAACCCATCCGGACCCTATAATGCCCTATGCTCAACACAATTTCACCTTCAACGGCCAAACCCTCAACGTGGTGAACCACTTTACCTACCTCGGCAGTACACTGTCACAGAGCATCACTATTGACGACGAGTTAACCTTTGCATTGCCATAACCAGCGCAACTGTCGGCAGATCGTATGCCAACGTCCAAACCATTCGGATGCAGTCCCATCAACGATCGGCAGGACATGTACTCATACCAAAACCATCGAGTGAGATGTGTCTATATCGAGCTACAGCTAGATCATATATTCCATGGTTAATTGTTTTAATTTTTGTACTTATCCACCTTAGACGACTTATTGATGGAAGAAGATTTAGTACTCTTGTTTTGATTATTGCCTCTCAAATTCCCGCCCTCTCTTTTAAAAAAAATAATCCAGTTATTTTATGAACAGCCATTTGATCAGCACGGTGCAGCTGATTACGCAATTTGTGTTGCTGGCTTCAGCAGCTATCACCGTTGGCAATGCCGCAAGCAGTGGCAATATACAACCTGTTTTTATTGAATCTTTACTGGAAGTGGGAGAGGGATTAATTTGAAATTATGTCTTTGATTCTAAAGCTTCGTTAAAAATGCTTAAGTTGATTATTGGTTAATGTTATTTTGCTTTGACAACGAGTAGAAATCAAATCTTTCATCAATGGTATTTTTCGTTCCACATTGACTTGCACGATTTGATTGTATTTTTTTATCTGATCAGGATCTGACATTAGCATGCGTAGATAACATTATAATATCATGAGCAATTTATATACATGTTCTCATCAACGACGCTCATTCTTCCACCTCCACTTTCAAGTAAGATCGATTTATCTCTGAGCATAACAACGAGTGCTCTGTAAGTAGCTACAGTTCGTATTGTCACACGAACTATAATGTGTATATCTAAAGGTTAAAATGAAAATTAATTAATTTGATATAGATTTGATAATTCTAACTGTGATATTTGTAAGCCAGTATATTTTTATGATTACGTCCCATAAATGTCATTCACCAATACTATCCCCATGCTACATGATTTTTATCAAAATTCAATAACATCATAAGATGGGTTTTGATGCCTTTGTATCCCTAATGAAACTTCGTATACACATAATTTATAAAATATCATTTGACTATGTGTTTGTGAATTGTTTCGTTCAGTATCTTCGAAAGCAATAAATATATCTCGCGGCACGAAAACACTTTCATGTGGAGTTATCTGCCATGTAAATAAAGCAATTTACTTAGAACCCTTTCTGTGGTCATCATCAACCATTGAACGACTTGATCCATTAAAGTAAAAGTAATATATGTTCTTGAGCAAACAACGCTGATGTTTTGTTCTGGTCACCATCACCTCTGACACGTTTTCTCCCTGGACATATGCAATGAAATTGGTACACTTAGCAAGAGTAAAATATATTAATTAGCATGTGCGAAGGGCACAAGGCAAAATCTTAGAAAGGATATTGACAAAGTGAACAAACAACGTATATGTTCGTTAATATCCACACTTTTGATACAATACTCAAAACAAAGTTGACAGGTAAATTACTGATATATACACTTTATAGGACGAATAATAACATCACTGAAATTCACTATTTATATTTAAGAAAGTGTTTCGATTAAGACGGATGGACAGTTATGGTTGCCAAGTGTTTTCTGTACTGTCAAGTAGGTTGTATGTTATTTTAAATGCCATTTATTTATATCTAATATTGGTTACATTCACTCTCAGAAATACTTTAGTTTCAGCGAAATAGTCTTTAATATCCTGTTTTGATGATTTATGAACATTTTTAGAAGTACTGAAATAATAATAATAATAATAATAATAATAATAATAATAATAATAATAATAATAATAATAATAATAATAACAATACAATAGAATTCAGCAATATCGTTGTGTTACTTAAAACGTTGTATGCTCAAATATATACACTTTGACAAATACATAAAGCAGAGACAAACATTGTGCGTTGAGCAAGCGCACAAACAAAGTTACCTCATCTTTACTCTCTCAGAATTTCATGGTGACATACTGACCAGTGGAGTACTATGGAAAACATGTGCGGGGGGATTTGTATATAGTTCTTCATGTATGTATTTTAAGTTTGAATACAATGACAACTAAGGTAACAATAACGATGACAACCGAGATGACGATAATTTCGCTAGTACTATTACTACCACTAACAATGGTAGTAATAATAAAAATACTAATAAAAATAATGAATGGATACTAAAAAGAATTAATAATATGACGTTGTTGAAGGAAAACGTTGACTGGAACGACAAGGATTATAATGATGACGAATAGGATGATATTAAAAGTAATAAGCCTCCTGGCAAATACGGTGATGGTTCCTATATGAAATAAAATTATATAGTGTTTTGATATTATATACATTCTGTGCACTATTTAGTACGATCTGTGAAGTTCGCGACGTACATGAAGGACACTTCTTCATCGTTCATCGTAGCATCGATAGCATCATTGTCACGTATGATTTTGAATGTTGAGGTCACAAATGATTTAAAGCAATAATAGTTGTATTCCAAATGAAGCAAAAAGAATTTGTCAAGCATCCAATCATCGCGAATTACGAACCATCTCGAGATCATGTAATCAGGCCCTGTCGACCAAACCATTAGTCGGAAATGTTACTAATATTGGTTATCTCCAAATTAATACTAATGGAAAATGACCTTATTTCTCCCATAAACTTGCATATGAGTGTTTCCTCAGTTTAGTCGACAACGTGTCTAAATTTTTAGAATGTTCTGCAATATTCGCCTACGCAAACATATTCGAGAATCACATGAATTTCCAGAATCGCACAATGACTTAGAAAGTTCTGAAATATAGCCGACGTTAACGTACTCTAGAATGACAGGAATTTCCATCATGACTTAATTTTCTAAATTTTCGGTATATGTGTTATAATGACTATAAAAGAAAACGAGCATTCCTGATCTTAGCCAGTCTGGATATGTTAATTAGTAAAGCGAATTAAGTAAAACTTTTATTATATTGTATGCGCTATACTGTATATATATATATATATATATATATATATATATATATATATATATATATATATATATATATATATATATATATATATATATATATATATATATATATTGTGATGAGCTTGATTTGATGCTTCAAGTACTTTACAAAAATTCACATCAATAATATTGTTTAGGAATTTCTTTAGTTCAGATATTTTATAATGATCAAGAAATATTGTATCTGAAGTGAACTGTTAAGATTCCAAGTTATGATACTCCTTAATATTTAATACCTGATTAAGATTCGACAATTATTATATTGAACATCTGCTATTATCTGATTTAAATGTTACGCTGTTTCGATAATGTGTTGTTTTAATTCATCATAATAATAATGTGTAATACTAACAAAAACGTTTTGTAATTAACCAAATATGTGTGTAAACTCTGGTTTAACTACTGTTGATAACATATGTATGTATTCCTCCTTTACATGTTTTACAAACATCTGAAACACTATATAAATTAAGCTTACTTGGTATTTTATCATCACCAAATACAGTATTGAATAAATCATTTTCCTGAATATCTTTCTGTATTGCGAAGAACTTCTACAGAGATTTACATATGTGGGCATCTTTGGTTATGATTCTCGTTGATAAGCAGGCGGAACTTCCGGCAATCCTAATAACGGATCGGATCAATAATGCATGTATACCTACAACATCATCTAAAGAGTTGAGTTCAATTGAAGCTTAATCAACATTACTGTTTAGTTTAATATTACAGTTATCCCTGATCACTTTTGGTATTTGTGTATACCTCTAAGTAACATATATCACATCATAATTTTTATGTCTACCTCTGGAAAATATCCTTGCAGGGTTTGCTTGTTTATCTAACATCACATCATCATATACGACTAAATTGTTAATAATTCCATCAATATAATCAACACTCGGTGCTTCTTTGATATCGGTTATAAATTCAATAATATCCACCTCGATTTCCGATTTTGCTTTCTCGTTAAAATCCTTTAACACCTCGTAACATCGCTGATCATCTACACTCGGGGCTACCAAATATAGTTTATCCCATTTCATCCATCTCGTTATCAAATTAAGTAATAACGGCGTTTTGCCACTTCCAGATGGTAAAATTATAATCATGCGAATATAATTTGGTAGCGCTCCCTGATGCTTAACGGGTTCTTGTGTTTTTGTCGCAGGAAAAAAAAATTCATGTTATTATAAATAAATTATGGATCTATATTGTGTGAAATATAAGACGCGTACTAGCTCAAACAACATGACAACAATTACAACAAGCAATAACAGATCAGCACTTGCTTGTAAGTGTGGACAATGTGGTACAAAACAATTTAGATTTGTTTCTATGAAATTGGGTAATGATTTTAAACAAAACGAGGTGGTGATATTGCTGCGAAATTGACAAAACTACCCGGACTCCATGGGCAAAGTATCCAGGAGAAAACACCATCCAGGGTATAGTATTGTGGCCCTGGGACCAGATACTACATCAGACTTGATGGACAAGATCAACACCGATCCGGCGAATATCCGATAAATGCTATTAATAAGTCATGTCATGCTCATGATGTTGCTTATAAAAAGTAGCAAGCTGCAATATAGCCATATCGCAGATGTGAAATTGATACATCACTGATAAATCCTTCAAAGAAAAATTAGCTTCATGATTTATAAAATCGGCGATGAAAAGTAAATTAATGCTGGGTGCTGGTAATTAATAACAATATGATGTGAAATTGTTTCATTCGTTAAATTCTATCACTGGTAAATCCTTCAAAGAAAAATTTGCTTCGTGGTTGATAAAATCAGCGATGAAAAGTAAATTATTACTGGGTGCTGGTAATTAATAACAATATGGAATCTATTTGTAATTCCCCACGAGGATACCGAAAGGGTAAATCAGCACTCGATAAACTCGCTATCGCCGCAAAAATGAAAAATACCATCGCGGAAGATTCGTTATCCAAACAGGCAATATGGCAGATTTATCTACCACCACCTAAACATTTAAACATCGCATATTTTGATGTTAGCGCCCCTAATGAAGTTAATCAAACTAATCTATGGTTTCTGCCGCATGATAGAGTTAATGATCACACATACAAGTATGTGCTAACCATAGTTGATGTTGCTAGCAGACACAAAGAAGCTGAACCATTAACGAAGAAGTTATCAACTGAAGTAGCTTATGCGTGTGAAAGAATTTATCGAAAAGGTCCTCTGCAGTTTCCAATTCGCCTCTAAGTTGATCCTGGCAAAGAATTTCAGGGTGCAGTGTTATCAACTATGAAGCATCATAATACCACGCTACGACGAGGACATACTGCAATACACCGCGATCAGGCAATTGTTGAACGATTTAATCGGACACTTGCTGAGCGGCTATTTGGATATCACTACGCGAAGGAATTTATCCAGGATGAACGGGTCAAGAGATTACCAGGCGTGATAGCTGCGCTAAATAATGAAATGAATCGAACAATTAATATGAAACTTGTTATTCCGATCAAAAAAGTATATTCCGTACAAAAAACACAGAATTGTTTTTCAAGACAACGAATACTCGGCATTGTCACTGTCAGATGTTTGTAACGGCTGATCCTATTTGTAGTGTCACAGCACATACAATATCTAACATAACAAGACTCACGGGTAGATACGCAATCTATAGATTAGATTCGACTGGTCCTCAGCGCGGATTGACACGTGAACAAGTACAAGTGATACCCAAGGATACTCAATTACCAATGCGTGGTCTTAACTAGCACCTCTGCGTCGGTTACACTCAAGACAGGTTAACATCACATTATCTCTGGTATGACCATGACTGCTATATTTTATCTTTATCCGAATACTGCCAACGCGTTATTCAATTACATCTCGCACAGTGATTATTCTGTTGTTGTTTCAGCGTAATTATAAAGTCAGCAACAATTGCAAATTCTCGTTTATTTTTGTTTTATTCTCTTGTTTATAACCAGCGAGTATTTATCTTCTTATTATCTCAACGCAGACAATATCACTGATTGTGATATCGAAGTTGATTTATTCTTCGTGCTCAGAACACTGCGAGATAAATTAAATTCGACCACTCGATGCGATCATCTACGATCCAAACAGTCGTAACGGATATAGTCAATCCCTGCTGTTACGTATATTTGATATAAGTCAATTATATTTATTTTTATTGTCTGTTTGTTGGATTCAAATTTGTCATTTTTAGCTTAAAGATTCGTTCATTGAAGGGTGGGTGATCTCTACAGAGTAAACACCAGGTATTGACCTTATTTTTGACCTGGTTTCAGAGTTGTAAATAAGCTTTTAAAATGATTGGTTGGTTCGAAGGACAAAATAGAGCTTTTGTTTAAACATCGTTCTATTTTAGTTGTGTCATAAGATGTGTACGTGATTCTTTGAACGTAATTTTTTTCTGATAGTTTCTAAAAGATCACGTGACCCTTCCTTCTTTACGTAAAAAAACAGATATATAAACTATGTTTTGGTGCGAGTTATTCAGTAGAAGTTTGGGCTTTTAGAATACTATGTTGTGTGTGGTTTTTTTATTTATTTTTAATTGCCGTGTATTGGAAATTGTGTCAATTTGTTTGGATCAAGAGGAATTATTTTGCTAGTTATCTGGACAAGAATATGTGCTCATAGATTTTCATTAACAAGAACTGACTTCATCAAGAAACATCGCATTCTATATTGGATACTTCGCTGAAATTCGAACGTAGAATTATTTGGACATTTGTTTTCCAGGACTTTTACAATTTCTCTAGTAGATAATATTTTGAACTATTTTTTGATAAATTGTTGAATTGATTCTTAAAACCGTAAGTTTATTTTTCTTTTCTGAAAAATATTTGTACTCAATAAATTGTTTATTGAGGTTTTACATGCTTGTCATTTTCGCTATTTCTATGTTACTGTTTATTCGAGCCTAAGCACGTAACATAGAAATTGGGAGCTCGTCCGAAATTGAGATAGATTAGAATTTGTCTAGAAATTTTGTTTCAGAAAACTTTTGTTTTAAATTTGAATACCCCTAGTTTTTGCATTTTTTTAAAAATCTTTAGTGAGATTGACAGGTTTGTATTAAAATGACATTTAAAGTAGAAATATTTCTGTCTAATCCTACTCAGGAGCAATTAGATCTTTTAAAAAAAAGATGAGTATATTCATCTTGCCAGAAAATATAATCTTTCTGAAGTCAAGGGTTCTTTAACGAAACAAGATATCAAAAAGATATTGGTCCAATATTTGGTAGAAAAGAATGTTTTGGAAACAAGTGCTTTGATTTCGGTCAGTAAGTTTGCATCAAATTCTGACACAAAAATAAAAGATTTAAAATTAATATTCAAGATGGAATTAGAGTTGAAGAAGCTGGAATTTCAGGAAAGGGAGAAAAGAAAGACAATTGCATTACGAAAAAGAGGAGAGAGAAAGAGAATTACAATATGAGAAAGAGCAGATTCAAATCCTATTACAAGAAAAACAAATTGATAAAGAGAGAGAGAGAAAGAAGAAAGGGAATAGCAATGTAAAATGAAAGAAATAGAGCTGGCAAGTGAAAAACACTATCATACTTCAAATCCAAATTTATGTTTTGATTTAACAAGGAACATTAGATTAGTGCCCCCTTTCAAAGAAAATGAAGTAGACAAATATTTCATTCATTTTGTAAAAGTTACAGAAAATTTAAAGTGGCCAAAGGAAGCATTGGACTTTGTTATTGCAATGTGTACTCACTGGTAAGGCTAGTGAGATTTACACTTCACTGTCTGTTCATCAAAGTGGTGACTGATGTGGCTAAAGAATGCATTCTAAGTGGTTATGAGTTAGTCCCTGAAGCTTATCGAGAAAAATTCAGAAATTAAGAAAATAAGCTGGACAAACTCAAGTCGAATTTGCTAGAGAAAAAGAGCAGTTGTTTGGTAGATGGTGCTTAGTCAAGAACGTTTAACCAGATTATCAAAATCTCATGCAAATGATATTAATTGAAGCGTTCAATAACTGTGTCCATAGTGACGTTAAAACTTATTTCGTTGACCATAGGATTGAAACCTTGAAGGATGCTGCTCGAGCTGCTGACGAATACTTTTTGACACATAAAGTTAATTTTGTTATTAAGACTTCTCCTTAACAGTCTTCTGGCAGAAAAGTAATTCAGCATAATACCAGGCCTTTAAAAGCTCAAACTAGCACAACTTTCGAAAATCAAATTTCAGAAAAAATCCCAGTCTCATTTTATAATCGAGAATTATCAACCATTTGTACAGAATGGCTCTATATCACTCTTTTGTGATTCAGCCAATCCCACCCTTATTCAAATTTTAAGGGACACAGGGGCTTCTCAGTCTTACATTGTCAGGAACTTTGCCTTTTTCTGAGAAGTCTTCTTCTAATGAAAGTGTTCTTATTCAGGGAGTAGAGTGCGGCCTTGTTAATGTTCCTCTCCATTGTGTAAATTTGTCATAAGACTTAGTGTCAGGACATGTGACAGTCGGAACAGTCTCGGTTTAACCCGGTGAGGGCATTCATTTATTGTTAGGCAACAACTTAGCTGGAGACAAGGTTGTGGTTAGTCCACTTGTAACTGACAAGTCTGATTTGGAACAGAAAGTTAATCCAATTGAAAAAGAATTCCTTGATATATTTCATGCTTATGTAGTTACCAGAGCTATGGCAAAGAAAGCTCTTGAGAATGTTGTTGAGGTAGCCAGTATTCCCTTAACTGATACGTTTATAGGTCAGGCTCTTGATGAGGTCACTTTTACTTCTTGTTTGGATCAATCGGAAGGTATTGATCATAGTGATCCTCTTTTAACAACTCATTCTCTTTATTCTAATCATGGTGATAAACGACAGTCACTTGTCGTCGAACAGAAAAAAGATCCTGAAATCTCCTGTTTGGTTCAAAGGGACATAAGTGAGACTAAAGCCACTGAAGTTCCTGTCTGTTATTTCATTACAAATGGAATTATTATGAGAAAATGGAAACCTCCGGAGGTACCTGTTGGTGATAAGTGGTCGGTTAACTATCAAATAGTAGTTCCAAAACCTTACAGACAGGAAATACTTAATATGGCCCATGAAACTCCTTTCACTCGTCATTTAGGGATTAATAAAACTGATCCCAAGATCTTGACTCACTTCTATTGGCCAAAAATTAAAAGGTGATGTTGCCAAATACTGTAAATCTTGTCATACTTGTCAAATAGTAGGAAAATCCAATCAGAAGATACCTAAGGCTCCTCTACAACCTATTTCTGTCTTTGACGAACCATTTAGTAGAATTCTGGTAGATTGTGTAGGTCCCTTACCCAAGACCAAGTCAGGTAACCAATACATGTTGAACATTATGTGTGCGTCAACAATGTTTCCAGAGGCACTTCCGTTGACGAATATAAAATCTGAAACAATAGTAAAAACTTTAATAAAGTTTTTTACTCAGTATGGCCTTCCCAAATCTGTTCAGTCTGATCAAGGTTCAAACTTCATGTCTGGAATTTTACAACAAGTTATGTATGAATTGGCATTCAGCAATTCAAATCTTCTGCTTATCACCCTGAGAGCCAAGGGGCATTAGAAAGATTCCATCAGTCTTTGAAAAATATGATCCGATCATATTGTTTTGATACGAATAAAGATTGGAATGAAGGCATTCATTTACTATTGTTTGATGTTAGAGAATCAGTTGAATAATTGTTACGCTTCAGTCTCTTTGAACTGGTTTGTGGACACACTGTGCGTGGACCATTACAGTTATTGAAAGAGAAACTTCTCTCTAATGTAGATACTGAGATCAATCTTCTTGATTATGTTTCCGATTTTAGATACAAGTTGTCAAAGGCTTGTGAGGTCCCAGGAGCCAATCTGCTCTCTGCTCAATCTAAAATGCAATCAAGATATGATAAAAAACATTGAAGGAGAGCAGTTTTCAGCCTGTTTATAGAGTCCTGGCTCTCTTACCAATGCCACAAAATCCTCTTCATTGCAAATATTATGGCACGGTTGACAGCAAAATTAATGGCTTAAATTGCATCATAAATACTCCTGGGAGGCGCAAACAAAAACAACTCTGCCATATAAACATGCTAAAAGAGTATATTGAAAGAGATAGCCTGTAATTAATTTAGTTGTACTTGTCAACACTCAGTGAAGAAATATCATCAGATTCTATTGATATTGGAATGACGAATCTTTGTAATTTAAACATTATGAAAGATCTAGACCAGAAACTTTCACAATTGCAAGTGCCAGAAAGAAATGAACTGAAACAGTTATTATTTGAATATGAGCACTTATTTACAGATGTTCCTACAAGGACAAACAAAAGTTTTCATGACGTTTAAATTGTAAATTCCAAACCTGTTAAACAACTTCGATACAGGATGAATCCACTCAGGAATACTTAAAAATCGAAATTCAATATTTCCTGGAGAATGATTTTATCGAGCCCAGTAAAAGTGATTTGGAGTTCACCATACATACGTGTTCCAAAAACAGATAAAACATATATGTATGTGCATTGATTATAGGAAAGTGAACAGTGTGACAAAAGCAGATTCATTCCCATTACCAAGAATTGACGACTGTATTGATAAAATCGGGAATGGCAAGTATATCACCAAATTTTATCTTCTGAAAAGATTTTGGCAGATTCCCTTAACGGAAAGAGCAAAGGAAATTTCAGCATTTGTAACTCCAGATGATCTTTACCAACATAAAGTAATGTCATTCAGAATGAAAGGGTCAACAAGTACATTTCAACGTCTCATAAAAATGATCACCTCTGGTCTAGAAAATTGTGATGCCTATATAGATGACGTCATCATCTACAACGACACCTGGATAGAACATCTAGCAACAATTCGAAAATTCTTTTACAGACTCACTGATGCATGTTTGACAGTTAATTTATCTAAAAGTGAGTTCTGCGGTGCTAGTGTGACTTTCTTAAGACATATTTTGCGACATGGACAAGTTAAACCAATAGACGCTCTTTTCTGTGTATAACAATATATTATATGCACTGTAATTTATAACAGTATTTTTTAACTTCAGGTGTAAATTGGTTTGTGGTAAAAAGAAAGTTTTATCATATAAAACTTTCTTTTTATTTTATGGGGGAAGATGATACGTATATGTGATACAAGTCATTTATATTTATTTATGTTGTCTGTTTGTTATATTAAAATCTGACATTTTAAGTTTAAAGATTCGTTCATTGAAGGGGTTGACCTCTGCTTTACAGAGTAAACACCAGATATTGACCTCATTTCTGACCTGGTTTCAGAGTTGTAAACAAGCTTTTAAAATGATTGGTTGGTTCCAAGGACAAAATGGAGCTCTTGTTTAAACATGTTTTTATTTTAGTTTGGTCATAAGATGTTTACGTGATTCTTTGAACGTAAATTTGTTCTGATAGTTTCTAGAAGATCACGTGACCCTTCCTTCTTTACGTAAAAACAGATATATAAACTATGGTTTGGAGTGAGTTATTATGTAGAAGATTGGGCTTTTAGAATACTATGTTGTGTGTGTTTTTTTACTTATTTGTAATTACCGTGTACTAGAAATTGTGTCAATTCGTTTGGATCAAGAGGAATTATTTTGTTATTTATGTAGAAAAGGATATGTGCTAATAGATTTTCATTAACAAGAACTGACTTCATCAAGAAACATCGCATTCTATATTGGATACTTTGCTGAAATTCGAACGTGGAATTATTTGGACATTTTTATTACCAGGACTTTTGCAATTTATCTAGTGGATACTATTTTAAACTATTTTTTGATTAATTTTTGAATTGATTCTTAAAACCGTAAGTTTTTTTTTCTTTTCTGAAAAATATTTGTACTCAATAAAAAAGTTTTTACAAGCTTATTATTTTCACTATTTATATGTTACTGTTTATTCGAGCCTAAGCACGTAACACTGCAAAGAATGTATCGTCATTGCGTATCCTAGCGTCCATGGATATATATCAGCGCGCAATGCATGTTCGACAACACTGATATCAACCGACACAATATCATTAAACACGAGAATTTCCTTCTCAATCAGTCCTGGAATATCAACTTCGATATTCTAACTTCGTTTATCCGTAGGCCTATAACACAATGGCACTGGAAGTGTTGCAAATGTTTCGTTGTGCCTTTCAAATAATTCCATCTGAAGTGTGTCTCTGACTATCTTTCTACTTGTCACTATCAAATCGTTTAGTCTCCACGCTTCCCAAAAGTCATTTAATGCGGTTTCTGAAATTATTTCACGCACTATTTCACACTGGATTTTATCCGGTTGTAATCTAATATATTTGTTGAACTCACTTAATTCTTTATCAAGTGATCTATGATCAGTATTAATTTCTTCATAATAATTTACAATTTTTTTTACCCAATCATGCGGAGACAAATCGACAAATGGTGGTGGTTGACCGTGATCGCCATACATTATCACACCTGTATTTTTCTTTAACAACCACCCGATAAACATTTTTAATATCTGTAACGACACTGTGCATATCTCATCCCAAATAATAATTTCAGGAATTTATTTCTCACCCATTCGATCAGGAGTCCATGCGTCACCATTCCATCGAAAGAAACTGTGATAAATGCAAGCATTACCCCCCCCCTCCCCTCATCTCTGTTGCAAGTCTGTGAATTGGTGTGAGCACTATCATGTTTGATTTACCTCGAAATAATTCGATCACACGAGTCATCTTCTATGACCCATCAAATCCGTTTAAGAAACTGTTTTTATATGTACATATTGGATCGGATAACGAAGGGGCTTTCGATAGTTCTGATATATAATTATTGTTATGTCATTGGTTTCAATCGTAACATCTGCTGATTTAGAATAATCGCGCAACATTGCATTATTTATTCTCCATGATCCCCAACACTCGTCTGAATTTGTAAATTCACCCACTATTTCTTTATGTTTGATATTTATATTATATGAATCAGTGGCGACTCTAACCGTAAATACAGGAAATCATTTTATCATCGATAGTTAATTGATAGGTGCATAATCCAGCATAGACGCCCTTAAATGTGTGTATTGGGTATAATCTCCATGTACGTAAGTAATAATTGCACCGAATTTTGTTCCATCGGACAAGAAAACTTTTTTACCATTGACATATATACCTATAGATTTTGCATCAGCGATTATAAAAACCTATACAGCATCATCTAGAAATAATTGTGAATAATGTCGCTTGCGATCATATGCTCCAACCTAGGTGAATTTACCAATTATTCTTCAACCGAGATCCCTTGCGTGTTTATTTCTTACTTCAAAGATCTCCTTGGATGCTTTAACAATATTTTATTCGTCGATGGAAGGAAATTTTTCTCTGTAATCGTTAATTATACTATCTACATTATCGGGTTGTGGTAACCAAATTTCAGTCTGCGCGTGATATGATATAATTGCCTCGGAGACAGTCAGCGATATCAGTATTTTACAATCGATCATATACCATAATAACACTATTGTTGCCCAGTGTATTTCAGATATGTGTCTACCAAACCAAACATAACAAATTTGATGACATCCTTGGGCGATATCGATATTGAATTTAACATGTTTCCAGGGTTTTATTTTGGATAATCTGTCAAGCTCAATCATATTATATTTAAAACAAGTATTTAAATAAAGAATTTATATATAATGAATCACAGTAAATGGCATATGATGGGATCAGTAACCGTTGTAACAAATTGTGCAGAAACAAATTCTGTGGATATCATTCATAGAATGTGCGACGAGGAAGCATAAGTCCAAAACGTTGTATACGAAGTGGTTTTGGGGTACGAAGTAAGTCACAGATGTGTCTGAATTGTGGTGGCAAACGATATAGGGAGCTTAAGCGCTATTATGATAAAGACATCAAAGACTCTGATTCTGTCAGCGTCCCTTACTCTGACAAAATCATAAGAACACCTCAAGACTATATTACTGGATTCTCAATAAATAAAAATTAAACCAAATAATCAATTAGACAAATATTATATGTGTATATCACATATGAAGCGTCTCGTGATGGTGTAGTCAAAAAATCGCAGGCTGAAAAATACAGTCGGGTTTGCCAACAATATGGGTATTAGCGCTGTTGGTGATGTTGCCGGTAAAGCATTTTCCACGGCCAAAAGGAAAACAATAACACTGATTCGATGACAAAACAAAATCACTGGGAAAAATACCATCTACTGAGATTATGCCTGCGAGTGTTAGCAAAATAATAAACAGCGCGGTGGATCAGAGCGAATACATGAAGGATTTGATGCTCAATGGAATATTACTGGAATTGGTTTGAAATCGCGATTTAGATCGGAAATATATAATAAAATGTTCAAATCTTCACCCTTATCCAGCCTTGGATATGGATGCCCCAGCTCTCAAAAATAATTCTGTACGCGATTATCAATTTTATTCCAATAACGCAATACAACCAAACAGTTGATCAAGATATGAACTTCAGATTCAAGATAAAAGCAAATACTTTCTACCCGCTGAAGCATTTCTCGAAGTAGAAGGAGATCTTGTAACAAATGTTGCAGATAATACGCCATATGATGCAAATGTACCAGTAGGTTTTGTCAATAATGGTATTATGGCATTATTTAGTAGCGCAGGATATATGATTGATGGAAGAGAGATTGAATATTTAGAGCATGATGTTGATGTTGCCACAACAATGGTGGGTTTAGCAAGATATTCTGATGATTATACAAGATCGGCTGAACCATCTATGATGTTCGCTAAGGATATTACTGATCACGCTGAACACATTCAGTATGTTAAAGTGAAGGCAACAAGAGACACTGCAGTTGATCCAGCACCAGCAGGATATACAAGACCAGCTGCCGCTTTTGATTTTATCAGTGATGTTAATGCCGCCAATTACAACTTAGGATTTGCAACACGCGTATAAATGCTGCAAGAACAACGTAGATTATTTTTATGCGCGATTCGACTATCTCATATTTTCGGATTTTGCAGAAACGTTAGAATTAGAAGGGTTATCTTTGGAGCGAAACATCCAGTAGTCCTCGTGTGAAAAGGCGATGATAGTGATGCAATCTGGCATGGCGATGGTGTTGCTGATGGTAAGGTAAATATAACAAAACTTTCATTGTGGATGCCAGTAATGACGCCATCAATCAACGCAGAGGAAAAATCACTATCATTTATGGATACAGGTGGTAATTCATTGCTATCATGGCTAACGACAACAACCGATATTATGGAGACTTCTGTTAATGGTACATTCACGTGGCACATGACATAAAAACAAGGTGTTTCTGCTCCGCAGCATATATTTTTTGCGTTACAGGATAATACGCGATTAAATTCACAAACACGCAGCCATGTGATATTTGATCAACTGGGTGTTACTGAAGTCTCGTTGAGGATAAACGGCCAACAAGAACCATCTGAGGATATTTTACTTGATTACGGACAAAACCAAATAGCACGCGCGTATCATCGTTTGATAACATTTATGGAACGTGTCTTCAAATATTACAATTAGATTTTAGAAATTTATATCCGATTTATTAATTTTCGTTGGAACATCTTGACATACATTTCCGAGCTCGTGTAACCGCTCCTTCTGCTACAAAGCAATTGCTGTCATACTCAGTGACAAATCAATGTTACTTGAAAGGGTTGTCAGACGAATGAGGGTAGTTGATGCGCCAGTACAAAATATGTAGTGGCCCAAACCTACGTAGACAATTAGATCAATATCTTATTAAATAAAATGTCATATAGTCATGTTAGTGTTTCTCTGACTCCTGGTCAGATTACAAAGTTGCAATCGGATTCAGTTAATAAATGTGGAACAACAATATTAAAACACAATCAGATGTCTGGTGGTCAGAACAAACTATCACTGACAGCTCGTCAGATGAATCATTTCAATGATGCTAACAAAGATAAAAAAGGTGTTCATGTCACTCTCTCTGCGACCGCAATCAAAGACATGATACAATCAAGTGGCATATTTCCACTTCTCTCTACGTAACCAGAGCTAATTGCATCCGCCGCCTCCGCGGAACTTTTTGTACCGCCGCTGGGATAGCATTAAAGAAAACAATCAGACAGGGATATAAAAAAGAGACGATCCGTCAAGAGAAAGGGTCTAAGACTACTAGGAACTCCGTATTCATGGTATAGGGGAAACGAATTAGACTACCAGGGACAGTTTACTAACTCCGCTGTCAAATTTTGATTTACTCGATGCTGCTAAAACATTAGAGATAAAAAAACTTTAGAGGTGTTTTAATGCAAGATCAATTACCACAACAACCAAACAGCACTGAAACCGGTATCATTAATATCGATAACAGCATCGGACCTGGAACTCGCTGAGTTGCATACGCGATTAATCCGCGTGTAATTGTTTATTTTGATTCATATGGGTTAGCGCCAGCTAAAGAATTTATGTGTTATATACATCAATTATTACTTCCTCGCTGGTACTCCACGCTACCAACACAGAAAATGACCGACCCACCAAAATGCGGCCAGCAGGTATTAAATGTACTTAGAGCTATATCATCATCAACTTAACCACCCCTTAAAACCGTACACGAATATACGAGTAGTTTATAAAGAGATTTTAACATATAATGGTTGATCGCACAATGATTGATATTTGGGGATGATCTCTCTCAAGTCTCAAAAATCCCATCGGGGAAATATCTGCAAACATAGATATTAAAAGAATAATCGAAGATGAAATATCTGAGTTATTTATCGTCGCATATGTGGATCCAAAAGATATAGTCGCAATTCAAGACGAACAAGGGAAATTGAAAACAAGTAATGTTTCTGTGAATGATATTGTAGTTAAGATAAATGGAGTAACTGAAAATTCCCTAGTGATAAACTCACAACGATACAAAATGGTCATAAAACCACAGATGATAAACTAACAACGTTGCGAGCTGAATATGATGTTCATGTAGGTACGTTTGCAAACATCCGTAGTAATTTTAGAAAATCGGATAAATCCATGGATAATTTATTTGGTACTCCGATGACTGTCCCAATGTAACTTTCTGATATTAAAACAGATATGTATACGATTAAACAAACACAGGACGATATCGTTAGTGATTTTTCTGCTATCGTCACCCGGCTTGATAAAATTAAAATAGCACCTTAAAAAAATATTAATACCGTGTACTCGACATATCAACGATTTTTTGACTGTACAACTCAAATTAATATTATTAATATTACCGCTGAAGTCTGCGGTATCTACAGATTGACCCTGCTTTCAAGAGAGCAGTTTAATGTGTCATCAGATACATCTACGCGAATTAATATTGCAAGTGCAATAATAGATAAGGGAAACATTTAAAATAACCCACACCGACGGTACTTTAGCATCAGCTTCAATGCCATACTAAGTAGAATTTGTAATTGATTTAAGTAAATAGTATAATGAATGTCCAACAATATCGATATTATCCAAGTCCATGAGTTTCAAACTAAACTTAAACATCTTATTGACGTGTATACCGAAGATAAAAAAAATACCGCAGGCGAATTCCCAGAGTTGACATTATTGTGTATCCGGTTTCAAGTGTAATTGCTGGAATGGGTATATTGTTATCAGCAATAACAGCACCGGCACCTGTAGTTGTCACAACTGATGTGTCATTGGCGACAACAATTACAGGGATTCTTAGCATCATCACCAAAGAAAAATATACACATGCAGTCAGAATAAACTACACGATTATATAATTAAGTTACATATTGCTTCAGCTTCGTATTCCCAATTGTGGAATTGGTTATAGAAATAGCGACAAGGAGACGGAGGTTTGGTTCTAGAAGGTGATGTTTTGAGTTATTTTGATGTTTTTAATAACGAACATGAAAAATATTTAGATAAATTACTGATGAGTTTTCAAGAACATATTCTTGATTTATAGTCGAAATTCTCAATTATCAAATACACAAAAATACTAAATCAAATTGCATCTGCTATGGAATTGATTAATGTATGACTTATTAAAGGAGTATTAGATACCAAATATAGGAATGATAGAGTAAATTTTGCAGAGAAGTATAAAATACGTATAGAGAATATTTCAGCATTTAAACTCCCCGGGTATAATGCAGACCAATTAAACAAATCGGTCAGTGATGTCATAGATGAGTACTCCCACAAATACTCGCCGCATGGAAAATGTATAACACAACCACAAACAACTATCCTCAAACATAATAATGACCCAGACAATGGTGGTAGGTATATTTCTCCTCAAAATGTTAATATGTCTTCGGTGATTGCAATAAATCTAGTATGTGATGTTATTAATGGAAGTTACCAAATAAATCTCGAAAGATCAAATCAGGCCTAGCAAGGATACATCTTATATTCGTTTGCAGCAAAAGCTCAACGCGGATTTTTAATAATTGAAGATCCAACAATTCCGGTGTACATCCGATGTCATAATGATTCATTAACGAGAATTAATTTTAAACTTACTGATCAGTCCAATAATTTGATTGACCTAGGAGGAGAGACTTTACAAATTAGTCTGTATGTGAAATCCAAAAGGATTTACACCGTAAACGATTTTCATCCTAAAGAATTTTCGTCTTAAATTTTTACCTAACAGACACTTCGGTTCAAACCAAAACTATCATTTTATTTTTATTTTGTCTGAATTAGGTTCTCTCTGTAGAGGCTTTATTTTTGTTTGAAAACTCGGTCTATTTACTCTCCCTCCGTTTAGGTTTTATTCTTGTTTGAAATCTTGGTGTGTTCACCCTTCTTGCTGCTGGTAGTTAAGCGAGTAATTGAAGAAAACAAATAGTAAATCAAACAGTGTCTATTCCTCTGGTTTTACTTGAACAGTTACTTCGTCGTTTTGATATAGTAATACTACCACAGATCCAGAAGAGTTTGCTAATGGATAACGCAGTGGTATTGTGGTACAGTTTGTAAATACTGTACCACCTAGTATTGAGATCCTTCATATTCCGGTAACCTCAGATAAGATTCAAATCAATGTATTAGACGGTGTCCATAATACTTGTCCTGCGGCTACCGTATAAAACTACGTTCTCGGTGATTTTTGTTTTTTTCAATGAGTTTAATATCAATGACTGCTGAAATTCCTAAAACCTCGTTCGTACTTATGTTTACGTTTCAAAGCAAACTCAAGAACATGTTTATGTAAGCAGTGGAATCTGATCTAGGAATAATTACATCATTACTAATTTGTCATTATCTAATTCATCATCGGTAAATCTCTATGATCGACGTATTTTTTGTTGCAGCGTCATAGTTTGATTCTGGTTATGGAAGATCAGTAATTGTTGTATTAGTCATAAATGAGAGAACCAGTCATTTCACCACCTGTTGTTCTACTGGATTGCGAATATTGTCTAATATCGTTGACATAACAACACCTGGATTAACGTGTCCATTAATTTAAACACTGATAAGCTGATTTCGGTTACTCCATTAACTCTGACTATACTATTTTGTAATTAAAGATTTCTAGTTTTTAGTTACATGTGGAGGTCTTAAAATACAACAACTTATTTTGGATGTGCATTTGCAAGAATTAATACTTCGGATATTTCATCGCTAGTAATTTTTTTTTACAATTGCGTGCGCTATGTGTTGTTTAATTATATTAAAAGAATCAGTTTCCGTAGATATCAACCATTATAATTTTAGGATCTATTTAAAACGATGGCTGTTACTTGTATACTTTTGCACGACTTTTAAAAGGTGGTTTGGTTGGGTTGCATAGAGCATTTGTTGCACGGCCCCATATTGAGGGGTCAGTTATTTTCAGCGTTGGTAATATTGAATACCAGATCGGAATGTATTTTTTATATAACCTAAATTATGTCGGTAAGAATCCATATAAACAAATTGACGGTCTCAACTTCATTGTGCTGGTTAGATTATTAATCATGAATAAAAACACCTCTGACATTTAGTATATTTAATCTTTAAGCAGCATTAATTAAATCCAAATTAGATATTGGAAGAAGGCGTTCTACGTCTAACGAAATGTGCCTGGAAGTATTGAGCTCTTTTCCATATCAATGAGCTACTTGTATTCTTAGACTTTTTCGTCTTGTTTGCTATAATGCCATTTCGGCAATGGTTCTAGCAGCGCCTTACGCTGCGGCATTTGCGATAGCGGGTATAGCAACGGCTATTAATGAAGGTATATCAGCAAGAAATAGAAATATACCACCTGTGTTTAATTCATCTTTAATGGACCACGGAGAATGATTAGGTACAACACATGTTTTTGATTATAAAGCTTTGGTAAATGATAATTTGTTTTCTACCACGACGATATTTTTGATCTTTCTTCAATGTTATTTTTCACCGGATGTATGTGAAAGATTTCATTTTAATTATGTTACTTGGCTATGAGTCAGAGTGTATATTTAGCCACTGCTCTAATAAAAGTGCTGGCGTTGCAATATTTGTAGAAATACTTTTTGAATTCTTAATTCATAGAGAAAAATGTTACTGTCAAGGAAGATTTATTTTTTTAGATATTACAATTAATGGCAACATAATAATCCTCATGAATTCATATGATTATAATGATAAACTTAGTTTTTTGGAGTGTTAATAAAGGATATCTTATATTTTGAGAACACATCAATTTTAAGGTGCGGAGATTGGAATACTGTTTAAGATTTAGATTTGAATACTTACAATATTTTACATGATATGCACCAGCAGTCTAGGTCAGCGATTCAAGACCTCAAAAAATGAATTGGAATTAATTAACCCTTGGCGAAATTCCAATCAAGACTTAAAGATGTATACCTGAAAATCTCCCTTGAAACAAAGTAGATTAGATTACTGTCTTATATCGGATGACATTCACATGAACAGAGCTATCAGGATATAAGACTGAACATTTAGCTATTGTTTTGAGTGTGGAATTTTCAACGTGTCCAATTAGAAAAGAATATTGGAAATTTAATGACCAACAGTTGAGGAACATTGTGTATACAGATTTGGTCAAAACGTGTATAACTGACACGGTAAGTGAATATTATGTAGGGGGACATAAAGATAACTCACTCCATGTTTCTCCATCATGCAATGATCAAACGTTCTTTGAAATTTTGAAAATGAAAATAAGATCTTAAACTATATGTTATTCTATAAGAAAAACAAACAAAAAAACCGGAATAAAATAAAGCAAATTGAACATGAAATAATATAAATTCAGGGGAGGCTGGTGAAGTACATGGAAGGGGAAGCTCTGGAAAATTTAGAGAAAAAAAATTAGAGGAATGTAGGAAAAAATACATTGAAAGTGTTATATTAAGATCTAAAGCTAGATGGTATGAATTTATGGAAAAAAGCAAAAAGTATTTTTAAAATCTTGAAAAAGGAAACTACGTCAATAAGACAATAGATTAAACTAATTTAATTGATGGGACAAATAAATCTGACCAAATATATATAAAAACAGTTTTATATGGAACTGTACAAAAGTATAATTGATCAGCTTAATGATGAGGCTACTGAAGAAACTCTAAATTGATTTCTTAATCACAATATTAAACTTAATCAAGCAGAAAGAATCATGTGAAGGTCTGGTTACAATTCATGAACTCGATATGTCTCTAAAACGGATGGAAAAGTGGAAAAAGTCCTGTCTTAGATGGATTTACTGTAGAGGTCTTAACTTCTTTTGGAAGTCTCTTGGAGGATTATATGCCGATCAATAAATTACGGATATAATGTAAGAACACGTTCAGATTTTAAGACTCAATGAGTGATAAAATGTCTATTAAAGGACGAAAACGATATTTAAAACATCTGGAGACCCCTATCACTTTTAAATATTGTCTTTTAAATTGCTTCGGGAGCCATTGCAACTAGGATTAAAAAGGTTATTCCATTAATAATCAGTGGTACTCAGAAAGGATATATGAGAGGCAGAATAATTTGAGAACATACGAGGCTATGATAGCATTCATCAAATTGAGAATGAAAATATAGTATTGTTAACAGACTTTGAAAACGAATTTGAATTCATTAACTGGACCTTTGTGGAAGAAACTTTAAAATCTTTAAACATTGATCTTTTCGTTTGTAAGTGGTTTAACTTTTTTGTAATGACTCTATAGGTTGTGCTATAAATAATGGGCATTAGTCATTTTTTAGACTAGAAAGATGATGTTGTCAAGGAGATCACCCTTGTACCTTTTTTGTTTATCAATTGGGTTGAGATTTTAATTATAACTTTAAAGCAAAATGTAGATTACGAGGATTGATCTTTGACATCGCTGAATACAAATTTTGTCAGTATGCCGATGACACTTTTATTCTTCTTGATGGATCTCAACTTTCTCGTAAAACAACTATGAATATATTGCAGCGTTTTCTCCATGATCTGGACTTAAATGCAACAAAACAAAACTAAAAGCTACTTGGATTGCAAACAGAAAATTTTCCAATGAAAGAATATGTCACGAAATGGGCCTAATTTGGTCCTGTTCTAACTTTATACTCCTTGGTATAGATTGTGCTGTAGATTTACAACAAATGGTAGAAATCAATTATTTCAAGAAATTAACAAAGGCTAAACAAACACTGCCAAGCTGGAGTCAAACACATCTGTCATTAGTCGGTAAGGTAACTGTTGTAAAAACTCGTGTTCTGTCCATATTCATACATCTTTTTTCAGCACTTTCAAATCCATCGGCAAACGTTGAAGCAAGACTAAATCGCACATTTATTAAATTTTTATGTTGTGGAAAAGTAGAGAGAATAAAACGAGATATACCAGTATCCCCAGAAAACGAGCAAGGACTAAATATGATACACATATTTTCATTCATTAGTTATATTAAGATAAGATCGGTAAAACGATTGCTGGAAAAAGAAAATGGAGCGCGGCAAAACGTAGTCAATACAACTGTACTCAGAAATAAAAAGAATACTTTTAATTTAGGGAAAAAGAAATTAGAAGTACTTAGTAAGCTCATTAAAAACAGTTTTCGGCGAGATATAAGTTTGGCAGTATCTAACTGGAAGAGGAATTGCAAGGTCCAAACAAGTATCTATCCAGGAATATTTTAAATTTTGTTCGCACTAAATTGTTTCATCGGTACAAATCCTGGACAAAGCCTGGTTTTGAAATTCTGATTGATCTAATCGATGATAACGGCAATTTAGTTACTTTTAAAATAATAAAACAAAAAGGACTAGTAGCGATGATTTCTTAAAATACTTCTCCTTAATATCCAAACTTCCAAAAGCATGGAAAGATGATATAAAAATAACATTTTGGTACATACTAATTTTGATAAAAAGGAGGATACAAAAATGAACTTGCTAACACAAAATTCACTCAAGTTTGGTTACAAAGATCTTTCAAAAAACCTAAAAGGCAACGCACTGATAAGAATGAAATTTGGATGCAAGTATTTCATACAAATATAAGTAGTTAGGAGTGGTCTGAGATATATATCTGAAATAAATCCCGTACTAAGGGTACCAAATTGAACCCTTTTAACTTTGAATTAGTCCATTAAGTAATTGCTATTAATTAACTTTTGAGAATGTAACATATTAGAAGACAACAAATGTACATTCGGTAAGGGTGAAAATAAAAGTATTGAGCATCTCTGCTATGATTGCAATACTACTTCACAGTTTTGGTACCGTTATTTTGAACGTTTTGCACCTTTTTGCCCGAATACTGCACATTTGTCTAAAAATAAAACATTTTTAGAAAGTTAACAACTGGATAGTTTATGTAATTTCTTGCTTATTTGGGCATAATATTATATTTATACTTGCAGATCCAATACGAAAAATCCTTCTGTTGTTTGCTTTTAAGCAATTAGTTGCAACGCATAAGAACATTGAAAAATACACTGCTAAAGTAAATAAAAAGAGTACTATTTTCTTAAAACGTGGACCTCAGTAATGAATATATAATATGTATCTGCTTTGATGGTAAACAGGAACAAAATAATGTAATATCACATTACCATCAATAACAAAATACTGTAATATCACAATGGCACCTAGATCGTGTGCCATATTCATGTGTGTATGTCTATATGAGTGTTTTAGTTTTCTGTAGATTATATTTAGCATCCCTAGATTATCAGAAATGTTATATTGTAAGGTGACCTTGGGATGGTTTTCCAACCCATTGGTCAACCTATTACGGGGATAATAAAAATAATTAAAAAAGGAGTCAGAGTGACATTAACGTGTATTTATGGCATAATATCATGGGGCATAAATGACTCGTTCTTCTACCAACACCTTTAAGTAGGATCTATGTATCAATGAGTAGGACAGCGATTGCACTGTAACTAGCACACCTGGACGTACGCGAGCTTAAAGATGACAGATTGTCTAACTAGATATAGGTGTTCTAGTGCGCAGTAATAAGTATGATACAGTGTTGTAAAATCTAGTTGCGATATTTGATCACGTCCCAAAAATTTCATCAAACAATGATATACACGTGCAAAGTAATGTTGATCAAAATTCAATAATATATCTTCAAATTGTTATTGATGTCCGTTTATTATAAGACAAACATAAGAAACAACAAATATATTAAATACCATTGGATTATGTCCTTGATTGGTTAATCGATTAGTATTATGTAAAGCAATGAAAATGCACCGTAGTGCAGAAACACCTTGATGTGATGTTTTATGCTAATAAATCTTTAACGTTACGTTGAACACTATATGTGATTTATGTTAACCAAGATAAGATCGAGTTACCGCTTTGCTCCAGAAATGTAAGTAATTTGTTTATTCAGCAAGTGAAGAAGTCATTTTCTGCATCCACACCAAAACTTTAAATATTATTTTATAAGCAGCAACAACGCCACCTTCTCGCTGAAAGCTTTCATATGTTCACAATTTCTTACAAGTACAGTTGTATGCTTGTCTTTGAAAATAACCTTACTTACATTTCTACAAAATCCAATGATATGTAACAATGGAATTACACATGAAAATCTTACACGAAGAACTTTTAACATTAATTCACGCGCTTTAAAACCTAAGTTGAAATTTGGATTAAGATTAATAACCATGTATTCTATATCATCATTAGCAACACAGACATGTAGTCGTCTTATGTTACATGGCTTGTCATCAGGGAGGTCAGAATTAACCTTGGCAAACATCATTGACGGACCAGCTGATCTTGTATAGACATCTGACTATCTTCCTAGACCAAATAGTAGTATAGAATTATCAACATTATCCTGAATTGTTTCAATTTCTCTTCCATCGATCATGTATAGGGCACTTCGGAATTAAGCCATAATACCATTATTAACAAAATTAACTATGACATTAGTTCCCTATTCTGAATTACCGACAATGTATGTTACTTTCTACTTAAATAACTGCTTCAGTGGGTAACACGTAACTGCTTGTATCCTGAACTTCTTCCATTCTTCCACGCAGATTTGGTTGTCGTGCTTCATACGAATATTGACAATTGCGTATAGAGTCATATTTTTGAACGGGCGCATCCATGTCGAATGATGGATCAGATACACGTTTAAACGTTTTATTATAATTACTGCCGTCTAACACGAAGGCTACTTCCTGCCGACAGACTTTTATATATATTTGTTCTGCTTCTCAAGCCAACTTTTGCTAAAACAATTTCGAAGGGGTGGGGTGCTTGATTTATTACTTTGCTAACATTTGTGAGCATAACTTCAGTGCTTGGTAATTTTACTGTTTGAGGTTGAGCAGCATGGAGACTACCTATTAATCGTGTTAATATATCCTCAATTGCCGAAAACTCTTTACCGGCAACATTACCAACAGCACCAAGATTTCTATTACAATGTCAATAGCTATCATTCCTAGATGCTTTGAAATCGGTTTTGCGTTTGAGCTCTCCTTGTAAATAAATCTTGAACAACTCCACCGTAGATTGCATTATAAGTAGGAAATCGCGCATTTATCACTCTGACCATGATCGAGCCAATTATAGCATTGTGTATAATCATCCTATTTGTTCTTTATTTATTTAATCACAGCAATAATTATCATAAATGTTATCAAAGAGAGATCGATAAAATTATTGTCCATGATGCAGCGTAAAAGAATCATATTCCGCCACTCAGAATTTGTAATCGTTCCACCTCACAAGCCACGTTGTTAGGACAAGTAATACGACCATTTCTTTGAGGAGAATTACAACTTCCAGCTTGGGCACGAATTGTCATCATAACATTTTTATGAATCCGGTGAATGATCACAGAACTATTTCTTAGCATATTTTCCATTATTCATAAAATTAATGAAATGTGGACCTTGTTTACTACATTTCGATTGACCAGTAGAAACGATGTATGAGCTTTTTCCCATTGTTCATGATCGCAATCGTCAAAAAATTTTCTTTTAAATATTTTCCACTTTCATTGAACAATGCGGCAATTTTCTTTTCTTTCTTTCTCCGGATCCCTGATTTGAATTGGAGCTTCAGGCATAAATGTACTTAAAATCGATGGTGATTTACCGTGCTATTGTGATTTGTATTAAAATTGTGGAGATGTTTGTTTCTTTGTTGGTTGGGTTTCTTTTCTAAATTTTGCATGTGTTTAATTGCTTCACTATCAAATCATTGATATATTAAATCATTATCACTTGCCTGAGACTTGTCAAAATATGCATGATTCGTTCATTTGTTATATGTATGTACCTCTCTCTTCTTTAAATAAACTGCATACTATGTGGAAACATTGTTCATCACTTTAGTTCATATTGCGGAATGTTCTTTATAATACGTTTCACATCCGTCAATGTGAACATCGATATGAATGAAGCAAACTGTTTTACTCAATCATAATACCTTAGAAGAAAAGCTACTACATTGCAAATCCAGCCCACACAGATTACAAAATGTTTTAACGAAAACGATAAAATGTACCTGCCCACATAGTTATCTGTTAAAAGAGTGATTTCCCATTGTTACTGGGAATGCCGCCAAATTCCGTGCCGATCAACAATTTCCATACCGACAGAGGGGCCTCGCAATTTCGATACAATCAGTTTAGAAGATTACGGCACCAATGAAATTGGAGAAGATTGATGTTCAAAACAAAATACACCCTGTCCACAAAATGAACAACTTATATGATCATTCTATCGCGGACGACAAAGTTTCCTACATTCGCAAACTGATTAGTTTCAGGTAATTTTTCTATACATGGTTTGTTACTTAGCGCGTAGTACATACATGTGATACAATAAGCAAAGCATCAACGATTTTACCTGTATAGTTGATATAATATTTGCACTCCTACGGTTACGTTGTTAGTGGCATTCACAATTTGTCTTCCACATAGTACATGCATTTGCTATAAAGGACACGTCAGTGGTTTTGCTCGTAGATGCAGTGTGAATGATCTTCACTGAGGTCGAATTATTAGAATTGATTACTAAGTATCCGCTTTGCAAATCTTATCAGCGATGATATAACTCGATGTCCATGTTCCTACACGACCGGACTAGGCCATTTATCTCTCATCACACAATCGAACATACAGTACCCACCACCAGAAAACGAACGTTACCAGTTCCACGACTCGCATAGTGCTGTCAGGCACTTTCTGTATACAATACCCAGTTTAATACATCGATACCCAAATAAAAACATCTTAAAACCAGGAAGATATGAGATTAACCTGCATATTGAAAGCAATCACTTCCTACAGATGACGCACATTCTATATAGGCACTCCTAACCCGGAGTGCTGAAAGTTCCGGTGGCAAAGTTCAGTTAATTTAGGTACTCACGTCTAAACCATATATTCTAGTCAGTTTTGGCAGATTATATTCATCGTGGTGCCATAGTTTCTAGAACATATCTCTCAACAGTGCCTCAAACTACTGCCACTCAAATAGAACCTGTATTAGCGACAACGTAGATTTAAGGGATTTAATTCATATTGTGCAACACGTGTAGTAAACCGATATCCTTGTTATTTTTCTCCGAAAACATCGTATGCAGCAGAAGTTCGGCTACATTACCTTAATCTAAAGAAACGACATAAAACTGGTCAGGTTCCTCAAATTTAATCGATCTTGCGATGATGAGTGCAATTAAGCCCCTCAAGCTTAAACGGAAGACGTTTTCTTACTACTAATATTTGAATCATGTCGTTCTCTTTCATCTACATCACCAACAAGGTCTATAGATCTGACACCAGGTTATCATTTTCTGCAGAAGAACATGCTTTCAACTGCTTCCATAACCTGACTATTTACTAACACCTTGTTAAACGTCCCAAGCGCCTACGTGCGATTGTTTTCGGATTGACCTTTTTATTCCCAAACTAAATACTTATTAGTTGATTCGTTCCATCATGACCGAGGGATAAAGATTGTATCTAATATATATAGCGATTTGAATATGTGGAACACATCTTACTTTATCCCAGTCGGAATCTTAAAGGCAGACGTAGGGGCGCTATGTTTATCAAATGGTCCACATTGTAACAGGGAGGCCCAAAACAAATTATTCAAGTCCTTATACAAACATAATGGTCTCGTCATCCATCCGTGTTTTGCAAAAAATATACGCGGTGAGACTGATCTATGATGGAACTATTAGCGTGAAGGTAGGAGACAAAAGTATGAACGTTTATCTCACCCTTTATGGATAACGAAGGCCTGGATAATATTTGTTTATTGTTATGGATTGGAATGGTCAAATTTATACACTTCCCCAAAACGTCGGGTTTTGAATGTAATACAGGAATCAAACAAATAATGTATAATGATCCTGATTCCTCATTTCAAATGGGAAAAAATTGAACGAACCTTATCGCGTAATATAATCACCAATACTAAAAGGGATATTCCATTACCTGTGTTAACCAGCCACCATGAGAAGCGTGTCCTTCCAACTCTGTGTTAATGAACCGGCAAATCAAGTTCACTCTTAAGAGCAAACAGTTCTTACATGCGGTCAATAATCCTACAAGTCAGGTGAGCATTGCACCTTACAGGAGTATAACAGCAGCGTAATATAATCTCATTAGGTCGCATGCGAGCAGTTATACAATTTTACCCCATATTATCTCAGTGGCGAACTTCATGTGGTTCTTCCATGAGAAATAGGTAGTACCAATCACAACTATAGATATATTTCAGCGAGCATTGGCACACTATATTATAATGGAAGAGAGGATATCAGACCAACCGAAGATTGATCAGATCTTTTGTTTTTATTTCATCTGGCTAATGATAATCCGTCATACAATAAGTCAACGTATTTGTGCAATTTGTCACATCCCGAACAACTTGATCGTTTTAGGACATATCCCCACCCCACTTTCCTTATATCCAAATCTCAGCACTGAAGGTGGAATCTAAATCATGGCGACTCATTATTATAATAGTTTGCATGCCGTTTTACAAACATATATGGCAACTGCTGCCATGTAATAGTTTAAACCCTGCAGGGGATAGAGGTGGTGTGTTTCGACACAACGATATTACTTCCAACTGTTTGTAAATATATAAATGCCACACAATTTTAGCAATGATTCACCCAGTTGTTTTCGATAAAACATAGAAATGTGCAGACGTATTAATTGTCATTACACTGCGCACTGCGCGTTTCTATAAAAGATTAAATTAGCTTGGCTAAAAGTAATTTTAAACATCAATTTCACGGATAATTCACATTTAGTTAAAACCTGATTCCGACACGAATCGTAACGAATGAAATATTGAAATCATTTTTAAAAAACAGTCCAGTACCGTAGCCTTGAAAGGTATCCACAGTGATATGGGCCATCAAGGCAATGGAAAGACACTCTGGTTAGCGAGACAAAGATTGTATTGGCCGGGTCTAGAAAAGGACATGAACCGCAAAGTAGTCTTCCTAACGGTGCATACGGAGAAAGACCCCGGTTAGGGCAATGGCCTCGTTAACCCCAATTCACACCACCCTACCAATGGAGCTTGTCTGCATAGACTTTTTGTCTCTTGAGCGATCTAAGGGAAGGTTTGAGAATATCTTGGTGATAACTGATCATTTCACAAGGTATGCCCAGGCCGTTCCTTGCCGCAATCAGACTGCTCCAACTACAGCTAAAGCTCTTTTTGAGCACTTTTTTCGATACTACGATTTCCCAGAAAGGCTGCACAGCGATCAGGGACGTAGTTTCGAGGGTAAAGTTATTAGGGACTTATGCAAATTAGCAAACATACAGAATTCTCGCTCCTCCTACTTTCACTTACAGGGGAATGGTACCAGCGAATGCTTCAATGAAACTCTCTTACAAATGCTAGGGACATTGGAAGAAGAGCAAAAACAAGACTGGAAATCTTTCATTGCTCCAATTGTACATGCATATAATGCTACAAAGAACGATTTCACCGGATTCTCGCGCCATTTTCGTATGTTTGGGTGGAACCCCCGGCTTTCAGTTGACGTTTATCTGGGCACTACACTAGATAGTGGTGAGGCTGATACAGAGCCCCACGCGTATGTGGATAAACTGAAAGACAGACTCCAATTTGCTTACACGGCCCCGACGAGGGAGTCGAGCAATAGCCATGCAAAGAACGAGAAATATTACGATAAAATGGTCTGAGACCCCAAGCTTGAAGTAGGGGACCGAGTCTTAGTGCACAAGGTTGGACTGAAGGGTAAACACAAATTATCCGATAAGTGGTCCAAGGATGTATATCAGGTGATATCAATTCCCAATTGGTTCGAAATCTCGCGCGCACATTGCATCGTAATATGCTTTTCCCCTTTGACTACCTTCTATGTGATCCAGTCCCCATGAAACATCTTCGGAATAAACCAGGTGTACAGAGGGCTACCCCTTTGGAGTCTACCTCGGAATCTTCGAATTCTGACGCTGACACCGACCGGTATGTTATACCACAAAGACGACCCGGTTGGACCAGAAATGATAGTGATCAATTCTGTGAAGATTCTACACAAAATGTAATTGATAGTAGATCGCCATCTACTATCAATCCCCATATTAGCCAGCCTATCGAAAGCGTAAACTTTCAAAACAGTGGCTCTGGGCAATATCGTAGTAGCTTGAGTGAACACGAGAGTAATTTTACTGCTCCCTCTTCCGTCTCACGGGAGAGTACTCCGTTCACTCTCCCAGAGACATCAGTCGAAAGGTCGGTTCAAAGCCCGACAAGAAGGAATCAGGCCAGCAACCGCTGCGGTATTCAACCAGAAACCGAAAACCACCCGACCGGTTAGTCCAGTGGGTGTTTTTGCAGACAGTTAACTACGTATGAATTAGTGAGATCTATCTTTATTTCATACCCGTATTGTTAAAGTAGACAGCTGGAGCGATGCAGAAGAGAAACCTTTCGTGTGAATTAAATATTTAGAGGATTACAATTTAGAAAGTATTTTAAATTATTAGTTGTACGTCTGATTTGAGGGTTTTATATATTTTCTGCAGGAATAATAGACTGGTTAAGCTCTATATTTGTAATCATTTCATAGGTATCATTAATAGTCATCCTTTTTTGTTCCCAACAGATTTAAAGGACAAACCCGAATGATGAAATGTTGTACTATTTACGCGGCAAGCACAAATTTGATAAATGTGAGGAGACATTTAGACGTAGGGAGAGAGTATGTGACCCAGTACTCATGCAGTGTAACAATGTACGTGCTTGCCATAGAATGAGTGCGAAAATGAGAGATCTATCGAGGTGAAAAATTCCCGTGCTTCACGGGTATTATTATTATCAATCCTGTGTATATCTAGCGTAAAGCTTCAGGTATTTCTAGGATAGTTCTGGAGACGGACAACACCTCGAGTAGTACGAGAGCACATGTTTTTAAAGCAATTTAAACACTAGGGAATGAATATAATTCGTGAAAATTATACCCTTCGAGTCTGGTAGAATACCATTTATTTTACTGTTCTTTTACATTATAAATACCGTTGTGTGTATTGTGTATTTTGCATTTGTATTTGCGTCTGTTAAATTCTATATTGCATTTGTCTTGTATTCAAAGTATGCTCTTAGGTTTTTATTTGTTATTCGTACCTCACATCTCATAATAGACCCCACAATCAACGAGCGAGTGTTGTCATTTCAAACCCTAAATGAAACAAAGCTCAAACATAGCATGTATATGTCCGATAGAATTTCATTGTCGAGCTTTCGATACCTTCTAACGCTATTACATGTAGTTTTTTTCTAAACGATGTTGATTATTTTCTCGCTAACGTACTAGAATATTTCCATATTATTGTTTTGTCTTAATAAAATGGTTTGCCAATGTTATCTAATGTTTTCATTTCTCAAGGAACACTTACATGTGTTAAAAATGCTTCAATGCAAAGAGAGCAGCAACGAATGTGAATCGGACATCTCTAATTGAGTTAGACTTTAAGCAAATAATTTTAAGTCTCCTTATGCCAAATGGAGCCTTAACGATCTCAGAGCTCTTTTTGTCTAATTAATTCTTTCAGCAGGGTGGACAAACCGAAATTATTTCACACTAATACGGAGACATAGTCTCCAGAGAGTAAATAGACCTCTACGGAGATGAATCAAAAATGTTACGGTAAAAGTTTTTAGGAATTCACATAACAGACTAAATTTTAAAATCTCAATTCTTCAGTTAATCAAATTATTGAACTGATCAATGAGTTTAAAATTAATTCTCGTCAATGAATCATTATGACATCGCATATACACCGGATTAGTTGGATCTTCAATTATTAGAAACACGGGTGGAACCGATGGTGCAAATGAATATAAAATGTATCCCTGCTGGCCTCAATTTGATCTTTCGAGATTTTTTTGGTAATTTCAATCGATAGCGTCACAAACTAAATTTAATGCAATCACCTAGGATATATTTACATTTTGAGGACCGATATGCCTACCACCCCCGTCTGGGTCATTATTATGTTTGAGGATAGTTGTTTGCGGTTGTGTTATTTTTTTTTCATGTCTCGAATATCAGAGAAAAGTTTTCCGAGGTAAGAACATTAACAGATTTTTTTTAGTTCATTTGTGTTATATCCAGGAAACTTGAATTTGTGTCTATAACGTCTGCTGCTAGGAATTTTTGTTTGTCTCCGTTCTTGTCATTAATTATTACTTGAATTATTTGTTTGTTGATATATTCATGTCGGATACAAGTTGATTTAATATCCTAATATGTTTTATGATCTCGCTGCGTGAACTCGCTATATCAAAATGATGCTCTTGGAAACTCTATCGTAGTCTCTCTAGTTGTGTTTTATGTAATTGATTAATCTCGCTAAAATAATCAATGACATTATTTAGAGTAAATGCAAAGATAATGAATGAATCAAGAGCTTTCTCAAAATCAATATCCCATTGCATATTATTCTTATCGAGAGATGTAAATCTATCGGTTAATTTTGCATTTTTTTATATCAGACAAATCATTTCGATATGATGGAACAATTTTGTGGTATGATTGTACATCTGTGACATAATCAGATGTTTTTAGATTCGGGTATTTGATAAGATGTCCGAGGTGGGATTTCAGGCCATCCCAGTATAGTTATTATAGAACTCTGATATATGTCTACGGCATACCCGGGTGAGTTTATCTCAATCGCGGATGATAGTGTTGGTTCATGAACCGTTATAGTGATTTATTATTCTTTTCCGGTAATGGATTTTATTCTACGCTGTAATTCGTTATTGTTCTGTTCGATTTGGTAAGACCCAGATGGTAAGGAAACAACGTTCGAGTCTGGAGTTCCGTCTGGTGTTTTTACTCGCAAACACCAAGGAATTGTTTGGTTGTTGACCACCAAATAGTCTTGATCTATAATTTGGCCAACTGTGGTATACTCGTAATTTTGCTAGTGCTACCTCCTTCACCGGAATCGCAGTGGGGAAATTGATACTGCATTCAGGGGTGGGTGAGGTTATTGAGATCATGGTGGTTTTCACAGGGGTGGTATTTTCCACTATTCGTTAAGTATTTATTGCGATGTTGGCATTATATTCATGTTGTTTTTCTAATTTTGACATCGCTGAATCGTAAATACGTACCATCGCGGTTAAACTCACTATCGGATATTAATGTGTCATCAATGGAGGACGATATCATCGAGGACAATTGCGAGTACGCGCTGGACACCGTATGAAATTTAACTACGTCAGCCTGTAGTTTACGATGACTACATGATGATATTTTTTGTTATTATTGAAATTATTCCCGCGATTGTTGTCGCCGCGGATATACAAATTGGAACAGCTATCGGGGCAATCATTGTCACCGAAGATAGTATAATACCATCTCCGGTAATTACACCTGACACCGAGTACACAGTAAGTCAACGGCAGTAATGCTTCGCCGTTACATTTCTATTTTTATTTCGTATTCCTCTGTGAGTGTTTTGAGTTCAGTTTGAAATTCTCTGACCTGATCATAACGATACTGTTGTGATGTTTGCAACATTGTTGTCGTCATTTTAGTTACAATAACTTTTATTTACAATATCATTTTTCAATTAAGTAGTTTACTCAAATCTGCTACAAATTCCACATACCATGTTATTGTTACCCGAGCCAAATTATCATCAGTGGCTGTTATCGTAAATCGCTATCATCATTGATATCATATTGTTGACACAGGTTTTTCTCGTTGATGAAATATTAAATTGAGTTGGTGATGCTAGTGCTTATCGATAAATACCCTTGCCTGTAGCTACGATATCTAATATGTTAGTCTGTGGCATCCACGCAAATGATCCATGTTGGATCGTATATACCGAGTTTACATTTTTCTCATGAGGAATTTTGATTTTATCTAATCGGTTATCATCGCAAGAAAATCATCTTTGATGGCCTCGTGAGTTCTCTTGATCTCATCGATGGATGTTTTAATAATATCTGGGAGTTTTACGTCGATTTTATTTAATTGAGTTCCAAAGAAATTTGCAGCAAGATTTTTATGAAAGGTTTCAAATTGTTTTACATGATTTTTATATGCGGTTTTGAGTGCTTCTAGTTTATCGATAGCGGTTTTTATCATTGTGAGCTTCGGTGTGGTTACTGGTGGATTTCCAAACAAATCTAATGTCGACGCGTCAATTATATCAATTATATTTTTTGCAATTCAGCAAATTGATCAAATTTAGTTATGTAGTCGCTATAGTCTGACTGCATTGTTGTCAACTTATCGATGGTGGTTTTTACGTCTGAAATTATTTATCGGAGTTTGTAATTGCTCAAACTTTGTTATATGGTCATCATATTCTGATTGTAGTTTTTGTTGGGCATCCACAATACTTTAAATGAGAACACCTGGTTTAAGTTTGCCCTGATCGGAAAAAAACCGCGAGAGCATTTTCCGCTACACCACGTTGTTTACCTAAACTATCATCAAGAGAAACATTACTCGTTTTCAATTTTCTCTGTTTGTCTTGAAATACGACTATTTCATTTGGATCCACACTTGCGAGGTTTAGCCATCCTTGTAAATACCCTTTAATGACATTACCGAGACCATCTCTCCATAATAAGCCCTATAAAAAGGCAATTTTGAATTTACTACGTAGGTCATGGTTGGTTTATTGTGGTTTTAGTGTATGATCATCTTATTTAAATGCTATTTATCTAATCGCAAAAATCCTTTGGATCTTCGATTAGTCACTATGGTAACCGTCCGCTAGCTCATCAATACACGCTCGATATACACCAATATCCATGAAGCCACCCTCAAATAGTCGTCTGCAGATATCCGCTGCTTCATTAATTATTTCCGGTGAGTTATTTCCAACTCGTTTCTCTCCTACGAGAATTTCTAATCGTGATATATCCCCGAGAATATTATTAGGACAACGAACAAGACCACTACCATGATATCCAACTGCGAATTGTTCAGTTGTATCAGTTGCACCCTGACTATCATCAGAAGGTGGTTGTTTTATTTATTTTTTTGTTTTCGTGCTTGATGTTTCGTTCTATTTTTTGTAGTTCTTCGAGATGTTTTTGTCGTTCTTCTCTTTGTTGTTGTTCTCTTAGTTGTTGTATAACATAATTATCAAGTCCTTCTTTAAATGTTTTATTCCCCAATTCTCTTTTATTTAAACTACCAATCCCTTTTTTCATTTTATATATCCAATCAACCCAGTCTTCGCGCTTTATTCTATTTTCTTTATACTCGTTTTGCAAAAATTCTATTCTTGAATGATAGCTTTGGCAGCAAAATCACCAAAAGCGTGATAATCGCTGGATTTTAATAATTGAATTTTTTTCTATTTTTTTAGCCCCTTCGGTACATTTATTTATAAAAGAAACACCTCTTTGAGTTTTACCAAAATCACCTTCTTGTTGTTGTTCAATATCACCTTCTTGTTCTTGCACAGGTTGTCCAGGTCGTGTTATAACAGCTATTATATAACCAGGAAGTGTTTTTAGAGATTTATGTGTGTGTTCAGTTTCCCTTGCTATTTTTTCAAGTACTGGTAACATAGCTTTTTCAGTAACAGTAACACCTTTCTCAGTAGCAGTAACAACTTTCTCAGTAGCTGTGGTTATTGGTTTAGAAAATTGTTCAGTGTCTGTTGCAAAGGCAGTTTGAAATTCCTGTCTAGCTTGTAATTTCTGTCTGACAGTCTATTAAAGGAATACAAATTTTTATTGCATCTAATCGCTCGCGAGCCGATCTAATTGTTAAAGATTCTCCAATCATTATCTAAAAATCCTATGGATTTTCTAATTGCTAGCAATGTAAACAGTTAACCCCCCCAAAAAAAACAAAAAATTCTCTTGAATTGCAAAGACAGTGTATTCTAATTACTTCCGTGATCACCAGTGCAAAAAAAAACAATGATCATACTTGTTCGGGTTGGAGACCTATAGAATTTCAACCCGTACAAATTGTCAAAAGGACTTCGTTCCATGTGAGTAATCTCATACCTGCAAAACACGTAGGCAGTGTACATGTAGTACAAGACTGATTTTAACAGAGTATTGTTAGTGTTTGTGTTTGGATGTGTTATGTTACAACGTTGGAACAGTCAAGAGAGGAAAGTGATGATCATTCAGAGCGTTTTCAAGTGATGTGCTTGATGATATCTTTTATCATTTTAGTCCTTGAATGTATTGTACGTCTGGTATTGTTGGCCGAGTTCAGCTCTGACTTTTTCGACTACAGTAAGTAACGGAATGAATTTGTCTACATCATTACAATATGCAAGTGATTCATTTACAGCATGCTGAATTCTTTCTATCAGCGCATATTGGCTTGGAAGGACGTATTTATTATTTATTATATATATAACAAATATGGTTGATATGGTCGCGTGTTATCTAGTTTTTTTTTTCGGGTACGGAGAATGCTCTGAGTATTATAAACGATTTAGGCATCCTACACACGAGCAAACACGTGTTGCGATTAATGGGCCGCAACCCAATTTTGATCTAACCGGATTCGCTCGTGTGGTATCATTTGAATTCGCTAAGGGACTTCATCGGTGCTGTTATGTTTGGTTTGGTAGACACCTATCTGAAAAACACTTGACGCCAATAGTGTTAATACGGTATATGATTGATTCTAAAATACATATATAGCTGATTGTCAGTGAAGCACTTATATCATATAGGGCGCAGACTGAAGTTTGGTTACCACAAACCGATAATTTAGAAAGTATATTCAGCGAAAACAAAGAAATATTCCCTGATCTCGACGAAGAATATATCGTGAAATGATTCAAGGAGAATTTTGAAGTTAGAAATAAACACGCAAAAGATCTCGGTAGCAGAATAATTGGTAAATTCACACAAGGTGGAAAATATAACCACAAGCGATATTCTTCACGATTAGTTTCAGATGATGCTGAATACCATTTTATAATCGCAGATACAGCATCTATAGGTATATATGTCAATGGTAAAGACGCCTTCTTGTTCGATGGAACAAAATTTGGAACAATTGTTACTTACAACGATGGAGATAAAACTCAGAATACGTATTTAAGGGCGTCCATGCTGGTTTATGCTTCAATCAATTTGCTATCGATGATAAATAGATTTCCTGAATCCGCGTTTGGAGTTTCCACATATTTATTTGACATAGATGTAAAACACCGCGAAGCAGTGGCTGAATTTAAAAATTCCGACGAGTGTTGGGGATCATGGAAAATTAAAAAGCAAATATTGCGTGATTATTCTAAATCAGCAGATGTTACAATTGAAAACAATTACTTGAAAAATAATCAAATATTAGAACTATCTAATGCGCATTCGTGTTCGATCCAGTATGTAGATATAAAACCAGTTGCCTAAGTGGTTGTGGTGGGTCAGGAAAGACGACTCGTGTTATCGAATTATTTCGAGGGAAATCAAACACGATCCTGCTAACACCAACACACAGACTTGCAAGAGAGATGAAACAAAAGGCTTGCACTTATCATAGATTCTTTCGATGGAAAGGTGACGAATGGAATCCTGATCGAATGGGTGAGAAATATATTCCTGAAATTATTATTTGGGATGAGATATGCACTGTGTCGTTAGATATATTACAAATGTTTCTTACTTGCCTATTGCTAGCGAATACAACTGTGATAATGTGCGGCGATCATGGTCAACCACCACAATTTGTTGGTTTATCTCCTCATGATTGGCTGAAGACTTTTGTAGACTATTATGAAGAAATTAATACCGATGATAGATCACTTCATAAACAATAATGTGAATTTAAGAAACTAATCAGATTACAACCGGTTAAACTCCAATGTAAACTAGCGCATGAAATAATTTCAGAAACCTCATTAAATGATTTTTGGGAAGCGTGGAGACCAAACAATTTGATAGTGGCAAGTAGAAAGATAGAGATACACTTCAGATAAAGTTATTTGAAACACACAAAGAAAAATTTGCAACACTTCCAGTGCTGATGTGTTATAGGCGTACAGATACACGAGGACAGAATATTGAAATTGATATTCCAGGACCGACTGAGAAGCAGATTCTCGTGTTAAATGATATTGTGTTGGTTGAGATCAACGTCGTTGAATATGCATTGCGTGCGGAAAGCTCCCCATGGAAGCCAGGATACGCAGCGACTATAATTCTTCGCAGGGATGGACTATATCCGATACAACTGTTTGGATCGTAGATAATCGCATTCAGTCGTCAAATCTATTTTACTAGGCAGTATCCAGAGTACGAAGAATACATCAACTTCGAAGAGTTGTTTTAGATGCCAATGACACCACAATCAGTGATATTGTCAGCAATGACATAATCAGAGAAAAACCCGCTGGTTATAAACAACAGGATAAAAAAATAACAGAAAATTTTATATTGATGCTGAATTTATAATTACGTTGAAGCAACAACAGAATAATCACTGCGCGAGTTGTAATTGTATAATGCGTTGGTTTTGTTTGGATAAAGATCCTCGCCAATTTACCACAGACAGAAAAGATAGCAGTGTTTGTCATACCAGTGATAATGTGATATTGACTTGTATTGAGTGCAGCAGACGCATAAGTGCTAGTTAAGACCATGCGGTGGTAATTAAGTATCCTAGGGTATCACTTGTAACTGTTAACGTGTAAATCCGCGCTGACGAGCAGTTGAATCTAATCTATAGATTGCGGGTCTACCCATGAATCTCGTTATGCTAGATATTTTATGTGCGATGACACTCCAAATAGGAGCAGTAGCTCTTTTTTACCACCTTCTTGCTCTCCTGGTTCATATAAATATCTCACAGTGACATTACCGAGTATGCGTTGTTTTGAAAAATCATTTTGTGGTTATTTTTATCACGAATTGACTTCTTTTTAATCGCGTTGTTAGGTTTCAAATTAATTGTTCGAGTAATTTCATTATTTAGCGCTGTATTTACACCTGGAAAACTCTTGACCCATTCACTAGATCATTTATCTTGGATAAATTCTTTCGCGTATTGATATCCAAATAACCGCTCAGCAAGTGTCCGATTAAATCGTTCAACAATTGATTCATCGCGATGTAATGCAGTATGTCCTCGTCTGATGGTGACATTATGATGCTTCATTGTTGATAAAACTGCACCCTGAAATTCCTTGCCAGGATCAACTTGTAATAGATTTTTCCACTGTAGAGGACCTCGTTGATAAATCCTTTCAAACGCAGAAGCTACTTCAGATCATGACTTTGTCTTTAATGGCTCTGCTTGTTTGTATCTTCTCGCAACATCAACTACGGTTTACGCATATTTGTATGTTTGTTTATTAACAGTATCATACGGCAGAAATAATATATCAGCTTGATGAACCTCATTAAGGACGCTGACATCAAAATGCGAGAAGTTAATTTGTTTAGGCGGTGGTAGATAAATCTGCCATATTGCCTGTTTAGATAACCAATCCACCGCGGTGGTATTTTTTACGTTTGCGGCGTTAGCGGGTTTATCGATTGCTGATTTACTCCTCCAGTATCCTTTTGGGGAATAATACATAGATTCCATGTTGTTATTAATTACCAGAACCCAACCTTCATTTACTTTTCATCGCCAATTTTATCAACCATGAAGCTAATTTTGCTTTGAATGATGTATCAGTGATAGAATCAATTTCACATCTGGGATATGTCTGTGTTGCAGATTGCTATTTTTATAAGCAGCATCATGAGCATGACATGCCTTATCACTAGCGTTTATTGGATATTCACCGGGTCTGTGTTGGTTTTGATCATCAAATTGGATATTGAGTCTGGTTCCAGGTCCACAACAACTATATCCCGGAAGGTATTCTTCTCCTGGATATATTGCCCAAGGAGTACCGGGAAGTTTTGCTAGTTTGGCTGCAATATCACGTCCTTTTTTTAAAAAATCTAAGCAAGTTTTATACCGCATCGTTCACCCTTGCTAGTGAAAACTTCTGTTATTTTTTGTCGTAGTAGGTGTTGTGTCAATTGTTGGTGTACGCGTCCTACATTTCACACAATATAAATTTATAATATATTTATAATAACATGAACGTAAATGATTTTTCGGCGACAAAAACACAAGAACCCGTTAAGCATCATGCAGCGCTACCAACTTCTATTCGCATGATTACAATTGCACCATCTAGAAGTGGCAAGACACAGTTGTTCCCTAATTTGATAACGAGATGGATGAAATGGGATAAACTATATTTGGTAGCCCCGAGTGTAGACCATCAGCAATGTTACAAGGTGTTAAAAGATTTTAACGAGAAAGCAAAAGCAGAAATCGATGAAGATATTATTGAATTTATAACCGATATCGAAGAAGCACCGAATATTCATTGTATTGATGGAAGTATTAACAATTTATTCGTATATGATGATGTGGTATTGGATAAACAAGCAAACCCTACCAGGATATTTTCCAGAGGTAGACGTAAAAATATTGATGTGATTTATGCTACTCAAGAATACACGCAAGTACCTAAGATGATCATAGAAAATTGTATTATTCTTGCTATATTTAATGGAGTTGACATTCATACAATACGAAATATTCACCAGATCTGGTGCAGTGGAGATATGGGTTATAACAAATTCATAAATTTCTTTAGTCACGCTAAGTCAATCCTACATGGATTTGTTACAGTAAATTTGCATGACCCTAGATCAAGATATCGTATCGGACTTGATCAAATATTCGGTTGAAATCCTAAACTATTTACTCTATATGGAGACTCTGTCTCCGTAGCAGCCTTTTTTGTGTGAACTAATTTCGGTTTATCCACCCTGCTGAAAGACCTAATTTGACAAACAAAGCTCTAAAATTGTTAAGGCTGCATTTGGCAAAAGGAGTCTTAAACTTATTTGCTTAAAATCTAACTCAATTAGAGATGTTCGATTCACACTCTTTGCTGCTAAGAGTCACCGGCAGATTAAAAGGTGTCTGCCATCAATACTTTGGCAGGAGCAATTGCCATCGTTTTCATTAGCGTCACAGATGAATCGAGAATGTTACAAACGCGACTTGGCGCCAGTATATGCCATTTTTATGCTATTTTCCGTCCGATGAGCTACGGAATTCAGTCCGTAGGTCGCAGGAAATTGTCTCCGTGATTGTGTGTCCCTCGCAAACGCAGTTGTTGAGTGAGATGCAGTCACTGTGAACATACTCCGTCATCTCAAACACACACACACACACACATATATATATATATATATATATATATATATATATATATATATACCATCTAGTTGTAAACTGCCTTAATAATGTTTGACTCGATGTAGCACAAGTTGAAAGATTCAAAACATCAAATGTATATATACATACATATGTTAGAATGGTCAGTCATATATGTTAGAATGGTCAGTTTTCGTAAAATCGTTAAATATATCACCATGAAGATCTCAAATCACAATGAATAATACTCACAAAAGAAACAAGATTACATTTTGAACTTGCAAGATTTGCGAACCATAAATGTCAGAGAATAGGTTTCGGAGATGTTGTTGAATGTAGCAGGCCATGATGTAGATGAGAATAATATTATTGAAATATATTGCATCTCTGGGGAACCAGAATTATGATGCACCAAAACCACTTATTGTACATTTTGGGCATACAGAATCCAAGGTCAACATTGACATGAAGATATTTCAATACCAAATATTACTTGACAACACGGGACTCTTAAATGTATTTTCTTCGCATCCAAAAACTCAATTTGCGTGTTATTACAACTGCAGTGTATATTACAAATTCATTCATTCATTCACTGCCCGTCACTCCTATCAGGGTATGGGCCGGCAACTACAGATCTCCAGAGTCCTCTCTCCTGGGCCATTTTTTCTAGCTGGTTCCAGGTGTAGCCCATCTTGGTGGTGTCCGCCTGGAGGTTGCGTCGCCAGGTTTTTTTTGGACGGCCTCTCTTCCGCTTGCCTTGTGGGTTCCACCACAGCGCCTGCCTGGTGATACTGGTTGGCGGTTTTCGTAGGGTGTGCCCTATCCAGCCCCTTCTCTTCTTCCTGATTTCTTCTTCAGCAGGAAGTTGGAAGGTCCTTTCTCAAAGATTGGCATTGCTGATGGTGTCAGGCCAGCGGATCCGGAGAATCCTTCTGAGGCAGCTGTTAATGAATGTCTGGACTTTCCTGATGGTGGTCTTGGTCGTCCTCCAGGTCTCTGCTCCATACAGTAAGACTGACTTCACGTTGGAGTTGAACAGACGGATCTTGGTGGACAAGGACAGCTCTTTGGTGGTCCAGATATTCTTGAGCTGTATGAAGGCGGCTCTTGCTTTGCCGATCCTTGCCTTGACGTCTGCGTCTGTACCACCCTGCTGGTCAATGATGCTACCCAGGTAGGTGAAGGACTGCACTTCTTCCAGGGGACTTCCAGTCAGGGTGACTGGTTCGGTACTTGTGGAGTTGATCTTCAGGATCTTGGTCTTTTCCTCATGGATGTTGAGGCCAACTTGTGAAGACGTGGCTGCCACAACGTTTGTCTTTTCTTGCATATTCTGTTTGCTGTGTGAAAGGAGTGCAAGGTCGTCGGCAAAATCCAAGTCTTCTAGCTGGCTCCACAAAGTCCACTGAATTCCGTTCCTGCGCTCGCTGGTGGACGTCTTCATAATCCAGTCGATGGCGAGGAGGAAGAGAAACGGTGATAACAAGCATCCTTGTCGGACTCCAGTACGCATCTGGAAGCTGTCTGTGAGCTGCCCTCCATGGATAACTCTGCAGGACATGCCGCCGTAGGAGTTCCTGATTAGGCTGACCATCTTTGCTGGGATGCCGTTGTGCCGAAGGAGTTTCCAGAGGGTTTCTCGATCCACGCTGTCGAACGCCTTCTCATAGTCGATGAAGTTGATGTACAACGGGGAGTTCCACTCTAGGGACTGTTCGAGTATGATGCGGAGCGTCGCAATCTGGTCCGTGCAGGATCTGTTCTGCAGGAAGCCTGCTTGCTCATCTCAGAGCTGTGCGTCCACGGTTGCCTTCATCCTTTCCAAGAGGACTCGGTTGAAGACCTTCCCTGGCACCGATAGGAGTGTGATGCCCCTGTAGTTGTTACAGTTGCTGAGGTCGCCTTTCTTGGGAAGCTTGATCATGTAACCTTCCTTCCAGTCTGCCGGTACGTCATCTTCCTCCAAAATCCTCTCAAAGAGTGGGTACAACATCTCCACTGATGCATCCAGGTCTGCCTTTAGCACCTCTGCTGGGATGTCGTCGGGTCCAGCCGCCTTCCCGCTCTTTATCAGGGTGATGGCCTTCCTGATCTCGTCTCTGGTCGGTTTCTCGCAGTTGATCGGGAGATCCACGTTAGCTGGTTCGATGTCTGGGGGGTTCGCGGATGCTGGCCTGTTCAGGAGATCCTCAAAATGCTCTGCCCATCTGTTCATCTGCTGGTCTAAACTGTTGATGGTATTCCCCTGCTTGTCCTTGACAGGTCTTTCTGGTTTGCTGAAATTCCCGGAGAGTCGTCTGGTGATGTCGTACAGCTGTTTTATGTTACCGCTGTACGCTGCCTGCTCCGACTGAGCTGCCAGTCCATTTATGTATTCTTTCTTGTCCTTCTTTATGTTTCTCTTCACTACTCTGTGGGCTTCTGCATAAGCTTCTTGAACCTTGGCCTTCGCTGCTCTGGTTCTAATGTTGTAGACTACTGCCTTCTTCCTCTTCCTGTCTTCGATCTTGGTCAAGGTCTCTGCTGTGATCCACTCTTTCTGCTGGTGTTTCTTTGGCCCCACTACTTCTTGGCATGATGTTCTTAGTGTTTCTTTCACTATCTGCCAGCTGTTGAGTCTTCTTCTTCTCGAAAAAGTTCCTGAAGCACTTCAAACTTGTTCTTCAGCGTCAGACCAAACTCTTGTCTTATCTTGGGGTCTTTCAGAAGGCTGACGTTGTACTTGACTCTTATGTCTGACGCTTCCATCTGGTTTCTCTTCAGCTTCAGTTTGGCCACCACCAGGTGATGGTCGGACGCCACGTCTGCTCCTCTTCTCACTCTAACGTCATGCAGGGATCTTCTGAACTTCTTGCTAATGCAAACGTGGTCGATCTGGTTTATTGTCGCGCGGTCTGGCGATACCCATGTATTCTTGTGGATCCGCTTGTGAGGAAAGATGCTGCCTCCAATGACCAGGCTGTTAAATGGACACAGGTCTGCAAATCTCTCTCCATTCTCATTCATCTCTCCCAGGGCGTGGGTGCCCATGACTGGTTCGTATCCAGTGTTGTCAGACCCAATCTTGGCGTTGACATCTCCCATGAGGATGGTGACTTCCTTGTCCGGATAGGTCTCGAGGATCTTCTGCAGTCTGCTGTACAACTGGTCTTTGTCCTCCTCTTCACTGTCGTTCGTTGGGGCATAGCACTAGACGACGTTCATCTTGATCATCCTCTTCTTAGTTCGGAAGGATGCCGCGATGATCCTGAGGCCGTGCGCCTCCCATCCAATCAGTGCCCTCTGTGCCTGCTTGGACAGCATGAAGCCTACTCCCTGCGTGTGGGATGCGTCGCTCTTTTCATGCCCGGAGTACAGCAACAGCTCTCCTGTCATCAGTCGTGATTGTCCAGTTTGGGTCCACCGTGCCTCGCTGATGCCTAACACGGCCAGGTTGTTGCTCCTCATCTCGGCTGCTACCTGCGCCGTCTTTCCTGGCTTGTACATGGTCCTAACATTCCATGTGCCGATATTGATTCTCCTGGTAGACAAAAGGGTAGTCGGCTTTGTGGCCTCCTTTCGGCTTTCACCACCCAGCGTCATGCGTCTTCGTGATGAAGACCCTTCCTCTCCCAGGATAAAGTTTTCTGTTTCTTCTGTTGTTAACGTTTCTGTAGCGTCGTTCTTTTTACGGGGTGGGGGTGCTAACCCCACGCCCAACCCTCCTCCTTTACCCTGACTTGGGACAGGCAGATCATAAATCCCTAAGGATCTCACTGGTGGAGTTATATTACAAATTATAACCCACTTAAAGATACAAATTTGACTTCTATGATGATATAGATAAGCAATTATTTCCACTCCAGAAATAAAACAATTTGCACAAAGTCATTTGGGATACAATTGGATATTATTACTTTTCATCAAAAGATACAAACAATTTGTATCCTCGCCAATGTATATATTCCACATGACATGATTGTGCAGGTGAGATTGTAGCCAGAGATGAATGCGAATGATTTTCATACTAATGCTTGTGTAATGCATATTTATATAAGTTCTGAAATAGTTCTACTCAAAATCAAAACTAATAATAAAGACATAGGTGTATTTAGCCATAAATCCACCAGTCGTGTCGGTGTTGATCTCTTTTTTAAATATGATTTGGAATTATTTGTTAAGGACACATATGTGCCAGTCAGGGCAGATACTCTTTCAGAAACATCAGTGAATAGACTGTGACTACTTCTAATGAATAAGTACGGTTATAAAGTTGAGTTTTCCAGGAATTTGAAAAGGGATATCAAGTTTGACGATTCCTATGTTAGTATCTGTAGTAACTGGAATGTTTTTTTTCTTCAGGATATGGAACTTGACTCTTTCATGTCCGCATGATAAACACTCCAAGGCACATGATTTTGTATTGTATTACTGCGTCAATTATTAAAGGAAATGCAACAGTTCATTCATCAATAAAGCTCAAATTATCTATATCGTGACGTGCTGGTTCTTATATATTTTTCAATTCACCATAGAAGTTCATTTCTCTTTATTTCTTACTACCTCGACTAAAGTTGTGTTTGGACTTTAACTTCTTTGGTTTTGTAGTAACGATTCCAGTCATTTTCTTCTTTAACAGACTTCTCTTGACAAAAAATAGTGCATTCAGTCATTTTCTTATCTGAACTAATGTTATATTTGATACAAATGAGTGACGTCAATCGTTTTTACATGAACAAATACCTGCATTTATATAGTTTTTAGTTTTCCTGGTTGAGAGGTAGCACGATCATACACACACACACACACACACACACACAGATATATATATATATATATATATATATATATATATATATATATATATATATATATATATATATATATATATATATATATATATATATATATATATATATATATATATATATATATATATATACATATATATATATAGGATGAAATTTCACTGATTAATACAATAGTAAACATATATTAATTCCCGTCCTCCAAATGAATTAAACATGGCGTAACAATTACAGCGAATTCTCTCTCTCTCTCTCTCTCTCTCTCTCTCTCTCTCTCTCTCTCTCTCTCTCTCGTGCATACTATACAAAATCACATGATTTGGATTGAGTGATAACGAATCATGGGTTGATGAAGCTCTTGAACTCTAACTGTTTTATAGAAGCTTAGGAGAGCCTGCGGTGTCGTAACAGTAAATGTCCACTTTCAATCCAACTTATCTACAGTGTTCACAATGCAGCACTGACAATGTTGTGATAATTTGTCGATACTGTACGATACATTTCTTGGTTTTGAGATACATATCGTTTGGTCAGATTTTATCTCCTTTTTTAGACATATTCTAAGTTTCTAAGATTTAAAATGCTGTTCTCCTATCCCTTTTCTCTGTTGCTCATGCTACAGACTCTCCCACCAAAAGTGACACACATAGGACATTACAATAATAACATCCTTGTGGTCATTATTGCAAGCCCCAAACAGCATCTCTCTGTCTCTCTCTCTCTCTCTGTCTCTCTCTCTCTCTCTGTCTCTCTCTCTCTCTGTCTCTCTGTCTCTCTCTCTCTCTCTCTCTCTCTCTCACTCTCTCTCTCTCTCTCTCAATCTCGATAGAATATTGTAGCACGATTCATCCGAAAAGTCGCATTGAGACACGCTATGATGTCTTTGATCAATGAAGGAAGGTGACGGTAACTCAAACCGACCAATAGAAATGTACAAGAGCGAGATGCAAAAGAAACACTTTATTGATCGGTATTAGTGTTAACTGAGGGATTTCTTTTGTTGTAAAATAACTAAAATAAACTGTAAATGATTATTGAAATTACACTTTATTCGTTCATTATTTTGGCCAGTTTAAAGTCCACACGTATTTCAATACATTCACCGTAAGTCATTGTTCATTGTTAAAGATGCTAACCATTTTGCAATGCTGTTTTACTTAATTGAAACCATCTTTCATGTCTAAACCATACATGCAATATATTCCTTTAATCAATCTAAATGAACATAACATCTCGAAAACAAAACCTCGGAATATTTCAATCTGATTGTAAACAGTCTCTAAAAGCACAGAACTTCATTATGCAGAGTTTAATATGGGCATTGCTGTGAGGAGTTATTTCCTATCAAGAATAGAGTTACCTGTAATCAATCTTCATTCCATTTAAATGGAAAGTATATATATATCAGAGACTATATATATATATATATATATATATATATATATATATATATATATATATATATATATATAGATATATATAGATATATATAGATATATATAGATATAGATATATATATAGTCTCTGATATGCCACGCATAGTATAAATTGCCTCCTTTAGTTAGTTTTCATGAAAACGATATATTTACATCATGTGTTATATCAATGATACAGCGTATCGATACGAGAAATCAGAAACTAAAGCAACTGTATAATGTATTTACATGGAAAATCATAAGAGTTCTAGTGATTTTAAAATGTGGTTCATCATGTTTTGGTATCTTCTTAATAGAAAGTAATGCAAAACCCAATTAATTCACCTTTCTCACATCTACACTATAATTAGAAGAGTAATGTACATCCAGACTTTATATATGACATTGACTGAATATATGTAAATGTTTATTGACCAAATATATACTAATTCAAAAATCTCTGAAAAAGCAGTGACATTATATACTTCAAACAGTTATTTAAATGGACATTACATACTAAGATTTACAGTGTAAAAGTAAATTAAAGTTCATGCATGACAATAAAATACTTCAAGTTCATGTTTGTCACCGTTTATATACTAAAAATATTCATATATTAGTATAAATCGCTTATCCTTTAAAATAAAAAATATTTGAATTTGAATTCTTGCGAATAATTCCATAGACTCGATTTCGTATGTGCATATTTGAGTTTTCGCACCATGAATTGATTGCGTTGTCATCTGCATTAGAAATTATCAGTCTTCTCACATTTCACAATTTCTGGCTTCCAAACGCCATTCACACATCTGCTAACGTCATAGTTTTGTGTATTTGGAAGAAAACCGTCTTTACAAGTCACTTTGATCTGTCGATCAGACTTAATAGGACCTTGAAACACCTTTTCTTTAGTTTCTTTGTAGTTGTACAGTGTGCCTTCAACGGCTGAGAGTGAACATGTATCTGCAACTGCAATAATAATAATAATAATAATAATAATAATAATAATAATAATAATAATAATAATAATAATAACAGAAAAAGAAACAAATCATAATTCTACCTGGACAAAGTGGGGATGTAGAATGAAGGACTCGGGTAATGCTACTTTAATAATAAACCATAATAAAGGGACAGCACAACCATAAGAAAATATTATGAATATGTTAAGGCATCAACACACACCATACAAGAGAATGGATGGTCTGATGTGTTGCATTGTGAATAGATCTTTGTTGGATACCCAAATCAATGAAAGATTACACCAGGATACAATGCATATCTAGACTGATCAAATACCCACGTTATAAAAGATTCTCAAGAACGAATGAATAGTTAAACATGGAGACACCAGCATTATCATAAATAAGCAGCCCCATATATAAATATATAAATATATAAATATATATATATATAAATATATATATATATATATATATATATATATATATATATATATATATATATATATATATATATATATATATATCCGACAACTTTATAGCAGCGTCTATTTGGCAAACCAAGGCTTCCTCCAAAATCAGAAAAATAGTTTCCTTTGCAGACGCAAAGTCGTTGTCGCATAACCTCTGCTCTGCTCTGCTGCTATGGGTGAAAAATCTTTTTACGATTTCAACCGAATATTTGATCAAGACCGACACGATATCTTGATCTTGGGTCATGCAAATTTATTGTTACAAATCCATGTGGGATTGACTGAGCGTGACTAAAAAATTTCTAAATAGATTATAATAAATATCACCGCCACACCAAGTTTGCCAAATATTTCGTAGCGTATGTGTGTCAACTCCGTTGAATACAGCAATAATGTTGCAGTTATCTCTGATTACTTTTGGTATGTGTGTGTATCGTTGAGTGACATATATCACATCGGTATTTTTATGCCTAAAATCGTATTCAGCATCATATATAATCAACCGCGAAGAATATCATTTGTGGTCGTATTTTCCACCCTGTGTGAACTTACCAATTATTCTTCTACCGAAATCTTTTGCGTGTTTATTTATAACTTCAAAGATTTCTTTGGACCATTTCAAGATATATTCTTCGTTGAGATCGGGGAATTGTTTTTGTTTTCGGTGATTATGCTATGTAGACTATCGCGTTGTGGTAAACAGACTTCAGGTTGTTTCCGACATGATATAATTGCTTCACTGACAAGCAGCGATATCAGCATTTTAGAAACAATCATATACCGTAATAAAACTATTGAAATCCAGTGTTTTTCAGAGATGTGTCTACCAAACCAAACATAACAACACGGATGAAGTCCTTTAGCCAATTCAAATGATACCACACGAGCGAATCCGGTGAGATCAAAATCATATCAACCGAAATAATACTTTTGGGGTCGTATTTTGTATTCCATAATCCATCATGGCTATATTCAACACAGCTTGATTCGATATCTGAGAGAAATTCTGCGCGTGTTGGCTTCCAAAGATTTCTCTTTTTCGTGAAATAAACTGCAACTGACGGAATTGTAAATCAGTTTTTTTAGTAATTGTTTGACGTGTACCGTTGAAAAACCACTAGCTAGTTTTTTTTATCTCGTTGTGGAGGGCTTCAGTATGGTATAATTCCCCACTGGGTCTTACAAATTGATCGAATGTACCTTCTTCGTCTTCAAAACGGTGACGTAACCACACTGACACAGGATCGTTTATATTCAACTCGTAAATAAAATCAACTAAATTTCCCGTGTAATATTTTATGGTTCTATCCCGCGGAAATATTGTTACCGCAGGTGTCCAAGCGTGATCATTATGGTCAATAATTTTGATTGGAGCTCCATTTGATTTGTATTTCGATTCGTGTAATACCTCTCCTGTTATCGTCATTACCTTTATTGGGAATCTTAATGAAGTTTCTAATTTGGCTATATCTTGAATTGTTACTCCGCTCTCCTTCACTGATTTGTTTATTTGCTTCTTAGATCCGTCAATTTGTTTCCACGCAACGCATTTGTAAAATGCTCTATTATTCGTTTTGCTACACAATTTATCCTCCCTGACAATTTCATGGGTTTTAGTTTTTCAATACTCGGTTTATCATTTATTGGATAGATCCCATAAACAACCGCGGTTACAGGATAGGATCTCTCGTAGTACGGTTTGTCAATTCCAGTCAGAATTCCTGGTTTGGAATCCTGACTCACAGTGACAGTTCTCTTATTTTTCAGGATGGGTTCAAATTTGTCGCGTATAATCCAATTCCCCGTTTCTGAGCGGATAATGAATTTCACTCTAAAATAAATATTTTTTCTTGTCAAGATGTGAGATTATCACTGCTGCTCTTTCGTGGTTCATGGTAGCATCAACACTACCATCAATAAAAATGGTGACCAACAGTGAGATGTTCCATCGCTCTTGAATTCATTAAATGCATCACGGATTCTACCTGTCATGCTTCTATCACTTATTAGACCCTTTGGTACATCAGTGGAGACTCTATCGAGATTGAATTAAATATTTTTCCAAGGCGTAATTTTCGATAATTTTTCGAACTGCTCCATATTATAATTAAAACAATATTTACATAAGGAATTTATTATATAATGAATCATTGCAAATGGCTTATGATAGGATCAGTAACCGCTTGTAACAAATCATGCAGAAATCAATTATATGGATATCATTTACAAAGCGTACGTCGTAGAAGCTTAGCGCCCTTACCTTGTATACGATGTGGGGTAGATGTGCGTGGTAAGTCGCAGTTATGTCTCAATTGCGGTGGTATGCGATACAGAGAGCTAAAGTGCTATTATGATAAACTAGTCAAAGACCCCATCAATGATTCCATCGAAGATTCCGACTCTGACTCTCAAAGACAAAATCATAAGAACACCTCAAGACTACATTGAAAGATTCTCAAGTAATAATTAAACCAAATAATTAATTAGACAAATAATATTATAGTATATAAATGAACCAAGAATTTCAACCACATCCTATGATCATCGATTATGAAGCATCTCGTGATGGTATTGTCAGTCACCGCAGTCTGAAGAAATCTGTCGGTTTTGATAATATCAGGGATATTTGATGTTTAGTGCTGGAGGGAAAATATATTACTGTCACTGAATCGCATACGAGTGTTTCCATGGATTGATAAAATATGCATTTGTAATCGATGATATCGATTCCAATCCTAAGAACAATTCTTTATCATGTCTACGAGCTATAACACAAAGTGAAAACACTCGAAAAATTCGAAACCTATAAAATCATTTAATACAGAAAATAACGAAGAAAGAGTATTTCAATTAATAAATGAAGCTGGAAAGTATTTCGATATTTGTTTTCCCTCAGTATGAAAAGTAGCAGAGAATATAACTAAATCCGCTCTTTCCAAAAAATTTCAAAACAGAATTCAATTTGTATACATCTAAATTATTATATGTAGTATTAAGGGGAATAACTCGTGTGTGCTTGTGTGTGTAGTTTTGATACAACGATAACTCCTTTGTTGTAGTCACGTATCTCAATGTGATATTTTGATGACTCATAGTCCGACTCAATGGCTTTAGCGTATTCTCGTCCTTGGGCCCATCGTTCGAATCTCGTGCCAGGCATTATTGTCGACGGTACCGATCGGAAGGTTTTTCTATATAATTGGGGCTTTAAGCCATTCGAAATTCAAATCGTGAAACCACCATACGTTACACAACGTCGCACGGTCTGAATGTGTTTTGCATTCACTCCGGGGTGATTTTGTTAGGGGCATGGTGGTTTCAGTTTGAATGTAGAACAGCCCCGTGTGTGTATGTGATGTGTCCACCTTTAATCCATTGTTATATGATATATTTTCTTGTGCTGTCCTATTTGTATATATCATTGTAAATACCATATTATTTATTATTTATTATTTATTGGTGATATTGCTCGAAATAATAAATATGTGTTATCGAAATCCTATTCTTTTTTAAAAGAGAATTCAACACGCTATCTATGACTCCCTCGAATATAACAATGACTTCAACAAGTTTGTCCCGTTATTCACTGCTGTCGAAAGAGTCAGAAGTGAATTGGGGCAACAATATGAAATCAAACGGACAATTAATTCAAAAATCAAAACAATAAAAGAGATTATCCGCCAAAATGAAAATTCCCCCCCCCCCGATTGCCTCAACACAGTGAATGAAATTCTCACCATGGATTGACATGTACAATACCATACCTGTTGCAAGTATGAGTATATACAGGAACGGAACAGAAATTCTATAACCCCAGTGATAAAATCACCGAGATAAATATTTCTATAGACAGGTGTGCGCTTACTCGCATAGAACGAATTTGTATGAGTTGAAATTCTATAGACAGGCAAGATAGTGTTCGGTGATTTAACACTACCCGGGGGTGAGTTTTCACTTACATGTTAGATCGTAGATTATATTTATAATAGTAGGTGAAACCCTAACAACTAAAGTAGCACGCAAACGATTAGCTGCGATTAAGAAATTTATTCCGATTCGTGATTCCGTTTGAAATAAGCTCCAAACGAGACAAGAATTTCAAACTATTTTCACAATGGGAATCGAACAATTATTCAAACCAATAACCACTGCAACGGAGAAAGTTGTATCGTCCACTGAAAAAGTCGTATGGAGAGACATTCCTGAGGAACAACGAGAGAAAAAACTGGCCCTTCTTCTTGTACTTGAAAAAGTAGCAAATAGATCCAAGCAAACAAAGAAATCTTTTAAAACTTCCTGATGATTTAATAGCCGCTGCACGACTTCAGGAATAACAAGAGGGTGAGGAACAACAACAACAGGGTGATATTATTGAAGAAGAAATGGGTGATATTAAACAACAACAGGGTGATATTGTTCAAGAGAAAAAAAGAAATTTCGAGAGAGAGAGAGAGAGAGAGAGAGAGAGAGAGAAAGAGAGAGAGAGAAAGAGAGAGAAAGAAAATACGTCTACCTGAAGAGATATTTACGGAAGAAGGGATGAATAAATTTAAATAATCTACGGATGATGAATTAGCTGATTTTACTGTTAAAAATTTGAAAGAGGGAACAAGGGAAAAATATATAAACGATGGATTTGAATATACTATACAAAAAATTTGACACTTGGTATATAAAAATCTCTTAGGCAAAACACGGTGGATTTAGAACCTCAAAAGATAATAATAATTTTATTTCGTATATAAATAAAATAAAAAGAATAAGAAGTGGTCAACCACTATATGATCGAAAAGAAGATGATGATGATGCACAAGGTGCAAATGGTTATAGTAGTGGAAATGGATTTTCTCAGAGTGGAACTCCAAGGGGGGTATCAGGTAGTGGTCTAGTTCATTGTCTTCAAAGTATTCTCGGGGATATATCACGATTAGAAGTTCTCGTAGGAGGGAAACGAGCAGGAATAACTCACCGGAAGTAATTAATAATGCAGCTGATATCTGTAGACGACTATTTGAGAGTGGTATCTTGGATATTAGTGTATATCGAGAGTTTATTGATGAGCTAGCCGACGGTAACCACAGCGATGAATTTGATGACTTCGTCATTCGATTAGATAATTAGCATTTAAAAAGATGATCATACACTACAACCACAACAAACCAACCATTGCAGGTTTATTTGCAAGAATGACTTCCAAAATAGCACCAATCGTAAAACAATTGTCAATGAAAGCTGTTGATGTTATTCGTAATAAAGGTATTAGCGCTGTTGCTGATATTGCCGGGAAAGCCTTTTCCGCGGCTAAAGAAAATCTAGTTGCGTTACTTCTGCAGCGATAGAAACCACTGACAAAATCAATAGGGTCACTATCTTCTACGGAAATTATGCTTGCAAGTATTAGCAAAATAATAAATAACGCGGTGGAGCAGAATATAGCATCACGGATAAATGATGGATATGACACTCAGGGAAATATTACTGCAAATATGATAGCGGGAAGTGGTTTGAAATCGCGAGCGAGAGCGAGATCGCGATTTAGATCAAGAAATATATATAATAATATGTTCAAATCGGCTCCTGATACAGCGTTCGATATGATTCTATACGCGATTATCAGTTTTATTCCAATCATGCAGTACAACCGGATCTTTGATCAAGAATCGAACTTTAAGTCCAGGATACCAGCAAATACTTTCTACCCTCTCAAGCGTTTATCGAAGTAGAAGGAGAACTCATAACAAATGATGCTGCCCATAATGATCCACCATATGCATGCGCGATTCCACTACATCATATTTTCGGATTTTGCAGAAATGTTAGAAAAGTTATCTATGGAGCGAAGTATACAGTAGTACTCGTGAGAAAGGTTAGTGATAATGATGCAATCTGGCGTGGTGCTGGTGTTGATGGTAAAGTTATTATATCAAAACTATTATTATGGATGCCAGTAATGTCTCCATCAATCACCGCAGAAAACAGATTACTATCATGTATGAATACAGGCGGAAAATCATTGCTATCATGGCTAACAGAAACAACAGATACCAGAGATTTTGATCTTAATGGTACACTTATATGGCACCTGGCATCTAAACAAGGTGTTTCAGCTCAACGTAATATATTTGTTGCGTTGCAGAATAGGATGCGATTGTCTACGCAATTACACAGATATATGATATTTGATAAATTGGGTGTTAATGAAGTTTCGTTGTGGATAAACGGTCAACAAGAACCAGCCGAGGATATACTACTTGATTACGGAACCAACCAAATAGAACACGTGTATCATCGTTTGTTCTCATTTATGGGACGCAATAATAATGTAGATACGGGTCTGCAAATATCACAGATGGATTTAAGAAAACTATATCCCATGTACTACTTTTCGTTGGAACATCTTGACTTAACCAGACAATCCGACGTTGACATACACTTTCGAGCTCGTGTAACCAATCCTTCTGCTGGTGGTTACAGAGCAGTTGCTGTCATACTCAGTAACAAATCAATGCTACTCGAAGGTGCTAGTGTACGAATGAGAGTAGTTGATGCACCAGTTGAAAATATGTAATGTAACAATTAGATCAATATGTTATTAAAAAAAATGTCATATAGTCATGTCAGGGTTACGTTAACTCCTGGTCAAACTAAAAAGTTGCAATCGGAATCAGCTAAACTAATGTGGAACCACAATATCGCTGAAGCACAATCAGATGTCTGGTGGTCAGAATAAACTGTCATTTACAGCTCATCAGATAAAACACTTCAATGATGCCATCAAAGATAAAAAAGGTGTTCAGGTCACTCTCTCTACGGCCGCAATTAAAAACATGATAAAATCAGGTGGTATATACCCACTTTTCGCTTATTTCGAACGGAATCATAAACTTGAATAAATTTCTTAATCGCAGCTAATCGCTCTCGTGCTAATTTAATCGTTATTGCTTCACCTACCATTATCAATTAATGTACGATTTAAATTGTAAGTGAAAACACACACCCCGACACTCTGTTCATACTTCGCGTAGTGAATAAATCTCCTGTCTATACAAATTCGTTCTAGGTGAGTAAGCGCATATCTGTCTTTAGAATTTCAGTTCCGTACCTGTATATACTCATACTTGCAAACATGTATGGTTGTGTTTAGAGTGTCAATTATCCATGGTGAAAATTTCATACACTGTGTTGAGACAATCAAGGAGGATTTTCATTTTGTTGCATAATCGCTTTTATTGTTTTGATTTTCGAGTTAATTGTGCGTTTGAATTCATATTGTTTCCCCAATTCACTTCTGACCTTTTCGACAGCAGTGAATAACGGGACGAACTTATTGATGTCGTTACAGAATGCAAGGGAATTATTTACTGCGTGTTGAATTCGTTTCATCAGTCCATACTCCCTTGGAAGTACATATATATTATTCCGAGCGCTATCATCAATATCTGAAATTCAGAAATAATCTGATCACAATCTAAATTATCTAACAATTAAATTCCTTGACTCTTCAAATTTGAAATCTCATTAAAACTGACATTCATATTTTCGAAATTCATTATATGAAATATTATATATCTAATATGATAAACAAAAAGTGGGGGTCAATTTTGACCCGTTTTCATTTTTGATATATATATGAAATGATATGGTATATACAATGAAATGATGATATATACAATGAAATGATATGGTATATACAATGAAATGATATGGTATATACAATGAAATGATAGGTATACAATGAAATGATAGGTATATAAAATGATATGATATTTGCAATGAAATGATATGGTATTTACAATGAAATTATATGATATACACACATCACATACACACACGGGGCTGTTCAACATTCAAACTCAAGCCTACATACCCCCAACAAAATCACTCCGGGTTGAATGCAAAAACATTCACACCGTGTGATGGTGTGTGACGTATTGTGATTTCACGGTTTGAATTTCGAATGACTTAAAGCCCCAATCATATAGAGAATCCTTCCGATCGATACCGTCGACAACAATGCCTGCGACCAGATTCGAGCGATGGGCCCCAGGACGAGATCCCATCCGTTTATGCAATACTAGTATTCATAATCTTCAAGTTTATAATTTTTAATACGATATATGTGTATCAAGTTAAGGGTTTAACGGACTAAGCTCAGTGATGACAATAAGAGATTCTCCCAAACATTGCATTATGCGGTGCCTGTTGACAAAATTCCACCCGGTGAAACATTAAACCACACAAAAAAAATCATTCAGTCAACAAAATATCCCATTGTGATACGTGAATACAACAAAGGAGTTATAGCTGTTTCGAAACCGTATACACACAAGCCCGCATGAGTTTTTCCCCCTAGTGTTACATATAATAATTTAGTTCTAAACGAATTGAATTCGGTTTTGAATTTTTTTTAGATAAAGCGGATTTAGTTATATTCTCTGCTACTTTTCGTACTGAGGTTCTACAAATATCGAAATACTTTCCAGCTTCATTCATTTATTGAAATACTCTTTCTTCGTTATTTTCTGTATTAAATGATTTTATAGGTTTCGCATTTTACGAGTGTTTTCCAGTCCCTCATCGTTTGGTGTTTTCACTTTGTGTTATAGCATGCAAATTATCCAATCTGTCATTTTGAGGATAACCATCGATACGAGCAATAACAAGACCATCCTTGATAAATCCGTTAAATACCTAATAGACAGTTCTGTGACAGTAATAATTCATCCCTCCAGCACTAAACATCCAATATCCTTGATTATTATCAAAACCGACTGATTTAATCAGCCTGCGGTGTCTGACAATACCATCATTAGATGCTTCATAATTGGTAATCACGAGATGTGGTTGAAATTCATTTATATACTATAATATTATTTGTCTAATTCATTATTTGATTAAATTATTACTTGAAAATCTATCAATATAGCCTTGAGGTGTTCTTATGATATTGTCATTGACGCTGTCAGGGACAGAGTCAGAGTCATAGATGGAACCTTTGAGTTTTTAACTCTCTATTATCAAAATAGCGCTTTAGCTCTGTATCGCTTACCACCACAATTCAGACACAACTGCGACTTACCACGAACAACTACCCCACATCGTATGCAAGGAAAGGATACTAAGCTTCCACGACGTACGCTTTATAAATGATATCCACAGAATTCATTTCTGCATGATTTGTTTTAATTATAATATGGAGAAGTTCGAGAGATTATCAAAATGTACACCTTGGAAAATTGTTGAATTCAATCTTGATAGAGTATCCACTGATGTACCAAAGATTATAATAAGTGATAGAAACATGATAGGTAGAATCCGTGATTGTTTTAATGAATTAAAGCGCAATTGAGCATATTACTGTTGGTCAACATTTCGAATTGATGGTAGTGTTGATGCTACCATGAACAATGAAAGAGCAGCAGTGATAATCTCACATCTTGACAACAAAAAGTATTTTATCTAGAGTGAAATTCATTATTCGCTCAGAAACTGGGAATTGGATTATACGCGACAAATTTGAACCCATCGTGAAGAATAAGAGAACTGTCACTGTGAGTCAGAATTCTAAACCAGGAATTCTGACTGGGATTGACAAACTGTATTACGAGAGATCCTATCCTGTAACTGCGGTTGTTTATGGGGTCTATCCGATAAATGATAAACCGAGTATTGAAAAACTAAAACCCATGAAATATTCGGCAAAAATAAATTGTGTAGCGGAACGAATAATAGAGCATTTTACAAATGCGTTGCGTGGAAACAAATTGACGGATCTAAGACACAAAAAAATAAAAGAATGGAGATTAACAGTGAAGGAGAGCGGAGTAACAATTCAAGATATAGCCAAATTAAAAACATCATTAAGATTCCCAATAACCTTAATGACGATAACATGAGAGGTATTACACGAATTGAAATATAAATCAAATGGAGCTCCAAACAAAATTATTGACTATAATGAACACGCTTGGACTTCTGCGGTAACAATATTTCCGCGGAAAAGAACCATACAATATTAAACGGGATATTTTTTTGATTTTATTTCTCAGACAAGTAAAAACGATCCTGTGTCAGTGTGGTTATTTCAGAGTTTTGAAGTCGAAGAGGGTAAATTTGATCAATTTGTAAGACCCAATGGCGAATTATACCGTCCTGAAGCCATCCATGATGAGGTGAAAAAACTAGCTAGTGGTTATTCAACGGATTACGTCGAACAATTATTAACAAACTGTTTTACAATTCCGTCAGTTGCAGCTCATTTCACGAGAAAGAGAAATCTATGCAAACCAACACGCGCAGAATTTCTCTCAGATATCGAATCAAGCTGCGTTGAATATGGCCATGATGGATTATGGAATACAAAATACGACCCCAAAAGTATTATTTCGGTTGATATGATTGTGTGTTATCCAGGGAGTTTTCTTGGGTATGGAGAGTGTTCTGAGTACTTCAAAAGATTTGGACATTCCACACACGAGATGGCCCGTGTTGCGATTAATGGACCACTGCTCGATTTTGATTTAACCAGATTCGCTCGTGTGGAATCATTCGAATTGGCTAAAGGACTTCATCCGTGTTGTTATGTTTGGTTTGGTAGACACATCTCTGAAAAACACTGGATGCCAATAGTTTTATTACGGTATATGATTGATTCTAAAATGCTGATATCGCTGACTGACAGTGCTGCAATTATATCATATCGGGAACAAGCTGAAGTATGGTTACCACAACCCGATAGTCTACATAGTATAATCACTGAAAACAAAAAACAATTACCCGATCTCGACGAAGAATATATCTGGAAATGGTCCAAAGAAATCTTTGGTAGAAGAATAATTGTTAAGTTCACAAAGGGTGGAAAATAAGATAATAAACGATATTTTTTGCGGGTGATTATAGATGATGCTGAATACGATTTTAAAATCGCAAATGTAACATCTAGGGGTATATACGTCGATCGTAAAGACGCTTTCTTATCCGATGGATCCAAATTAGGTACAATTGTTACTTACATAGATGGAGAAAATCCTCAATATAGGTACTTAAGGTCGTCTATTCTGGCTTATGCTTCTATTAATTTACTTTCGATGTTAAATAGATTTCCTGAATCCGCAGTTAGGGTAGCCACTGATTCATTTTATATAGACGTAAAAGATAAAGAAGCAGTGGCTGAATTCACTAATTCAGACGAGAGTTGTGGATCATGGAGAATTAAAAACGAAATGCTGCGTGATTATTCCAAATCAGCAGATGTTACGATTGAAAAAAATTACTTGAAAAATAATCAGATACAAGAACTATCCAATGCACCGTCGTGTTCCGATCCAATATGTCGATATAAAACCAGTTACTTAAACGGCTGTGGTGGGTCAGAGAAGACGAATTGTGCGATTGAATTATTTCGAGGGAAATCAAACATGATTGTGCTAACACCAACACAAAGACTTGCAAGAGAGATGAAACAACGAGGAATTAATGCTTGCACATATCATAGTATATTTCGACGGCTCCGTAACGAATGGACTCCTGGTCGAAAGGGAATATATTCCTGAAATATTCATTTGGGATGAGATATGCACAGTGTCGTTAGATATATTACAAAAGTTTATCGATTGGTTAGCGCTAGCGAATACAAAAGTGATAATGTGTGGCGATCATGGTCAACCACCACCATTTGTCGGTTCCTCTCTATATAACTGGCCAAAGGATTTTGTAGACTATTATATAGAAATTAATGCCGATCATAGAGCACTTGATAATGAATTACGCGAGTTCAAGAAACTAATCAGATTACACCCGGATAGAATCCAGTGTGAAATAACGCGTGAAATAATTTCAGAAACCCAATGAAATGATTTTTTGGAAGCGTGGAGACCAAACGATTTGGTAGTGGCAAGTAGAAAGATAGTCAGAGACACACTTCAGATGAATTTATTTAACACTCACAAAGAAACATTTGCACCACTTCCAGTGCCATTGTGTTATAGACCCAAGGATACACGAAGACAAAATATCGAAGTTGATATTCCAGGCTTGACCAAGTCATGGACAGAGAAGCAGATTCTAGTGTTAAATGATATTGTGTTGGTTGATATCAGTGTTGTCGAAGATGCATTGCGTGCTGATAAATCTCCATGGAAGCTAGGATACGCAACAGAACAACAGAATAATCACTGCGTCAGTTGCAATTGTATAATGCGTTGGTGTTGGTCGGATAAAGATCCTAGCCAATTTACCGTAGACAGAAAAAATAGCAGCGTAGGTCATACCAGAGATAATGTGAAGCTGACTTGTCTTGAGTTCAACAGAGGCAGAGGTGCTTGTTAAAACCACGCGGCGGTAATTAAATTACCTCGGGTATCACTTGTAATCGTTCACGAGTAAATCCTCGCTGTGGAGCAGTTGAATCCATCCCATAGACTGGCTGTCTACCCGTAGATCTCGTTATACTAGATATTTTATGTGCATTAACACTCCAAATAGGATCAGTAGCTCCTATTTTGCCACCTTCAAGCTCTCCTTGTTCATATAAATACCTAACAGTGACATTGTCAAGTATTGGATGTTTTGAAAAATCATTTTGTGGTTTTACGGGTATATACTTTTTCTTCATCGCGTTGTTAGGTTTCATATTAATTGTTCGACTAATCTAATTATTCAGCGCGGTAATTACGAATGGCAATCTCTCGACCCATTCACGAGATCGTTTATCCTGAATAAATTCCTTCGCATACTGATATCCAAATAACCGCTCAGCATGTGTCCCATTAAATCGTTCAACAATTCCCTGATTGCGATGTAGTGCAGTATGCCCTCGTCTGATGGTGACATTATGATGCTTCATTGTTGATAACACTGCACCCTGATTTTCCTTGCCAGGATCAACTTGTAATAGATTTGACCAATGCAATGGACCTCGTCAATAAATCCTTTCAAACGCAAAAGCCACTTCAGTTGATGATTTGTCTTTAGTGGTTCTGCTTGTTTGTATCTACTCACAACATCAACTACGGTTAGCGCATACTTGTAAACACCATCATGCGGCAAAAATAATATATCAGCCTGATGAACCTCATTAGGGACGCTGACATCAAAATGCGAGAACTTAATTTGTTTAGGCGGTGGTAGATAAATTTGCCATATCGCCTGTTTGGATAACCAATCCGCTGCAGTGGTAGTTTTCACCTTTGCGGCGCTAGCGAGTTTACTGATTGCTGATTTACCCCTCCAGTATCCTCTTGGAGAATAATAAATTTATTCCATGACGCTATTATTACAAGCACCCAACATCAATTTACTTTTCATCGCCGATTTTATCAACCATGAAGCCAATTTCTCTTTGAAGGATTTATCACTGATAGAATTCAACGCATGAATCAATTTTACATCTACGATATGTCTGTTTTGCAGATTGCTGCTTTTATAAGCAACAACATGAGCATGACGCGCCTTATCAATAGCATTTATTGGGTTTTCACGGCGTCGGGGATGGTTTTGATCATCGAGTCTGGTCCCGGGTCCACAATAAATATATCCTGGAAGGTGTTTTTCTCCTGGATATTTTGCCCATGGTTTTCCAGGTAATTTTACTAACTTTGCTGCAATATGTCCTCCTCTTTTTAAAAAACATCTCCAGATTTCATAGAAATAACTCTAATTTTTTTACCACATTATATACACTTACCAGCAAGTGCTGATCTGTTATTTTTAGTTGTAATCGTCGTCAAGTCGTTTCTGCTAATACGCTTCTTACATTTCACACAATATAGATCCATAATGTATTTAAAATAACATGAATGTAATTGATTTTTCGGCGACCAAAACACGAGATCCTGTTAATCATTATGCAGCGCTACCAAATTCTATTCGCATGATTATAATCGGACCATCTGGAAGTGGCAAGACACAACAGATACTTAATTTAATAACGAGATGGATGAAATGGGATAAGTAGTATTTAGTAGCCCGAGTGTAGACGATCAGCGATGTTACGAGGTGTTAAAGAATTTTAACGAGAAAGCAAAATCGGAAATAGATGAGGATATTATTGAGTTTATAACCGATATCGAGCAAGCTCCGAGCATTGATGATATTGATGGAAGTATTAACAATTTAGTCGTATATGATGATGTCATGTTAGACAATCAAAAGAATCCCGCTAGGATATTTTCCAGAGGTAGGCATAAAAATAACGATGTGATATATATATATATATATATATATATATATTATATATATATATATATATATATATATATATATATATATATATATATATATATATATATATATATATATATATATATATATATATATATATATATCACTCAACGATACACTCAGATACCAAAGTGATCAGAGATAACTGCAATATTCTTGCTGTATTCAACGGAGTTGACACACATACGCTACGAAATATTTGGCAAACTTGGTGCGGCGGTGATATGGATTATAATCTCTTTAGAATTTTTTTTACTCACGCTCAGTCAATCCAACATGGATTTGTAACGATAAATTTGCACGACCTGAGATCAAGATATCGTATCGGACCTGCTCAAATATTCGGTTGAAATCGTAAAAAGATTTTTACCCTCATAGCAGAAGAGAGAACGCAACAACGACTTTGCGTCTCCAAAGGAAACTTTTTTTTCAATTTTGGAGTATGCCTTGGTTTGCCAAATAGACGCTTCTATAAATTTGTCCGACTCGCCTTCTCTGCCAAGGAGGTAAAAATCTTTTTTCGATTTTGGAGGACGCCTTCGTTTGCCAAATAGACGCTTCTTTAAAGTTGTCGGATTCATCCTCTCTGCTGCTATTTCAGACGCAGTTTCCTTTTCACAATAAGGGCAACATGAATTAAATGATTTAAAGAATACAACATTAATAAGATGATTCGTTTACCATTACGTTTGCAAGTAGGCTTCTTTGGATGCCATTGACCGTTTCTGCACTCCGCATGCACTTTTGCTAGTGATCCGTTACAATTGAGTTCCACAACAGTTTTGTCAGATAGAATTCGGGGCAAAACACCAGTCTTGACAACCTTGTACGTATCGGTTAATGGTTCACATTTCGCTGAAAAGTAGAAAGTAAATTGAAACATGATATAAAGTGGAATTGAACACAGTGAGGCTGAGACATTTTGCCACATCAAATACATTTTATTTCCTGTTGCAAAGAAAAATGCAATAGACGCTTTATAGTTATATCGTATCAATCTGGTGAAGCTTTCAAACTAATTTATATTATTAAGTACTCAACGACATCTAGGATAACTGAGATGTCGAGAACTTTTCAGACTTTATGGACAGTAGCTTCCAAGACAAAACAGAAAATGATAATTGTGGTTACTAGAAACGACACTGTTGCATCGAGCTTTCTCGAAATATTCTAGGACAGAACTCAATATGTTGCCATGTCAACAAATATGAAGGATATACAACAATCGGTAACAATTCCATTCCATATTTTGTTTTTCAAATCAGTTTCTTTTGAGATTTAATCCAAAAACTACATTGATTTGAATGCCAGTAAATTGAGCCTGCAGGTCAAGATACTACAATGTCTAAGAGCATTCCACGTTCCATATTCTAGTTGGTTTTCTCAATAATTCTCAGCGGAATTCACTATTATTCAAATGAAACTAAATTTAATTAACGAAATTCTGCACAGATGTTACACATTGGATGTCTTTATCAAGAATGAGGTGACAGGAGCTCGCTATTCTCACGAAGCTTAAATCAAGGCCCGCAGTAAAGGACAATTGATTGAGGACTTAATTCAGAAATGATAAAAAATAGTTTATACTGAGACGTGTGCTTGATTATGCCTGGAATGATGTATGCATACCTCTGAAAACTGAATCGATGGCTGATGCTACAAGCGATCATTGGAGACTCCGGGTTATACGTGCCGCATGAGAATGCCTCATATCAAGTAGGAAAGTACTTCAGTAAGGTTCAGACCAGAACGAGTATGATCAAGACATTAAATATTTCCTCCAGACTTAGATTCAATATCGACAGCTATGTCCTCCAATCTCAGCTTTCCAAATTTTGAAAACTTCAACATGTTTAAGTTAGAATTTGCCAGAGAGATAGCACTTGCTACTACCTTTGCCTACGTCTTGCCTTGAAATGATTAAATCAACGTAATCATTACGAATCAACATAGACGATGTACTACTCCACACCAAGGCGGCAAAGAGAGTTAACTCCACTGTCTAAATTCAGGTGAACTCAGTGTGGAACTTCTTTTATAGTACACCTCATCAACACAGTGAACGTTATCTCCTATGCAGAATATGATAATGCGCTCGTAATCAAACGTATGAGAGTAGAGATCCTAGACTACTACAACATAGGACAGAAAGCAAGGGACATAAGAGTAAAGGTTTGCTTCAATCCAGTCCAGTAATCCCATACAGAACGAAAAGTTAAATAAAATAAAATAACGAAAGATACGGTCATGAGGTCACAATGGCCAGAAAGAGAACAATACGTAGTCGCCTGTTTTGCCTGCCACTTGATTATAAAGAGCACCTCCATGTCCAGAGAATATTGATATAGTTTACAATGAAATCATCAAGCTTATAGTTGAACGTGTTTCATAATACATTAATTGAGATACGATGGAAGACAATCTGCAGAAAGAATGGACATTAGTCTAAAACAAACCGATCTTTAAAGAATTAAATAAGACTTAATTGCCTTTATTAGGACCGAAAGATATCGAAGCACTTATGCAACAGACAGAATATAATTTTCTGTCATCAACGAACTGGATGAGTATTTTTGAATAATTCGGATGTTATAACATGACATGTTATTAACTGTGAACAATCAATGCATTGGAAATGCATTATCTTCTGACCCACAATTCGTGCAAAATGTTTTCGCACCAATTGGTGTATGAAGCTAGACGATCTTCCTCATCATCATCATAAAGCCGTTCATGTATAGTTCACCAACACGTTTATCTTTCCAACATCAACTGTATGGATTATTTTGATTGATATAGAATATTTATTCTGAAAGATGATTTCAGGCGCAAAAAGAGAAAACAAATGTATTGAGTCTGGATAATCAGGTGATATTATAAAGGACAGATTTATACCCTGCGGATAGTTTGTGTGTATTTTCTTTATGAACGCTTTCAGCGATTCTTCTTCCTACTGACTTCCTTTAACAGTGATTTTCATAGAAAATATATAAAATAGCATTGTGCTTTTGTGAACATTATCTTTGTTTACAATATTCTTATTCCAGAACTGAAGATAGCTATATTATTCGAAGTCTTGTCATTCTCAAAGTTTTCAAAGTTAGAAATACGTTCATGTTTAGAAAGTATGGACATTTGTAAATTAATAGAACGGGATTCACAAAAACTATACCTCTTCATTTATTTTAAAACTACCGGTGCACATTAATAACGTTGATATTGAAGTAAAACTGCATTGATTCCAAGTATTCCTTAGATGTAATCTTATTCTCTCCACTCTCAATATCCGTATGTTTCACAGAGCATCTTTCTTTTACCGTGTGTCCAGAACGGAGGTATGTTTTCTTTCGTGTCCGTGCCTTTAGCATACCAAAGTGGTGGGTTCGTTCATTTTGACATCAATTGCTCATCAAACAAACTGTATGAATGTTTGAGGTATCCTAAAGCCTTGTAATGGCTGAATAGTTTGAAGTACCTCCTAGGGAGTATTGGAAAACAATTATACAATGGAAGAAATAACGCAAGAAATGGAAAATATCAAGTCGGCTTGAACCGTAGAAGAAGGTGTATACATAGATTAAGATCTCATATTCTCATCACTGTACATTAGAAGTAACGGCAGATTAGTTTTAATTTATACTGATTATCTCCTCTACAATTTGACATAGCTGTTGCGTAACTCAGCAAATCATCCATATATTCGTCGCCGATATGGATAAGATCTTTAATTCAGGACAACATCTTGATTTAGAGAAGGAAATGATCATTTGCATAGGTGAAAATACTCATTCACGAGGTGACGAAGGAGCAGACAGCATATAGTATGACCATTTCAGCTAAGGATACGATAAAGTGAGAACAGCAAATTGTATTGAGTTCCGGGGCGGATACATGCAAGAGAATACTAATGACAACAATGATATTACTCTATCAGTGTTGTGTGTTCTGCTTCATCTTTGTTATTTATGTTAAAAACTAAACTTATTATCATTTACTTACTGAAATAAGTAAACATCCCTACACTCATGTGTGTGATCCATAGGCTGTGTGCATGTGTGTATGCTAAGAATGTTCGAAATCTTACTCTACCGTGTGTGAAAATGTATGATGTTTTTCCCCCTTTACATACTAATATTAATGTGGGTTGGAGAATGCGATATATTCATGGCTACAATAGAGTGTATTCAAGCACATTTGTTATATCGCATAGTAGATGACATGGTGTTGGTCAAAGTTAAATCAGTTTGGATAATAATACAAAAACTATAATGTTATGTCTACAAAAAAACAAAAACAAACTATAACTACCACCGTGAAATTAGAAAATATCAACAATGTTGAGAATAGTTCAGGTAGGGAACAGTATTAGGTCTTTAAGTTTGTGCACGCAGTCAAAAAGGGTGATTTTAAGAGCACGCTTGAAATATATCACTGTGTATGTGTGTCTACTTGCAATTGGCAATTCGTTCACGTTGCCGGTACATGGATAGCAAACGAATGTTGTCCATATTCCTTCATTTTCATAGTGGAAATAATGATAATCCAGTTGTCAGAAGAGGAGCGTACGTATCTTATTGGTGTGTGCACATGGGTGAGGCCAGATAGGTATCCTAGACTTCAGTCAGTGAAATGTAACACACCGAACAATTTTTGCGTTTGATTTTGTTTGAACAGATAGCCAGTGTAAGGTGCAGTGCAGCAGGGATGGTGTGTTCTGATCGTGGTGCTCTATGTATAATCCGAGCAACTGAGTTGTGAACTTTTTGAAGTTTCTAGAGTAGACATTGAGACGAACCAGGCAGGACTGAGTTGCAATAATCAAGTCTTGAAAGTACTAACGAACACACAAGTGTTTTAGTGGTATCAACTGAAAGATATTTACAAATGAAGCCGATGGGGCTCAGCTCAAGATATGCCGCCTTGCATATGTTCTTGACAGTTTGATGCAGTGTGAGAATACTGTCCAGACTAATACTGAGGTTTCTCAGTGACTGCGTGCATTAACTATTAGAGTTGCTGATATTTATTGTTTGAGGTAATGGATTGAATGGAAATCCTTTGTATTGTGATTAGAATGGACTCAGTTGTATCATCATCATCTGCAGCTTGTTACATGTCATCCATGATTTCACATCATAAATGCACCTCCCTACCCTTCGGATGGAAGCATCAACTTCAGTTGGGTGGCAAGACTTGTACATTTGAGTGTCATCAGCGTCCAACTGGTGAAACACTTGATGATGATCTATGACACCTGAGCGCGGCTGGTTGTATATATATTGAAGATAAATAGGTCCAAGAACACACCGCCGAGAAACAACACAAGATAGATCAACTGGGATAGAGTGTATTCCATTTACAGATTACAGTTGCGTCCTGTTGACTAAGTAGGACTTGAATCACATTAATAATGTATTGTGAATGTCAAATACATGCTGAAGACGGTGAGGTAATATATAATGGTCTTCTATGTCAAATTCTACAGACAAATCAAGGAGGGTGAGGACTGTAATCTTTCCGCTATCCAAAAAAGAGAGAATGTCATTCACCGCTTAGAGAAGAGTAGTTTCAGTGCTGTGGCATGAGAGATATACAGACTGTACATTTCTAAAACGACTGTTTGAATTGAGATGAGATAGAGGTTGGGTTAGGACAACTCGTTCGAAGATTTTTTATATAAACGGGAGATAGGAAACTGGGCAGAACTTCTTTCTATCTTTACGGTGGAGGGTTGGTTTCTTCAGCAGAGGTTTTACAATGGCAGTTTTTGAAAATAATGGGAATTCTCCGGATTACAGGGAGGCATTAATAACATAAGTTAGTGAAGGCAATATTAGATCATAGAACTCAAGCAGCAATGATGTTGGAATCGGATAAAGTTCAAATGACATTGCTGCACTCTTCATCACGATCGTTCGAACTAAATTTATAGAAACAAATGATAAACATGAATGGAATCTAGGTGTTTGGATGTGTATGAGTTTCCAGGACAGTGAAAGCGAAAGTTAAAATCTCCAAGACGAATCAGGTTTTCACCTATCGAATTTCCATACTCCAGAATATACAGAAACTGCTCCAAAAAGAGAGATTTAGTCAGCTTGTTTTCTCTACTTGGAAGAAGCGGTAGAGGCAGAACAAATGTTATTGTCTTTGTTCAAGTGTTGTTTGGTCTAATTCAAACGATAAGTGGCAGAAATTGAAGGGTATGTTGTATTTCAGACGTTTTATGATGAAAGCAATTCCAACTGTGCGAGAGTGGCGGAGGAACGACTTGATGGAGTAACCGGTGGGTGTTAGATCCACGCACTTATGTTTTCTGTCTGGAAGAAGACGTCGATATTCTGATCGTTGATGAAGAAACACATACGACTTGAACAGCTAATGCATGATTTAAAAAAATACTGTAGACAAAGATAGACAACAAGTAAATATGTCATAAAAAACAGATTTTAAAATAGACAAGCTGTTTCAAACCTGTTAAGCGATTGCTGCCATCTTTCCGGATTCTAGACAAAAGGTAGGAGACCAACGTTCTCACAAAGTTCAACTTAGTTCTAACAAATGTTTATCATTAAATTATTTGAGGTATTTAAAATATGTAGATTCCAGGTAGTTACCATTTCCAATCCATCAATCATTTCAAAAACCGAAGGAACTAATTATTGGTTAGCTATACTTTGTTAGCATGAAATTCTGTTCCTACAGAGGCATATTCGACATATAATTAGTCTTTCTCTTGGTATTGCCATACGAAACGTCTCCCATTTACTCTACAAAATCGATATTCTTTCTTCAAAGAGAGAATTGTGTCAATTTCTCTAGTCCCATCTAATAAAACACTTCATTGTGTTCTGTCTCTAAGTAGGTAATCTGCAAACACGTTTAGCTTGATATACGTTTATTCCATATTGAGCTGTATATATCCAATCACGAGATGTGACATATGTGACATTAGCTTTAGAATCCTAAAGTAAGGAAGCAAATTTGTCAAGAATAAATTCCAAACTAAATCATTTACGTACATACATACATACATACATACATACATACATACATACATACATACATACATACATACATACATACATACATACATACATTCAGAAATATACAATGACATATGTCCTCTATTTATCCCTATTTTTGGTAATCAAGAATATATATATATATATATATATATATATATATATATATATATATATATATATATATATACATATATATATATATATATATATATGATTTGAATATAATTATAATTGCTTCTTGGGTATCTTAATCTGTTCGCCTGAATAAACAATGTTGTGGGCTACAGAAATGTGTATCGGTGCTTGAATTTCATCAGATGTCAATAAGCAGTTGTTATTACAATATGCAAAAATTATTACCAATTTGAGTCAACTGTGCTTTTTTCTACTTCCTGTAGCATACTCCAAACTGGATTCGAGTCAATACTAATTGAAGACATGTCGCTCTTTCAGATTGTATTCATGCAATATTTTGTATCCAAGTTTATCCAATTTTATCATTTGAAAATAAGTCAGTGACCATTCTTACTTGTTAGATTACAACGAATACGAATAGTATAAGCAACGAAATATATATATATTAAAAATATCCAACAGCGTTAGAAATAGTTGGAAAATTAATTATGCAGCCGTCAAATATCTCAATACAGCAATACAATGCTCCTTGAAAGACAATTTACGCTCTAAATTCTCCCTTTTCATGACCGGTAATAAATCGAAACAGTTTGTTTCTCCTAGTTTGAAGGTTACTATTTGCATCCAGAGATGACACAAGCAATGTACCATTTCAGCCTAAGTGAGAACTACGGTATTTTTAGAGTCAACGTATTTCATGGCCCTGTGATCCCACTCTACTTTCCCAAGAGACAAACTCGACTCAGAACTTGAATAGTCAACCGCGCCAGGAAAGAGTCTCTCTTAAACGGTATTTGTTTATTTTTGTTTTTTTACAACACTTCTGCATAACATGAATAATACAAGGAGGCAGTCTCTCTCTCTCTCTCTCTCTCTCTCTCTCTCTCTCTCTCTCTCTCTCTCTCTCTCTCTCTCTCTCTCTCTCTCTCTCTCTCTCTGACAGAGATGCTGGAGGGAAATATAAAGAGCAACTTTACCTTTACAGTTAATGTTAGTGCCATTCCATGACGCAGATTTACCGTCATTTACACAGTGTCTAATATAGCTGTTCTCCACTTTATAATTCATATTTGATTCGAAGCAATATAATTGAATTCTGGAGCCTATTTCATATGAAAGCGACCCAATCCTTATCGCCCCGTCTGGAATACACGGGGCTGGACAGGTAGAAGCTGAAGAAAATAATAATAATAATAATAATAATAATAATAATAATAATAATAATAATAATAATAATAATAATAATAATAATAAATTGATTCAATATTTGAATTATTGTTCAATCTGCAAGTGTATGTATTAAACTAAATGTATTTTGGGAAGAACATGATTTCAATGAAACTATTTATATTATTATTATTATTATTATTATTATTATTACTATTATTATTATTATTATTATTAAATTTATTATTTGTATTATTATAATTATCATTATTATCAAAATTATTGTTATTATTATTTTTTTAATTATTATTTTTGTAAGATTGTTCTTATTATTATTATTATCATTATTATTATTATTATTATTATTATTATTATTATTATTATTATTATCATTAGTGTTGCTGTTATTATTATTGCAAACAACATAATTAACATAAATTATAAAACATATAAGACTAAACACTTAAATTAACCATCAGGTGAATTTGATGAAAAACAACACTTGTTCTGAAACAGGTGTAACTTATCGTGAAAGGTTACATCATTAAGCGTAAGAAGTCTTGACAGAAATAATACATGACAGAAACCATTTAACTTTTTTAGAGACATGTTCAAAAGTAAACAAGCAAAATATGTTATAATATGACGTTGAAGGTGGATATTCATCATGGTGATATGTATTGATGACTTAATAACAATAATAAATAATCCAGAAAAGTAGGTGTAAGCGTAAATTATAGCAATGGGTGTTGTAACACGTCACCATGAAACCTACATTAAATCATGAAATTTAGCATAGTATGTATAAACATGGTTTCCCAAAGTACATATAAGCATGAAACCTGGAAAAAATGCGTGTAAATATAAGCGTAGTAAAGTACCTGTACAAACAAAATTTAGCAAAGTATGTATAAACATAAAACCTAACAAGGTACGTACAAGTATGACAGCTTGAAAAGCACAAGAAAACATTAAACTTTGCTTTATGCGCAGGAATTCTACTCAACGTAACACGAGAATCACTTCAAATGGATTAAATTCGGATTATTTTATACTAAAGACAATGTAGTACATTTCGTATTAATAGACAAAAGAAGAACATTCCATTTTATATAGTGCGTTCATATTTATAAATCACGCTATACATTCAAGGAGAAATTCGGTTTAAATATACGCATCTTGAGCCACACTCTGAAAAACAGTGAAAATGTATACAGCAGTATAATATAATAGAGACCGTGGTTTTCTTTATTCACCTTTGCAACCAAAGGTAATGGCCTATTGCAGATCAGTCAGTTATAAAAATAGACAATATACTAACAATTGGGTTGATGTTTCTGACACGTCACGCATTCTCCGGACCAGGTTCCGTTTTTCTGACAAATTCTAATCATGGGTCCATGTAGATTATATCCGGGATTACACGTGAATGAAGCCTCTGTGAACACAGTAGCGACGGAAGATGAATACGTTACTTTACCATTTTCAAAACCATAATGATCTCCCTTAGCACAGATGATCTCTGAAAGTAGAAAGCAAACCATTTTAAAACGACATTTTGGCAAGATTTGGTTTGGATTGTTAGTTATAAGTAACAGGAACACGAACTACTTATTAATGCCAAAACAACAAGAGTAACGTATTGTACAATGAAACAGCAAATAATCCGACAAGGATTAACTGATCATAGGATTCGAACACATACCCTTTACGTCCCCTGTTCAATACACTAGGTAATCGCGGTTTAAATATTGGTTGCATCTTAATCCATTAACTAGGGTGAATATGTCCATTTTATATCATCGAGCTCCCGTGGCACAACGTAGAAAGATAATGCAGTGACAGCACAGATTACATTCAAGTAAAAGGTGTGACTTTGATTTTTAGACATGCAATTCATGAAGAATGTATTAAAAATCTTGATATGTAAATCCATAACGTGTCTTGAAATTTCTGCTTGTTTATTCTTGTGTATACATTGTCGTGTGAACAAATAAAATGGATAAAATGTAAACAAAACACGCTCATATCGGAAGACAAAAATATGACCACCAGGCCATAATTTTAGCAAGTTCTCCTGCAAATGTTGGTGATATTTATATAGATAACACTGTGATGTAAAGATGCATAGTCAGACTAATGTCTTTGTCAAGTATATGTTTATTCAATATATGATTTCAGTGTGTCTTTGTATAGTGCTTCTTGTACAATATTTATTTGTATTTATCTTGTGTCAATTTGCACTTTCTGTGATGACCCCCATTCTAATAAAATTACATCGTACTAATTATATCACTAATTTCTACAACATTGCTGTACTGAACGCTCGTACCCTGTCCATATTATCGTGATTAAATGAGCAAGCAATGAAGACTGTTCGGACTCTCCTGATTGATTCAATGACTTGGAGTTTTAACGCAGCTTTAACAGTTGCTCTGTCATATCGCTACGATGACTGCAGTGAGGCAGTTTATAGTAATTTCTAGCACATATAGCATCATGCCGCAGACAATTAGCATGATGTCCCAACCAATCACATTATCCTGACACCAGGCCGACCTGTCCTAACACTAACATCTTAATGCTGCGTGACAAGCGAGGCAGTTGTTAGTACCATTTTTGTAAGTCCGACTATCCTGAACACGAGTCTTCAGGGAAACGTACAGAGAAAAAAACAAGCCAATAAAAAGGTTAATTACAAGCATGCAGTATTGGACTTGGGATAATGAAGACCTGAGTGGCATTGCTCCAAACAAACTTAAAATAAGAAGGACATTCATTTATACGTAACCAGGGATGATTTACGTATCCTGGTGTCTGACAATGCATCCCAGCTTTTCGACAAACTTAAAGGCGAAATAATAAAAGTAGTGGAATTTAAACTTGTTACAAACAACATACATGGAAACAAAACATTGAAGCAGTGAAATTTTAATACATAGGCTTATGACAAGAAATAGAAGGACTCAAGAAAGAAGATCGAAAGGTGTAAAACCAAATATATATTAAAAATGCATGAGATTGCATCAAAGAAGCCACGAGGATCTCAAATCACAATGAATGATACTCGCAAAAGAAATAACATTAAAGTGTCAACTTGCCAGAATTGCCAACCATAAATGTCAGAACATAGTTTTCGGAGATGGTGTTGAATATACCATGCCATGATGTAGATGATAATATTTTTTAAATATATTACATCTCTAGGAAATACGGTGCACATAAAGCACTTATTGTACAATTTTAGCATACAGAATCCAACGTCAACATTGACATGAAGATATTTTAAGACCAAATACAATGTACAAAAAAGTTGAAAATATTACTTGACAACACAGAATTCTTAAATGTATTTTCCTCGCATCCAAAAAATGAATTTGCGTGTTATTACAGCTGCAGTGTATAATCCAATACATAAGTCAGGAGAAGATACAAATTTGATTTCTTTGATGACATAGATAAGCAATCAGTTCCACTCCAGAAGTACAAGGCGATTTTGGATACTATTGGAATTTGAGAAACACTCGATTAAAAATAATCTTGAAAAATGTGGTTTGGTGCTAGAAAAGACGAAAAATGGAAGAAGCCCAATTTCCAATGAATCAGTTGTTAAATTCTACAAAATTATATAGATATAAATGGCTTTCTCTTTACGTTTCTAAACAATTGATGTAAGTTGCAGGAAATCATTAACTGCATTAGAAAAGACGATAAAGATAGAAAATGAGAAAATTGGAGATCTGTTTCACTACATAATTTAGATGACAAGATTGCTGCAGCGTCAATTTCTTCTTAGGTCAAGAAAGTCCTTCATTCCGTTATTAGTAACAGTCAAATGGAGATTCATATTAATAATAATAATAATAATAATAATAATAATAATAATAATAGAATTGTTGTAGTTTTTCCAAGCAGCTATATACAAAAGATTATACAAGAAAAGTAAAGGGGACGCACTTGAGATCATCCATTATTTGATACAATAATCTCATATGACCTGATCTGTTATAACACTGACCATCCTTCCATCCATCCATCCATACCAGAGGGGAAGTTACCATGATTACATTTTACCTTTACAGTTAATCATAGTTCCATTCCATGACGCATATTCGCCATTTTTTATACAGTGTTTAATAATGCGTCTGTCACCTCCATCCTGCGTTTTAGATCGAGTACAAGAAATTTCTACTTTTGAGCCTATTTCATATGTAAACGATCCGGTCTTTCTAGCCCCCACTGGAACGCACGGAGCAGGACATGTGATTGATGCTAAACAAAAAAAAAGTAATAATAATAATAATAATAATAATAATAATAATAATAATAATAATAATAATAATAATAATAATAATATAAGTAATTTGGCAAGATGGTTACAATCAATCTTTTTGCATCTTAAAGTCAATTTATTAACATAGCATTCTTAAAATGGATGTCGATATTTCAAAGGAATTCGTTAGTGGATAATCATAATATAACTATTTTTTTAAAATAATAATAATAATAATAATAATAATAGAATTGTTGTAGTTGTTCCAAGCAGCTATATACAAAAGATGATACAAGAAAAGTAAAGGAGACGCACTTGAGATCATCTATTATTTGATTAATCAAATTAAACAAATAACATGTCCTAAATAAGTGAAACTTATATTGAAAGGGTAAACGATTGATGATCGTGGATATTGACAGAAATAATTAGAGTATAGAAAGCCTTTGAATTTGCAACTAACCATAATACAACTAATTTTTTAAAATAATAATAATAATAATAATAATAATAATAATAATAATAATAATAATAATAGAATTGTTGTAGTTTTTCCAAGCAGCTATATACAAAAGATTATACAAGAAAAGTAAAGGAGACGCACTTGAGATCATCCATTATTTGATTAATTAAATTAAAAAATAACATGTCCTAAATAAGTGGAACTTAAGTTGAATGGGTGTACCTTTGCTGATTACGGATATTGACAGAAATAATTACAGTACAGAAAGCCTATGAATTTGCAACTATATGTTAATATTTTAAGGAAAACAATTCATTATTATATGACATGAAAGATGATTACTCTTGATCGATGATATTTATTATAAGATTTTAAACAGAATAACAATACTCACTATCCTATTAACCTGCAAACATGAAACCAAGCAAAGTATGTGTAATTACGAAACCAAACAAAGTATTTGTTATTACATAACCAAGCAAAGTATGTGTAATTACGAAACCAAACAATGTATGTGCAAACATGAAACTAAACAAGTATTTGTAACCATAATATACTGAAAACATTATAGTTCCAATCTGTTAAATGACATTTGCTTATTATCTAGTGTGTATTTGGTTTAATGTATTTGTTTGGCACACCAATTTCACTTGCCAGGTACCTCTGATTAAAGTGAAATGAATTGAAATCAGGGGAGGATTAAGGCTCACTCAGCGCCGGATTAAGCACCGTGGAGGCCCATAGGCAGTCAAACTTTTGGGGCCCCAGACCCACGGTCATGGTCTTGATGGGGCCCATAAAAGTCGCGGGGCCCATAGGCAGTTGCCTACTCTGCCTAATGGGTAATCCGGGACTGGGCTCACTGGTGCCCTAAGCACTGACAAATCTTGGTGCCCCACTCCCCCTCCCTTGTGGTACACATGGGAAGATAACCCTAGGGTGCACCATTATCAAGAAACAGAACATTATCATCAATTCGCACAAGTTTTATCTAGTATTTGTACAAATCTTCATTCGTTTCTTTCTTCCTTTTCACCCTTTTCTCAACTATGTTTTGCCCCCTTTGGCCCTGGCGCCCTAAGCAGGTGCTTAGTCTGCTTAATGGTTAATATGCCCCTAATTCAATGCATTCCTTTAGGATTTCTTTACAACAAATAGCATCGCTTTGTTGTTTACAGTTCGATCAAAGAGCAAGATATACCTACTATTAGGAATATTGCTTGCAAACTTCCATGAGACACAATTTCGAAAACAATGTAATTTTGTCCAGGTGGTATGATAACAGAGACCAAGATCTTCATTCTTCACCTTTGCAACTTGCCATGTTTTTTAATACACGTATATTTTAAAAAATGTTATCAAGTATATTAACCATTGCTTCCATCCCTCTGACACGTGACGCATTGTCCTGACCATGTTCTATCTATTTGACACGTTCTATTCTCCGGTCCATGTCGAGTATAGCCGGGATTACACTGGAATGAAACCACGGTGCCCACACTATAACCGTCATGTGTCGAATAGATTATATTACCATTTTCTAAGTTGTTCTTATCAAAACTGTCACACATGATCTCTGAAAAAGACAATAACGAATATATAAAATCGTCATTCTGGCAAAATTTCGTTTGTTTTAGCATTTTAAGCAGCAGCAACGCAATGTAGTTAATTAACACCAATCTAATTGAAGTATTCTTTAATGATACACCATAATAGCCAACCTGGTTTAACTGATTATATAATTAAACAAGTACACGTTCGGTCGCCTGTTCAATATCATAAACATTAGGCCATCGCGTTTTCTCTATCCTATACTCGAATAGTACGACTTTCATCAAAGGTGAATTTGTCCTATTTTATCTCCCACATTGGGTTTTTAAATTCGAATTACGATCATAATATTACATTAAAGTTAGGCATATAATATTGTGGAATTAACAAAATTACTTCCGATTTTTTAATAAGACTGAAGTTTTATGTTTATACCATGTACACTATTGAGATGACAAATTCGTCTTTCAGAAATTTGTGATACTTCGATAACTAGTGTTTAGTTTCTTTAGGACGAAAGTCATATTTGGATTCATTATAAAATATTCACATGAAATGTGTCAATCACTGATCAAAACAAAATACCTCTCATGGGGAAAACATATTAAAATTATCACCTTTTTTTAGGAAAAGTTGATCGTCTTTGCAAGCATCGTATTGCAATTGTTATCTCCCTATCCTCGAAGACTCGGACAAATCAAAAATATAGTTTGAGTTACATGCCATTCGCCATAACCTGTAGGCTATATTTGTATTTGCGTCAAAACTAATTTAATTAGACATGCGATTTCATAACTGGTTCATGGAATGTATTTTCGATTGGTTACCTTTGAGCCTATAAATCATATCGAGTAAAATTTTCTCATTATCTGTTCAATATCATGGTATTTATAATTATACTTGGTGTTTAACAATCCTTTGTAACAAGTAAACAGATTGGCTAACAATTGTAGAATGTGTTGCAGAAACCATGACGTCTTTTTAAAACTAGAGATGTGCAATACTTTACGTTCGATGTGATTTTCTAAGCTTTTAAACTTAAGCAACATAGCAGCATAAATGTTTACTATTTACAACACTAATATGCATTAAAGCAGATTATTGTTTTGGATATTCCAAAAACTGTCATATTTATGTTTTAGTATTTACATGCACACGTGCATAGTTTCTAGATTCTAATGTAAAGGTTTATACATTTATACACATGCACCCGTATCGTGTGCATTCCTTAATACTATATGTTAGCGATTAAACAATCATTCTGTTATTTTTGTCTTGACTTTCGTTATTTGTGTTTCAATTCTTTTTATAATACAAATTAAACTTCCATTTTAAAATTATCTTCATATGATAACATTGGAATATATTCATAAAAGCACTCTGCATGAATAACAATAGATATGCAAATAAAAAACCATGCTAACGATTATCAAGCTTCCTGACTTTCAGAATCACCATATATATGTTATTTAATTCTTACTAAACATTTGAAGTATAAGAGTAACATCCTGGTCCTGATAAAAGAGCACATCTTAATACTAACTTAATAAAGTACGTGTTGCTTATTTATTTTAATGAAATTTGTATCATTCCAAAATTATATTTAGGGCCTGTCTGTATTTATAAGTGGGTCTTGGCGCTTGCAAGTTAGTTTACTTCATTGTAAACATATATAGTAACAATGGGTAACAATGATACATAACTAAAATATGCCTTGAGAAAGATGTCTCCTACGAACAAACAAGTCAAAGAAAGCAACGTTTAAACACTTTTTAGACGTGAAGCGGTCTAATTCTTCTTTTCGAATCACGTGATAAATCTTCAGATTAATTTAATTGCCTTGCATTTAGCGATAAATCAACATTTAGAAAGATATACATTGCAGAGGCAATTGAACAAAATGAATTACACGAGTCTCACCAATGCATCCGACAATATCCTTATAACAAATCACTGTGAAACTGTGGATAAGTATATGGCGTTTTAAGAATATTAATTTGCTTTAAAATGTTATAACTTCACTAGATACTGAGGCTATGCCACAATCAATTACTTTGAAAGGCATATAGCTGAGTCTAGTAGGCTGTGTAATGGTAACTTTCCGGGCGATAGTGTTTCTATCTAGCCGACCGCGATCTTCTCACTGATGTTTGATATCATTGTAATATATATTAAACCCCCATATATTTGCACAGTATTCATTACATCACCAAGTAGTTATTGCAAGATGTAATGTCGGAATCATTTGTCATTGAGTATAAATTCTTGATCAAATGGTATTTTACGTCTCACACTTGACTCATACAAAATGAAAGTCCTGTATTCGATGTATTTTTGATCAAATTGTCATAGGATAATTCAAGAGCATCTGCGGTGTGTTATTGAATCCCTTATCACACTCATGATTCATTTCATCGCAGAGAAAAACATTTCACAATCTGGAAAAAATCGGACAAGACATTTCATTAAAGGATGCAAATAAGGACACACACCAACCCGAATCCTAAGCAGCTCACCGCGGACGAAATCTATAGAACTGAAGACAGTTACACATATTCAGATAATATCAGCTACATAACACAGATAATTCATATTCCTTTCCGCAATGAATATCAATTTATTTGTGATTGTTCAATGTCTTTATTGACTCAGTTTCATAGGGATAGAATATTGCTTGGAAAAAAATCAACTGTTTTCATGCCTGTCTACATGATGTGTGCTCCCATTTCCGTTTCCTGTCTTAATTACATTGCCAAGAGTTATCGTACCTTTTGCAACTGTACTTTCACATCGTCAGACTTTTAGCTACATATATACTGAACTTGCTCACTCGCGATGTGAAGTTGTGACTATCTGATTACAGTCGACCCCGGTTAACTGCACACCCTCGGGCCCGTCACGAGACCGTGCAGTTAACCGGAGTGTGCAGTTAACCGGAGTACGGTACAGTACATTTTTAAGCATTTGGAAAAATCGGGACCGGCGTGATTACGTGCAGGTATCCGGAGTGTGCAGTTAACCGATGTGCAGTTAAGTGGAGTCGACTGTACTTAAATGAACAAATACTGCATTTCAGTGGACAAGCTAGTGGTCTATTATTAGAACATATTTCAGATACAAATGGAGGAATATTCCGAAACGTTCTATTTGCACGTTTGAAAAACACGTACATTTGGAAGATAAAATTGTGCTCTATAATTTGAAGATTTAAAAGTATTAGGGTAGGAACCACTTAAGTTAACGTATATTGATGAATCTGTTCAAATGTGTAAATATCAAAGCATCAAGTGGATCAATGCAGCTTTTGTTTAATCGGGCACATTGTCCGAAAAATTCACATCTACAAGTAAAACTACTACTATAGCCAAATATTATATTTTAAGAATTCTCTCCGCTACCCATATATCATCTTACTTAGATCTGAGACAAACGTTAGTAATATCGAAACAATTACCATATGATCCAGCAAATGCGATCAAAGCCTGTGACGTCTTTCATTCAGTGATGACTCTGTACCTGCTTTTGGCACGCTTTACCTTTTGGTGTATTCACGCTACATCAATCGGAATCGTAATTGGTGACACCATTCTCTTATGCTTGTAGTTGGACTAATGTGTGGCTAGATAGACGCTGAGTAATTTCATGCATTTGGAAGGTGTGTTCATTTGTTTGCAACATATATGGCTAATCTTATAGCACCCAAGTTGAGTAAGAATGTGATAGTATATGTTCAATAACATAAAACAGATCAGATTAACTGAGCTTAGTGCATCGGGGAGGGAAAACTATAGTGTATTAGATTTGTGTATAGACATGCAAATGGATATAGCCAGTACTGTATTTTTTGTTCATTTACTATCACTTATTTGTTATTTTATTAATGATGATAGAAGTTATGTCATCGGATCTATGACCAATTCGAGGACATTGGTTGTAGGCAATTCATTGTTTTCTTCAAAGTACCGTTTCTTTCAAAGATGTTTAATAAAGGCAAACACATATTGGGTCATCACCTAATGCCTATAATCCACTGGAATTCTATCGTATATTTGGCTATAAACAGAATGAGTGAAATGCTGTTAGTCTTTCGAGTTCGAAGATGACATCGCTGACAAGTTATGTATTTCTGAGACTGTAACATTTAGCACGACTTATGACCAGGCTATGGGTGTCAGGGTTTTAAATAAATCATTACAGAGGGTTCCGTTCCACTTCAGCCACACACACCTAAGATTTTCACGCCAGTATTTTCTGAAGATGTGGATTCCGCAACCAGGTGTCATGGCAGCTCCAGCTTTCAAGATCCAAAATCTGTTTTGTGTAATATACCCTCCGTTAAGAGAAACAAGTATGTAGGGTAATAGAAGTGGCCCAATGGCAAGAAAATTTTAAAGTATGCCTGTATGGGACAATACATACTAATAAAACGCTTCATTTCATCGTACCACTTCTTATGCTTAGAACCGTTAGTGGAAATACAATACTTTAGTATTTCAGCAATTCACTCTCCCATGAAGACCTGAAGTATTTTCGCTATCACAGACGTGATAGCTGTGTTAATGTTTGATCTAATTACTGGATAACATGATGAGAAATAGCTCTAATGTCTTTCACGGTCTTTGAATTTGAAAGTGTCAATTTATGTATTATGGGTTCTCGTATTTCTGGTGCAAGGACTAACCAGAATGATATAAGCAAACAAACACGAAATCATATTGGAATGACATATGCATCGTAAAGAGTTATTGTCTCTTTAACAATCCATGAACAACACTGTTTCGTTTATGACAATAACTGCATTTAAACGTGTAGAAACCAGTGAAAGCGTGTATGTCTTTAATATAACACCTGAAGCTTGTCGTCGCTGGCCTATTTGATCGGATCGAACGCTTCTGAACAACCATCTACCTGAAGTTGTAGCTAATGTATTTTGTTGAATTGGAATAAAACACTCCTCTCTGCAATTACCAGGATTCATTTAGTTGAAATTGTACGATATTCAGTAGTGCTCATACGGCCTGGTTTGCTTACTCCAGATTGTAGTACCGGTATAGTGGGATGAAACATCGGAAAAATGATCAATGACATATATAAAGGTGAAAAAACCACACTTTGGTCTGTAGATACCACATCAAAAGACCACATATAATCTAATATGTTAGGCATATGCTAATTTGTTTAAAGAAACTTAACATTAACGGTATGCAGTGACCTAATAACGAAGTACGTAAGTGAATCAGTTATTAAATGTTTAAGTAATAGAACTAGTAAAACACTTTTAATTTCCCCTTTACGTGCTTAATTGGTCATCAGATGGTCACAATATGTAAGCAACATGAAGTAATGGCAACCACAAAATAACAACAGCTGATTTGAATATTAATTGTTTAAGACCGAGTTACTTCACCATTTTGCATCGATGATCAAAGTTAAACAACGAAACATTTGAAATAATTGTTGAATGCAATCATTATCGTCTGGACTACAAAAACGTGGATAGAAAATAAACAAACGTTTAACTTCTATATTAAAATATCATCGTGCGAATATAAATAAGTGTTACATTTGTTAATATTAGGTTAGTGGGAATAAAAATAATTGGCATTCTTAAATTAAGAATTAATTTCCCGTCCAGAATTAATTATGTAGACTGTTTATCTATGTATTTATAGTAGTTATGGTATAGAGGTTGATTATAGTGTTAATATTATATGGTCTTAAACTAAGTAACAGAAAGAAGAGAAAAACATTGCCATTTGTAAAAGCAAACAAACATTTTTAGCCAAAGAACACAAACTGACAAATGAAAATAAACTTATATGAATTAAATCCCAAAATGTCACGACAATTATATTACAAACCTATCTGAATAGGGTTACAATTACATTCCGATGGTATTCGGAACAGATTCCAATATTGGATGTGTTCATTTGCTACTAATTTCAAATGTACTCAGGGGTCAATGGAACTAAACATAATTACAAGGAAAAATAATAATGCTACAAAAGGAAAATAACGATAATATGAAATTAATGGAGGACAGTCATATTGCTCAATTACAGAATGACAGAAGTTTACCAAGCTATCCATCAACTCTCCAAATAGTAGAAGGACAAAACATCTTAGGATTCTCATTAGCATTCTGAATCATAATTATTACAGATTTCCAGAGAAATGACAAACAAATTTTTATTAGCATAAATATTTGAGTAATATTCAGTATCTCCAATTAGATCCGGAGATAGAACATTAATCTTGTGTCAATCATAATTGTGTCAACATACCCACCATACAGGAGTAACAATATCGGTATCTTAATTTCATTTATAATTCTACTCCATGTGTTAAAGGACCTGTATGTACGTTCATATATATATATATATATATATATATATATATATATATATATATATATATATATATATATATGAGAGAGAGAAAGAGGATATTTGGTTGAAACGAGTGAATAAGAGATATATTTCATCGAGTGGATGAAAACGAGTAAAATACTGGCGTTGTTCACCCACGTGATGAAATGTATCCGTTATTCACTCGTTGTAAGCAAATATATATATATATATATATATATATATATATATATATATATATATATATATATATATATATATATATATATATATATATATATATATTATGCTCAAATACCCAAACTTTATGACACAGTGAATTAGCAAATATCTTACGGAACTATCAGCTGTTTATCGTACATGTTCTGCTGTTCTATGTGTACGAGCGCACAAACTTAATTCCACGTCCAATTGATAAAAAGTAACTGATATTTCCAGAATAAAGAACTATAAGTTTCATGGACAACAGACAGGATTATTACTAAGAAAACAAACACAAGTAATTCAATGTACAGAACATTAAAGGGAGATAAATATATTCTGACCCAACAAAAGGAGTTACTGTAGTGTTCATTACAGTGAAAAATCAATATTATTTTTAATTAAAACATTAAGTAATTCACTGCTTAGCATATGTATGTATGTATGTATGTATGTATGTATGTATGTATGTATGTATGTATGTATGTATGTATGTATGTATGTATCTGTGCATTTCGAGATCCTCTTGCATTTGACTGATCAAGTGTTTAGTCCTCTCTTGTCACAAAAATAAGCCATATGTCGTATGTGTTATTAATTTTCTCAAGAGATTCATTCCGGTTGTACTCTGAACTGGCTCAGTATTAGATTTTAATAACTTTTCAATTCGATTTGACTAAAATACTGAACTTACGTGTGCATGAGAAACGTATCTCTGGTTCCCATTTCCCATTATCTATACACGTGTAATTTCCATCACTGACTGTTATGAGATTTTCGCTGTCTTCAGTTTCTTGCATTTCAGGTGGATCTGCGGTCGATTCAGAATCAGGATAGTAATATTCGTACGAACCTTTGGCAGATATGATTGGCACAATTTGATATCCAAACTTACATGACACCTTCGCATTTTCACCTACTTTTAACTCAGTCCTGTTACCGAGAGATATGAAATGCATTCCTCTCTCCTTAAGAACACATCTTGTAACATCTGGAAATTAAAATAGCGTATAATAAGGATAATGAATTGTGAAAAAAGGATAGTTCATTAGACCCACATATATCCTTAACATAATTATAGAGTGTTGTTCTGTTCTCGGGATACCAGTTGACTTATAATGTCTCCAGTCAGTATACTGTGATGAAATGGTTACATCTTCAAAGGTCAGTTATTCGTCAGATACGAGGGATACGAGGTTGTACGTTTAGAGCAATTCAAGATCAATATATGACGATATGGGTATAATTGCCTGCTACAGAAACTTGTATAATGTTTGTTTATCTTTATGCTTCCTCTATAAAAACAACAATCTTAAAGATGCACTCGATGTTATTTATTTGTAGCTGTAATTTCATTTATCAAGTCTGACATGATACATGTTCTCGGTATCAGTCCAACGCATGAATTTATATTCCAATACAGATAGGACGCATTTGTAATTCAGTAAAAGCAGGACACGAACAGAATATTGTCCTGTATCACTGAAAAGTATTTTTGCTAAGAAATAGCAAACTCGATTTCATGACAACAATTTCACTGTATCTTAATGTTATAGGCGATTACACTATAATATTTGGTTCTAGTGAATCACTACATTTCCTTATTAGCACTCCATAATAAAGTTTTGTTTAGCTTTCTTTTGCGATAGCCTGAGAAAGAAAACGTTTGATTTTCCACCTATAAACTTCAACGAAAGGAAACCATTACTTGGTTATGAAAAGCCAGTTATCATTTCTCAAGTTAATAGTATATAAATTATTTTGTAATGACCAAGAAGTGCTTCTCGTGAGTTTCCTGCTTCGCAAATACTTAATTGCATTGTGTTCCACGATGAAGAAAACTGGTATGAGTTAGAATGCAAAGTATACTTTATTTCTATTACTTTTCACGTATTTTGACGTTGTCGGCGTTCATACATAGGCCGTTTTAGCCAAATATAATATTTTACGATTTTTAATTTTAAATGTGGATCATTCAACGGTGAGGAGAGCAATAATGTTTATAATTCAAGTTTATTTAAAGTTAACATTTAGAAGATGGTTACCATAGTTGTAGTATGTTGCATTTGAGGTATCAAATTTGCGCCATATTATGTGTTCTGGATACGGTAAGGATCATGATTTATAAGACACATTAAGTTAAGTTTCGTTCCATGCAAAAAGCCTCTATAACCGTTGACACATACACGATATGCGACTATGGTGAATAGAAAGGATGCCGTATCACAGAAATTTGTAATATATAGGAAATAAAAAATGATATAATGAGACACGGAATAGATAATAGCATACGAAGACATCGTTTTGGTACCTACAAGAGCATTTTATTTTTCAGTTTAAAAATAAATAAGGACTGAAGCACATTGAAATGTATATCTTAATAGTTATAGGTATTCACTCCTTAAACATCGGTGCTATGACTTAGATTTGTTCCGTCTGTTCTTAATGAAACTTGTCATACATGCCCTTTGTAACCAAAACTATTTTATGTAAGCTACGACACCCCGGGTATTTTTTTTCTTTCTTTCCTATCGGTTTAGTAATGCTATTAGTGTAAGTATTCTTCCATTCGTTTGTATTCTTCCATTCAAAATAGCTATATTGTGATATACAAACGTTAAGCTAAATAACGTAAAGAAAACATAAACCATCTTAAATGTCTTGCCAGGTTCGCAGGTGGAGTTCCCCATCCATATCCCTGCATTACATGTTAAGACCCCATGCCGTCTGTATCCTTCACCACAAACGGTCTCGATGCTTTGATTATGGGGAACAAACTCTCCTGGTGTGGTTTTCGTTTCACTGACGATGAAACCGGTAATATCTCTAGCCACGTCAATGGTTTGACACATTTCTACAAAAGAGGGTACCAAATTATGAAAATTAAAGGTCATATATTGAAGTTTATGTTTGTGTCACATAGTTTAATTCTTTATTCACGAAAACCAAATTTCTGTGATTCTTGTAAAATCATAATGAATAATTTAATAACTATTTTGCCAGCAGACTTACAATAAAAATGTTGGAAGAGGAATTATTTTAGACTGATACACCCATTTAAGAACATATAACTCTTTTCAATAGATATTTTAGATCAATTAATTCAGATAAAACCATTGACTGGTCAGTGACCTGGTGACAATGTAACGATTTAGACAACTAACTTAAACAACTAATGTTATATATACAGTCAATATAATTACTTAATATCAAAACAGTGTCACATAATGATATATTGATCAGACCTGTCTTATTATTAACTTACGTGTATTTTCTAATATCTTAATATACACAGTTACTATTCTTTGTATCAATTAAATAAAAAAAAATGAAAACATGTAGAAAGAGTCATAAAGCAAATAATAAGCATAACATACATATGTGGTGGGTCGAAATTGTTGCAAGTTACGAGATAATGGTGAATGTTTTAATATAACATGTAGAATCAGTATTATGTGCATCTGACTACCTTTGAAAACAGTTTATTGGACATACCAATTAATGTTATACTTCAATCATAGATACAGAGAAATGTACTTAGATTCGCCAGGACATAATACATGATTAGAAGAACTAGCGTTATAATCATCTGCAAGAAAAACATGTGCAGCTTCAGCGCCATACGAGAATGTGAAGAAACCCCACTTTAATCAACAATCAAACGTAACAATTAAGCGGTTTATGTGTTAACAAGAATTTTTTTTTCGTTTACGAAAAGTACACCTAAGAAGCATTTTCCTAGTTCGAGCCGCAAAGAATGTTATACGTTATAAGCATTTTCTGTTCTGTTATCGCTTATGATATAGTTACTGGTATATAAATAGGCCATCGTTTTCTTATATTAAATTATTGATTGGAATAAGGAGTTATGAATAACGTGTAATGATCAATAATAGCTCCCTGAATCTTTAACATAATTGTGATAAAGTAGGTTTAAAATATAAGACTCAAGATATGGTAAAAAGTTTAATAAAACGGGAAGTAAACATGAAAGATAAACTGTTTTTGTTCCCGTCCAGAATTAATTGTATATAGATAATTGATCTACGTGTTTACAGTAGTTATGGTATAGAGGCTCATTTTATTGTTACCATTATAATATCCTAAACTAAGTATCAGATAGAAAAAAAAACAATACGTTTTGTAAGAGACAAAAAACGTTTGATTTCCCCAGAACACAAAGTGAAAATTAAAATGAACTTACAGAATTGAAATCTAAATCCCAAAGAGGCACAAACGTTGTATTACAATTCAAACTGAATAGGGTTACAAATAAATTCCAGTGGAAATCTGGAACAGATTTAATATTTTGCATGTGTTGATTTGCTACTTTTTTTTAAATGTACCCAGGAGCCAATTGGATTGAAAATAATTACAAGAACAACAAGCAGTGCTACATAAAGGAAGTTAATGATAATATGAAATTGATGAAGGACAAACATGGAGCGCAATTACAGAATGAAAGCAAATAACCATGTCCATCCTACAAGTCTCCAAATCGTAGACGGACAAAATATCTTATAATTCTTATTAGCATTGTGAATCATAATCATTACAGATTGCCAGAGAAATGACAAAGAAGTTTTCATTAGCATGTATATTAGTAACAATTTAGTATCTCATATTAAATCCGGACACAGAATATTAATCTTATATCAATCATAATGTGTCACCATACCTACCTTACATTGATGAGAAAATCGGTATATTAATCGCATTAAATCAAAACTAATTGCTGTGACACAATAATTTAAAACCATGTGCTAAAGGACATGCATGTGCACAGAACAGATTCAATATATTGAATGTGTTGATTTGATGCTAATTTCAGTTGTACCCAGGAGCCAATTGAATTGAAAATAATTACACACACACACACACACACACACACACACACACACACACACACACAGATATATATATATATATATATACAGTCGGCTCCATATTCCGCCTTATTGCGTAGCTTTGTGCCGGTCCGATTAGTTACTATTGTTTTCAATGGATACCAATTTCGGACAATTGCATATCGTCTATATGCATATTTCGCACTATTGCATGACTTTTTCTGGTCCTAACATGCATTACAATGTGTTAAGTTGCTTCGAATGACTGCATTGTTCAAAATTGTTCCTTTCAAAATGAAAACAAATCGATTCTGAAAATTGGGGGTCAAATTTGGTTAATGAGGTCTGTTAATATCAACATCACAGCTATTCGATTTCAGTTGGTCACCAGGAGGCGCTATAGTAGATAAATACATAACAACAAGACGGCATTAGTTCTCTGACTCTCTGATGATCATCAGGTGCAGATCTCAATCAAAACCGTACTTCGTTCACCAGCTGTAGCACCGAACAAAGAACCGACTTCTGTGGAATCGGCTGAAGACACCGATAGCGCAAATGACTCGGACAGCACAATAATGGAGTAGTAGTAAACTCTGTAAATGTAGTAAACTCTGAACTTTCACATAAGTAAACAAATGGATTATGAAGAACTATATAATATTGAGTTCAACAAAATGATAAAAGGATAAATAATAATTACCTATGTTTATGATGAAAAGGTTTTGTTGTCGATGCCACTGCGTATGTATTCATACATATATATTGCCTATTTATTTTTTTAAACGCCCAGTTTAACATGAACCTATTTAAAACGGGGGGGAGGCTGCTTATTTCGGAGAAATAATGGGTATCAGTATGCATGCTGCACCAGATACACGCCATAATATGAACGCGGGCTTAGTGCATCCGCCGGCTAATTACATATCATATCATCGGTCCCGAGGCCATGCAAATAAATATAAGCGGAGCCGACAGTGTATATATATATATATATATATATATATATATATATATATATATATATATATATATATATATATGTGTGTGTGTGTGTGTGTGTGTGTGTGTGTGTGTGTGTGTACGTGTGCTTGCACTTCGAGTAGACATAGGTAGAGTTTGATATTGCATTTGATTGATCCACTGTTTAATCTTAATCCTCTCTTGTCACAAAAATAAGCCATATGACGTATGGTTTATCAATTTCCTCAACACATTCATTCAGGTTGTACTCTGAAATGACTCAGTATTAGATGTTAATAACTTTTTATTTCGATTTGACTAAAATACTGAACTTACGTTTGCATGAAAAACGTATCTCTGGTTCCCACTTCCCACTATCTCTACACGTGTAATTCCCATCGCTGACCTCTGAAGCATCATAGTCATATTGATCCGCAGGTGTGGCAGATGTGTTTGACACAATTTGGTATCCAAATTTACACGACACATTCGCATTTTCTCCTACGTTGAGCACTGTCCTGTTACCGAGAGATATGAAATGCATTCCTGGGTCTTGAAGAACACAGCCTGTGACATATAGAAATTGAAATAGTGTATAATGAGGATAATGAATTGTTGAAAAATGATAGTTCATTAGACCACATATATTCGTAACATAATAAGAATGAATTTTGTTTTGATCTTGGGATACCAGTTGACTTGTAATGACTCCATTCAGCATACTTTCATGAAATGGCTAAATCTTCAAAGGTCAGTGATTCGTCAGACACTTGGGATACGAGGTTGTACATTTCGAGTAATTCCGGATCAATATATGTCGATATGGGTATAATTGCCTGCTACAGAAACTTGTATAATGTTTGTTTATCTTTATGCTTCCTCTAAAAAAGAATTCCGGAATGATGCATTCGACGTTATTTACTTATATATCTCCCATGACAACAATATAATTTATTTTATCAAGCCTGGCAAGATACAATTTCTCGATATAAATGAGACACATGAATTTATATTCCAATACAGATAGGACACATTTGTAATTCAGTAAAAGCAGGATACAAACAACAAATTGTCCTGTATCACTGGAAATTATTTTTTGCTAACAAAAAGGAAACTCCCAGAAGTTTTCATGACAAAAGTTTCAAATACTAAACCTGTATCTTAATGTTATAGGCGATGACACTATAAATCTTTGTTTCTGGTGAATCGATATATTTCATTTGTGGCACTCCATGATAACGTTCTGTTTAGCTATTAATAGGTTATGAAAAGCCAATTATCCTTTCTCAAGTTAATAACATATGTTATTTTGTACTCAGCAAGATGTGCTTCTCGTGATTTTGCTTTTCCGTAAATTCTCAATGTCATTATGTTAAAGAAGGAAAAAAACCTGTATTAAGTAGAAAGCAATGTAAATGGTATTTGTATTACTTTTCACGTATTTGTGGTTAATATATAAGCCGTTTTAGCTATAAATAATATTTTACGATTTTTATTTTTAAATGTGGATCATTCAAAGGCGTGGAGCGCAATATTGTTTATAATTAAAGTTTATTTAAAGTTACGTTTTAGAAGATGGTTTCCATGGGTGTATTATGTTGCGTTTGTGGTATCAAATTTGCGCCATATAATATCTTCTGGATACGGTTAAGATGATGATTTACAAGACACATTAAGTTAAGTTTCTCTCCATGCAAAAGTCTTTATAAACATTGAGACATATCAAATTACCATATTTGACTATGGTGAATAGAAAGGCTGGTTTATCGCAGGCTTGTGTAATATATAGGAAATAAATAATAATATAATGAGACACGGAATATATAACAGGATACGAAAACATATTTTGGGTAATAATAGTAATTGTACAGACACGAACGTTCTATATTTTCATTTGAAAATTAAATAATGACTTACGCACATTGGAAATGAATATCTTGTTAAGTATAGGTATTCACACCTTAAACGTCGGTGCTATGACAAAGATTGTTTCCGTCTATTCTTAATGAAAAGTGTCATACATGCCTTTTGCAACTAAACGTTTTTTGTAAGTTTGAGGTTACCCCCTTGTTACTAACGCGATATGTCACTTATATTAATCCACTGACCGTTGATGACACTGTTTCTGATAAAATCTCCTTTGAATGATTTAAGAATGGCGAAGAAGTTTCTTTTTATTTTAAGTTTCACCAAAACAATTTTCTTTTAGCGACCATACCCCGGGTACTTTTTATTTGGTTTTGTTTTCTCTTTCATTTCGTTTTAGCATTAATCCCAGTAGTAGAATTAATAGCAGTAGTAACGCTAGTAATAGTAGTAGTAGTATAATTCTTATTATTAATATTATTTTGTATTCTTCCATCGAAAAATAGTTTTATTGTGATACACAAACGTTAAAATAAATAACGTAATGAAAACATAAACCGTCTTAAATGTCTTGCCAAGTTCGCATGTGGAGTTCCCCATCCAGATTCCTGCATTGCATGTTAAGATCCCATGCGGTCTGTATCCTTCACCACAGACGATCTGTATGCTTTGATTATGGGGAACAAACTCTCCTGGTTTGGTTTTTGTTTCGCTGACGATGAAACCGGAAATCTCTCTCGTCAAGTCAATGGTTTTACACATTTCTGCAGAAGAGCGTACCATATTATGAAAATTAAGGATCAAATATAGACGTTTATATTTGTATCATATTGCTTATTCTGTATTCACGAAAATCAAATTTCTGAGATTCTTTTAAAATCATAATGAATCATTTAATAACTAATTTGTTGAATGGAATTGCCATAAAAGGTTGTAGGAGGAATGGCTTTATTGTCATAAGCGCATGGAAGAATATATAACTCTTTCCAATAGATTTAATAGATGAATTAATTTCCGATAGACCATTGACTGGTCAGTGATCTTGTGACAATCAAAATATGGTAAAATGTTTTATAAAACGGGAAATATGTGTAAATATGAACGATAAAATGTTGAATAGAACATAACGTATATAAATTGTTACATTCAAAAGTCTGTCCAAATAGCGATATCTCCTCCACCATCACTTTATTTATTTCACATCTATTATACGTCATTAACAATCAGCAATTAACGCAAATGCTATAATTTGTGTGGAGTATTAACTTGTTTGAAGCATTACAGTCTGGAATAATGTGTTTGAATGTTTATTTGTATTGGCATCCGTTAGTCTTGAGAAATGATGGAAGTGTGTCCATAAGAGATGATGTCCCAGTTGGTGGTTGGTCAGGATTTCTAGTGGCTATGTAGCCCAACACGGCGTGGCAGTCCTTGCTGCACTTCCGTCACTTGAAAGCTGATTCGTGTTTGTATTGGAGCTGCGTCTGCTTCCACCGAGAGCGCTAGCAAGCGTAGCTTGTCCTCGCCATCTTTCAAATCGGTGAACCGAGCGTGTCGCCATCATGGCTTGTTTAGAGGAAGCTCTTCACAGGTGTTGACAAAGATGTCGAGGGCTTTCATGTCACTCTTGCAGACATCAATTAACGGAATGTCGCCGTCTGATCGAAAGTTTGCTAAAGTCAAATTCCGAATAAAGAAAGTCTCTTGGTATCCGTCCGTCATCCATCCGACGTACATGGCCCAGCCATCAGATGCGAGATTAGTTGAGGAGTGTGACCATGCAGGGAATTTTGGCACGGTCACGCACCTGTTTGTTTGCTAATCGATTACTCCAGGTGATCTCGAGTATACGTCTGAGCTATCGCATATACGGCGTATAGAGTCCAGGTTTCAAGTGCATGCAGGAGAGTGCTTATCATGCAGGAATGGTACACTAAGATCTGAGTCTTCATGGTCAGCATAATATTGTTCCATACTCTCTGCGTCAAACTCAAAAAAGTTGGAGATGCCTTTAAAATCCGATTGTTGAGTTCAGTATCGATCCTTGGTAATGTCTATTAAGACCATAAAGAGGAGATTGTGTTGTTATTTGCATTTCTCCTGCAGTTGCCTGACGGAGAAAAACATGTCGATTGTGGGCCTCTCTGCGCGGAACCCGGGTTGCGACTCTGATTACACTATGTTCACGATGACGCGGCAAAAATACTTTTTCCACGATGCTGACAAAGTAAACGTATTTAACACCGTGTACAATCCATGACACGGGTAATAACGTTAGACATGGTAATTTATACATCTTATATTACCGGCACAGAATTTACAAAACAACATGTTCAGAAGTAAACCTATCCCTGCTACAGTTGCATCCTTTGTCTTTTTGCAACTTTTATATACTTCATAATACTATACATAAGCCATCATTAATAGCATATTAACGTTTAGAGCCTGAATGTATTGTCTGCATCTTTTTGTATCCAATCAAGTCAAATTTTGCGTATATACGCACACATACTGACTCACACACACATACACACACACACAAACATATATATATATATATATATATATATATATATATATATGTGTGTGTGTGTGTGTGTGTGTGTGGCTATAGTCTGAGTCTATATGTTTGTACCCCCTGCCTATTTTTCAGTAACTAAAAGCATAAACAATATAAAAAGTCATTAAATCTTACTCAGTTCATTCAATGATTTGTAATTTCAAACCCGATTGCGACCAGGGTGTCCATAACACCTGTATCGTCTGCGCCTCTCATGCTTAACGGAAGTTTCCATAATAATAGGACACCATGTTACATACAATTTGGGCAAGTTTATTTTCCGCAAAAAGAGTGACGTCATTGTTCTAATTTGGTTACTACCGGATACTTCCGTCAATTACGGTAAGGTTAAGAGTTATATCCCTTTGCCACCTGTAAAATATAGCATCTATGTACATACATGTGTAGTTATGCATCCTCCCCTTCACTGAAAATGACCTGCCAGGAACTGGAAATTGATCTCGAGGATGACCATGGATGATAATGAAAACTTTCGTTACTGAAATCGGCAGGGGGTGCAAACAATCGGGGATATAAACTCAGACTATATTAGCGATACATACACAAGGGAAATGGAGCCTAATTGACTCAAATAGGATGAAGCGTATACTGGTAATAAGTTTAAACTTTTAAATTAAACACTATTCTAGCTTTGCATGAATCGAACACATCTTAAATCCCTCCGCAAAACAAAGAATATTACTATTTTAGACATCGCACATAATGATCGATGAATGGCTCTGTAACTTTTTATAATTTAATTGCAAGTCTAAAAGCAATGTCAAATGAAATCAAAGCAAGTGATGAAATATAAATGCCGCTTTTGAAGCAAACTTTGCATAGATCTATATTATGTAACGCTAAGTAATGTATTATATAATGTAGAGTTCCCTATCATATGCTCAAAACGAACAAACGTAGGTAGAGGGTGCAAACAAACGGGGATATAGACTCAGACTATAATTAGCGATACATTCTTTACACAAGGGAAATGGAGCCTAATTGATTCAAATAGGATGAAGCGTATACTGGTAATAAGTTTAAACTTTTAAATTAAGCATTATTCTAGCTTTCCATGAATCGAACACATCTTAAATCCTATTATGTAACGTTAGTTGATGTGTCATATAATGTAGGGTTCCCTATCATATGCTCAAAACGAACAAACGTGTAATAACGTGTCCTCCAACAATTATTAATAATACTGGTCTACTGCCAAAATGCTTCCGAAATAAATGTAATCAAACCATATTAATTCAGGGTCACTGCGAACTAAAATGATGCTTGAAATTGCTGATCGTCTCTAATATTAAACTAATAATACTAGCTCACAATATAGCCCCCTTGACCTGGGAATGGCGTAGAATATGTGACTGGATTTGTGATTAAATATATGACTGGGTTTGCCAGTGTCTGCTTCTTATGCAAAATATTGGATGATGCAATTTGAAGCAAGTACTGCGTCCTACATTATATGAATTCCATCATCTTATTCCTAGAAGTCATGGATGATGCAATCAGAAAAACATTTATATTAGTCTTCTGAACAAATTGCTCTATATCAACTCGAGTAATCATACTGTGTTGTGCTCGTTTATTTGGCAGTATTTGATTTTGCAAAGATACACATTTACATTTAACAATGTGAGCAGATATGTCTCGTAGTTGTTTGAACAATGCAGATAACATTTAATATGTCTGCGGTAAAGTGACTTTTGCATCACAAACGCGCAATATAACCAATATGGTTAAGAAAACATATCACCTTTATCTTGGCTGCAAAACTGAACATTAGGAGACAAGGTCGGACCTACACATACGCTGCAACACTTGTGCAAGAAATCTAATCAAGTGGATGAAAACGAAAATACAATAAATGCCATTTTAAGTGTCACTGATTTGGTGAGTGTGTCTGATCAGCATTTATTAAAAGCTTTAACAATTGTTCGGTCATATCGCTACGATGTCTGCAGTGTAAAAATTTGTAATGATATCCCATGGGCATAATTCCGTTGTCGTGTAGTATAATGTCACAGCCAGTAACATCATCCTGATACCAGGCCGAACAGTCATAACACTAACCTCTTATTGCTGAGCTCCAAGCAATCTGTTAGAACTATTTTTGTAACAAATATTATGTGATTCGGCAGGGGTTCGAACCCTCGACCTCCCGCTTCCGCGGCAAACGTTCTAACCACTAGGCTACCGAAACGGTCATTATTTTGTGAGATCCAGCGGATCAAATCAGCATTTCTTTGTTCTGCATATGGGACAGTTGTGTGAAAGAACAAACATTTGAATGTTCATTATCCAAATAGTCCAGCCGCTATACGCCAGAGCAAAGTAGTTATACGATTCATAACACTAAATTTTAGATGATATTCAGATAGCATGGACGAGAAGGACAATAACGTCATAAATTCTCTTCAAATAAGGATACATATAAAAATTGCGTTCCTATTTAGAACATATGTTTCTTAAAGAGTCATACAATAAAAAAAATTATGAATTTTCTCAATTAAAAAGAAATATAAATCTAAGTATCACTACCGGGGATTGTAGTGTACTACAAAACAGAATGGAAACAGAATCTAATCATCTAAACAAATGAGTTTGTAAATGAAGATGTCTATATAATCTATTTGACGGGTTCCTATTTCCGGTATTTCCTGGACTGTTCACAATCATTTAAAGGACAAAGAAGCTACTTAATTTTCTAAACGAAATACAGAATTTGCCAGTTCAAACGATAATAAGTAAATTCAGCCATTTGCATTAACTCATAAAGGTAAATACATTTCCAAAAAATTTTCTTTGAAACAATCTGCTCGAGCCATATTAGAAATAAGCACCCTAATCTTTGTCTAAACAAACCAATGTAACCAATGTATGATTAATGGAAAGTAGAAATAATTGAGTTGTGCGAAAGTCAAGCATTAAATAACATTATTTTTAGGCTATACTAGTGTTCTCGTAAATATCATGTCTTCTACATGACATCATATACCCTAAACAGATACCTTTATTGATAATTTGGTAAAGTACGCCATTCCTTGATCATAAAAAACCTGCATTGGGCACGATTGCCTCTTTAACTGTGTTAAAAAGGTAAGCAAGTGACTGGTATACAATAGCCAAGTATAGAATAGCAAACATGATTTTGCAAATCTAAGTAGACTAAACTTACCATTTAAATTCATTAAAATGATTTCCTTTTCTTACTGAATTAAAGCAATTATATGAGACTAATTGAATTCCTAACTGATGCTCTTTATCATAACAAACAATCGACAAAACATATGAAAAAAATATAAGTACCATAAATGTAAAATCTACTGAAAAGGATTGTAAATGTTAACATTTCACTAACGATTCTTGGCATGCCATTTAAATGCAAGCTGATCAGAATGACAGAAATCTAACAAAACGTTGTCGGAACTTTAAACGGAACAAAATATATCACACACAGTTGAACATATGTCATTAGCTCATAACAATGTCATCTGGTCTCTCTAAATATGGTTTCATATTTTCACTAGAAACTTTATTTCAAGAATCATCATTTCATGTAACGTTCGATTCTGGGTAATTAAACGTTTACATTAAACATGTTTAAATTTCCGAAAAGGTCCACTGAACTGGATATATGTTTAATACAATCATAAAGTTGACGAATTAATGATAAGATATTGCAGTTATATAATTCATGAATTTAATAAAAGATTATTTGCTTATTCCAGTCTGTATACACATTTTAAGCCGACAAGACATGTTTCAAGCTATAAAAAAGTATTTCTTCTGATAATATGACCCAATGACCAGCTCATATTTTTTCTCTACACTGTTTGGATAATGTAATGTGGGTCGATGCAGAAAGATAAATGAATCGGACCATTCCACGTCATCTGAAATAGTCATCTTTGCTTGATTGAACACCACTTGGAACACATACATTGACTATTCCGCAAAGAACTTTTCAGGTTCTCGAAAACTAACTTATCTATAATCAATGATACATATATATATATATATATATATATATATATATATATATATATATATATATATATATATATATATATATATATTTCGTAGGTTGTAGATTCATTATGCTGTGTATGTTTTAATTTTATGCACATAACTGATTTTAAACGTCATTTTATTACAATTTAACAATTTTGATTTATCACATGATGTACATTTTCTTCTAGAATCCAAATATTTTAGCACTAAAGTATAGGTCGGACCTACTTACTCCCCTTGCACTCAAGTGTTCTCGGCTCCAAAGTACCCAAGATGCATTGCACAAATGTCTGCTCGTTGTCAAGATATGAAGATGAAAGAACAAGTCCCATCCGATCGGGACATCTTGGCTGCATAATGGTTCCATTATCAATATATTTATGTAATACTTTCTTTCCTTCTATGAAATACTCCATATTAACTGGCGGTTCTATCAAGCATCGTTCTGAGATTTAAAAGAAAAACAGTTTAAAGCTTGCAGTGATGTCGTCAAATATATTTTGGTGTTATACCAAAAAAAAAAATTGTTCCCATTTGCAGCTATCTTGAATTTATTTTATCTTCTCGGAAATGAAAGAATCAATTACAATAATCTCTGAATGCTACAGCCTTTTGGTTATCAGAGGTTCCCCCAGTCTATGATTCTGACATCTTTCAGCAAAGAGGCAAAAGCACGTATTAATAATTAAGAACGTGTAATCCTTAGAGCTGTGTAGTTGTTTGATGATATCCAAAAGAAGACAAATTATGATATCTTGATGTCCTCTTATTTATTGTAAACATATGTTATGCAGTTATTTACATGAATGGCTAATTCATTTATTTTACTAATCCAGCCTTGTTATCTATTTAAGTTTTTTGAGACAATGTCATCAGAGAAATGATTTGGAAAACATTCTTTTGTTGCTAATGAATTTCCATCGACCTAGCCATCAAACATATTTCGTTCTTTGATTCTGTGTGTATTTATCTTATACTTCTATATAATTACAAACTCCTTCTCAAATACGTTGTAGTTCTGTTAATGGTTTAATCGCTTATATATAATTAGTGTGTTTTGCACGGCTAAAACAATGCAAATATCTTACTTAATTGGTCTAGTCTTTTGCACATGTAAACTTACGTAATTTGCAGAGAATGGATCACCCTCTAATATTGATGTAAGAGTATTGAGCGGTATGAATAGTATTTAAAGATGACTACATGGTTGCACCCGCCCTTAACTTAGTTAGTTTTTAATCCAGTGGCACATCATATACAAGGAATCATTCTAATAAAGATAGCAATCATCGACAAAAGTTTGTTATCAATTGCAAACATATTTAGAGCTGATATTATCTAGACAGATTTAACAGGACATTCGCATAAGAATCTCGTCAAAGAACTATTCCTGCATCCACGATACGTTCGTTAGGTTAACTAATCTTACTTATAAGTTTCCTCGAGATTGTTAATGCACCTTGCAAAATTGAAAACATGGTCAAAAGCGGAGATTTCTCAAATCATATCTACCAATCACAATATTCCATGACCAAATAGAAGAGAAAATATAATAATTGTTAACCTAAGTGACGTAGTCTTTGTGCCTGATATAAAAAGATATATGTAGTTTATATAGTTGCTTTTAAATTATTCCTCTACTATTGCGTATTACCTCAGAAATCGATTAGCAACAAGTAAATCAATGGTAATTTATCATAATATTATGTATGTGTCGTTAACAGAGTGCGTCTGAATGATGAACTATAAATAGTATATCTGCTTTTGGATGGAATGCGGATATTTATTCGCATACTACTGAATATCTTTAACAATAATAACAACACTAACATAAACAGCAAAATACAAACAATACAACTATCAATTCACAACGAACTGATTGGTCACAAGACAATTAGTTACTGTAATCATAAGTGAAGGCAATACGTACTAGGCACACATGTCGAGGTTTCAGAGGTGAATGAACCTTGATAGCATTGTATGTCGGTCTGTTCTAAGTCAAGGTACATTGAATTCGTCTTATTATACAGTTCATATCCCTCAAAACATATCAAGTTTATCTACAAAAATAAAATAATACCCAGCATTAATATGAAAAATAACTACCCTGAATAAAATGCAAAATGAATTCTTATGAACACGTAATACATCCTTGTGACTTTTACGGTCCAATGTTTCTATAGCCAATCCCTGCATCTATACATCACTCATCACCTTCTCTAAGTCGCGCTAATAATATATGCCATTTTTATATATTTTTTCTGTTGTAAATACAGATCGATTAATGATAGTTCTAATCATTACAATGCAATATAATTATATATTCCACGACATCAATGCAAACACTGCTTCGATGATAAACAATGCATACTGAGACAATGTCAGTCTGAAAACTTATCCAGATACAAGTAGGAGCGAACTACATAGTAAAGATAATATTTTATATACATGAAGAGGAAAGAACAGAACTCGAGAAAGAAAAGAATGTCAGGATGATAAGAATGCCGAAATGGTAAACAACTTACATTACTACCCGAAATAATCTTCCCTCCTGTAACAACAACTTCCCCACTGTTTATTAAATGACCGTTGTCAATTGCTGTGATGATGTTGCATCTTTCTGTGATTTAAAAGACAAAACTCAATACAAAAAGTATGACACATGTTAAGTATCGAACATTGTATCCAACTTTCTACAATCTCACTTGATATGCTACACATGAGGCCAAGAAACGCTGGACAAAGAACGTGGGAAAACCTCGTTAATAACCATCAACCCACGAGACGAAACTAGGATAGTTTCATGAACATGTATGTCCGTTAGCACCAGTGTCTTTCCTTGGAAAATGGCGCATATATCTAATCTTTCAAGGCTCGGCCTCGGTAAACACTGCATCCATTTATCAAATTTGACATTAATGCGAAATATTTATCCCTGATTAACTTAACGGGACTACCTCAATATATTGACATAAAGATCTTGCAATATATATATATATATATATATATATATATATATATATATATATATATATATATATATATATATATATATATATACTTTGTATAGCGCATGATTATTAGAAGATATATGCGCTTTACAACATATCTAATTCTATAAGCTGTAATCTTCCTAATGCAACTGGCACTTTATCTTACTAATTAAGAGTTTAAGAACTGAATGTGGATCCTTTTGTTTGTGTCCATGACTGAGGGTTCATTAGAATGATGTTATTGATAATATTCCTCAAGTAAGAAATTTTATATTATTATTTCGGATCATTTGCAAACTTTCTTTGATTGCTAGTTATACATTTTCGTATCAATAAAAGCAAGTAAATTCAAATGATTTAACAGTATAATATATGTATGATATACTTACTATCCTTGCAGACAGGTGATTCAGGCTCCAATTTACCAAGGTTGCATTTCACATCTACATGCTCTCTCTCAAGATATGAAGATGAACCAAACCGTTCCGTTCGATTAGAACATCGTGCATTCATCACGATTCCGCTATGAATATAGTTTTCTAATACTTTTTTTTGTCGGATGAAATACTCCAGATTGGTTGTCGGTTCTATGAAGCATCGCTCTACAATTTAAAAAATTTGTTTTTATACAGGCTGTGGTCTTGTGTAATATATTTTGTCATAGGTTAAAACTCTGCCATCATAAAGTAACAGAGGCAAGCAACACCAGCTAGTTTGTATCTCTTTGCGTCAATAAATTTCAAGGCGATACAACTTAAAATTTAAGAAAAACTTATACTATTATTAGCTGAATCTATAATTTGCTCATTCAGTTGCATTCATATCCAAAAGAATGTAATTTTCCGAATAAATTTGTGACCGTCAAATTCAAATATCAAATTGGCTTTGTCCAGAAATCCGATGGGTAATAATGGTCTCCGAATAATGTCTGCGCAAATTGTCATTCCAATGGAAAATCCTAACGAACGTTTCTTCTCAAATTATCTACACACTATTAAACACATCTGCAAACTGATTGCAAAATACGAAATAAGAATCAGCGATTGGAATAGAGTAGGAATATAAATGAATTTACGACTCAGTTCCCAACTTACGTACAATTATAATGTGTATCACAACCCTATGTCGCAATATAGACCACGTGACATGTCTATACTACTCTTTCTAATGATCAGGAATACGTATTCATGTAACTTAACCCATCCAATGGTCAGTGATTCAATTATTCTAAGAACCCAGCTGAACTAACATTCAGTGAGAAATTATCCCAAAGTTCTTAAGATATAGTATTATTAGAAACAAAACATAAATGTGATCTAAAATTGTTAGATCTTAAAATAGATGTCATGTTCTATTAAAAACATAGGTTACTAATATCGTAACTACAGCTCATCTTTAGAATTTACTTCCATACATTATTCCCAACATAAACACAATCTTTCGCAAAAAGATATACAATATAGATGTGCATTTCACATACATTAGAACCAAATATGTACCAATTACAATATTTGTTTCAATTTTCCTCCCAAAACAATTCAAGTGCAGTTGTTAGAAGATTTCTGCAGTCACAATTTAAATTTGCATTTTGAATATACATTGCCAAATTATCTGCAATGCTTCTTTCAACGTTAGTTTATTTTCAGTGCACAACTTTGTTCTTTCTTTATCACTTTACCCGTCATCACGCTTGTGAGCCCGTTGTAATATATATATATATATATATATATATATATATATATATATATATATATATATATATATATATATATAGCAAATGTCAGTTTGGATTAATGACTTTGTCACTGACGTTTCATTGGATCAATCAGGTGTATTTTTCTCATCTGCAACGAGTAAAGGCTAAATGTGTCAGCTTTTGAATGTAATTTTTTGACTAAAGTCAATGATTCACCCTGTTAAAGTCAATGATTCACACAGCTTGAGCTAACGCTGCAAAAGCAATTAATTATCTTTCAGACTGATCAATTCTAAACGACCTGATTTGTCACAAGACAATTAACTACTGTAATCATAAGTGAAGGCAATACTTACTAGGCTCACATGACAAGGTTTCAGAGGTGAATGAACCTTGATAGCACTTTATATCGGTCTGTTCTAAGTCAAGGTACATTGAATTCGTCTTATTATTCATATCCCTCAAAACATATCAAGTTTATCTACAAAAATATAATAATACCCAGCATTAATATGAAAAATAACTACCCTGAATAAAGTGCAAAACGAAGTCTTATCAACACGTAATACATCCTTGTGACTTTTACGGTCCAATGTTTCTATTGTCAATAACTGCTTCTAGACATCTCGAATCACCTTCTCTAAGTCGCGCTAATAATATATGCCATTTTCATATATTTTTCTGTTGTCCATACAGATCGTTTAATGATCGTTCTCATCATTAAAATACAATACAATTATATATTCTACGACATCAATGCAAACACTGCATCGATGATAAACATGCATTATGAGACAACGTCAATCTGAAAACATATCAAGATACAAGTAGGAGCGAACTACATAGTAAAGATAATATTTTATATACATGAAGAGCAAAGAAAAGAACTCAAGAAAGAAAAGAATGTCAGGATGACAAGAATGCTGAAATGGGAAACAACTTACATTACTACCCGAAAGAATCTTCTCTCCTTTAACAACAACTTTCCCACTGTTTTTGAAATGACCGTTGTCAATTGTTGTGTTGATGTTGCATCTTTCTGTGTTTTAAAAGACAAAAAATAATACGAAAACTATGACACAAGTTAAGTATCGAACAATGTATCCAACTTTCTCCAATCTCTCTTGATATGCTACACATGAGGCAAAGAAACGTTGGGCAAAGAAACGTTGGGCAAATAACGTAGGAAAACCTCGTTAATAACCATCAACCCACGAGACGAAACTAGGATAGCTACATAAACACGTTTGTCCTTTAGCACCAGTTTGTTTCCTTGGAAAATGGCGCATATATTTAACCTTTTAAGGCTCTGCCTCGGTAAACACTGCATCCATTTATCAAATTTGACATTAATGCCAAATATTTATCCCTGAATATTTTAAATTGACGTCTACATTAACGGGACTACCTCAATATATTTACATAAAGATCTTGCAATATATATATGTATATATATATATATATATATATATATATATATATATATATATATATATATATATATATATATATATACCGCATGATTATTAGAAGCTGAATGCGCTTTACAACATATCTAATTATATAAGCTGCAATCTTCCTGATACAATTGGCACTTTATCTTTCTAATTAAGAGTTTAAGAACTGAATGTGGATCCTTTTGTTTGTGTCCATGGCTGAGGGTTCGTTAGACTGATGTTATTGATAATATTCCTCAAGTAAGAAATTTTAAATTGTTATTTCGGAACAATTGCAAACTTTGTTTTATTGCTAGTTTTACATTTTCGTATCAATAAAAGCAAGTAAATTGAAATGATTTAACAGTATAATATAGGTATGATATACTTACTGTCCTTGCAGACAGGTGATTCAGGCTCCAATTTACCAAGGTTGCATTTCACATATACCTGCTCTCTCTCAAGATATGAAGATGAAACAAACAGTTCCGTTCGATTAGAACATCGTGCATTCATCACGATTCCGCTATGAATATAGTTTTCTAATACTGTTTCTTGTCGGATGAAATACTCCAAATTAGTTGTCGGTTCTATGAAGCATCGCTCTACAATTCAAAAAATGTGATTTATACAGACTGTGTTGTTGTGTAATATATTTTGTCATAGGTTATAACTCTGGCATCATAAAGTAACAGAGGGAAGCAACACCAGAAAGCTTGTATCTCTTCGCGTCAATTAATTCTCAAGGCGATAAAACTTAAAATGTAAGAAAAACTTATACTATTATGAACTGAATCTATAATTAGCTCATTCAGTTGCATTCATATCCAAAAGAATGTAATGTTCCGAATAAATTTGTGATCGTCGAATTCAGATATCAAATTGGCTTTGTCCAGAAATCCGATGGATAATAATGGTCTCCGAATAATGTCTGCGCAAATTGTCATTCCAATGGAAAATCCTAATGAATGTTTCTTCTCAAATTATCTACACACACTATTAAACACATCTGCAAACAGATTGGAAAATACGAAATAAGAACAGGCGATAGGAATAAAGTAGGAATATAAATGAATTTACGACTTAGTTCCCAACTTACGTATAATTATAATGTGTATCACAACCCTATGTCGCAATATAGGCCACGTGACATGTTTATACTACTCATTCTAATGATCAGGAATACCTATTCAAGTGACCTAACCCATCCAAGGGTCAGTGATTCAATTATTCTAAGAACCCAGCTGAACTAACTCTCAGTGAGAAATTATCCCAAAGTTCTTAAGATATAGTATTATTAGAAACAAAACATAAATGTGATTTAAAATTGTTAGATCTTAAAATAGATGTCATATTCTATTAAAACATAGTTTTCTAATATCGTAACTACAGCTCATATTTAGAATTTAATTCCATAAATTATTCCCAACATAAACACGATCTTTCGCAAAAAGATATACAATATAGATGTACTTTTCACATACATTAGAACCAAATATGTACCAATTACAATATTTGTTTCATTTTTCCTCCCACAAAAATTCAAGTGCAGTTGTTAGAAGATTTCTGAAGCCACAATTTAAGTTTGCATTTTGAATATACATTGCCAAATTATCTGCAATGCTTCTTTCAACGTTAGTTATTTTCAATACACAACTTTGTTGTTTCCTTATCACTTTACCCGTAATCACGCTTGTAAGCCCATTGTTATATATATATATATATATATATATATATATATATATATATATATATATATATATATATAGCAAATATCACTTTGGATTAATGACTTTGTCACTGACGTTTCATTGGATCATCAGGTGTATTTTTCTCATCTGCAACGAGTAAAGGCTAAATGTGCCAGCTTTTGAATGTAATCTTTTGACTAAAGTCAATGATTCACACAGCTTGAACTAACGCTGCCAAAGCACTTAATTATCTTTCAGAATGATCAATTCTAAACCTCCCTGATGGGTCACAAGACAATTAACTACTGTGATCATAAGTGAAGGAAATACTTACTAGGCTCACATGACGAGGTTTCAGAGGTGATTGAACCTTGAGAGCATTGTATGTCGGTCTGTTCTAAGTCAAGGTACATTGAATTCTTCTTATTATACAGTTCATATCCCTCAAAACATATCAAGTTTATCTACAAAAATAAAATAATACCCAGCATTAATATGAAAAATAACTAACTTGAATACAATGCAAAACAAAGTCTTATGAACACGTAATACATCCTTGTGACTTTTACGGTCCAATGTTTCTATTGCCAATAACTGCTTCTAGACATCTCTCATCACCTTCTTTAAGTCGCGCTAATAATATATGCCATTTTCATATATTTTTCTGTTGTCCATACAGATCGTTTAATGATCATTCTAATCATTAAAATACAATACAATTATATATTCTACGACATCAATGCAAACACTGCATCGATGATAAACATGCGTTATGAGAAAACGTCAGTCTGAAAACTTATCAAGATACAAGTAGGAGCGGACTACATAGTAAAGATAATATTTTATATACATGAACAGGAAGGAAAAGAACTCAAGAAAGAAAAGAATGTCAGGATGACAAGAATGTCGAAATGGGACACAACTTACATTACTACCCGAAAGAATCTTCTCTCCTTTAACAACAACTTTCCCACTGTTTATAAAATGACCGTTGTTAATTGTTGCGATGATGTTGCATCTTTCTGTGATTTAAAAGACAAAGATCAATACGAAAACTATGACAAAAGTTAAGTATCGAACATTGTATCCAACTTTCTACAATCTCGCTTGATATGCTGCACATAAGGCCAAGAAACGCTTGGCAAAGAACGTGGGAAAACCTCGTTAATAACCATCAACCCACGAGACGAAACTAGGATAGTCACATGAACATGTTTGTCCTTTAGCACCAGTTTGTTTCCTTGGAAAATGGCGCATATATCTAACCTTTTAAGGCTCTGCCTCGGTAAACACTGCATCCATTTATCAAATTTGACATTAATGCGAAATATTTATCCCTGAATATTTTAAATTGACGTCTACATTAACAGGACTACCTCAATATATTTACATAAAGATCTTGCAATATATATATATATATATATATATATATATATATATATATAGTAGTATGGAAGAACCCCGATTCTGGACCACTTTAATGTATTTCCTATGGGAAGTGATTTCTCCTTTTGTCTTTCTGACACTTTCATTTTTGTCTAAAATCCTGAAAAAAGGGGGGTACCAAAAAAGCTTCAAAATGCTAAAATAACGCTTCTATCGCAGAATAAATTAAAAAATAAAACACCATGGAACCCTTCATTTGTAAATCCGAGACTAAAAAAATAAATGCCTCATAGAAGTTTCTTTTCACTGAAGGAAAGCTTCTATCGCTGGACCACTCTAATTTTTTTTTTTAATGTCAGATTGACAAATGGGGGCTTCTATAAAAAACTCACAAGGGGTACCTAATAAAGGTTCAAATCAGTGAATTAAGGCTTCTATTGAAAAATATTTTAAGTGTCAGATTGACAAAATAACGCTTCTACACCCCTGGACCACTCTATTTTTTATTTTTAGTCTCAGATTGCCAAAATAACACTTTTAAAAAAATTACTAAGGGGGTACCAATTTAGTCTCAGATTGTTAAATTAACACTTCTATCGCTAGACCACTTTGATTTTTATTTTTAGTGTCAGATTGGCAAAATAATACTTTTAAAAAAATTACTAAGGGGGTACCAATTTAGTACCAGTTTGTTAAATTAACGCTTCTATCGCTGGACCAATCGTTTTTCTTCAGTTTGTCAAATGGAGGTTTCTACAGAAAATCCTAAAGGGGTACCAATTTAGTATCAGTTTGTTAAATGGAGACTAATTTTTTAATCGCTGAACTACCTCTTGGCTTATACTCTGCAATAAATTCTTCTAACGAAGGTGGATTTTCAACAGCGATATGATGCTTATTTTTTCTGTTTTTGTAATACGTCAAAATAGCTCGATATGCATTTTTTCCACATTGGTTACAAAGATGGATTTTTCCCCTAACACCAACACCACAACTGACACAGGGATTAGTACCAGCACGGGGACTATTTCGTAACAAATACGCATGAACCCGACAGTGTTCCCCATAGCAAGACTTTCCACATCGATTATTAGAATTTTTCAACAGCCATTGACATGTACTCAGTGTAAGCATGCTGTTATACTATACTTAACCATTTCTTTAATTCATATTTAAAAATGTGGTGAATTCTGCCTTAATAATATATTAAATTTTGCGTATAATTTATAACAAAAAGTGAATTAGAGATATGATAAAACATATAGAAAATGTCATTATCGAAATTGGACCTGAAAACGATCCAGACATCGAAAAAGCCTCGCCATATAGTTGCGAGGGAACTTGTGAATGAATACTATGAATTAACTAAAACAAAACCCGACTGGCCTAGAACTAATCAACAATTAGCAGAATTAACAGATCGGATAGCAATTTTATGACGAAAGAAAAAAAATCAACAAGGAAATACTTCAAGGAGGTTATATCATCGATGAAGCATTTTCTGGTTCTGATAAATATATCAAATTCATTCCACGGGGAAAGCACTATAATCATTTTGTGATTGGTGATCTGATTAAAATCTTCAACAGTGTTATTCCGGTAGTGGTACTTGAAAGACCTTTGTTGAAAATAAACGTCACATATGATCTTGATATGTACTTGGCATCCAATCCTGATATAATTATAACGGTTCCATTACGAGGGGATCCACAAATTATTTTGCGGTCTACTAATCTAGAAGAGGCAGCAAAAGATTTCTTTGCAGTAATATCAAGACGGTATGAAGTTTTCACATCACAGCAAACCGGATTAGTCTTTAAAAAAATTAATTTCATTCAGCTGAGTCTACACGATTTCAAAACCACTACTGGAGCATCTTATAAGCCGTTACCTAAAAGCATTCAGGCAACGAAATCATGCATCAACGTGAAAAATGATGATAACAAGTGTTTGTTGTGGGCGTTATTATCAGCAGTATTTCCTGCGCAACATCATGTAGATCGAGTTAACAACTATAAGCCGTATCAGTGCCGAATCAATATGATAGGAATTGATTATCCAGTCCCCATCAAACAAATACCGAAAATAGAACAACAGAACCCAACATTGTTCCGATCTGGAATCAACGTGTTTTCACTGGATGATAAATTACGGGTATTTCCCTATCTGATTTCCCCAGCCAGTAAACACATCACAGATGGTTCTACAGTGAATTTATTGTGGTATAATGAACACTATGTTTGGATAAAAGACCTAAGCCGATTAATGAGTTTAAAAATGTCAGGGTATGGCCACAAGATGTTCTTTTGCTACAGTTGTCTCTGTGGGTTTCGCACTCAACAAGAACTTAACGAACACAACAAATACTGTTTTGAAGTAAAAGCAGTAACCACACCGACAATTCCAGACAATCTATGCTTTTTTAAAAAACATGAAAGAACTAAAAAATTGCCTTTTATTTTTGTAGGAGATTTTGAATCCTTTGTTGTACCAGTCAGTGCCAAATGTTGTTGTGGAAAAACCGTCTGTGAATGTCAGTTTAAAACGCTATCTACTCACAAACACGTCCCAGCGAGTTATCAGATCAATACAATCTGTACCAATGATAGATATTCAAAACTATCACCGATTTATCGATTGGAAAATGATTCTGATTTACCACCAGAAGTCCACATGCTGAAATATCTGTTTGAACAACAACGAAACATTGAAGCGTTATTGTAGCTACACGATGATAGATTTACCAGATTGGATTCTTTTACCATGGGAATACAGTGTTTTAAATGCAAGAAAGAGTTTACTGCTGATAATCCAAAGGTTCCCTTCTACAATATTACTACAGATGAATACATTGGAACAGTCCATCAGCGTTGTAGATCTTTTCAGCAATTCTATCCTGTCATTTTTCACAATTTGCGAGGATACGACGGTCATTTTATTATTAACGCGTTAGCACATCCTGAAATATCAAAATATTGCAATGACAATCATATATCATTGAAATGTATTCCCAATAACACAGAACGATTGATGTCCATCACAGTTGGAAAATTAAGATTTATAGACAGCTATCAGTTCATGAATACCTCCTTGGAACAATTAGCAAGAAATTGTACTAAATTTCCTATCACTGAAAAACACTTTAATCGGGAAATGCTTGAATACATCACCTTGAAGGGAATATTTCCTTATGAATATTTCAACAGCGTAAAACGGTTTTCAGAAACATCACTGCCATCCATTGATAAATTCTATTCTTCGCTGACAGATAAAGATATTACTGAACAAGAATACCAACGAGCACTAACCACATGGAATGTTTTCATGTGTAAAAATTTCGGTGACTATCACGATATCTATCTCACCGTGGACGTGTTATTGTTATCAGATATTTTTGAGGGTTTTAGAACAATGTCGATGAGAAATTATGAACTGGATCCATCATTATTCAGCACCAATACTATCATGGGATGCATTATTGAAATCAACAAAAATACGATTGGAATTACTGACTGATGTGAATATGTATCTATTTATCGAGAAAGCAATTCGAGGTGGAATTAGCGTGATTACGAAAAAAACACTCCATTGCAAATAATAAATATCTCAAGCAATATGATATAAATCAACCTAACCGGTATATAGGTTATTGGGATATAAATAATCTCTATGGTGGGGCTATGTTAATGCTGATGCCATATGGAGGTTTCAAATGGGTTTCCATAGAAGACTTTTTAACTGCTGCAACAGATTGGAAATCTGGTGATGATTTAAGTAAATTGAAATTTATAGACAAAGAAACAGGAATAGGATACTATGTTGAATGTGATGTAGATTATCCAGAACACCTTCATGATGCACACAACGATTATCCATTTCTTGTTGAAAAAATGATAGTTACCGATGAAATGTTATCCCCGGAACAATTAGCACTTAGAACAACGAAATACACTCCGATAACGAAATTGATACCCAATCTATATAACAAACGCAATTATGTCTGTCATATAGCAGTGTTAAAACAGGCCATTGAGGCAGGACTGATACTTAGAAAAGTGCATAAAGTGCTACAATTTAATCATTCTGCATGGATGAAATCTTATATTGATCTTAACACAGCCAGAAGAAAAGCTGCAAAGAATGATTTTGAGAGGGACTTTTTCAAACTGATGATTAATTCTGTAGTCGGAAAACCATGGAAAATATCAGAAAACGGGTTAATATTGAATTAGTTAATAATGACCGAAGACGTCATAAACTAGTACGGGGAAATTGCTTTGCTGGAATTAAAAAAATAACGAATCATTTATCATTAATTACTTTAAAGCAATCTCGGTTGCATCTTGATAAACCAGTCTACGTCGGCGCTGCAGTGCTAGAAATGTCGAAATTTATGATGTATCAATTTCTTTACGGTTTTGTTAAAAAGAAATGGTCTGATGCTAGATTGTTATTTACAGACACTGATTCATTGGTTTATGAAATCCCCAGCGATGACATTTATGAAGATATTTATCAGCACCGTGAATTATTTGATTTATCTAACATAGATCCTAACGGCATTCAAGGGAAATTCCATGATAGCACTAACAAAAATGTCATTGGGAAAATGAAGGATGAATTCTCATTTCTCCCTATCAGAGAATTTGTGGGGCTTCGGTCTAAAATGTATTCAGTGTTAACTGATTCTGATAGCGTTTCTACCAATAAGGCGAAAGGGATCAATAACAATTATGTGAAGAACAAGTTGAAATTCACTGATTATTTAACAGCGCTGCTAAGACTACGAGGGGAAAATTTATCGACAGTAGCCACACATGGCTTTAGATCCTATCGTCATACCGTTTTCACGGATAGAATAACTAAATCAGATTATGTAATTATGATGATAAGCGATATTGTCGTGATGGCATTAACACATTTGCGTTTAGCCATTATAAATTGTTCCAGTGATTACTATCATGGCAACAACAATTGTGTATACAATTTGTAATTGTAATGGTAACACCAGATGAAGTAATTGATGCGTTGCAATCACATCGTCAAATTCACCCAAACAACAACAGTAAGCTAAAATACTATCCTCATGATGTTAGAATCACAGAAAAAATAAAACACTGTAAGGCTGTCTACGGGATTATAAAATCTAACAGAAATCAACAAGCTAGGCAACGGTTACAACTAAAACATTTTATCAAAAGGTTTCAAAATGGACTCTCTGATGAAGAATTAAATGCAGAAATGGAACGACTGGGTCTTAATTAAACTATTTCCCGTTTAGTTTTCTTCGGGTCTGTTCATGTAGTTCTTCATATTTTTGTACTGCCATTATTTTTTCACGATTAAATTTTTCATGATCTATTTCTTTTTTAGGTTCTATTTTTTTCCGTTTTCCAAGAGCTTCTTCAATTTCATTAAAAAATTCACGATCCTGGGACGTGTTTGTGAGTAGATAGCGTTTTAAACTGACATTCACAGACGGTTTTTCCACAACAACATTTGGCACTGACTGGTACAACAAAGGATTCAAAATCTCCTACAAAAATAAAAGGCAATTTTTTAGTTCTTTCATGTTTTTTAAAAAAGCATAGATTGTCTGGAATTGTCGGTGTGGTTACTGCTTTTACTTCAAAACAGTATTTGTTGTGTTCGTTAAGTTCTTGTTGAGTGCGAAACCCACAGAGACAACTGTAGCAAAAGAACATCTTGTGGCCATACCCTGACATTTTTGAACTCATTAATCGGCTTAGGTCTTTTATCCAAACATAGTATTCATTATACCACAATAAATTCACTGTAGAACCATCTCTGATGTGTTTACTGGCTGGGGAAATCAGATAGGGAAATACCCGTAATTTATCATCCAGTGAAAACACGTTGATTCCAGATCGGAACAATGTTGGGTTCTGTTGTTCTATTTTCGGTATTTGTTTGATGGGGACTGGATAATCAATTCCTATCATATTGATTCGGCACTGATACGGCTTATAGTTGTTAACTCGATCTACATGATGTTGCGCAGGAAATACTGCTGATAATAATGCCCACAACAAACACTTGTTATCATCATTTTTCACGTTGATGCATGATTTCGTTGCCTGAATGCTTTTAGGTAACGGCTTATAAGATGCTCCAGTAGTGGTTTTGAAATCGTGTAGACTCAGCTGAATGAAATTAATTTTTTTAAAGACTAATCCGGTTTGCTGTGATGTGAAAACTTCATACCGTCTTGATATTACTGCAAAGAAATCTTTTGCTGCCTCTTCTAGATTAGTAGACCGCAAAATAATTTGTGGATCCCCTCGTAATGGAACCGTTATAATTATATCAGGATTGGATGTCAAGTACATATCAAGATCATATGTGACGTTTATTTTCAACAAAGGTCTTTCAAGTAACACTACCGGAATAACACTGTTGAAGATTTTAATCAGATCACCAATCACAAAATGATTATAGTGCTTTCCCCGTGGAATGAATTTGATATATTTATCAGAACCAGAAAATGCTTCATCGATGATATAACCTCCTTGAAGTATTTCCTTGTTGATTTTTTTCTTTCGTCGTAAAATTGCTATCCGATCTGTTAATTCTGCTAATTGTTGATTAGTTCTAGGCCAGTCGGGTTTTGTTTTAGTTAATTCATAGTATTCATTCACAAGTTCCCTCGCAACTATATGGCGAGGCTTTTTCGATGTCTGGATCGTTTTCAGGTCCAATTTCGATAATGACATTTTCTATATGTTTTATCATATCTCTAATTCACTTTTTGTTATAAATTATACGCAAAATTTAATATATTATTAAGGCAGAATTCACCACATTTTTAAATATGAATTAAAGAAATGGTTAAGTATAGTATAACAGCATGCTTACACTGAGTACATGTCAATGGCTGTTGAAAAATTCTAATAATCGATGTGGAAAGTCTTGCTATGGGGAACACTGTCGGGTTCATGCGTATTTGTTACGAAATAGTCCCCGTGCTGGTACTAATCCCTGTGTCAGTTGTGGTGTTGGTGTTAGGGGAAAAATCCAACTTTGTAACCAATGTGGAAAAAATGCATATCGAGCTATTTTGACGTATTACAAAAACAGAAAAAATAAGCATCATATCGCTGTTGAAAATCCACCATCGTTAGAAGAATTTATTGCAGAGTATAAGCCAAGAGGTAGTTCAGCAATTAAAAAATTAGTCTCCATTTAACAAACTGATACTAAATTGGTACCCCTTTAGGATTTTCTGTAGAAACCTCCATTTGACAAACTGAAGAAAAACGATTGGTCCAGCGATAGAAGCGTTAATTTAACAAACTGGTACTAAATTGGTACCCCCTTAGTAATTTTTTTAAAAGTATTATTTTGCCAATCTGACACTAAAAATAAACATCAAAGTGGTCTAGCGATAGAAGCGTTAATTTAACAATCTGAGACTAAATTGGTACCCCCTTAGTAATTTTTTTAAAAGTGTTATTTTGGCAATCTGAGACTAAAAATAAAAAATAGAGTGGTCCAGGGGTGTAGAAGCGTTATTTTCTAAATCTGACGCTTAAAATATTTTTCAATAGAAGCCTTAATTCACTGATTTGAAGATTTATTAGGTAACCTTGTGAGCTTTTTATAGAAGCCCCCATTTGTCAATCTTACATTAAAAATAAATATTAGAGTGGTCAAGCGATAGAAGGTTTCATTCAGTGAAAAGAAACTTCTATGAGGCATTTTATTTTTTTAGTCACGGATTGACAAATGAAGGGTTCCATGGTGTTTTTTTTTTTAATTTATTCTGCGATAGAAGCGTTATTTTAGCATTTTGAAGCTTTTTTGGTACCCCCTTTTTTCAGGATTTTAGACAAAAATGAAAGTGTCAGAAAGGCAAAAGGAGAAATCACTTCCCATAGGAAATACATTAAAGTGGTCCAGAATCGGGGTTCTTCTATACTACTTATATATATATATATATATATATATATATATATATATATATATATATATATATATATATATATATATATATATATATATATATATATATATATATATATATATATATATATATATATATATACCGCATCATTATTAGAAGCTGAATGCGCTTTACAACAGATCTAATTATATAAGCTGCAATCTTCCTGATACAATTGGCACTTTATCTTTCTAATTAAGAGTTTAAGAACTGAATGTGGATCCTTTTGTTTGTGTACATGGCTGAGGGTTCGTTAGACTGATGTTATTGATAATATTCCTCAAGTAAGAAATTTTAAATTGTCATTTCGGAACAATTGCAAACTTTGTTTGATTGCTAGTTATACATTTTCGTATCAATAAAAGCAAGTAAATTCAAATGATTTAACAGTATAATATAGGTATGATATACTTACTGTCCTTGCAGACAGGTGATTCAGGCTCCAATTTACCAAGGTTGCATTTCACATATACCTTCTCTCTCTCAAGATATGAAGATGAAACAAACAGTTCCGTTCGATTAGAACATCGTGCATTCATCACAATTCCGCTATGAATATAGTTTTCTAATACTTTTTCTTGTCGGATGAAATACTCCAGATTAGTTGTCGGTTCTATGAAGCATCGCTCTACAATTCAAAAAATGTGATTTATACAGACTGTGTTGTTGTGTAATATATTTTGTCATAGGTTATAACTCTGGCATCATAAAGTAACAGAGGGAAGCAACACCAGCAAGCTTGTATCTCTTTGCGTCAATTAATTCTCAAGGCGATAAAACTTAAAATGTAAGAAAAACTTATACTATTATGAACTGAATCTATAATTAGCTCATTCAGTTGCATTCATATCCAAATGAATGTAATGTTCCGAATAAACTTGTGATCGTCGAATTCAGATATCAAATTGGCTTTGTCCAGAAATCCGATGGATAATAATGGTCTCCGAATAATGTCTGCGCAAATTGTCATTCCAATGGAAAATCCTAATGAATGTTTCTTCTCAAATTATCTACACACACTATTAAACACATCTGCAAACAGATTGGAAAATACGAAAAAAGAACAGGCGATAGGAATAAAGTAGGAATATAAATGAATTTACGACTCAGTTCCCAACTTACGTATAATTATAATGTGTATCACAACCCTATGTCGCAATATAGGCCACGTGACATGTTTATACTACTCATTCTAATGATCAGGAATACCTATTCATGTGACCTAACCCATCCAAGGGTCAGTGATTCAATTATTCTAAGAACCCAGCTGAACTAACTTTCAGTGAGAAATTATTCCAAAGTTCTTAAGATATAGTATTATTAGAAACAAAACATAAATGTGATCTAAAATTGTTAGATCTTAAAATAGATGTCATATTCTATTAAAACCTAGGTTTCTAATATCGTAACTACAGCTCATCTTTAGAATTTAATTCCATAAATTATTCCCAACATAAACACAATCTTTCGCAAAAAGATATACAATATAGATGTACATTTCACATACATTAGAACCAAATATGTACCAATTACAATATTTGTTTCATTTTTCCTCCCAAACAAATTCAAGTGCAGTTGTTAGAAGATTTCTGAAGCCACAATTTAAGTTTGGATTTTGAATATACATTGCCAAATTATCTGCAATGCTTCTTTCAACGTTAATTTATTTTCAGTGCTCAACTTTATTCTTTTTTTATCACTTTACCCGTAATCACGCATGTTATATATAAATATATATATATATATATATATATATATATATATATATATATATATATATATATATATATATATATATATAGCAAATATCACTTTCGATTAATGACTTTGTCACTGACGTTTCATTGGATCAATCAAGTGTATTTTTCTCATCTGCAACGAGTAAAGGCTACATGTGTCAGCTTTTGAATGTAATCTTTTGACTAAAGTCAATGATTCGCACAGCTTGAACTAACGACGCTGCCAAAGCACTTAATTATCTTTCAGAATGATCAATTCTAAACCTCCCTGATGGGTCACAAGACAATTAACTACTGTAATCATAAGTGAAGGAAATACTTACTAGGCTCACATGACGAGGTTTCAGAGGTGAATGAACCTTGATAGCATTGTATGTCGGTCTGTTCTAAGTCAAGGTACATTGAATTCGTCTTATTATACAGTTCATATCCCTCAAAACATATCAACTTTATCTACAAAAATAAAATAATACCCAGCATTAATATGAAAATAACTACCTTGAATACAATGCAAAACAAAGTCTTATGAACACGTAATACATCCTTGTGACTTTTACGGTCCAATGTTTCTATTGCCAATAACTGTTTCTAGACATCTCTCATCACCTTCTCTAAGTCCCGCTAATAATATATGCCATTTTCATATATTTTTCTGTTGTCCATACACATCGTTTAATGATCGTTCTAATCATTAAAATACAATACAATTATATATTCTACGACATCAATGCAAACACTGCATCGATGATAAACATGCGTTATGAGACAACGTCAGTCTGAAAACTTATCAAGATACAAGTAGGAGCGGACTACATAGTAAAGATAATATTTTATATACATGAACAGGAAGGAAAAGAACTCAAGAAAGAAAAGAATGTCAGGATGATAAGAATGTCGACATGGGACACAACTTACATTACCACCCGAAAGAATCTTCTCTCCTTTAACAACAACTTTCCCACTGTTTATAAAATGACCGTTGTTAATTGTTGCGATGATGTTGCATCTTTCTGTGATTTAAAAGACAAAAATCAATACGAAAACTATGACAAAAGTTAAGTATCGAACATTGTATCCAACTTTCTACAATCTCGCTTGCTAAGCTGCACATAAGGCCAAGAAACGCTGGTCAAAGAACGTGGGAAAACCTCGTTAATAACCATCAACCCACGAGACGAAACTAGGATAGTCACATAAACATGTTTGTCCTTTAGCACCAGTTTGTTTCCTTGGAAAATGGCGCATATATCTAACCTTTCAAGGCTCTGCCTCGGTAAACACTGCATCCATTTATCAAATTTGACATTAATGCGAAATATTTATCCCTGAATATTTTAAATTGACGTCTACATTAACGGGACTACCTCAATATATTTACATAAAGATCTTGCAATATATATATATATATATATATATATATATATATATATATATATATATATATATACCGCATCATTATTAGAAGCTGAATGCGCTTTACAACATATCTAATTATATAAGCTGCAATATTCCTGATACAATTGGCACTTTATCTTTCTAATTAAGAGTTTAAGAACTGAATGTGGATCCTTTTGTTTGTGTCCATGGCTGAGGGTTCGTTAGACTGATGTTATTGATAATATTCCTCAAGTAAGAAATTTTAAATTGTTATTTCGGAACAATTGCAAACTTTGTTTGATTGCTAGTTATACATTTTCGTATCAATAAAAGCAAGTAAATTCAAATGATTTAACAGTATAATATAGGTATGATATACTTACTGTCCTTGCAGACAGGTGATTCAGGCTCCAATTTACCAAGGTTGCATTTCACATATACCTGCTCTCTCTCAAGATATGAAGATGAAACAAACAGTTCCGTTCGATTAGAACATCGTGCATTCATCACGATTCCGCTATGAATATAGTTTTCTAATACTTTTTCTTGTCGGATGAAATACTCCAGATTAGTTGTCGGTTCTATGAAGCATCGATCTACAATTCAAAAAATGTGATTTATACAGACTGTGTTGTTGTGTAATATATTTTGTCATAGGTTATAACTCTGGCATCATAAAGTAACAGAGGGAAGCAACACCAGTAAGCTTGTATCTCTTTGCGTCAATTAATTCTCAAGGCGATAAAACTTAAAATGTAAGAAAAACTTATACTATTATGAATTGAATCTATAATTATCTCATTCAGTTGCATTCATATCAAAAAGAATGTAATGTTCCGAATAAATTTGTGATCGTTGAATTCAGATATCAAATTGGCTTTGTCCAGAAATCCGATGGATAATAATGGTCTCCGAATAATGTCTGCGCAAATTGTCATTCCAATGGAAAATCCTAATGAATGTTTCTTCTCAAATTATCTACACACACTATTAAACACATCTGCAAACAGATTGGAAAATACGAAATAAGAACAGGCGATAGGAATAAAGTAGGAATATAAATGAATTTACGACTCAGTTCCCAACTTACGTATAATTATAATGTGTATCACAACCCTATGTCGCAATATAGGCCACGTGACATGTTTATACTACTCATTCTAATGATCAGGAATACCTATTCAAGTGACCTAACCCATCCAAGTGTCAGTGATCCAATTATTCTAAGAACCCAGCTGAACTAACTTTCAGTGAGAAATTATCCCAAAGTTCTTAAGATATAGTATTATTAGAAACAAAACATAAATGTGATCTAAAATTGTTAGATCTTAAAATAGATGTCATATTCTATTAAAACATAGGTTTCTAATATCGTAACTACAGCTCATCTTTAGAATTTAATTCCATAAATTATTCCCAACATAAACACAATCTTTCGCAAAATGATATACAATATAGATGTACATTTCACATACATTAGAACCAAATATGTACCAATTACAATATTTGTTTCATTTTTTCTCCCAAACAAATTCAAGTGCAGTTGTTAGAAGATTTCTGAAGCCACAATTTAAGTTTGCATTTTGAATATACATTGCCAAATTATCTGCAATGCTTCTTTCAACGTTAGTTTATTTTCAGTGCACAACTTTGTTCTTTTTTATCACTTTACCCGTAATCACGCTTGTAAGCCCATTGTTATATATATATTTATATATATATATATATATATATATATATATATATATATATATATATATATATATATATATATATATATATATAGCAAATATTACTTTGGCTTAATGACTTTGTCACTGACGTTTCATTGTATCAATCAGGTGTATTTTTTTTCTCATCTGCAACGAGTAAAGGCTAAATGTGTCAGCTTTTGAATGTAATCTTTTGACTAAAGTCAATGATTCACACAGCTTGAACTAACGCTGCCAAAGCACTTAATTATCTTTCAGAATGATCAATTCCTAACCTCCCTGATGGGTCACAAGACAATTAACTACTGTAATCATAAGTGAAGGAAATACTTACTAGGCTCACATGACGAGGTTTCAGAGGTGAATAAACCTTGATAGCATTGTATGTCGGTCTGTTCTAAGTCAAGGTACATTGAATTCGTCTTATTATACAGTTCATATCCCTCAAAACATATCAACTTTATCTACAAAAATAAAATAATACCCAGTATTAATATGAAAAATAACTACCTTGAATACAATGCAAAACAAAGTCTTATGAACACGTAATACATCCTTGTGACTTTTACGGTCCAATGATTCTATTGCCAATAACTGCTTCTAGACATCTCTCATCACCTTCTCTAAGTCGCGCTAATAATATATGCCATTTTAATATATTTTTCTGTTGTCCATACAGATCGTTTAATGATCGTTCTAATCATTAAAATACAATACAATTATATATTCTACGACATCAATGCAAACACTGCATCGATGATAAACATGCGTTATGAGACAACGTCAATCTGAAAACTTATCAAGATACAAGTAGGAGCAGACTACATAGTAAAGATAATATTTTATATACATGAACAGGAAGGAAAAGAACTCAAGAAAGAAAAGAATGTCAGGATGACAAGAATGTCGAAATGGGACACAACTTACATTACTACCCGAAAGAATCTTCTCTCCTTTAACAACAACTTTCCCACTGTTTATAAAATGACCGTTGTTAATTGTTGCGATGATGTTGCATCTCTCTGTGATTTAAAAGACAAAAATCAATACGAAAACTATGACAAAAGTTAAGGATCGAACATTGTATCCAACTTTCTACAATCTCGCTTGATATGCTGCACATAAGGCCAAGAAACGCTGGGCAAAGAACGTGGGAAAAATTCGTTAATAACCATCAACCCACGAGACGAAACTAGGATAGTTACATGAACATGTTTGTTCTTTAGCACCAGTGTGTTTCCTTGGAAAATGGCGCATATATCTAACCTTTTAAGGCTCTGCCTCGGTAAACACTGCATCCATTTATCAAATTTGACATTAATGCGAAATATTTATCCCTGAATATTTTAAATTGACGTCTACATTAACGGGACTACCTCAATATATTTACATAAAGATCTTGCAATATATATATATATATATATATATATATATATATGTATATATATATATATATATATATATATATATATATATATATATATATATATATATATATATATATATATATATATATATATATATATATATATATATATATATATATATATATATATATATATATATATATATATATATATATATACCGCATCATTATTAGAAGCTGAATGCGCTTTACAACATATCTAATTATATAAGCTGCAATCTTCCTGATACAATTGGCACTTTATCTTTCAAATGAAGATTTTAAGAACTGAATGTGGATCCTTTTGTTTGTGTCCATGGCTGAGGGTTCGTTAGACTGATGTTATTGATAATATTCCTCAAGTAAGAAATTTTAAATTGTTATTTCGGAACAATTGCAAACTTTGTTTGATTGCTAGTTATACATTTTCGTATCAATAAAAGCAAGTAAATTCAAATGATTTAACAGTATAATATAGGTATGATATACTTACTGTCCTTGCAGACAGGTGATTCAGGCTCCAATTTACCAAGGTTGCATTTCACATCTACATGCTCTCTCTCAATATATGAAGATGAAACAAACAGTTCCGTTCGATTAGAACATCGTGCATTCATCACGATTCCGCTATGAATATAGTTTTCTAATACTTTTTCTTGTCGGATGAAATACTCCAGATTAGTTGTCGGTTCTATGAAGCATCGCTCTACAATTCAAAAAATGTGATTTATACAGACTGTGTTGTTGTGTAATATATTTTGTCATAGGTTATAACTCTGGCATCATAAAGTAACAGAGGGAAGCAACACCAGTAAGCTTGTATCTCTTTGCGTCAATTAATTCTCAAGGGGATAAAACTTAAAATGTAAGAAAAACTTATACTATTATGAATTGAATCTATAATTAGCTCATTCAGTTGCATTCATATCAAAAAGAATGTAATGTTCCGAATAAATTTGTGATCGTTGAATTCAGATATCAAATTGGCTTTGTCCAGAAATCCGATGGATAATAATGGTCTCCGAATAATGTCTGCGCAAATTGTCATTCCAATGGAAAATCCTAATGAATGTTTCTTCTCAAATTATCTACACACACTATTAAACACATCTGCAAACAGATTGGAAAATACGAAATAAGAACAGGCGATAGGAATAAAATAGGAATATTAATGAATTTAAGACTCAGGTGCCAGCTTATGTACAATTATAATGTGTATCACAACCCTATGTCGCAATATGGCCCACGTGACAGGTCTAACTACTCACTCTAATGATCAGCAATACCTATTTATGTGACCTAACCCATCCAAGGGTCAGTGATTCAATTATTCTAAGAACCCAGCTGAACTAACTTTCAGTGAGAAATTATCCCAAAGTTCTTAAAATATAGTATTAGAAACAAAACATAAATGTGATCTAAAATTGTTAGATCTTAAAATAGATGTCATATTCTATTAAAAACATAGGTTTCTAATATCTTAACAATAGGTCATCTTTAGAATTTAATTCCATAACTTTTTCCCAACATCAACACAATCTTTCGCAAGAGTTGTACAAGATAGCTGTACATTCCATATACATTAGAACCATTTATGTACCAATTACAATATTTGTTTCATTTTTCCTCCCAAGAATATTCAAGTGCATTTGTTAGAAGATTTCTGAAGCCACAATTTACTTTGCATGTTGAATATACATTGCCAAATTATATGTATTTTTTCTTTAAACTTTAGTTTTTTTTCAGTGCACAACTTTCTTCTTTCTTTATTACTGTACCCGTAACCACGCTTGTAAGCCCATTGTTATATATAGCAAATATCAGTTTGGATTAATGAGTTTGTCACTGACGTTTCATTTGATCAATCAGGTGTATTTTTCTCATCTGCAACGAGTAAAGGCTAAATGTGTAAGATTTTGAATGTAATATATTGACCAAAGTCAATGATTCACTCAGTTTCAACTAAAGCGGGAAATGCGCTTAATTATCCTTCAAAAATATAAATTATCAACGACCTGATTGGTCACAAGAAAAGTAGTTATTGTAATAAGAAGTGAAGGCAATACTTACTCGGCTCACATGACGGAATTTCTGTGGTAAATGAACCTTGATAGCACTTGATGTCGGTCTGTACCAATTTAAGGTACATTGAATTCGCCTTATTATATAGTTCATATCCCTCAGAACATTTCAACTGTATCTACAAATGACAAATAATGTCCTTGAATAAAATGAAAAACGAAGTCTTATGAACACGTAATACATCCTTGTGACTAGCCGATCCAATATTTGTATTACCAATAACTGCTTCTACACATCTCTCATCAGCTTCTTCCTCGTCGCACTAATAATATATGTCATTTTGATTAATTTTTCAGTTGTCCATACAGATCGTTTAATGATGGTTCTAATCATTAAATGACAATAAAATTATATATTCTACGACATCAAGGCAAACACTGCAGCGCTGATAAACATGGATAGATAATTGTATCAAGTTACAATTAGGTGCAGAGTGTATAGTACTGATAATATTTTATATATATATGGAGAGGAAAGGAAAAACCTCAATGAAGGAAATAATGTCAGGATGACTAGATTGAAGAAATGGGACACAACTTACATAAGTACCCGACTGAATCTTCTCTCCTGTAACAAAAACTTTCCATCTGTTTCTAAAATAACCGTTGTCAACTGCTGTGATGATGTTGCATCTTTCTGTGATAAACAATACGAAACCGCTGAGACATGTTAAGTATCAAGCATTGTATTCTACTTAAAACAATATGGCGTGATATCTTACACATGGGGCCAATATAACTGGTAGAGGTAGAACGTAGACAAACCTCGATAACAATCATGAACAGACGAGACGAAACTAGGAACGTTTAATTAACATGTTTGTGCTTTAGTTTCCTTGTAAAATGTCGCAGAGTTCTATTCTTTTCATGGTCTGCCTCAGTGTAAATGCTGCATCCATTTTGTCAAATTTGATATCAATTGGAATTATTTTATCCCAATTTAATTTAAATTGACGTGTTATATAACGTGACTACATCAATATATTTACAGAAGCAACTACCTTCAACATGTATATGTATATATGTGTGTGTGTGTGTGTGTGTGTGTGTGTGTTTTTATATAGCGCATAATCTTTAGAAGCTGAAAGCGCTTTACAGCATATATAATTTTATGAGCCGCAATTTTCCTGATACAAATGGCACTTTATCTTTCTAATTAAGAGTTTAAGAATCGTATCTGGATCCTTGTGTTTGCGCCCATGGTTTAGGGTTTGTTAGACTGGTAGTATTGTGCATACTCCTCAAGTAAGTAGTTGTATATTGATGTTCTGGAACAATTGCAATCTTTTTGATCGCTAGTCATATATTTTCCTCTCAATAAAAGCAAGTCAATCCAAATCATGTAACGGTATACTATAGCTCTGATATACTTACTATCCTTGCAGACAGGTGATTCAGGCTCCAATTTACCAAAGTTGCATTTCACAGATACCTGCTCTCTCTCAAGATATGAAGAGAAACGAAACAGTTCCGTTCGATTAGAACATCGTGCATTCATCACGATTCCGCTATGAATATAATTTTCTAATACTTTTTCTTGTCGGATGAAATACTCCAGATTAGTTGTCGGTTCTATGAAGCATCGCTCTACAATTTAAATCAATGTGTTTTTTATACCGGCTGTATTGTTGTGTAATATATTTTGTCATAGGTTATGACTCGGGTCATCATAAAGTAACAGAGGGAAGTAACACCAGCATGTTTGTGTCACTTAACGTAAATTAATTTTCATGGCGATAAAATTGAAAATGTAAAAGGAACTTATTATGTTATGAACTGAGTCTATAATTAGCCTTAATTCAGTTGCATTCATATTCAAAAGAAAGTAACGTTTCGACTATATGTGTTATCTTCAAATTCAGGAATCAACTTGGTATTGTCCAGAATTCCGATGAGTAATAATTGTCTCCGAATAATATTTGCGCACATTGTCATTTCAAGGGAAAATCCTAATGAATTTTTATTCTCAAATTATCTACACACAGTACTAAACACATCTGCATACTGATTCCAATATACAAATAAAAATAGGAGATAGGAATGAATTAGGAATATAAATGAATTTACGACTCAGTTCCCACTTGACGAACAATTGCAAGAGTGGATTACGACGCTATGTCGCAATATAACCTACGTGACAGATCTAACTACTCATTCTATTGGTCGGGAATACAAATTATTCAATGTGACCTAACCCATCCAAGGGTCAGTGATTTCATTATTCTATGAACGCAACTTAACTAACTTTCAGTGAGAAATTATCCCAAAGTTTTTAATATATTTTAGTATTAGAAACATGAAATAAATGTGATCTAAAATCGAAATATCTTACAATAGATGTTATATTTTATTTAAAAAATGCCTAATATACATAAATGATGCTTACGTGGTCTGCACTCGGGTGAGCCTGGATGCAATGTGTAATTAACACATTTCAAAAGTCTCCGAGGTTCAAAGCCACCAGCATACTTTTCATACCCCTTGTAACATGTAAAGGTCAACTCAGTCTTGTCAAGGACGTATGGCTTTTCCGTCATTTTCCTTCCAAAAATGTCATTTATTGAACCGTGTGAAAGAGCGCGTACGTTGCAAATCTCTACAAAATGGAATGAGTATAATTATCATTTTCCCATTAGTCATGCGTCCAATGCCCTCATCAATCCAATGCAGATTTGTTTAACATTTACTTCAGTGGCAGCTTTAATTTTAACTCATTACTAATATTTATCTACTAATGGTAGTTAAACATATTTGACATAAATTAACTCAAAACTGTCTCTATATCAAACAAAGGTAAAATGCGCTTTGAACATTTGAGCACATTTATTATAAACGTATAGATAATACAGCTAGGTATCGCCGGTGTAATTCAGGAAAAATACTCATCTTACCATAATCTACATAAACTTTAAAATAATGCATGGGCAACAAAATGAGATTCTTATTAACAAATATTTTCATGCTATGAAACGAAAGCGAAATTGAGACACAAAACATATTACAAGTTTTATACTTTTTCATTGAATAAAGTACGTTATGGTCTGATATATGATATACAGTTGATTATTCTTATATATCTTACTGATACACCGAGGTTGTGGACTTGACCAATGTCCATGCACAGTGCATATAGCAAACTTGGAAGCTATAGTCTCCATTACGTGATGTTCATCACAGCTGTAAACGGAAGCATTTAAATGTTGGGATGAACATGACTGTATACGATAGATACAACAATAAATAGTTTAAGAGAGAAAATAATATTTCAAAGCATTCATTTATATTCGATCAATCGATATTGGTATTTAAAACATGTATGCTCCATTACAAATATTATTCCCGTTTATATTGCAAAGTTATTCATCAAAAGGTTAGAACCCCAAATGTTACTTTCTGAAGCCACTGTAATATTAACAAATGGAACACTGTGTAGGGGAAATACATGTAAATACATTTTAGAAAAATCACAGGATAGCCTTTGAATGATATTTATATGCTATATATGTGTTCTCTAAAATAATGACGATAATATATTTATTGAATATATTCAACAGCAAAAATAGTTTCTAATACTGAACTATCTGATGCACAACATCCTGATACGATTGAGAGTGAGAAAAAGTAATGACTAACATGTACTCAATCTGGGACCCGACTTTCTGAGAGTTGTCAGTGAGATAAACTGTACCATTCTCAGGAGGCGATGGTATTTCACATACGATCTCTGAAATAAAGTACATACTATATACATTACCAACACATCACAACAATGTCATTCATTTTACCTAGACATCACTTGTCATCCACTTAAAGAGTTTCTACATATTGACATACATGTATTTTGCGGGTTAAATGTTTTTCTTTTATATTGCATGTTTTGCATATATATTTGCTAATACTATCCTGGTAATAAATTGGAAATAAAAGGGAAGACAAAATTAATGTTTTATCAAATATTAACACCTTCATAAAAGAAAGGATAAACCTTTTCAATAAACATCGTGACCACCGAGAAGAAATTTTTAGTCTCATTAAAATGCAATGTTCTTGGCCTTCAATATTTTGTAAAAATATTAAATAATAGATTATACCTCACTAAACGAAGACTTCAAGTCTGATAGTGAAACATTATTTTGTATTCCCCGACAACCTTCTTCACTAGTAATCTTCAGTGACATATTCGCTAAATTTCACAGATGACTCAAAACAGGAATACAGTAGAGAAACACACTGAACTTACATCTTATACAGTCATAACTTAATTGATCCACTTTAGTATTATAATGAGTGTAAAATTTCTTGGCAACTAAAATATTGTTTTCTAATAACTACTTTTCTTGTATGTTTCATCCATTATGTTTATTCTCAGACATGCAAATTTCTTGGCAACTAAAAATTGTTTCGTATTACAGACTATCTATCAATCTCTCTTTAGGGAAATATGGAAATATTTTATCTAAACGTCACCTGCAAACTAAAGTAAGTAATGACACTTTGATTTGAAAAATGATGTGCTTTCTCATTTAATCTATTTACGTATACTTTCATTGGATGGTCAATATATACCAAGAACATCAAAATAAACTCGACGTTCCTTTTTCCGTAAAATAGTTGAGACCTTTTAAAGTTATTATATTCAATATACACTGGAAAATAAGATCGAATAATGTATCGTTGCAAGTCTATAAGTACAATCAATTTGTAATGTCGCTTCAAGTTTCAAATATATCTCTTTAATTTTATTATTTCAATCTTCTATGTAACTCCTGGAAGTAAAACTTCATGAAGATATTTTAAATGCTTAAATTATGTAGCTATTTTAAATCTTAAGTGTAATCGGAATTTATCTTTTACCCAAAGAGAAATATCTCGAGAAAATATTTTACATTCCCAAGACAGTGATATGACAATATATCTATAGAAAAGTATTACTTGTTCAAATGTTTATCATAAGCCACGCAGACAAAACAATGGTGTGAACATGCTGTACTAAAGTCGCTAACATTTGGTCAATGTATTTATACAAATAAATATGGCAATGTGTACACCAGCAGTTCTTAGTGTTGAATATGCAGTGACACCTTCACATAATAAGCTCATAGACAGCAGATGGTATATGTTTTAGTCCCATTGCATGTTGATATATTCGACCAGTAATATTGATTTTACCTTCACATTTAGTATCGTTTCCTGACCACGTTCGGTCGGACTGGCACTTTCGAAATCGTGGCCCAACTATCCTATATCCTGTCAATAAACAGTAAGGTAATAGATTGAATCATTGGAATAAAACAAACGAAGATTATCGCTATATATCATACGCTAAACAAGCATATGACATGCCAGCTCAATATTAGGACATCGTGTAGTAAAAGGTAGACAAATATCAAGGGGCCCCGAGTGACCGAATGGTCTAAAGCGCTTTCCGTCTCACCTCTGGGTTCGAGTCTAAGATTCGGCTAATGTAGTTATGTGAGAAAGCTTGCCAGTAGTTTCTGGTCGGTTGGTGGTTCTTTAAGGGGGTTTTCCCGTGTTCTTCCTCCACCAATAATACTGGCCGCCATGTGTGCTGAAAAATGGCGTTTAAACCCTTTTTAAAAAAAATTGTTTGAAGATTGCGAATATTTTAACTACTTAATAGGACATTTTGTTGCACCTAGTTGTACAAAACATCCTTATAACATGTCTTGAAATATAATTTGTCTCATTTCAAATATTCTTCATGACTTAGGTAAATATTCACAGTTTTCACCGACGGGATTGGCACAAGATGAACATAATTGATATGTGTAGTGCAATTCGAGTATGTCGGCTGAAAAAGTATCTTGCCAAGCTGAAGAAAACAAAACTTTAAAATATGCTTCTGTGTGCAGATACAATTTATAAATAGAGAACCGAGAATGTTTCGTTATAAAGACAGTAAGGCTTTTATAAAATAAATTGTTTGTTTCATCACTTTTTAAACAAATATCACACCTGTTGTTGATTTGTGTGATGGCATAAATTTAATTGGAATTAGTTTGAATTGGACAATTGTGAGAACAAGTGAAATATCGTTTAGAGTTTAATCACCATACTCTTCATTTGATACTGTTGAGGAGGAATAACATTAGAACACATCCGGTCAGGGTACAATATTTATATGAAAGCTTGCGTCGCATCATGTACATAAATGTATGGGTTTTTTTTTATTACCCTGATATATACAATATAGTAAACAAATACATTATGCTATTGTCCTCCACAACTACATGTGATCGTATATCCTTTTCACAAATACTGATAAGACGATACTTCATGTATCAAACAATTAGCTGATTTTAGTCACATTACGGTGTTGTAGCCATTTTGAGAATGAAGTGCTCGTTACTAGTTCACGAATTTTCTCAGTTTGATAATATTGTTTAATATAAAGTTACATTACAAGACTGGTCTACCTGGTTTCAAGATAATGTGACCAGGATGGACATGATAATAAACACACACACACACACACACACACACACACACATATATATATATATATATATATATATATATATATATATATATATATATATATATATATATATATATATATACAAAACTTTCAACAATGCAACTATGTGTGTGTGTGTGTGAGTGCTTAGCAGCCTGTCATTCTGTGTCGTAGCAGCCTTTTATCCGATTTCAGAAATATGCATAGATGAAGGTGTAGATGTAATCAAATGGAAACGAATTCGAAAAAGGTCAGTAGTAAGCCAGACGTTCACCATTTTCATTAGAAGCAATTCTTCACTCTTGGACATGCTTGGCAATTACATAAAGTTTTAAATACCCTCTTTTTACCAGTCTTAATTGTGATTCTGTTATTATTTGAGTATTTGCAGGTCACAAACGTACTAGCACCCACCTACGTATTTTTCTTTACCGCTTCAGACTGTGTGATGTATTTAGCAACACCAAAAGTAATATTTAGAAACATTATCTGGAGACGATTCGCAAATCAAACTTACAATAGTAAATATTGAATTCATCATATAAGCTTGTCTGTTAATAAACTCTACGCAATTATCTTACTCAATGTCTCAGAGGCGGATATTTGGTTAGATATTTAGGTAATAACCAAGTCAATATATTTGTCACAGCCGCGTTGGAAAACCAGTTCATTAGTAAAAAGATAAAATATGACGTTGCCAATGCTACAGTAGTAACGAAGAGTGCATACAAGAAATTGATTGAGATGTAATATCGATATCGATACCTGCAATAATGCCTGTTATAGTTGTAGAGGAGAGCAATCTAATCGGTGTTGAAGTAAACAGTCTACTGTGTGTGTGTGTGTGTGTGTGTGTGTGTGTGTGTGTGCATACGTATGTATGTATGTATGTATGTATGTATGTATGTATGTATGTATGTATGTATGTATGTATGTATGTATGTATGTATGTATGTATGTATGTATGTATGTATGTATGTATCAGAGAGTACGACGAGAATTACAGAGATAAACGTAATGCAGTTACCTTTGTCACAGTTGTAGCGGAGAATACTTTAATAAATCTCAATGTAAATGTTATGCAATTACCGTTATACTAGTCGCAACTCAAGATTGTTTAATAGGCAATTAAGCAAATTGAATACAATTACATCTCAGTAATATATATATATATATATATATATATATATATATATATATATATATATATATATATATATATATATATATATATATATATATATATATATATATTTATATATAGCCTATGCAAGTACCCTTGTCACAGTCATAGCGGATCGTGCTTTGATAGATATTGAGTAAACCGTTGTAAGCCTCTTGGATCAAACGTCCGTTAAGGATCTGCTTTGGTGGAGGACAGGATATGGCTGAAATAGAAATATAATTATGCAACGTCTATTTTCGGTACCCTTCACACATATTTTATCATTATGTTAAAATTAGTTTACGTAACAAATAATTGCAAAATATTATTTTATCATGGAATCTATTTATGGTAAATATTGTTTCGCTTCCCTAAATAGCATGCAATTGAGATCAAATTTCAAGGTCTTAAATCTATAGATTGCTGGTCTACCCTAAGATCCTGTTATACTAGATATTTTATGTGCAGTGATACTCCAGATCAGTATTTCTTTTTTTTCCGTCTTCTAGCTCTCCTTGTTCATATAAATATCTAACAGTGACACTGCCAAGTATTGGTTGTTTTGAAAAATCATTTTGCGGTTTTACAGGTATATACTTTTTTTAATAGCGTTGTTAGGTTTCATGTTCATTGTTCGAGTAATCTCATTATTCAGCGCGATAATTAAGCCTGGTAATTTCTTAACCCATTCACGGGACCGTTTATCCTGAATAAATTCCTTCGCGTATTGATATCCAAATAACCGCTCAGAAAGCGTCCGATTAAATCGTTCAACAATTGCCTGATCGCGATGTAGTGCGGTAATTCCTTGCCAGGATCAACATGTAATAGATTTGGCCAATGCAGAGGACCCCTTCGATAAATCCTTTCAAATGCAGAAGCAACTTCAGTTGATGATTTTGTTTTTAGCGGCTCTCCTTGTTTGTATCCACTCGCAAAATCAACTACAGTTAGCGCGTTTTTGTAAACACCATCATGCGGCAGAAATAATATATCAGCTTGATGAACTTCATTAGGAGCACTGACATCAAAATGCGAGTAGTAAATTTGTTTAGTCGGCGGTAGATAAATTTGCCATATTACCTGTTTGGATAACCAATCCGCTGCAGTGGTATTTTTCACCTTTGCGGCACTAGCGAGTTTACCGATTGCTGCTATAGCCCTCCAGTATCCTTTTTGGAGAATAATATATTAGATTCCATGCTGTTATTAATTGCCAGCACCCATCATTAATTTACCTTCATCGCCGATTTTACGAACCATGAAGCCAATTTTTCTTTGAAGGATTTATCAGTGATAGAATTCAACGCATGAATCAATTTTACATTTGCGATATGTCTGTGTTGCAGATTACTGCTTTTATAAGCAACATCATGAGCATGACACGCCTTATCAATAGCGTTTCTTGGATATTCACTGGGTTGGGGTTGGTTTTGATCATAGAGTCTGATATCGAGTCTAGTCCTAGGTCCACAATAACTATACCCTGGAAGGTATTTTTCTCCTGGATACTTCGCCCATGGTGTTCATGGTAATTTTACTTGGCTGCAATATCACCTGTTATTTTTAGTTGTAATCATCAAGTCGTTTGTGCTAGTACGCTTCTTACATTTCACACAATATAGATCAATAATTTATTTATAATAACATGAATGTAACTGATTTTTCGGCGACTAAAACACGATAACCAGTAAAGCATCATGCAGCGCTACCAAATTATGTTCGTATGATTATAATCGGACCATCTGGAAGTGGCAAGACGCAACTGCTACTTAATTTTATAACGTGATGGATGAAATGGGATAAGTTGTATTTAGTAGCCCCGAGTGTAGACGATCAGAGATGTTACGAGGTGTTAAAGGATTTTAACGAGAAAGCAAAATCGGAAATCGATGAGGATATTATTGAATTTATAACCGATATCGAAAAAGCACCGAGAATTGATGATATTGATGGAAGTCTTAACAATTTAGTCATATATGATGATGTGATGATAGACAATCAAAAGAATCCCGCTAGGATATTTTCCAGAGGCAAGCATAAAAGCACTGACGTGATATATGTCACTCAACGATACACTCAAATACCAAAAGTGATCAGAGATAATTGCAATATTCTTGCTGTATTCAACGGAGTTGATACACATACACTACGAAATATTCACCAGACTTCACCAGATATGGATTATAATCTCTTTAGAAATTTCTTGCGTCACGCTTAGTCAATTCCACATGGATTTGTAACGACAAATTTACATGATCCTAGATCAAGATATAGTGTCGGATATGATAAAATATTCGGTGCGACTAAGACTTTGGCGTCTTTTTTTACGATGAAATTGCTAGCAATTTTGATGAAGCCTCCGTTAGCCAAATGGACGCTTCTATAAAGCATTTTTGAGGAAGCTTCAGTCTGCCAAATTGACGCCTCTAAAAGTTGTCCGATTCGCCCCCTCTGATGCTTCCTCTCTTGTCACAAACAAAAGCCATATGACGTATGGTTTATAACTTTCCTCAACACATTCATTCAGGTTGTACTCTGAACTGACTCAGTATTAAATGTTAATAACTTTTCATTTCGATTTGACTAAAATACTGAACTTACATATGTATGTATGTATGTATGTATGTATGTATGTATGTATGTATGTATGTATGTATGTCTGTCTGTCTGTCTGTCTGTCTGTCTGTCTGTCTGTCTGTCTGTATGTATGTATGTATGTATGTATGTATGTATGTATGTATGTATGTATGTATGTACCCTTACAGATGAAAGTGACTAGGAAATGAGTCTTCCAGATGCTAAAAGGACACATTGTCAGACATACATTATGTATAGATTAAATATGGGTAGATTTAATTCTTGAATTTATTAATTGAACTTGTATGAGTTTGTGTTTCGTGGGTTGTAGATTCATTATGCTGTGTATGTTTTAATTTTCTGCACATAACTGGTTTTAACAGTCATTTTATTACAATTGTGCAATTTTGATTTATCACGTGACGTACATTTTCTTCTAGAATCCAAATATTTTAGCACTAAAGTAAAGGTCGGACATACTTACTACCCTTGCACTCAAGTGTTCTCGGCTCCAAAGTACCCAAGATGCATTGCAAAATGATATAATTTGTGTGGAGTATTAACTTGTTTGAAGCATTAAAGTCTGGAATAATGTGTTTGAATGTTTATTTGTATTGGCATCCGTTAGTCTTGAGAAACGGTATGTCCATGAGAGATGATGTCCCAGCTGGTGGTTGGTCAGCGTCTCTTGTGACTATGTAGCCCAACACGGTGTGGCAGTCCTTGCTGCACTTCCGGCACTTGACAGTTGATTCTGGTTTGTGTTGGAGCTGCGTCTGCTTCTTCCGAGAGCGCTAGCAAGCGTAGCTTGTCCTTGCCATCTTTCAAATCGGTCAACCGAGCGTGTCGCCATCATGGCTTGTTTAGAGCAAGCTCTTCACAGGTGTTGACATAGATGTCGAGGGATTTCATGTCACTCTTGCAGACAATAATTAACGGAGATGTACGGCGTATAGAGTCCAGGTTTCACTGACATGCAGGAGAGTGCTTTTCATGCAGGAATGGTACACTGAGATCTGAGTCTTCATGGTCAGCATACTATTGTTCCATACTCTCTGCGTCAACCTCAAGAAAGTTGGAGATGCCTTTCCAATCCGATTGTTGAGCTCAGTATCGATCCTTGGTGATGTCTATTAAGACCATAAAGAGGAGATTGTGTTGTTATCTGCTTTTCTCCTGCACTTGCCTGACATAGAAGAACGTGTCGATAGTGGGCCTCTATGCGCGGAACCCGGGTTGCGACTCTGAATACACTATGTTCAGGATGACGCGTGCAAAGACTTTTTCGACGATGCTATATATATATATATATATATATATATATATATATATATATATATATATATATATATATATGTGTGTGTGTGTGTGTGTGTGTGTGTGTGTGTGTGTGTGTGTGACTATAGTCTGAGTCTATATCTCCATTTGTTTGTAACCCCCTGGAAATTTTTCAGTAACGAAAAGCATAAAAAGATTTTAAAAAGTCAATATATCTTACTGAGTTCATTCAATGATTTATAATTTCAAACCCGATTGCGACCAGGGTGCCCATTACACCTGTATCTTCTGCGCCTCTCGTGCTTAACGGAAGTTTCCATACTAATAGGACACCATAATACATACAATTTGGTCAAGTTTATTTTCCGCAGAAAGAGTAACGTCATTTTTCTTTTTTGGTTACTACCGGATACTTCCGTCAATTACGGTAAGGTTAAGAGTTATATCCCTTTGCCACCTGTAAAATCTAGCATCTATGTACATACATGTGTATTTATGTATCCTCCAATTCACTGAAAATAACTTGCCAGGAACTGGAAATTGATCTCGAGGATGACCATGGTTGACAGTGAAAACGTTTGTTACTGAAATCGGTAGGGGGTGCAAACAAACGGGGATATAGACTCAGACTATAATTAGCGATACATTCTTTACACAAGGGAAACGGAGCCAATTGATTCAAATAGGATGAAGCGTATACTGGTAATAAGTTTAAACTTTTAAATTAAGCACTATTCTAGCTTTGCATGAATCGAACACATCTTAAATCCTTCCGTAAAACTAAGAATATTACTAGTTTAGACATTGCACATAATGATCGATGAATGGCTCTGTAACTTTAAATAATATAATTGCATGTCTAAAAGTAATGTCAAATGAAATCAAAGCAAGCGATGAAATATAAATGCCGCTTTTGAAACAAACTTTGCATATATTATGTAACGTTAGTTGATGTATCATATAATGTAGGGTTCCCTATCATATGCTCAAAAGGAACAAACGTGTAATAACGTGTCCTCCAACAATTATTAATAATACTGGTCTACTGCCAAAATGCTTCCGAAATAAATGTAGTCAAACCATATTAATTCGGGGTCACTGCGAACTAAAATGATGCTTGAAATTGCTGATCGTCTCTAATATGAAACTAATAATACTGGCTCACAATATAGCCCCCTTGATCTGGGAATGGCGTAGGATATGTGACTGGATTTATGATTAAATATATGACTGGGTCTGCCAGTATTTCCTTCTGATGCAAAATATTGGATGATGCAATTTGAAGCAAGTACTGCGTCCTACATTATATGAATTCCATCATCTTATTCCTAGACGTCATGAATGATGCAATCATAAAAACATTTATATCACTCTGCTGAACAAATTGCTCTATATCAACTCGAGTAATCATACTGTGTTGTGCTCGTTTATTTGGAAATATTTGATTGGCAATGAGTTGGTAAATGAAGATGTCTATATAATCTAATTGACGGGTTCCTATTCATATTTCCTGGTAATTCCGGGACTGTTCACACTCATTTAAAGGACTAAGAAGCGACTTAATTTTTTAAACGAAATACAGAACTTGCCAGTTCAAACGATAGAAGTAAACTCAGCCATTTGCATTACCTCATAAAGGTCAAGACATTTCCTAATAATTTTCTTTGAAACAATCTGCTCGAGCCATATTAGAAATAAGCACCACAATCTTTGTCTAAACAAACCAGTGTAACCAATGTATGATTAATGGAAAGTAGAAATAAATGAGTTGTGCAAAAGTCAAGAATTAAATAACATTATTTGTAGCCTATACTAGAATTCTCGTAAATACCATTTCTTCTACATGACATCATACACCCTAAACAGATACCTTTATTGATAATTTGGTAAAGCACGCCATTCCTTGATCATAAGAAACCTGCATTGGGCACGATTGCCTCTTTAACTGTGTTAAAAAAGTAAGCAAGTGACTGGTATACAATAGTGAAAGTAACGAATAATAAACATGATTTTACAAATCTAAGGAGACTAAACTTACCATTTAAATTCATTTAAAAGATTTCCTTTTCTAACCGAATTAAAGCAATTATATTAGACTAATTGAATTCCTAACTGATGCTCTTTATCATAACAAACAATCGAAAAAACATATGTAATAATATAAGTACCATAAATGTAAAATCTACTGAAAAGGATTGTATATGTTAACATTTCACTAACGATGCTTGGCATGCAATTTAAATGCAAGCTGACAAACGCCAGATCAGAATGAATATATATATATATATATATATATATATATATATATATATATATATATATATATATATATATATATATATATATATATATATGCACAGAGAGAGGGAAAGGGAGAGAGATATAATGGAAGATTTTGCACAATGACATATATCAAAGAAGACGAATATAAGTATTTAATATCATGCAAGATTAACATTGATTACTATTACAAAAAAAGAAGAATCGCATGCCTTATATAGCAGGAGTAGAGTAATTCTACATTAGACATATGACAAATTGTGGAATTAACTCACTCTTTATACACATGGGAAGTATTGGACTCCATATCCCTTTGCTGCAGAACACTGAAGTTTTCTCTAATTTCTGATAATTTCCTTCAAGTTGAAGCTCCATATTATCTGGACAATGAACAGTAAAATTTTGTCCGTGCTCTACGTAATGGACTTCGGGCAACAGGAATAATGACTTGTCTATTTGACATCGTTCTATGAATATACATTTTAAAAATATGCAATTATATGCAGCATGACCTTGTAATCGTCACAGAATTTAAACCAACAATGCAAAAGTAAACAACAAAATGGAATGAAACGTTAGCGAATCGAACTTGTATTTTGTTTTAAAAAACATTTTGAAAATAAACAATAGTATTCCTTACAACGTAACACGAGTCGGAAGACTGTCTTAATGTTGGTTTTATCTCACTCTTTCCACACACAAAAATAACAACTATCGACTAATATTCATGATTGCAATCACTATATAAAACCTCCTACTTAAAGGCGTGTTCTCCTTTGTTAAATTGTACTTTCCATTATTGACAGTAGAATATTCAAGGACAAGAATAGCAATTCTAGATGAATCCAATGCATCACGGAAACAATAAGACCTTGAATTATTATATTCCCTACTTAAAGCCGCTTACAAACTTATATGGAATCATTTTACCAAACATGACTATAACGTACAACAGTTTCTTACATTCTGAAAGAAGTTATACTATGACAAGAAAATAACCGGTAGCTATAAAATATTTGTCTGGCTGAAATTTGTTGTGCAGCTCTAATTGGAGAACGGTAAAATACTACCGTCAAAGGATGGACTCGTTTTATCCGGGATATATAAGTACGGTCATGCAACTATTCATTGTGATACGTTAGTTCAAGTTCAGTTTGCAAAATTAAAACAATATCAAGGCTGCCGAAATCCTGATTTGTAGCGACCATTCAGAATATATTAGAACCACATTTATCTGGACGTGACGCAAAATTTGCGACTCTTGGTTTGAATATATATATATATATATATATATATATATATATATATATATATATATATATATAGAGAGAGAGAGAGAGAGAGAGAGAGAGATAGATAGATAGATAGATAGATAGATAGATAGATATTTGAATTTAGATAGATAGATAGATAGATAGATAGATAGATAGATAGATAGATAGATAGATAGATAGATAGATAGATAGATAGATAGATAGAACCACATTTATCTGGACGTGACGCAAAATTTGCGACTCTTGCTATGAATATAGATAGATAGATAGATAGATAGATAGATAGATAGATAGATAGATAGATAGATAGATAGATAGATAGATAGATCGTCGTCGTCGGCATCCGTCCGTCTTCGAGAGACGATGGTGTAGCTTCCGATTTGGGTGTCCTATCTGCACCTTCGCGAGTGGCTGAAGAGTCCGACCCTTGAGTGACAGTCTCTGTTGCACTTGCTGCAGGTGTATGCTGATGCTTGCTGAGGATGTCTTTGGTTCGCCGTCCTCCTGGCTCTCTTTGCAGCGAGGTTTGTGTTTCTCATCTCTTCAGCTTTCTGAGTGCCCTGTCTGACAGCAAGACGCCACGCGGAGCGGTCGTCAGCACAGCTCTTCCAATTGTTTATGTTGATGTTGGCTGTCTTCATGTCCATATTGCAGACATCTTTGTAGCGCAGACGTGGCCTACCAGTCGTTCGTGCACCTTCTACTAGCTCGCCGTACAGCAGGTCTTTGGGTATGCGGCCTGGGTCCATTCTCCTAACATGGCCTAGCCAGCGAAGGCGCCTCTCGCTGAAAATGGAGAACATACTGTTCATGCCGGTGCATTTCAGAACCTCTGTGTTGGGAACTTTGTCCTGCCACTGTATACGCAGAATGCGCCGCAAGCATCTCAGGTGGAAGCTGTTGAGTTTCCTCACGTGACTCGCGTAGGTGGTCCATGCCTCGCTGCTGTAAAGGAGTGTGCTGAGCACGCATGCCTCGTAGACGCGCAGTTTGGTCTTCTTGGTGAGGTTGTGATTGTTCCAGACCCTCTGGTTCAGTCTCGCCATAACTGCTGATGCCTTGGCAATCCGGCCATTTACATCAGTATCAACGGAGAGCGAGTTGGAGATGGTGGACCCAAGGTATGTGTAGTCCTCAACAACTTCCAGGTTGTACCCATCAATGACGATGGTCAGTCCGAACTCCTTGCAGGCGTGGGAGAGGCGGCATACTAGCTGCTGCAGTCCATTTTCCGTGTGTGATGTCAAGGCTGCATCGTCGGCGAAGAGCAATTCACGGATGAGAACCTTTGTAACTTTAGTCTTTGCACGGAGACGGACGATGTTAAGTAGCTTTCCGTCAGTCCTGGTGTGTATATACACACCCTCGCTGCAGTCCTTGAAGGCGTACTGGAGGAGAATGGAAAAGAAGATGGCAAAGAGAGTTGGCGCAAGGACACAGCCTTGCTTCACTCCGCTGCTGACTGGGAAGGCCCCTGATGTTGCGCCGTTCAAGCACACTGTACTTCATAGATAGATAGATAGATAGATAGATAGATAGATAGATAGATAGATAGATAGATAGATAGATAGATAGATAGATAGATAGATTTGCCTTTAAATAAGTTCACTCCGTTTGCTGTTAGCCATGACAAATGATAGTAATATCCAAACTCTACGTTAATGGAAACATATTCATCTCCTTTCTTGCTATGCGTTAGATGCTAACTGAGAAACTTTGAAGGTCACACTTTGAGTAATATGTCGAATTGAGGCTTGCTGCAAGTTTGAGAAACAACATCTATTAGATGAATGTTTATTCCTGTACAACAATAACGATACAATCAACAGTAAAATCAATAACAATAACAACAATACAATAATGAGTTTTCACAGACTTAATTGCTTGCATATAAAGCGGTTAATGTCATCAGAAGTGGATGGAATACTTACTCGGATTACATTTTAGATAGGCAACGTTGAATGAACCATGGTAGCACAATATGTCAGTTTTTTCGGACTCAAAGTACATGGAAATCGACTCATTGTACAGTTCAAATCCATCATAACATACTAATGTAATCTACAAATGCAAAACATTATACTGAAATTACACGGAAAAGTAACTGCGTTAGACAAATTAAGCAAACGAAATAATATGTATATGTAACATATCTTATGACGTTTCAATTGTAACGTTGCTATTGCCAAGAATTTGTACTAAACTTCTTCCAAGGGCTTCGGTAAATCTCTCTTATTATATGTTCCTTTCTGGTTTAATACTTCACATGTCCGTACAGAGCTTTTAGTAATAATTGTAATCATTTAAAATAGAATAATATAATTCATCCTTTAAGTGAATATAAAATAAACAGATATTATGAGATTGTGTCAATATGGAAATATATCAAGTTATACGTGCAGCGTAAATAGTGCAACTATTTACATATAAATATAGAAGAAAGAAAATAACGCAGGAAAGAAAGAAATAAGAATAAATAATAATAAATAAACGGGATACAACTTACATTACTATTTGACCCAATCATATCACTTGGATTAATCACATTCTCGCCGTTTACAAGCTTTCCATTTTGAATTTGCGTGATGTTGCATCTTTCTGTGATATAATGTAAACGAATAATCTGACAACTATGAAAAATGTATATCAAACAGTGCTGCTATACAGCATCTTATTTCAATCGGGGATGAACACAAGTAAAATTCAAAAGTATATATTTAATCAGGTCACGAATATACCTTGCAGTTACGTACCCTTTAAAGTAGCCCCAGTATATTTTAGACCATTTTCAATCATCTCACCTTTCTGGTGGCTATTAACCAGTTAGTTGTTAGGCATTCTTCCTGCTTATTTGAAAGTAATTGTTTTATCTTACAAATATAGCATTGCCATGTCGTTGTCTGTGGGAATGTTCAGCGATAGAGTACACTGATTGTAAAGACATTCATGATACTCCGGAAATGAAATATTTTTCACAATTCACGGTGCATTGTTTATAGTCTAGCCTGTGAAATTAAAAATGCCGAATACCCTGCGAAAATAATTTTAACGTGAATACATCGTTTGATATTATTTCAGAATAAAATGTTACTTTTTATCAGTTGGAAACAGTGGAAAGTTCACATCTAAGATAACATGTAAAGAATAAAAAGTAAAAATTGTACCGAGTGCACATATGCTTTTCTGTATGTATGTATGTATGTATGTATGTATGTATGTATGTATGTATGTATGTATGTATGTATGTATGTATGTATGTGTGTGTGTGTGTGTGTGTGTGTGTGTGTGTGTGTGTGTGTACGCATTACCTACATTAGGAGGAAAACCCCATGTATACACACCAACATTAGGAGGACTTCCGACATTAGGAGGATATCCTCCTAATGCTTCCTCCTAATGCATGTGGCGCAACATATGAAAAATATTAAATATTGGAATTTGTGTGATTTTGGAAGTTAGATCGTAATATAATTTGGTCATATTTGTTACGCCGAAATCTTGGATGGATATCATAATAGGTAAAGAAAGTGTGTAAAACAATATTTTCCTATGTTATTTGACATACCTTAGGAGGACCTAATTGAAATGTGTACCAATTGTAACTTAAAAGACTTGCTAATGATATCCCTAATAGCAAAAAATATGTATATCTTAATTTTCTAAGATTCATACGAATTGTTTTATAAATGAGAGAATACACACCTGATTTGTCCAGTCCTCTCAACGTTGGTGTGTAAACATGTCGCATTAAAATTCCTCGCAATGTTTGTGGGTAAACAAATTAACTATTGAAATATCTCGTCTTGATGTTAATTTCAATGATACGACCTCAACGTTTATTGGTAGTCAGTTCAGCGAGTTATATTGGACACATAGCCTGTAGTGTGCTGACATGCTGTTGAACCCTACATTCATGAATGCATACATACTTACATGCATGCATACATACGTACGTGCGTGCGTGCGTGCGTACATACATATATACATACATACAGACAGACAGACAGACAGACATACATACATACATACATACATACATACATACATACATACATACATACATACATACATACATACAAACATACCACCTTGCTGAGATGTAAATTTAGTGGGTGTAATCTACCTTTAATAAAGTGTGAAGTTATGACTTACTAGTTTATGTTCGCAGGTTCACATATTTAATTATGCAGATAGTATTTAAAATGTTTCGGAAGTCTTATAAATGTTTCGGAAGCTTATGGACCTGCGCAAGATGGACTGAAGTTATCTTAAATATGATTAGAGTTCGTGATAATAGGCCGAACCGCCTGCTAATGTCAGCATTTTGATGATGAATACAATTTGCTGACCAAGTGCAAAAAAAAAAACATTTATGTGTCTGTTAATTTTAACAGACAACATCGAAATTTTTGTCGAGAGTGAGAGTGGCAGTACAATTATTGGCAAAATAACAGAATTTCAAGAAAATAGACTTTGTTCAATACGCTGACCAAACCGCTACGCAAACTGATACATGTATAAGGACAACTGAATGCACCATGACTGCCTTGTTACTCGGTTGTTTTGGAATTACATTACTTTGTAGAATATTACTCAGGCATATCTTCGCAGATATCCTGAATAAACCTGATTACGTAAAAGAATGTATTTCATTGCAAAATTCCAACCTGTTTTTATTAGAACCATAGATTAAATTTATTGTTTCATGCAATAATAACGATACTGTAAGTCGTCCTTTGTATTTACGTTCATATTTTGAGCCAATACTTGACTAAGCAGCATCAAATCTTGCCATGAAATTTGTCTTCAAATGTAAGCAACACGCACATTATTTGTGTCCCTAGGCTTTATGATAGTTTCGATGACATTAGTATTAATAGCAAGTACTTTTATGATTGTGATAACAGTGACACGCGCACACAATTCATTCAAATGTTAAAGTAGCACCATTCATCAGTGGCCAACACGACACTTTCAGTAGAAGTAAACATACACATTTTAAGGCCAATGCTGAAACAATGTGGTTACAAAAACATTTTCATTTCTTTGACAAAGTTATCTACATTTATTTTGTATGAAAAGGATAACTGAACGAGTGACCTTAAGGTACATCAATTTCATACACTCATATGCAGCTATGTTCGTGGTGATCAGACCTAACATTACTAGAATATACCTTAAATTTAATTACCATTATGCAAGCACATTTCTTCAACAGTTACACGTTTAAGAGTTTTGCATCAAACAAGAAGAAAAAATTAACTTCTTTAAGATGAACAATTGTTTACATAGGCTACTTGTTTAATTTGCCAGGGGTAGTTGTTTAAAAAGGATTCTACAGTATTCAAAACCAGTATGGAAAAACACGTATTTATTTTATACAGTAGAAACACCGATCACAGGTAAACAAAACACAATACCATTTTCAGTGCAGCCAATGAAGGCCAAGCAAATATTTACCTGGCATAAGTCGATTTATTAACTAGAAAGAACCTAAAGCTGACAACTTTATTTCGCACTTCAATTTTTCACTATAGATAAGTTTTACAATGGACATTTTGCAGATCACATTTTACCAAATTTTAATATTGAGTGCATTTATTTAAGGTATTAAATTTGGAAGTCTCTGTATATATTAAGTTATTCTTCATCACATCAGAAATGACCTCGATTTTTTATAAAATGTTTTCAAAACGTGTGTTTTATATTAACCGCATTTCTTGAATAAATAGCAATTTACCACACCAAGAAAACATATATTCTTGAGTTTCTGGATATAGACTAATACATCGTGTTATAATGCCCCTTCTAAAAAAGATATAAGGTGAGCACATTGTTTTGTTGTAAACATTTAAATCTGCATTTTTATTACCTTAATTCATAAATAGATGACATTTTCTATTTCCAGACAAATACAGCATTGAATAATTACAGTTCTAAAATTGTTGTTTCACATTCATAGGAAAAGAGTAGTTATGTAAGAAATTGTTACAAAAAGTGTTGCTCAACATTATATAATATGCTGGCCTCAGTATTGATTTCTTCCCATTAGCATATTCCATCTCCAAAATAGTAATTCCTTTCAGAACGTTATACATGGCATTTTATATTCTTATATTGTTTACAATATGTATATGTGGTAAGATAGTTCAATAATGGGATCTAAGATACACTGTTGGATTAATTTGACTTATTCAGAACTGAACTACTTTGTAGTTATTATTATTATTATTATTATTATTATTATTATTATTATTATTATTATTATTATTATTATTAAATAGTTTATTTGTGTTGCTGTGATGTAAAGAATCAAACTAAACCAAAACATCCACATTTGGAGCAAATATTTACAAGAAGGAGTTTATTAAGGGATAGAATTGCCTTGGGTTTGGATTCCTTAATAAATTACTCTTTTTCAGACTTACTAAAAACGTGCGTGGTTTGTTTTTTTTTGTTTTGATTTTTTTACATCACAGCAGCAGAAATTGACAATATGATAGCCATCCCGTGCTGATGTAATATCAGCAATCTATTATGCACAGTTATACTTATAAATTCACTTAAAGTTACATATGTTCCGGTTTACACGTGTTACTTCACATACATTAGGAGGATATCCTCGTAATGTCAGAGGTCCTCCTAATGTTGGTGTGTAAACATGGGGTTGTCCTCTTAATGTAAGCGATATGTGTATAATATGTTCCCTACATCAATTAAACGAGTTTAGGCAATTACACGATCAGTTTTGCTTATGTAATCAATACTATTTTGAGGATAAACATTTCTAGTGTTGGGCATATGAAAACGTATATAAAGGAGGTATTCTTGCATATATATCATCTTTATAACACTTGGGCTCTACTATATATGTTGATTATTAGAATCTTAACATCTATTTACAAATCCATGCAATTTCCGTGACAGAATTAAAACCAAACATTAGATAGAGACGTGAAACAAAAGTAAAATCAACGTATAAATACATAAGACCTCATCTCATAACGGAAAAAAGATGCATCATGAAAATACAAGATATGTAAACCAAAGCAGTATCGTACAAAATTAGGTGAAAGTACATCTGTAATCAAATTCCGATTTCTATAAATGTTACAAAATCAGTGGCGTAACTAAGGGCGTATATGTTGCCCCGGAAGCTGTCTTGGGAAGGGGATTGGGGCGCCGGAAGAAGAGAATTGGAGGTATCAGTGTATACTTTTACAATGTGTGCTTCAGAAGAAACAACTAAGTAACAACTAAGTCCATGCCAGGACGTCCGGATGATTGAGATTAATTCTGGTTCAGAGTGCATCTAGGTCACGCGTAGTTTTCCAGTCACCTCGTGCGCTAAACACTCTCTTCTACGCCAGAGGGGGGTGTGTGTGTGCAAAAAATATGAACCTTGCACCGGGCGCCGAACATCCTTGCTACCTTGCTGCATCACTGTGCCTAATTGCACAGTTATATTACTGCAAGATCGAGCCTTAACATCAACACGTAAACCTTGACAATCTTTTACATTATTTCCTTCAAATTTTGCACAAGCTTGGCAAAAACTTACTTTTAGTCCAAAATATTGTCAAATTTGTCTCATGGAATAAAACAAAGAATTTCCTGATTAGTTTCCAGGTGCAAGGTGTCACTGTGTATAATGATGTATTCGATATTTTTATCAGCACCATCTACATGAGATGTACCATGTTCATTAAACACTCGAATATTGAGATAGAATTTTTCATACCGAAATGTATCACTTTTAACTGGTAAAGTCTCTCCGGAAACGCAAAAAACGACATTATGTTTGCTCTTCCGTCAATGGAATTTGCCCAAATTTTCTCTACACATAGAAATTGATGACATATTCTTCATTTCCAAATTTAACATTTTGTCATTGTTTGTTGGTATTGCAAATACATTCGTTGATGGATGAGTTGTTGAATGCTCTGTAGAAGGTGCACATAAATAAGTATGTAATAATTCTTGTTGGAATAAGAGCACACATTCACAAATCAGCCATTTTAACCCATACCATACTTGTGCATGTAGATGCGAAAGTGTCTGGCCAAGATTATGTCAAATATCGGAATTCAGAAGACTGGTTACGCCAAAGTCTATACAGTCTTATTGCAAGAAAATACTGTAATGCGAATTAAATCCCAAGTATTCATATTAGCGTTATCACAAGTTCAAATGTATGATGTTTCAGCTATAGTCCAGTGGTATTCCAAAAAACTTTTAATAATAACTATGTTGGTGCGCGTGTAATCTAAATTATGTTAATAAGCCAGTGGACTGTAGTTTGACAATGTGCTGTATTTTAATCTTTATCAAAATTTAATGTTCCAGTCCTAAAAATATTTTTGGTGAACACTTTATTATTCTGGTGAACAATTATTTGAATAAATAATGTTACGTATATGTGAAATATGTCATTTATATTTATTTTTTATTGTTTGTTTGTTAGATTTAAATTTGGCATTTTAAGTTTAAGATTCGTTCATTGGGGGGGTGACCTGTACTTTAGAGAGTAAACACCAGGTGTTGACCTCATTTTTGACCTGGCTTCAGAGTTGTAAACAAGCTTTTAAAATGATTGGCTAGTTCCAAGGACATTATGGAGCTTTATATAACATCTTTCTATTTTAATTGGGTCATACACTGTTTACGTGATTTCTTGAACGTAAAATTGTTCTGAGAGATTCTAGAAGATCGTGACCCCTTTCTTGTTTACGTAAAAACAGCCATATTAACTATGTTTTGGAGCGAGCTATTCTGTATAAAATTCGACTGTTAGAATATTAAGTTGTGTCTTTTTTGAGCTATTGTAAATTACCTTGTACTGGAAATTATGTCAATTCGTTTGGATCAAGAGGAATTATTTTGTTAGTTATCTTGAAAAGAATTGTGCTCATAGAAACTTTATTAACAATACCTGATTTCATAATGTGTCATCGTCTTTCATCTTGGATACATCGATGGAATTTGAACTTAGAATTATTTGGACATTATATTAACAGGACCTTTTGCAATTTCTCTAGTGGATAATATTTAGTTTATTTTTGGAATAATTTTGGAAATGATTCTTAAAACCGTAAGTTTATTTTTCTTTTCTGAAAAATATTTGTACTCAATAAATTGTTTATTAAGTTTTTACAAGCTTGTTATTCGAGCCTAACCACGTAACATAGAAATTGGGGGCTCGTCCGGGATTGAGATAGATTGTAATTTGGGTAGAATTGTTTTCAGAAAACTTTTGCTTAAAATTTGAATTCCTAGTTTTTGAAAGTTTTTCAAATGTTTAGTGAGATTGACAGGTTTGTATTAAAATGACATCGAAGGTAGAAATATTTTTCTTTCTAATCCTACTTAGAAGCAATTAGATCTTTTCAAAAAAGATGAGTTGATTCAACTTGCCAGAAAATATGATCTTTCTGAAGTCAATGCTTCTTTAACGAAACAAGATATCAAAATGATTTTGGTCCAGTATTTGGTAGAAGAGAATGTTTTGGAAGAAAGTGCTTTGATTTCGGTCAGTAAGTCTGCATCAGACTGACATAAAAATGAAGAAATTAGATTTAAAATTCAAGAAGGAATTAGTGTTGAAGAAGCTGGAATTTTAGGAAAGGGAGAGAGAGAGACAGGAAAGGGAGAAAGAAGGACAATTACAATATGACAAAGAGGAGAAAGAAAGATAATTACAATATGACAATGAGGAGAAAGAAAGACAATTACAATATGACAAAGAAAGGGATATCAATATAGAATGAAAGAATTAGAGCTGGTAAGTGAAAAACACCTTCATACTTCAAATCCAAATTTAAGTTTTGATTTAGCAAGGAATATTAGAATAGTGCCCCCTTTCAGAGAAAAAGAGGTAGACAAATACTTCATTTATTTTGAAAAAGTTGCAGAAAATGTAAAGTGGCCAAGGGAGCATTGGACTCAGTTATTGCAATGTGTACTCACTGGAAAGGCTAGTGAGATTTACACTTCACTGTCTGTTCACCAACGTGGTGACTATAATGTGGTTAACGAATGCATTCTAAAGGGTTATGAATTAGTCCCTGAAGCTTATCGATAAAAATTCAGAAATTACAGAAAAGAAGCTGGACAAACTCATGTCGAATTTGCTAGAGAAAAAGAGCAGTTGTTTGCTAGATGGTGCTTAGAAAGTCGAACAAGATTATCAAAATCTCAAGCAAATTATATTAATTGAAGAGTTCAAAAACTGTGTCCATACTGACGTTAAAACTTATCTCGATGAGCATAGGAATGAAACCTTGGAGAATGCTGCTCAAGCTGGCGACGAATATTCTTTGACACATAAAGTTAATTTTGTTAACGTCTTCTACCCAACATTCTTCTGGCAGAAAAGTATTTCAACCTAATACCAGCCCTTTTAAAACTCAAACAAGCACAATTTTCAAAAATCAAACTTCAGAGAAGCTTGATTCTAGATTCTTGTCTCTTCCGACGTGTACCTATTACAAGAAAAAATGACAAGTTATTTCTGATTGTTACAAATTGAAAAATTGGCATCAGAATCAAGACAGACATGTTCCAAATGCTCTTATTTCTAAGAGGTCAAGGTCACGGTCATGTATTGAAAACAACACATTTGTTGGGTCTAAAAAATCCCAGTCTGATTTTATTATGGAGAATTATGAACCATTCATATTGAAGGGTTCTATATCACTCTTGGGTGATTCAGCCAATCCCACCCCTATTAAAATTTTAACGGACACAGGAGCTTCTCAGAATCTTTTATTGTCAGGTACTTTGCCTTTTTTTGAGAAGTCTTCATCTAATGAAAGTGTTCTTATTCAGGGAGTAGAGTGCGGCTTTGTTAATGTTCCTCTCCATTGTGTAAATTTGTCACCAGACTTAGTGTCAGGACCTGTGACAGTCAGAACAATCTCGGTTTTACCCGTTGAGGGCATTTATTTATTGCTAGGTAACGAATTAACTGGAGACAAGGTTGTAATTAATCCACTTGTAACTGACAAGCCTGATTTGGATCAGAAAGTTGATCCAATTGAAAAAGAATTCCCTGATAGATTTCAAGCTTGTGCAGTTACCAGAGATATGGCAAAGAAAGCTCTAGAGAATGATGTTGATGTAGGCAGTATTCCTTTAGCTGACATGTGTATAGGTCAGGCTCTTGACGAGGTCACTTTTAATCCTTGTTTGGATCAATCAGAAGGTATTGATCATAGTGATCCTCTTTTAAAAACTAATTCTCTTTATTCTAATTAGGGTGATAAACGACAGTCACTTGTCGTCGAACAGGAAAAAGATCCTGAGATCTCCTGTTTGTTTCAAAGGGCCATAAGTGAGACTGAACCAACTGAAGTTCCTGTCTGTTATTTCATTAAAAATGGAATTCTTATGAGAAAATGATGACCTCCCGAGGTACCTGCTGGTGATGAGTGGTCGGTGAACTATCAAATAGTAATTCCAAAACCTTACAGACAGGAAATACTTAATTTGGACCATGAAACACCTCTGGCTGCTCATTTAGGGATTAATAAAACTCATCACAAGACCTTGACTCACTTCTACTGGCCAAAAATCAAAAGTGATGTTGCTAAATACTATAGATCTTGTCATACTTGTCAAATGGTAGGGAAACTCAATCAGAAGATACATAAGGCTCATCTACAACCTATTCCTGCCTTTGACGAACCATTTAATGGACTTATGGTAGATTGTGTAGGTATCTTATCCAAGACCAAGTCAGGTAACCAATACCTGTTGACCATTATGTGTGCGTCAACAAGGTTTACAGAGGCAATTCCGTTGAGGAATATAAAATCTAAAATAATAGTAAAAGCTTTGATAAAGTTTTTTTTACTCAGTATGGCCTTCCCAAATCTGTTCAGTCTGATCAAGGTTCAAACTTCATGTCTGGAATTTTCCAACAAGTTATGTATGAATTAGGCATTCAGCAATTCAAATCTTCTGCCTATCACCCTGAGAGCCAAGGGGCATTAGAAAGATTCCATTAGACTTTGAAAAATATGATTGGATCATATTGTTTTGATACGAATAAAGATTGGGATGAAGGCATTCATTTACTATTGTTTGCTGTTAGAGAATCAGTTCAAGAATCTTTAGGGTTCAATCCGTTTGAACTGGTTTTTGGACACACTGTGCGTGGATCATTGAAATTATTGAAAGAGAAACTTTCCTCTAATGAAGATACTGAGATCAATCTTCTTGATTATGTTTCCGATTTTAGATACAAGTTGTCAAAGGCTTGTGAGGTCGCAAGAGCAAATATGTACTCTGCTCAGTCTAAAATGAAATCAATATATGATAAAAAAAATCGAAGGAAAAGAGTTTTCAGCCTGGTGATAGAGTCCTGGCTCTCTTACCTTTGCCACAAAATCCTCTTCAGGCCAAATAGTATGATCCCTACACAGTTGATAGGAAATTAATTACTTAAATTACATCATAAATACTCTTGGGAGGCGCAAACAAAAACAACTCTGCCATACGAACATGCTAAAAAAAGTATATTGAAAGAGATAGCCATGTTAAACCTGTAATTAATTTAGTTGTACCTGTCCCACTCAGTGAAGAAATAACATCATATTCTATTGATATTGGAATGACGACTCATTGTAATTCAGAAATTATGAAAGATCTAGACCAGAAACGTTCACATTTGCAAGTGCCAGAAAGAAATGAACTGAAACAGTTTTTATTTGAATATGAGCACTTATTTCCAAATGTTCTTATAAGGACAAGCAAAATTTTTCATGACGTTGATATTGTAAATTCCAATCCTGTTAAACAACATCCATACAGGATGAATTCACCCAAACAGGAGTACTTAAAAAAGGAAATTCAATATTTGCTGGAGAATGATTTTACTGAGCTCAGTAAAAGTGATTGGAGTTCACCATGCATACTTATTCCCAAACCAGATAAAAGTTTCCGTATGTGCACTGATTATAGGAAGGTGAACAGTGTGACAATGACATATTCATTCCCATTACCAAGAATTGATGATTGTATTGATAAAATCGGGAATGCCAAGTATGTCACCAAATTTGACCTTCTGAAACGATTTAGACAGATTCCACTTACGGAAAGAGCAAAGGAAATCTCGGCATTTGTGACTCCAGATGGACTTTACCAATATAAAGTAATGCCATTCAGGATGAAAGGGTCACCAAGTACATTTCAACGTCTCATAAAAATGATCACCTCTGGTCTAGAAAACTGTGATTCATATATAGATGACGTCATCATCTACAACAACACCTGGATAGAACATCTAGTAACAATTCCAAAAAGTCTTTGACAGACTCACTGATGCATGTTTGACAGTTAATTTATCTAAAAGTGAGTTCCACTATGCTTGTATGACTTTCTTAGGACATATTGTAGGACATGGACAAATTAAATCAATAGTTTTTTTCCCAGTGTATAACAATATATTATATCATATACACTGTAATTTATACGAGATTTTTTAACCTTAGGTGTAAATTGGTTGGTGGTAAAAAGAAAGTTTTATCATAAAAACCTTTCTTTTTATTTCATGGGGGAAGGTGTTACGTATATGTGAAATAAGTCATTTATATTTATTTTTATTGTTTGTTTGTTAGATTTAAATTTGGCATTTTAAGTTAAGATTCGTTCATTGAAGGGGGGGGCGGTTATCTGTACTTTACAGAGTAAACACCAGGTGTTGACCTCATTTCTGACCTGGCTTCAGAGTTGTAAACAAGCTTTTAAAATGATTGGCTGTTTCCAAGGATATTATGGAGCTTTATATAACATCTTTCTAATTAGTTGGATTATACGCTGTTTACATGATTTCTTGAACGTAAAATTGTTCTGAGAGATTCTAGAAGATCGTGACCCCTTTCTTGTTTACGTAAAATGAGCTATATAAATTATGTTTTCGAGCGAGCTATTCAGTAGAAAATTCGGCTGTTAGAATATTAAGTTGTGTCGTTTTTGAGCTATTATAAATTAACTTGTACTGGAAATTATGTCAATTCGTTTGGATCAAGAGGAATTATTTTGTTATTTATCTGGAAAATAATTGTGCTCATAGAAATTTTATTAACAAGAACTGACTTCATCAAGTGACATCGTCTTCCATCTTGGATACATCGCTGAATTCGAACTTAGAATTATTTGGACATTTTATTACCAGGACTTTTGCAATTTATCTAGTGGATAATACTTGGATTATTTTTGGATTAATTTTGGAATTGATTCTTAAAACCGTAAGTTTATTTTTCTTTTCTGAAAAATATTTGTACTCAATAAATTGTTTATTAAGTTTTAACAAGTTTATTATTTTCACTCCCTCTATGTTACTGTTTATTCGAGCCTGAGCATGTAACAATAACAATTCTGCCATTATGAAATACTGAACTTACCAATAATACGTATTCTGAATCAGATGTCAACTGAAAGAATGAATTATTTCACAAGCAAACATTTTTATATAGTTAAAACGTTTAGACATAATAAAACATTGATGAGAGTCAAATGTTGATTTCTATAAGCTCATTAAGCTGTCAAAAACATCAGGTCTAATGTCTAATAATAGAAAGAAAAAAATACATGGCAAATATCAGAGAGACTATGCTTGTATTGGGAATTTCAAGTATCAAAGAGCCATGGGAAAGATAAATATACTTACCAAATAATTTTTTGACTATATGTTCCGAAATCATAGCACATTAGTAGCTATATATTATGTTGTTTACAAAATAAGTGTTACGAAACATCATTGCATACGCTCTCCACAATATTGTTTTCTTTTCCTGAGCATATTACATTAAATGATAGGAATTCCTTTCCGAACGTTATATATGGCATCTTTAATGTATTTATTTTATATAGTTTAGAATAGGTATCTGTGGAAAGTTACTTTAAGAATGAGGATGTAAAATACACTGATGGATTTACCTGACTGTTTTTCAGAAGTGAATTACATAGCTGTTTTTATGAAAATAATAATAATAATAATAATAATAATAATAATAATAATAATAAAAGTAATAATCATGATAATAATAATCACAGTCGTAATTTTTATTATTATTATTATTATTATTATTATTATTATTATTATTATTATTATTATTAGTATTATTATTATTATTACCACTACAATTTCAATTGCCATGGGTTTGGATTTCTTCAAAAATTACTCCTTTTTAGACTTGCTCCTAACGTGCATGGTTATATTTGTTTAGATTCCACACATCACAGCAGCATAAATTGACTATTTTTAATTGAAACAATAATGCGTTACTCGAGAACACATAATGGCAGCCATCCCGTGCTGATGGAAAATCAGATATCTAATATTGATAGTTATACTTATAAACTCACGTATTTGTTCCGGTTTTACGTGTTACTCCACATGCATTAGGAGGATATCCTTCTAATGTCAGAGGTCCTCCTAATGTTGGTGTGTAAACATGGGGTTGTCCTCTTAATGTAGGTAATATGTGTATAATATGTTACCTTCAATAATTTTTTGACTGTATAATCCAAAATCATAGAGAATTAGTAGCTGTATATTATGTTGTTTACAAAATAAGTGTTACTAAACATCATTGCATACGCTCTCCACAATATTGTTTTCTTTTCCTGAGCATATTACATATAAAAAATAGCAATTACTTTCCGAACGTTATACCTGGCATTTTCAATCTTTATAATTTATATAGTTTAGAATAGGTATCTGTGGAAAGTTAATTTAAGAATCAGGATGTAAAATACACAGTTTTTATTAAAATAATAATAATAATAATAATAATAATAATAATAATAATAATAATAATAATAATAATAATAATAATAATGACAGTAATATTCATAATGATCATAATCGCAGTCGTCGTTATTATTATTATTATTATTATTATTATTTCTAATACAACTACTACCACTACTACTTCATATGCCATGAGTAAGGATTTCTTGAAAAATTACTCCTTTTTAGACTTGCTTCTAACGTGCATGGTTATATTTGTTTTGATTCATTTCATCACAGCAGCATAGATTGACTATTTTGATTTGAAACAAGAATGAGTTAACCGAATACACATAATGGCAGCCATCTCGTGATGATGTAATATCAGCAATCTAATATGCACAGTTATACTTTTTAATTCACGTATAGTTACATTTGTTCCGGTTTCACGTGTTACTCCACATACATTAGGAGGATATCCTTCTAATGTCAGAGGTCCTCCTAATGTTGGTGTGTAAACATGGGGTTGTCCTCTTAATGTAGGTAATATGTGTATAATATGTTACCTTCAATAATTTTTTGACTGTATAATCCAAAATCATAGAGAATTAGTAGCTATATATTATGTTGTTTTCAAATTTAATGTTACTAAACATCATTGCATACGCTCTCCACAATACTGTTTTCTTTTCCTAAGCATATTACATATAAATAATAGCAATTCCTTTCCGAACGTAATACCTGGCATTTTCAATGTTTATAATTTATATAGTTTAGAATAGGTATCTGTGGAAAGTTAATTTAAGAATGAGGATGTAAAATACACAGTTTTATTTAAAATAATAATAATAATAATAATAATAATAATAATAATAATAATAATAATAATAATAATAATAATAATAATAATAATAATGACAGTAATATTCATAATGATCATAATCACAGTCGTCGTTATTATTATTATTATTATTATTATTATTATTATTATTATTATTATTACTACTTCTAACACTAATACTTCATATGCCCTGAGTAAGGATTTCTTGAAAAATTACTCCTTTTTAGACTTGCTTCTAACGTGCATGGTTATATTTGTTTTGATTCATTTCATCACAGCAGCATAGATTGACTATTTTGAATTGAAACAAGGATGAGTTAACCGAGAACACATAATGGTAGCCATCACGTGCTGATGTAATATCAGCAATCTAATATGCACAGTTATACTTATTAATTCAGGTATAATTACATTTGTTCCGGTTTTCACGTGTTACTCCACATACATAAGGAGGATATCCTTCTAATATAAGAGGTCCTCCTAATGTTGGTGTGTAAACATGGGGTTGTCCTCTTAATGTAGGTAATATGTGTATAATATGTTACCTTCATCAATTAAACGAGTCAAGGCAATTTCACAATCAGTTTTGCTTATGTAATCTATACTATTTTGTGGATACACATTTCTATTGTTGGGCATATGAAAACTTATATAAAGGAGGTGTTCTTGCATATATATAAAATTTCAAACTCTTTGGATCTACTGTGGTTTTGGACTGACCCGATCATTCATTCTGCAGAATCAACTACCCTTAAGTAAGAAAAATAGTAACTCTGTACATTATTTCAACGCCCACAGTTTTGTCTGGGAAAACCATTTGAAAGTGAAAACATACTTTCATAATGTACGTGTGTATAAGTTGACGTAATGCAATTTGTTGTATGTAATGAATCTGAATAAGAAATGAACTAATGTCTCAGTTCTATCCTTGTTCACATCTCACGAAAACTATGATGACTATATTTTATCAATATACCCTATTTGATTGACCTTACTATTTCATCAAACATAGCACAGGGTTTACTCATGTATACAAACACAAGAGTTTAAATAGCCGATGATAGCTCCAAATTAGTAAATATGTTGATTATTAGAATCTTTAAATCTGTTTACAAATCCACGCAATCTACGTGATAGAATTAAAACCAAACATTAGATAGAGACGAGAAACAAAAGGAAAATTAACGTATAAATGCATAAGACCTCATCTCATAACGGAAAAAAAGATGCATCATGAATAATACAAGTTATGTAAACCAAAGCATTATAGTACAAACGTAGGTGAAGGTACCTCTGTAATCAAATTCCCATTTCTTTAAATGTTCAAAATCAGTGACGTAGCTAAGGGCGTACATGTTGCCCGGAGAGTTTTCTTGGGAGGGGGGCGGGAGGCACCGGAAGAAGAGAACTGGAGGTATCAGTGTATACTTTTACAATGTGTGCATCAGAAGAAACATGATGAGAGTCAAATGTTAATTTCTATTAGCTCTTTGAGCTGTCAACAACATAAGGTCTAATAATTAATTATAGAAAGAAAAATATACATGGCAAATATCAGAGAGACGAGTTTTTTAGTCGGAAAATGTAGTGTCATTGGGGCAGGGGAAAAAAGATAGATTGACGTAATAATTTTTTGACTATATAATCAAAAATCATAGAGAATTAGTAGCTATATATTATGTTCTTTACAAATTCAATGTTACTAAACATCAATGCATAACCTCTCCACAATATTGTTTTCTTTTCCTGAGCATATTACATACAAATGATAGCAATTCCTTTCCGAACGTTATACCTGGCATTTTTAATGTTTTTAATTTATTTCAACGCATGAATTAATTTCACATCTGCGAGATGACGTTGTTGTCGATCACAGCTCCGGTAAGCTATATCGTGTATCCGACACGCTTCATCAATTGCATTAATCGGATTTTCACCCGGGTTAGGATTATCTTGACTATCAAGTCTGATATCTAATCGTGTTCCCGGTCCACAATAACTATATCCTGGAATGTGTTTTTCACCTGGATACTCTGCCCATGGTGTTCCTAGGAGTTTAGATAGCTTGGCGGCGATATCACCACCGCTTTGTTGTTTACAAATCGATATTTTCTTGTCCCGCATATTTCACATTTGCCGGTAACCGCTTCTCTGTTATTTTTTGTGGTAACAGTCGTTGGGTCAATAATGGTGTATGCTTCTTACATTTTGCACAATATAAATCCATAGTATTATTATGTTGTGTGTGTGTGTGTGTGTGTGTGTGTGTGTGTGTGTGTGTGTGTGTGTGTGTGTGCGTGAGTGCGTCCGTCTGTCTGTCTGTCTGTCTGTATGTGTGTGTGTGTGTGTGTGTGTGTGTGTGTGTGTGTGTGTGTGTGTGTGTGTGTGTGTGCGTGCGTGCGTCTGTCTGTCTGTATGTCTGTCTGTCTGTCTGTCTGTCTGTCTGTCTGTCTGTATGTATGTATGTATGTATGTATGTATGTATGTATGTATGTATGTATGTATGTATGTATGTATGTATGTATGTATTTATCCTTACAGATGAAAATGACTAGGAAATGAGTCTTCCAGATGATAAAAGGACACATTGTCAGACAGACATTATGTATAGATTAATATGGGTAGATTTATGTCTTGAATTTTTTAATTGAATTTGTATGCCTTTGTGTTTCGTAGGTTGTAGATTCATTATGATGTGTATGTTTTAATTTTCTGCACATAACTGCTTTAAACAGTCATTTTATTACAATTTTACAATTTTGATTTATCACGTGATGTACATTTTCTTCTAGAATCCAAATATTTTAGCACTAAGGTATAGGTCGGACCTACTTACTCCCCATGCACTCAAGTGTTCTCGGCTCCAAAGTACCCAAGATGCATTGCACAAAAGTCTGCTCGTTGTCAAGATATGAAGATGAAATAACAAGTTCCATCCGATCGGGACATCTTGGCTGCATTATGGTTCCATTATCAATATATTTATGTAATACTTTCTTTCCTTCTATAAAATACTCCATATTAATTGGCGGGTCTATCAAGCATCGTTCTGAGATTTGAAAGAAAATAGTTTAATGCTTGCAGTGTTGTCGTCAAATATATTTTGGTGTTATACCAAAATTGCAATTGTTCCCTTTTGCAGCTATCTTGATTTTATTTTATCTTCTCGGAGAGGAAAGAATCATTTACAATAATGTCTGAATGCTACAGCCTTTTGGTTATAAGAGGTTCCCCCAGTCTATTATTCTGACATCTTTCAGCAAAGAGGCAAAGGCACGTATTAATAATTAAGAACGTGAAATCCTTAGAGCTGTGTAGTTGTTTGATGATATCCAAAAGAAGACAAATTATGATATCTTGATGTCCTCTTATTTATTGCAAACATATGTTATGCAGTTATTTATATGAATGGCTAATTCATTTATTTTACTAATCCAGCCTTGTTATGTATTTAAGTTTTTTGAGACAATGGCATCAGAGAAATGCTTCGGAAAACACATTCTTTTGTTGCTAATGAATTTCCATCGACCTAGCCATCTAACGTATTTCGTTCTTTGATTCTGTGTGTATTTATCTATTATTTCTATATAATTGCAAACTCCTTCTCAAATACGTTGTAGTTCTAGTGCTGCTTTAATCGCTTATATTTAATTAGAGTGTTTCGCACTGCTAAAACAATGCAAATATCTTGCTTAATTGGTCTAGTCTTTTGCATATGTTAACTTACGTAATTTGCAGAGAACGAATCACCCTCTAATATTGGTGTAAGAATATTGAGAGGTATGAAGTGTATTTAAAGATGACTACATTGTAGTACCCGCCCTTAACTTAGATTGTTTTTAATCCAGTGGCACATCATATACAAGGAATCATTCTCATGAAGATAGCAATCATCGACAAAAGTTTGTTACCACTGCAAACATATTTAGAGCTAATATTATCTAGACAGATTTAACATGGAGATTCGCATAAGAATCCCGTCAAAGAACTATTAATTTATCCGCGATACGTTCGTAAGGTCAAGAAACTAATCTTCCTTATAAGTTTCCTCGAGATTGTTAGTGCACCTTGCAAAATTGAAAACATGGTCAAAAGCGGAGATTTCTCAAATCATATCTACCAATCACAATATTCCATGACCACATATAAGAGAAAATATACCACTTGTTAACGGAAGTGACGTAGACTTTGTGCCTGATATCAAAAGATATATGTAGTTTATATAGTTGCTTTTAAATTATTTCTCTACTATTGCGTGTTACCTCATAAATCGATTAGCAACAAGTAAATCAATGGAAATGTATCATTTTATTATTTATGTGTCGTTAACAGAGTAAGTCTGAATGATGAACTAAAAATAGTATATCTGCTTTTGGCTGGAATGCGGTTGTTTATTCGTTTACTACTTAAACAGTAAAATAGAAACAAAATAACTATCATTTCGAAACGACGTGATCAGTCACAAGACAATTAGTAATGCTTACTCGGCTCACATGACGAGGCTAAATGTGTCAGCTTTTGAATGTCATTTCTTGACTAAAGTCAATGATTCACACATCTTGAGCTAACGCTGCCAAAGAACTTAATTATCTTTCAGACTGATCAATTCTAAACGACGTGATTAGTCACAAGACTATTAACTACTGTAATCATAAGTGAAGGCAATACTTACTAGGCTCACATGACGAGGTTTCAGAGGTGAACGAACCTTGATAGCACTTTATATCGGTCTGTTCTAAGTCAAGGTACATCGAATTCGTCTTATTATACAGTTCATATCCCTCAAAACATATCAACTTTATCTACAAAAATAAAATAATACCCAGCATTAATATGGAAAATAACTACCCTGAATAAAATGCAAAACGAAGTCTTATCAACACGTAATACATCCTTGTGACTTTTACGGTCCAATGTTTCTATTGTCAATAACTGCATCTAGACATCTCTCATCACCTTCTCGAAGTCGCGCTAATAATATATGCCATTTTCATATATTTTTCTGTTGTCCATACAGATCGTTTAATGATCGTTCTAATCATTAAAATACAATACAATTATATATTCTACGACATCAATGCAAATACTGCATCGATCATAAACATGCATTATGAGACAACGTCAGTCTGAAAACTTATCAAGATACAAGTAGGAGCGAACTACATAGTAAAGATAATATTTTACATACATGAAGAGCAAAGAAAAGAACTCAAGAAAGAAAAGAATGTCAGGATGACAAGAATGTCGAAATGGGAAACAACTTACATTACTACCCGAAAGAATCTTCTCTCCTATAACAACAACTTTCCCACTGTTTATGAAATGACCGTTGTCAATTGTTGTGTTGATGTTGCATCTTTCTGTGTTTTAAAAGACAAAAATCAATACGAAAACTATGACACAAGTTAAGTATCGAACATTGTATCCAACTTTCTCCAATCTCGCTTGATATGCTACACATGAGGCAAAGAAACGTTCGGCAAAGAAACGTTAAGGCTCTGCCTCGGTAAACACTGCATCCATTTATCAACTTTGACATTAATGCGAAATATTTATCCCTGAATATTTTAAATTGACGTCTACATTAACGGGACTACCTCAATATATTTACATAAAGATCTTGCAATATATATATATATATATATATATATATATATATATATATATATATATATATATACCGCATGATTATTAGAAGCTGAATGCGCTTTACAACATATCTAATTATATAAGCTGCAATCTTCCTGATACAATTGGCACTTTATCTTTCTAATTAAGAGTTTAAGAACTGAATGTGGATCCTTTTGTTTGTGTCCATGGCTGAGGGTTCGTTAGACTGATGTTATTGATAATATTCCTCAAGTAAGAAATTTTAAATTGTTATTTCGGAACAATTGCAAACTTTGTTTGATTGCTAGTTATACATTTTCGTATCAATAAAAGCAAGTAAATTCAAATGATTTAACAGTATAATATAGGTATGATATACTTACTGTCCTTGCAGACAGGTGATTCAGGCTCCAATTTACCAAGGTTGCATTTCACATATACCTGCTCTCTCTCAAGATATGAAGATGAAACAAACAGTTCCGTTCGATTAGAACATCGTGCATTCATCACGATTCCGCTATGAATATAGTTTTCTAATACTTTTTCTTGTCGGATGAAATACTCCAGATTAGTTGTCGGTTCTATGAAGCATCGCTCTACAATTCAAAAAATGTGATTTATACAGACTGTGTTGTTGTGTAATATATTTTGTCATAGGTTATAACTCTGGCATCATAAAGTAACAGAGGGAAGCAACACCAGCAAGCTTGTATCTCTTTGCGTCAATTAATTCTCAAGGCGATAAAACTTAAAATGTAAGAAAAACTTATACTATTATGAACTGAATCTATAATTAGCTCATTCAGTTGCATTCATATCCAAAAGAATGTAATGTTCCGAATAAATTTGTGATCGTCGAATTCAGATATCAAATTGGCTTTGTCCAGAAATCCGATGGATAATAATGGTCTCCGAATAATGTCTGCGCAAATTGTCATTCCAATGGAAAATCCTAATGAATGTTTCTTCTCAAATTATCTACACACACTATTAAACACATCTGCAAACAGATTGGAAAATACGAAATAAGAACAGGCGATAGGAATAAAGTAGGAATATAAATGAATTTACGACTTAGTTCCCAACTTACGTATAATTATAATGTGTATCACAACCCTATGTCGCAATATAGGCCACGTGACATGTTTATACTACTCATTCTAATGATCAGGAATACCTATTCAAGTGACCTAACCCATCCAAGGGTCAGTGATTCAATTATTCTAAGAACCCAGCTGAACTAACTTTCAGTGAGAAATTATCCCAAAGTTCTTAAGATATAGTATTATTAGAAACAAAACATAAATGTGATCTAAAATTGTTAGATCTTAAAATAGATGTCATATTCTATTAAAACATAGGTTTCTAATATCGTAACTACAGCTCATATTTAGAATTCAATTCCATAAATTATTCCCAACATAAACACAATCTTTCGCAAAAAGATATACAATATAGATGTACATTTCACATACATTAGAACCAAATATGTACCATATACAATATTTGTTTCATTTTTCCTCCCAAAAAAATTCAAGTGCAGTTGTTAGAAGATTTCTGAAGCCACAATTTATGTTTGCATTTTGGATATACATTGCCAAATTATCTGCAATGCTTCTTTCAACGTTAGTTTATTTTCAGTGCACAACTTTGTTCTTTCAATATCACTTTACCCGTAATCACGCTTGTAAGCCCATTGTTATATATATATATATATATATATATATATATATATATATATATATATATATATATATATATATATATATATTTATATATATAGCAAATATCACTTTGGATTAATGACTTTGTCACTGACGTTTCATTGGATCAATCAGGTGTATTTTTCTCATCTGCAACGAGTAAAGGCTAAATGTGTCAGCTTTTGAATGTAATCTTTTGACTAAAGTCAATGATTCACACAGCTTGAACTAACGCTGCCAAAGCACTTAATTATCTTTCAGAATGATCAATTCTAAACCTCCCTGATGGGTCACAAGACAATTAACTACTGTAATCATAAGTGAAGGAAATACTTACTAGGCTCACATGACGAGGTTTCAGAGGTGAATGAACCTTGATAGCATTGTATGTCGGTCTGTTCTAAGTCAAGGTACATTGAATTCGTCTTATTATACAGTTCATATCCCTCAAAACATATCAACTTTATCTACAAAAATAAGATAATACCCAGCATTAATATGAAAAATAACTACCTTGAATACAATTCAAAACAAAGTCTTATAAACACGTAATACATCCTTGTGACTTTTACGGTCCAATGTTTCTATTGCCAATAACTGCTTCTAGACATCTCTCATCACCTTCTCTATGTCGCGCTAATAATATATGCCATTTTCATATATTTTTCTGTTGTCCAAACAGATCGTTTAATGATCGTTCTAATTATTAAAATACAATACAATTATATATTCTACGACATCAATGCAAACACTGCATCGATGATAAACATGCGTTATGAGACAACGTCAGTCTGAAAACTTATCAAGATACAAGTAGGAGCGGACTACATAGTAAAGATAATATTTTATATACATGAACAGGAAGGAAAAGAACTCAAGAAAGAAAAGAATGTCAGGATGACAAGAATGTCGAAATGGGACACAACTTACATTACTACCCGAAAGAATCTTCTCTCCTTTAACAACAACTTTCCCACTGTTTATAAAATGACCGTTGTTAATTGTTGCGATGATGTTGCATCTTTCTGTGATTTAAAAGACAAAAATCAATACGAAAACTATGACAAAAGTTAAGTATCGAACATTGTATCCAACTTTCTACAATCTCGCTTGATATGCTGCACATAAGACCAAGAAACGCTGGGCAAAGAACGTGGGAAAATCTCGTTAATAACCATCAACCCACGAGACGAAACTAGGATAGTTACATGAACATGTTTGTCCTTTAGCACCAGTTTGTTTCCTTGGAAAATGGCGCATATATCTAACCTTTTGAGGCTCTGCCTCGGTAAACACTGCATCCATTTATCAAATTTGACATTAATGCGAAATACTTATCCCTGAATATTTTAAATATTGACGTCTACATTAACGGGACTACCTCAATATATTTACATAAAGATCTTGCAATATATATATATATATATATATATATATATATATATATATATATATATATATATATATATATATATACCGCATGATTATTAGAAGCTGAATGCGCTTTACAACATATCTAATTATATAAGCTGCAATCTTCCTGATACAATTGGCACTTTATCTTTCTAATTAAGAGTTTAAGAACTGAATGTGGATCCTTTTGTTTGTGTCCATGGCTGAGGGTTCGTTAGACTGATGTTATTGATAATATTCTTCAAGTAAGAAATTTTAAATTGTTATTTCGGAACAATTGCAAACTTTGTTTGATTGCTAGTTATACATTTTCGTATCAATAAAAGCAAGTAAATTCAAATGATTTAACAGTATAATATAGGTATGATATACTTACTGTCCTGGCAGATAGGTGATTCAGCCTCCAATTTACCAAGGTTGCATTTCACATATACCTGCTCTCTCTCAAGATATGAAGATGAAACAAACAGTTCCGTTCGATTAGAACATCGTGCATTCATCACGATTCCGCTATGAATATAGTTTTCTAATACTTTTTCTTGTCGGATGTAATACTCCAGATTAGTTGTCGGTTCGATGAAGCATCGCTCTACAATTCAAAAAATGTGATTTATACAGACTGTGTTGTTGTGTAATATATTTTGTCATAGGTTATAACTCTGGCATCATAAAGTAACAGAGGGAAGCAACACCAGCAAGCTTGTATCTCTTTGCGTCAATTAATTCTCAAGGCGATAAAACTTAAAATGTAAGAAAAACTTATACTATTATGAACTGAATCTATAATTAGCTCATTCAGTTGCATTCATATCCAAAAGAATGTAATGTTCCGAATAAATTTGTGATCGTCGAATTCAGATATCAAATTGGCTTTGTCCAGAAATCCGATGGATAATAATTGTCTCCGAATAATGTCTGCGCAAATTGTCATTCCAATGGAAAATCCTAATGAAAGTTTCTTCTCAAATTATCTACACACACTATTAAACACATCTGCAAACAGATTGGAAAATACGAAATAAGAACAGGCGATAGGAATAAAGTCGGAATATAAATGAATTTACGACTCAGTTCCCAACTTACGTATAATTATAATGTGTATCACAACCCTATGTCGCAATATAGGCCACGTGACATGTTTATACTACTCATTCTAATGATCAGGAATACCTATTCAAGTGACCTAACCCATCCAAGGGTCAGTGATTCAATTATTCTAAGAACCCAGCTGAACTAACTTTCAGTGAGAAATTATCCCAAAGTTCTTAAGATATAGTATTATTAGAAACAAAACATAAATGTGATCTAAAATTGTTAGATCTTCAAATAGATCTCATATTCTATTAAAACATAGGTCTCTAATATCGTAACTACAGCTCATATTTAGAATTTAATTCCATAAATTATTCCCAACATAAACACAATATTTCGCAAAAAGATATACAATATAGATGTACATTTCACATAAATTAGAACCAAATATGTACCAATTACAATATTTGTTTCATTTTTCCTCCCAAAAAATTCAAGTGCAGTTGTTAGAAGATTTCTAAAGCCACAATTTAAGTTTGCATTTTGGATATACATTGCCAAATTATCTGCAATGCTTCTTTCAACGTTAGTTTATTTTCAGTGCACAACTTTTTTCTTTCCTTATCACATTACCCGTAATCACGCTTGTAAGCCCATTGTTATATATATATATATATATATATATATATATATATATATATATATATATATATATATATAGCAAATATCACTTTGGATTAATGAGTTTGTCACTGACGTTTCATTGGATCAATCAGGTGTATTTTTCTCATCTGCAACGAGTAAAGGCTAAATGTGTCAGCTTTTGAATGTAATCTTTTGACTAAAGTCAATGATTCACACAGCTTGAACTAACGCTGCCAAAGCACTTAATTATCTTTCAGAATGATCAATTCTAAACCTCCCTGATGGGTCACAAGACTTTCCATCGATGTAGCCATCTAACACATTTCGTTCTTTGGTTCTCTGTGTATTTATCTCTTATTTCTATATAATTGCAAACTCCTTCTCAAATACATTGTATTTACATTTAATTAGTGTGGTTTACACGGCTAAAACAATGCAAATATCTTGCCTAATTGGTCTAGTCTTTTGAATATGTCAACTTACGTAATTTGCAGAGAATGAATCACCCTCTAATATTGATGCAAGAATATTGAGAGGTATGAATAGTATTTAAAGATGACTACATGGTTGCACCTGCCCTTAACTTACTTTGTGTTTAATCCAGTGGCACATCATATACAAGGAATCATTTTAATAAAGATAGCAATCATCGATCAAAAGTTTGTTATCACTGCAAACATATTTAGAGCTAATATTATCTAGACAGATTTAACAGGACATTCACATACTAATCCCGTCAAAGAACTATTTCTTTATCCGCGATAAGTTCGTAAGGTCAAGAAACTAATCTACCTTATAAGTTTCCTCGAGATTGTTAGTGCACCTTGCAAAATTGATAACATGGTCAAAAGCGGAGATTTCTCAAATCATGTCTACCAATCACAACATTCCATGACCACATAGAAGAGAAAATATAATAATTGTTAACGGAAGTGACGTAGACTTTGTGCCTGATATGAAAAGATATATGTAGTTTATTTAGCTGCTTTAAAATTATTTCTCTACTATTGCGTATTACCTCAGAAATCGATTAGCAATAACTGAATCAATGGAAATTTATCATTTTATTATGTGTCGTTAACAGAGTACGTTTGAATGATGAATTAGAAATAGTATATCTGCTTTTGGCTGGAATGCGGTTATTTATTAGTATACTACTGAATATCTTTAACAATAATAACAACAATAACACAAACAGTAAAAAAGAAACAATACAACTATCAATTAGCAACAACCTGATTGGTCACAAGACAATTAGTTCTTGTAATCGGAAGTGAAGGCAATACTTACTAGGCTCACATGACGGAATTTCAGGGGTGAATGAACCTTGATAGCACTTGATGTCGGTCTGTTCTAAGTCAAGGTACATTGAATTCGTCTTATTATACAGTTCATATCCCTCAAAACATATCAACTTTATCTACAAAAATAAAATAATACCCAGAATAAATATGAAAAATAACTGCCCTGAATGAATTGCAAAACGTAGTCTTATGAACACGTAATATATCCTTGTGACTTTTACGGTCCAATGTTTTTATTGCCAATAACTACTTCTAGACATCTCTCATCACCTTCTCTACGTCGCGCTAATAATATATGTCATTTTCATCAACTTTTCTGTTGTCCATACCGATCGTTTATTGATGGTTCTAATCATTAAAATACAATCCAATTATAGATTCTACGACATCAATGCAAACACTGCATCGATGATAAACATGCATTATGAGACAATGGCAGTCTGAAAACTTATCATGATACAAGTAGGAGCGGACTATATAGTAAAGATAATATTTTATATACATGGAGAGGAAAGGCAAGAACGCAAAAAAGAAAACAATGTCAGGATGACAACAATGAAGACATGGAACACAGCTTACATTGCTACCCGAAAAAATCTTCTCTCCTGGAACAACAATTTTCCCTCTGTTTCTAAAATGTCCGTTGTCAATTGTTGTGCTGATGTCGCATCTTTCTGTGTTTTAAAAAACAATAAACAATACCAAAACTATGACAAAAGTTAAGTATCGAACATTGTATTCATCTTTCTACAATCTCGTTTAAAAGGCTACACATGAGGCCAAGAAACGTTGGGGAAAGAACGTGGGAAAAACTCGGGAACAATCATTAACCCACGAGGATCGAAAATAGGAACGTTTCATGAACATGTTTGTCCTTTAGCACCAGTTTGTTTCCTTCTAAAATGGCGCATATATCAAATATTTAAAGGCTATTCCACGGTAAACACTAAATCCATTTACCAAAGTTGACATTAATGCGAAATATTTATCCCGGATTAATTTAAATTGACGTCTAAATTAACGGGACTACCTCACTATATTTACAGAAGGATCTTGCAATAAATATATATATATATATATATATATATATATATATATATATATATATATATATATATATATATATAGATATAGATAGATAGATAGATAGATAGATAGATAGATAGATAGATAGATAGATAATTTTTCCTCCCAAGAGAATGCAGTTCCATTTGTTAGAAGATTTCTGAAGCAAACATTTAAGTTGAATATATATTACCAAATTATCTGCAATGCTAATTTATACGTTAGTTTTTTTTCAGTGCACATCTTGGTTCTTTTTATTATTTTACCCGTAATCCCGCTTGATTGCCCATTGTTAAATATAGCAAATATCAGTTTGGATTAACGACTTTGTCACTGACGTTTCATTTGTTCAATCAGTATTTGGGTTAACGACTTTGTCACTGACGTTTCATTTGATCAATCAGGTGTGTTTTTCTTATCTGCAACGAGTAAAGGCTAAATGTATAAGCTTTTGAATGTAATATATTGACCAAAGTCAATGATGCACTCAGTTTCAACTAAAGCGGCCAAAGCACTTAATTATCTTTCAGAACTATCAATTCTCAACGACCTGATTGGTCACAAGAAAAATAGTTACTGTAATCGGAAGTGAAGGCAATACTTACTCGACTCACATGACGGAATTTCAGGGGTGAATGAACCTTGATAGCACTTGATGTCCGTCTGTTCTAAGTCAAGATACATTGAATTCTTCTTATTATACAGTTCATATCCCTCAGAACATGTCAACTGTATCTACAAATGAAAATTAAGTTCCCTGAATAAAATGAAAAACGAAATCTTATGAACACGTAATACATCCTTGTGACTAGTCGATCCAATATTTGTATTGCCAATAACTGTTTCTAGACATCTCTCATCAGCTAATAATATATGTCATTTTGATTAATTTCTCAGTTGTCCATACGGATCGTTCAATGATGGTTCTAATCATTAAATGACAATACAATTCTATATTCTACGACATCAAGGCAAACACTGCAGCGCTGATAAACATGGATAGATAATGGCAGTCTGACAACTTATCAAGGTACAAGTAGGTGACGAGTATATAGTACTGATAATATTTTATATACATGGAGAGGAAAGGAAAAAAAAAACTCAATAAAGAAAATAATGTCAGGATGGCTAGAATGAAGAAATGGGACACAACTTACATTAGTATCCGAATGAATCTTCTCTCCTGTAACAACATCAATCCCTCTGTTTAAAAAATGACCGTTGTCAATTGCAATGATCTTGCATCTTTCTGTGATGAACAATACGAAACCTTTAACACATGTTAAGTATCAAGCACTATATCCTACTTAAAACGATCTTGCGTGATATTTTACACATGGGGCCAATATAACTGGTAGAGGTAGAACGTAGAAAAACCTCGATAACAATCATCAACTGACGAGACGAAACTAGGAATGTTTAATGAAAATATTTGTGCTCTAGTTTCCTTGGAAAATGTCGCAGAATTAAATTATTTCATGGTCTGCCTCAGTAAATGCTTCATCCGTTTTGTCAAATTTGATATCAATTGGAACTATTTTATCCCAGTTTAATTTAAATTGACGTGTTATTTAACGTGACTACATCAATATATTTACAGAAGCAACTACCTCCGACACACACACACACACACATATATATATATATATATATATATATATATATATATATATATATATATATATATATATATATATATATATGTGTGTGTGTGTGTGTGTGTGTGTGTTTTATCTTGCATAATCTTTAGAAGCTGAAAACGCTTTACATACTATATAATTTTATGAGGGAAGAAACACCAGCACGTTTGTGTCACTTTCCGTAAATTAATTTTAATGCCCATAAAATTGAAAATGTAAAAGGAACTTATGCTGTTATGAATTGAGTCTATAATTAGCATTAAGTCAGTTGCATTCATATTCAAAAGAAAGTAACGTTTCGACTATATTTGTTATCTTCAAATTCAGGAATCAAATTGGAATTTTTAGAATTCCGATGAGTAATAATTGTCTCCGAATAATGTTTGCGCACATTGTCATTTCAATGGAAAATCCTAATGAATTTTTCTTCTCAAATTATCTACACACAGTATTAAACACATCTGCATACTGATTCCAATATACGCAAAAAATAGGAGATAGGAATGAATTAGGAATATAAATGAATTTACGACTCAGTTCCCACTTGACGAACAATTGCAAGAGTGGATTACGAGACTATGTCGCAATATAACCCACGTGACAGATCTAACTACTCATTCTATTGATTGGGAATACAAATTCAATGTGACCTAACCCATCCAAGGATCAGTGATTTCATTATTATATGAACGCAGCTGAACTAACTTCCAGTGAGAAATTATCCCAAAGTTATTAATATATTTTAGTATTAAAAACAAGAAATAAATGTGCTCTAAAATCGAAATATCTTACAGTAGATGTTATATTCTATTAAAAACATGCCTAATATACATAAATGATGCTTACGTGGTCTGCACTCGGGTTGGCCTGGATACATTGCGTAATCAGCACATATCAAAAGTCTCCGAGGTTCATAGCCACCAGCATACTTTTCATACCCCTTGTAACATGTGAAGGTCCACTGAGTCTTGTCAAGGACGTATGACTTTTCCGTCATTTTCCTTCCAAAAATGTCATATATTGAACCGTGTGAAAGAGCGCGTAGGTTGCAAATCTCTACAAAATGGAATGAGTATAATTATCATTTTCCCATTAGTCATGCTTCCAATGCCCTCATCAATCCAATGCAGATTTGTTTAACATTGTAACATTTACTTCAGTTTCAGCTTTAATTTTAACTCATTACTAATATTTATCTACCAATGGTAGTTAAAAAATATTTGACATAAATTAAATCAAAACTGACTATATCAAACAAAGGTAAAATGCGCTTTGAACATTTGAACACATTTATTATAAACGTATAGATAATACAGCTAGATATCGCCGGTGTAATTCAGGAAAAATTCTCATCTTACCATAATCTATATAAACTTTAAAATAATGCATTTCCAACAAAATGAGATTCTTATTAACAAATATTTTCATGTTATGAAACGAAAGCGAAATTGAGACACAAAACATTTTAGAATTTTTATACCTTTTCATTGAATAAAGTACGTTATGGTCTGATATATGATATAAAGGGAGCACAGTATCCAGGTGAACGTTAAAAGTGGACTTTAGAATATATCTATACATGTATGTATGTATGTATGTAAGTATGTATGTATGTATGTATGTATGTATGTATGTATGTATGTATGTATGTATGTATGTATGTATGTATGTATGTATCTATATATGCATGCATGTATGTATATATGTATGTATGTATGTATGTATGTATGTTGAGAGAGAGACATAAAAATAAATTCACGCCTACTCTTTAATAAACAAAAATTAAAACTATCCTTCAATCACCATCAAAATGGACACAAAACATACAGTTATGCATGTTTTGTTTGTAGAAACAATTAGAAATTTCCAATTCTTCTTTAAACGTTGACTATATATTTTGGGACTCGGACTATTCTATAGACGAATTAATCATAGATGCGTGCATTATACACATTAAAATGCTTCGCAAATAGTTTAGTTGATTATTCTTATATATCTTACTGATACACCGAGGTTGTGGACTTGACCAATGTCCATGCACAGTGCATATAGCAAACTTGGAAGCTATAGGCTCCATTACGTGATGTTCATCACAGCTGTAAACGGAAGCATTTAAATGTTGGGATGAACATGACTGTATACGATAGATACAACAATAAATAGTTTAAGAGAGAAAATAATATTTCAAAGAATTCATTTATATTCGATCAATCGATATTGGTATTTAAAACATGTATGGCCCATTACAAATATTATTCCCGTTTATATTGCAAAGTTATTCATCAAAAGGTTAGAAACCCAAATGTTACTTTCTGAAGCCATTGTAATATTAATAACAAATGGAACACTGTGTAGGGGGAATACATGTAAATACATCTTATAAAAATCACAGGATAGCATTTGAACGATATTTATATGCTATATATGTGTTCTCTATAATAATGACTATAATATATTCATTAGATATATTCACAAAAAAAATAGTTTCGAATACTGAACTATCTGATGTACAACATCCTGATTGATACAATTGAGAATGACTAACATGTACTCAATCTGGGACCCGACTTCCTGAGAGTTGTCAGTGAAATAAACTGCACCATTCTCAGGAGGCGATGGTTTTTCACATACGATCTCTGAAATAAAGTATATACTATATACATTACCAGCACATCACGACAATGTCATGCATTTTACCTAGACATCACCGATAAACTTGTCATCCACTTAAAGAATTTCTACATATTGACATACATGTATTTTGCGGGTTAAATGTTTTTCTTTTATATTGCATGTCTTGCATATATATTGGCTGATACTATCCTGGTAATAAATTGCAAATACAAAGGAATACAAAAGTAATGTTTTATCAAATATTAACACCTTCATAAAAGAAAGGATAAACCTTTTAATCCACATCGTGACCACCGAGAAGAAAATTTTTAATCTCATTAAAATGCAATGTTCTTGGCCTTCAATATGTTGAAGAAACATTAAATAATAGATTATACCTCGCTAAACGAAGACTTCAAGTCTGATAGTGGGACATTATTTTGCATTCTCAGACAACGTCCTTCACTAGTAATCTTTTCATTGGTTGTCACATGAGCTGTACCTTAAATTCTTTCTTTCTTTATATGAGAACAGTATCTGATCTCAGTGGTGAAAACTTGGTCAAAAGACCACGTCTAATCTAATATGTTCGGCACATGTTAATTTGTTTAAACAAACTCAACATTAACGGGATGCAGTGACCTAATAACGAAGGAGGTAAGTGAATCAGTTATTCATTGTTTAAGTAGGAGAACTCATAAAACACGTTTAATTTCCCCTTTACGTGCTTAATTGGTCATCAGATGGTCACAGTATGTAAGCAACATGAAGTAAAGACAACCACAAAATAACACCAGTTGATTTGAATATTAGTTGTTTAAGATCGTGTTACTTCACCATTCTGCATCGATGATCAACGTTAAACAACGAAACTTTTGAAATAATTATTGAATGCAATCATTGTCGTCTGAACAACGAAAACGTGGATAGGAAATAAACAAAAGTTTAACTTCTATATTAGAATTTCTTCGTGCGAATATAAATAAGTCTTAAACATTTTAATATTAGGATAGTGGAAACAAAAAACAATTAGCATTCTTAAATTAAGAAGAAATAATTTTCCTTCCAGAATTAATTATGTAGACCGTTTATCTATATATTCATAGTAGTTATGGTATAGAGGTTGATTATAGTGTTAACATTATATAGTTTTAAAGTAAGTAACAGAAAGGAGATAAAAACATTACCATTTGTAAAAGCAAACAAACATTTATAGCCCAGAACACAAACGGACAAATGAAAATAAAGTTATAGCAATATGAATCAAATCCCAAAATGTCACAACAATTATATTACAAGCCTATCTGAAAAGGGTTACACTTTAATTCGGAACAGATTCCAATATTGGATGCGTTCATTTGCATACTAATTTCAAATGTACTCAGAGGTCAATGGAACTGAACATAATTACAAGGACAAATAATAATGCTACAAAAGGAATATAACGATAAATTTCTGAAAATACTGGAGGACAGTCATAGGGCTCAATTACAGAATGACACAATTTTACCAAGTCTATCCATCAAGTCTCCAAATAGTAGAAGGACAAAACATCTTAGGATTCTCATTAGCATTGTGAAACATAAGAAAACACATTTTCATTAGAATGCATATTTGAGTAAAATTCAATATCTCCAATTAGATCCGGAGACAGAATATTAATCGTGTGTCAATCATAATGTGTCAACATACCCACTATATAGCAGTGACAACATCGTTATATTAAATTCATTTATAATTGTAATCCATTTGTTAAAGGACCCGTACGTTCACATATATATATATATATATATATATATATATATATATATATATATATATATATATATATATATATATATATATATATATATATATATATATATATATAAATATATATATAAGAACAACGGCTGGTTAGTTATGTTTAAGGTGGAACATACATGATATCCCGGCAAACTTCCAACAAAGCATTCCATCCGATTAACTGTAGCATGTAACTATGCTGTCGCTACTGTATCATTATCGGACACACTCAAAATCAAAATATCTGCCTTGCTATGGCAGAACTTGTTGTTTCGTAACTTTTTCTTGGACAGCGGAGACGAGCAAGCTTGCGGCTGTTCCTGTCGCAGACACCCATACTGTATTTGTTTTACATACGCTACATAGTGGAACTTGGGGCTGCGCGTACATGGGGAGGATTCATATCTCATTATATTTTCCGGTCGGTATCATCTTTAGTGTCATCCTTTTTCATCATAATCTCTTGAAAAACCAATTACCTCATAATCTTTGGCAGAATAACGTTTGATAGTTCGGCTGAGCAAACGGTGTGTGTGTGTGTGTGTGTGTGTGTGTGTGTGTGTGTGTGTGTTGATAAATATAACAGGATTTAACCCCGCACAGTTTATTGTCCGTATTCACTTGGAATGATTCGTACCAGAGTTTCCATCTCCGCTCTCCACCATCAAGGGCGCTACACAGTGGTAATTTCCACTTTACGCCAGTGTGGTATATTTCACAGGAAATAGGTCCGCCGCCCTTTTCTTGCAAGACCAGCATATATCCAATAGTAACGCAAACACAGTAAGTAGTCTTCCCCGTGTGAAGTTAACTGCATTGATTCTTACCAGTCGTATGTATTTATATTATGTTTCTAATGAATTTCAGCTTGCGGAAACGACTTTGAGGATCAGTGCAGGCTGGGTAGAGACATCGTTGTTTTATTTCGCCGTTTGAATGAAGTAGGAGACAGATACTTTGAGCTTTTTTAAAAATTCCGAATCGTAGCTTAGTTATGTAAACTAGGATTTATGGTGATGATAAGCTTATTTATCAGTGTTTGATTTTGCAAACCGACATAGTTATGTTAGACAAAATGAGCAGAGATGCCTCGTACGTGTGTGAGCAACATATCTTCTTTCTGTTATGTTTGTGGTGAAGTGACTTTTGCATCACAAAAGCGCAGTATAATCAGTATGGGTAAGGAAGACTATCACCTTTTCTTGGTTGCAAAATTAGAGATCAGGACAAGAGAAGGGCTCTACACATATGCAGCAACACTTTTGGAACAAATCGTCGTACCTGGTTGAACATGAGCAGAAATATATGTCAACTGCAGTGCCAATGACATGGAGAGAGTCATTGAATCATATCAGCAATTGTTACCTCCGCACGGTGCCTCCATTTTGTTTAAATGTTTCAGAGAGGACTGTTCATTATCCGAGCATTCCATCCGCTATACGCCCAGTGTCCCGCGGAGAACCAATGTGTTTTCCCGATGCACCAGAATCATTCTAACTTGACGCAGACGAGGAAGAGGATGAAACTATTAGTCCTGAATCCATTAATGTCACATGACCCATATTTTATCTCATCTTCCTCCTCTGAGCCACACACACATCATTAACACATGATAAACTAAATGACCTCGTCAGGGATTTCGAACTATTTAAGGCTAGGACAATATAAGGGTTTTCTTGTTCCATAACCATGAAAAAGTATTTCGGCAAGGTTAGTTTCCTTTAAATCGAAAATATATACATCTCGATGTATGTCAGTGATACAGCGATCGCGCTATACATACATACATACATATACATACATGCATGCTTGCATACATACATACATACATACATGCATGCATGCATGCATGCATGCATGCATGCATGCATACATACATACATACATACATACATACATACATACATACATACATACATACATACATACATACATAGATACATACATACATACGCTGTTGTATAAAGGCCCCGAGTGGTCTAAAGAGTTACAAATCGCTGCCGTCTCACTTCTGTATGTTTGGGTTCGATTCTCGAGCTCGGACAATGTTTGTAGGTCAGAAAGCTTGCAAATAGATTCTCGTGTATCGGTGGTTCTTTCAGGGATTTTCTGTGTTCTTCCTCCACATTTAATACTGGCCTCCATGTATGGTGTATATAGTGCTCAATAATGGCGTTAAACCATACAACAACAACTACGCTTTTTTACCAGTATATCCGGTCATTATGTTATTCACAGTCAATCAAAACTTAGTTTACTTCTTCCAGTCAGAGGATCAAACACCTTAAGACTTAGCATATTTAGTTGTTCAACGCAGTTGCCCAGATACTGAATGACAGCTTACCGTATAATCTCAGATATTCTGGATATGCGTGGAAAACTGTATATTGTTGTTACAATATTATCCGCTGTTAAGGTGTATCACTTCACTACATTACATTACTCATTAACAGACGGATATACATTAAATCCTTTCTGGAAGGGTTTAATTAGATTACTGCATTGTACTTCATAAGAACAGAGCCGTTTTTGTGCACAGAGGCAAGATTTCAAGTGAAGAATTTAAGTGGTATTTCCTGTCAGTAGAAGACTAAACACGCAATTTATCTCAACTCATAAAAATCGATAAGGATCTCTCCTTTTGCATGTTTGTCTGTTTGATTTTACTTTGAATGTTTCAAAGCTGATATATTCGTTTAAGTATGCTTCAGTTCGTACATGTCCGTATTTTTATTCCATATATCATACTTAAATTATTACAAACATTACTCGTGAACACAGCTTTAAAACACCTTAGCTGGGCATAAAGCAGTTTTTTAGGTGAATGGCTTCTCAACAGTTAATGTTACGTATAAATGTTATGCCAAGATAAGAACAGAATAATTACACTAATATGATAATGAAATCAAACATTACCAATGGGAAAGCACTACACCTTTTGCCTTAATTGGAGTTTTTTTCAATGAGCTAATTTTCGCAAAGTAGAGATAATATCAAACACTTGTATCATTTACCAAGTAATAGCTTAAGCGTATATCACTAATTATACAAATAGAGCCAACAGTAACCAAGCATAGCGTTACATGCTGCGCACATCTTTGCTGATTTATTTAACTTTTTGAATTACCATTAAAATGCGCACTTAACTGATAGAGTAATGCTTAGAATCAGGAACGTAAAGGATGATAATTATTTAAAACAATGATATCTTAAGATTACAAAAAAAACAGTAATCCTGTAAAACCATGAAAATTATCAGACATTACTGTTCTTTTTACATAGTATTAATTACTTGCGGAAATTGAGGATAGACGCCTGTGAAGATATTTGGGGGAGAGGGAGTGGGGGGGTGGAGTGAGTGGAGTAAGCACAAGAAAATGAATTCAAGCTGAGAGATATGGTGAGATATCGAATTTGTGACGGTATTAAATAATACACAAAAATCTACTCAACACTATGCCACTCTTCACTTCTAAAGGAAGTACATGGAAATTATGATCAAAGGAACACGTTTTCTACCGTCACGCTCTCTTGTAAATTAAGTCCCATTACAAACTGCACTGACCCTGATCTGTCGTCGAATAATGCGCCGGCATTCCGGGGCATTTGTTGGTAGCAGTTGGACTCGACTTATGAGCGACTATGGGGGGTTTTCATATTATTGAGAGCGGAATATTTGGTCATGTTTCTTACAAGATATGTGCAAACTGCAGCTCCATTGCTCGTAGAATTCGCAAAAAGAAACATAGTTTGATGTACGAATAATCATCCGATGCATACGAACCATCTTAAACTTATCGCAGAAAAGGACATATTAGCACGAAATATAAAAACAATGAACATTAAAGACAAGGAAGTATTTGTTTCTATCTATTTAAACCCCTCAGTATCACAACCGAAGCTGATAAAATCTTGTTTAGATTTTTGTTTTCTAATTGATGACACACGGCGGAGCTGGATAATTATTCCTAGGGTATCGAAAATTAGGACTGATTGGTACACAAAGATTACACAAACTGTAATACACACTGGTACGTGTCGGTTTTTGCCTGCGATAAACATGAGGATGATCTTTATCCTAATATAGACAAGTTCAATGACTACTAATATTTTAAATGTGCAATGATTAAAGTGGGGATCAGTCGATGTCAAGTAAGTAATCCCTGCTGGACTTAAAAATCTCGATCACTTGAAGAATGTGATGATATTGCGTTTCAACTGAAAGTACTGGAAACAAAGAAATCATTAATACTAGTTTCAAGATAAGAATTGAGCACTTACTTTCCAAAGATGCCGTACTTGAAATTAGAAGTACCACAAGCAGAAACCAGGTTCCCATCTCAGCACGGCGATTTTTTGTCCGCATGCTGCACTCGTTGCTGCGTAGTGCTCTTATCGTTTTTTTCACTTCCTTTTATGGCAATGCCTATGTCCGGTAATTCAAACATGCTATTATAAAGATCTCTCTGCTGCAAATTCTTATTAGTCTATTTTTTTCTTTTGTTTTGCGTTTTAAGTCTTCATGATGTAGATTAGTATCATCTCCATGGTGTGTGTTAGTTATTCACTGATTTACACTGACATCACTTTGATTCAGACAAGATACAGGCAAGCAACGCTCAGAAACGGTAGATAATAAATGACGATGAAATTCGGAGCAGCTAATAATGTTCTGTTTGCTCATTGTGTTTCGATACAGAAATGTATTATGATTTTATACCAGAAAATGTTTCCGTAATGGTTGCGACAGTAAAACGAATATATCATCTTTTTGCTGTCCGCCTGTACATCTGCATTCAAAATGGAAAGATAATTTGTTTATTACCTAATTTGACTTTTATAAGTTGGTTGCGCTTTTTGAGACTCAACATCTATTCAGTGAAAACCTCTTCAGCACGATTACTTCCACACCTCTAACAGGTCCAACGATATTTTGTAAACATGTTTATATGTATGCATTTGAATGACACTTATACATAATTAAGCCATTTAATAATAATAATAATAATAATAATAATAATAATAACAATAATAATAATAATAATATTAATAATAATAATATAATAATAATGATAATAACAATACTGATAATACTAAGAATTATAATGATAATAATAAGAATAATGATAACAAAAATAATAATAACGACGACAATAATAATAACAATAATAATAATAATAATAATAATAATAATAATAATAATAATGAGTAGGATGATAAGAACTTAGTATTTTGCTTGGGAATACTAGAAATATGAATAGTAAATGGTGATTGCAAGCTTCCAGCCTGAATATACACGTGGGTGAGCTCAGTGAAGTATTTCAGACCTGAGGTAGTCTAGGAAATTTAATAGATAGAGATTTTGTGTTTAAGTCTTCTGCAGCAGGTAACCAAAGGAATTTGTGAAGAAGTAGAGCAGTGTGGTTACTCTTGGTGCTCAAAGAATGATCCTAGTTTCTGCGTTTTGGACCATTTGAAGTTTCTGCCAAATACACAGTGGCAGACCAGAAAGAAAAACGTGTAAAGGGTTACGTCTAGAAACCAGGAATTGATACACAAGCGTTTTTGTAATATCAACTGTCAGCAGATTGAAAAAAAAATAATGATTTTATATTCTTTTTTAAATATTTTGCCTATTTGTAGCTTAAATACTTTCAGTCAAAACTTTGTTATCAAGTGTAACCAAATCATCTCGACACTTGTAATTAAATAAGCAATTTATTTGAACAGCAACACGAGTACTTTGTACATGGTCTCAACCGATATCCAAAAGACATCGATCTCGCGAGACCTGAAGAAAAGATCGTATGCCAGTGCCCTTCAGTTATCCAACATGACACAAACACTCCGTAAGTCGATAAAAGCACAATTATCAAGTTACAAGACTGAAGATGTGTTTGGTACATACCCTAAAATTGTATAATAAATGTATGTTTTACGTTACCATTTTGTTTTACTTTTATTCTAGTCATCTCTCTTGTTACGCGACCATTATGTAAATCGTGCACGACAGCTAGGGATCGAAATCTGAATCAGGAGCTTATTTGATTAAAGGTTTCAGGTCGGACTCGGTCGAAACATTAGCCTTTATTATATGTTGTATAACGATTGGTATTGAGGAGAAATCCATACATGTGGGTATATACATTTGCAGAACACATGTTTATATTTTATTGACATTTAATTGATTGTTGCTTTCACAGGGGTGGAAACTTTTGGGCTTTGAAAATGATTAATCAGAGCTATTAAAATGTAATAGTTTTGTTATATGATCGACATTAACCTCATTTAATCTTTTTATTATCAGTCTTTTACTGATTAGTTGAACTCAAAACCTTTAAAGTTGAAATCTTACTAAAACAAGCTTAGCTTTGACTCTATGAATCAAGTTCTGAATGCCAGGCCTCAATCGTATATGGAAGATCTGATCAGATTCTTGTAGTAAAAATGAATTTGAAAGTCTTTTTGGTTTGTGATTTTATTCTTTGATCATTGGGACTTCGACGTTTAATGTTGGTGGATAGACATGTACCGTTTAACAAATTGGGTTGATAAGAATGTGCAATTTATATGGTTTAGTACCAAAGACATTTTCAGAGAAAGGCAGCAGCAGCAGAAGAAGAAGTTGTAGGAACATTATTATTAGTTTATTTTGCAACTTATGTTTCTTTGTTCTGATATTTGCAACACAGCTGTGCGCCAATTTCATTACAATGGAGTGTAACCGATTTTTAAACTTTGTTTTAACTTTCTATATGTGATCAAAGCTTAAATCCAAGCTGAAATGCTCTCTCTCTCTCTCTCTCTCTCTCTCTCTCTCTCTCTCTCTCTCTCTCTCTCTCTCTCTCTCTCAGGCTTTATACGATTCAATAATCTTACCATGCGAACGAACCACTAATGTATATATTTATCTTCAATGAACTGGTAAGTAATTTCAAAGAAAAACTACATTTTCATTAACTGTAGAAAATGGAAACAGAACGTTTCTCCTACTATTAGCAGTCAGTGGCAAAACAAACAATGTACCGTCTCGGACTAAAGGACAACTACGGTATAATGTAGTGTCAATGTATTTCAGCGTCATGTGATCCCACTATACTTTTCCAAGAGACCAACTCGTTTCGGCACTTGCAAGGTCAATGGTGACAGGAAAGAGTCCTTCTTCAAGGTTCTTCTTTTTTGTACAACAGTTAAGTACAACATGAATAATACAAGGAGGCTCTTTATATGTTACTCTCTCTCTCTCTCTCTCTCTCTCTCTCTCTCTCTCTCTCTCTCTCTCTCTCTCTCTCACACACACACACACATGAGTACGTAACCAGCATTAGGGCGACACATGTCACAGAGCAGCATTAGGGTGACAGAATTACATCATGTTGTGTTATTAAACTGCAGCACGTATTTGTATATAAATTCATCAAAATAATTTATAATTCCGATTATCAAGCTTAAATATTCATGTTTGAAACAGAAAATAATATTTACAAATGAAAAAACACATGTGTCGCCTTAATACCGTGTCGCCTTAATGTCAACACACAACTGTGATGGTCACAACAACTTTATGGCGACAGACTCTTCACACACATATTCTGTCTAGTTCAGCATTAAGGCGACATTTTTTCTAAGTTCAATATTGTTATCCCAAACATAATATTAAACTAAAATTATATATTAAGATGATCAGATTAATAAATGTATGCCTTATACAACTATAATACGTATGTTTAAACGCACCGCTATGGCGTTATAATCTTCACACACATATTCTGTCTAGTTCACCATTAAGGTGACATATTTCTAAGTGCAATATTGTTATCCCAAACAAAATATGAAACTAAAATTATATATTAAGATGATCAGAATAAAAAATATATGCCTTTTACAACTGTAATACGTATGTTATTCCGCATCGCTATGGCATTATATTCTTCACACACATATTCTGTCTAGTTCAGCATTAAGGCGACATCTTTTCTAAGTGCAATATTGTTATCCCAAAAAAATTATTAAACTAAAATTACATATTAAGATAATCAGAATAATAAATGTATGCCTTATACAACTGTAATACGTATGTTTAAACGCATCGCTATGGCGTTATAATCTTCACAAACATATTCTGTCTAATCCAGTATTAAGGCGACAGTATTTGTAACTGTCCTATTATTGTACCAAACAAAAAAAAGGAATACAATTACAGTATATTTTCAGATTATCAAAATCATAAATATATGCCTTTAAAACTCAACGTCTATTCATCCATTTCCAAACATGTTTTTCTTATATTTTTTTAAATGTCATAGGCAGTTAATACACTATAAGACCGAAGCTGCACTATTGCTTTCAAGCCATAATATATTTTAATTCCTTCTAAAAGTGTGTGTTCATAAAAGTTTTTGTACCAATGAGTAGATGAAAACAATCCCCCTCCCATCCCATATATTGAAGTGTCCTCAATTAGAAATATGCTTCAAATGAGCTAATAACCGGCATGTTTAATCGGGTTAATACAAATATATTTTAGTGCAATATGTCCATTAATCACTAAAAGCAATAAAATGTACTTATTTAATGTTATAAATGTTTTCTTAAATATTTATCACAGGCTGAATTAGCACATTTCTTCCAGCATCTCGCTTGATAATGAAAAGTGTCTACCGTTTATGAGCTGTATGTGTTTGTGTACATTCACATATAAAATATAGCCATAACTCATACTTCTCCATATCATTGCAAGTTACAACAGCACTTAAAAAGGTGAACAAAACAAGATTTTAAAAAATAGCATGTCTATTGTTGGATTTTAACTCAATTTGATAATATGAGTAATGCCATATATACGTATAGACCACTAACGTGCTTTTAAGGGGTGGTCTATTACGCTTTCCGTTACGGATTACTGCCGTCTCACCTCTGTCTGCGTGGGTTCGAGTCTAAGATTCGGCTAATGTAGTTATGCGAGAAGGCTTGCCAATAGCTTCTCATGGGTCGGTGGTTCTTTCCGGGGCTTTTCCCCATGTTTCTTCCTCCAGTAGTACTGGCCGCCATGTATAGCCTATTGCGTGCTGAAAAATGGCGTTAAACCCTAAAAAAAACACCCACACAAACTTGCTTACATATAGAATATGTAAATTTCTTGGTCACAATATTCTCAATATATCTATTGACGAGCAGTGAAATTTCATATTCCAGTAGAGTGAATTATCAAGATTATTACGGTCTATAGTAAAATCAAGATATTATATTTTCTTGGTACAAGTGATTAAAATATATATTTCATCAAGTACATTTTAGCAATTGACGAAGTAAAAAGTTAATTTCATATTTAATATCGCTTGTTTAAAACTCTTTAACCAATTCGTGTCACACAAAGTGCTTAAAACGAATTAGGTACTTTTAGTTACATTTAAATTTGAAATTTGCCGAGTTACATATAAGAAAAATTCGCTATGAAGAACAGATTATGAGGTTTTCACTGGCGAGATTAAATATAGCATTTATTTACTTATTCATTCAGACCAAGGAAATTTTATTTTAATTTTATGCTCAGATGTTTTGACTAGAAATATTATAAGATTGATAGCAGATTTCTTACTGTATCCCATGAGCAGCACAATTGGAGGGGCTTGGGGGTTGGGTTGGCCGAACTTTGGGAGAGGGTGCAAAGATTCACTCCTATAAGACCCCAATTATATATATGGGCCCTGGTTGATTTATTATTTACCCAAATCTTCGTTTGCAAGATCTAGCTGGTGTTTTGAACTCCATATGGGCTAGACCCATAAGTGGATTGGGGGAAGAGTTAAGACTAGAACTGGTGGGTCAATTGACCTTTGTTAAGCCTCCTCCCACACTTCTGCCAAAGCCCCGATTCTACAATCGGGCCATGTAAAAATATAGATTTATTTGTTGCCAAAAGCCAACCTGAACCTTGTATATAAGCCTGGTTGGCAAGACTCCTGTGGTTTTTTTGGGGGGAGGCACCAGATAGATGTTCCTGTCCCCCCCCCCATTAAATACATTTACTTTTTTATTTTGAATTTTGAATTTCCGGCAAAGTCCGGTGTACTAAGTCTTAATTCTTTTGGAAAAAACTTACCAAAAAATTAAAAAACGTATTGTTTTTAATGGCTATTATATTGTGTCGATCTTTGTCCTTTTTATATTAATTTCTTTTGAGAACGACTTTGTTCGAGACGGTTCCGTACATTTATTAAATTTAAATTGTACATTAACCGCCTCGAGTTTGGTCGTCTCTATTTATTTATAATTAGGCTCTTAATTTTTTTCTAATCGTTTATTTGGCCCTTTAAACAGGGCTCTCTGTGTAGTTCGGGAGCTACACAGAGAAAGAGAAAATGCAAGATTGCCTGGTTTTGAATAGTACTCACCAGCGACTTTTACCTTGTTTTCTTTCAGGGCATGCGTATTGGGAAAACACTTCAAAACCCCTATACTACTCTATACTTATTGTATTAGTGTGTTGTCTGCATCATGTTTCTCTGAGTGGATTTATCCCTCCGACTCTTTCTCGGGCCAGTCCACTTAGCGTAGCGCCATGTGATTTAGCCCTTTGTCTTCCTCATCTCGTACTTTCCACTTAAGGTTCCCTGTCCCCATACCCCTTGTGCTCCTAGTTATGTGTTCCAATAATTATGATTTGCCCTCATAGTTTCCAGTATAAACTATGTGATGTTGTATACTAATTTGTTTCTAAAGTTTCCGTCTGAATATAGTATGTTTTTGTTTGTATAATTGAGTTGTTCTTATTTTTAGTGTTATGTCAACTCTTTTCTTTCTATTCTTATCAGACTCAACCATGACATAATTTTTGGGGGGAATGTGTGAATTTTACACAGTGGACATTTGGGCGATACTCAGATCACATGCCGTCTCACTGCAACTTCTCCCGTCAACCACGCGTCATGCATTTATTTGAAGTGGAGGCTTTGTATGTTTAATGACCCTAACTTGACCCAGTTTCCCCAGGCACTAATTGATGTTGATGTGTTCATGTTCGACTTTGTGTTTTAATCCTATTTATTATGCAATCTGTAAGCCATTTGTGTCCTGTTTTTGTATCTATTTCCCATAGTTCTCTATTGTCCCTAGTAATTTCGATAACCTATTGTTTTTATATGTCATTTCTCTGCTTCATAGAGAATCCGAAATAATATATGTACAGAACATGATATGGTATTTTTGGCTCTGCTTTCATTTCCTTAAATCTGTTTAGAACGTTGGTGTATTTTATAAGGACGGAGTTTGGGAGGGCCAGGCCTCCACCCTCTTTCTGTCATTATATAATGTGTCATTGTTTATGTAGTGCGTTTTAAACCCCGATAAATATTTAATAATTTCATTATCTAAAACTTTTAGATCTTCTATTCTTATGTCTATTATTTTGAAAATTTAGTTTAAGTGCACATTCATATAATTTTTTTTGTTACTTGGGCCCGTTCCACTAGGAACAATGGATGTAAGTGCCCAGGTTTTGATATTTTCATTTATTTTTTCCCTGATTTTCTTGAGGTTTTGTTTTTCCACGCCCTTTCCAAAATAGATCCCTCGGGCCTTTACTTGGTCTTTAACTATTGGGATTGGTAATCCGTATTGTTTACTTCTCCAGTTTCCTAACAGTAAGATTTCCGTTTTCTCAGGATTTATTTTCGACAATGATACTTTTCCAAATAATTCAAATTCCCGTAACAGTTTTACATAGGAATTATGGTCTTGTACAAAGTTAGTGCAATCATCTGCATCTTGTAGCATTGTAACCTCTTCTTTGATATTTGGGACTTTGATCCCTTTTATTTCTTTATTGAGTTTTTTTTTAATAATTAGAATTTATATCGCTATTATATATAATAGCATAGATAGTAGACACCCCTGTCTCACTGATCTTTTTATATAAATTGTACATGTTCTCGCCCCATTTACCTGTACATACGAGTTCATGTCTCTGCACAGGGTCTTAGTTCACTTTTGGAAACTTTTTAGAGACTCGTCGAAGAGGGCTACCGAAACACACGCGTAATTTCATAGTCGAGTAAGCGTATTTTTTTTTATAAATGGATAAAAATGTCTGGCACCGCGTTAACTTATGAGGGAATACGTTAGGAAATTTTGAAGGGGCACGTCCTAAGTATTTACAGAAAAGACTTAATTGTGTTTTTTGCGAAGTGAATTCTCAACCTTGGATGAAAAAAAGCGTGATGGCGTAGCGCTATGAGAGCGCGCACGTGCGTCCAGCCACTTGAAGAGGTAACGACCGACCTGGAAACGGTCAGCATAGAAGGACCACTGAGGTGGCATCCCAGAGACGAAATGGTCAGAATGGTGGGAGGCCAGGGCCGGAAATCTCAGCCAAGGACATTTCCGTGGGTCAGGAAAGACTCAGGCTCTAGAGAAGGATACCTCGGAGAGGAAAAGTGAGCCAGTGTGTTACGGCTGCAACAGACCAGGCAAGGTCGATAAGGACTGTAGAAAATATCGTCCGACCATGATAAATTTGGTAACTCCGAATACTGTTATGAATCGAGAAACAGTGCAGTTGACTACTACAGCGATAGCTACGGTTAACGGTGAGAAGACGACAGTACTGTATGATACCGGCTGAAGTTATCCGGCCTTGGTAGATAGTAAGTATGTCAAGCCTTGAGATTACACAGGTGAGGCGGTTGAAGTCTAGTTGTTAAACGGAGGGAGGATTTGCTTCCGGTCGTTAGCATTGACCTTGATTCGCCGTATGTAAAGAACGAATTCAAGTAGCGTGTATGTCGGGACTGTCTCATGTTGTAATATTAGGGTGTAGGTATGTATTGCCTCAACCTAACCTTATTACGTGTATCCCTGTACATGTCGGGTCAGTTTAAACGAGGGCTATGAAGCAAAGATCAGGGTCAAAGGCGCTAAGACCCATGACTTCGTTCATAGACAATTTGCTACCTGGTGAGTTGGGGAAATTTCAAAAGGAAGATTTGTCTCTCAACAAGGTACACAGGTAAGCAAAAGATGGGTCCATATGGAAATTGCCAGACGGCTAGGTGAAGTTCGCGACTAAACGCGGTATTCTGTATCGGTACGCCACGAAAGGGACCGATACGTTCAAGCACGTTTTGGTGCCCGTAGCGAAGCAAATAGAAAAGTTCTTAGGCTGGCATATGAGGGTCTTCTTGGAAACCACATGGTCGTGGCGAAGACCAGAGATAAGTTGGTGAAGGAGTTCTACTGGCCAGGTGTGCATGGGGATGTTCGGAGGTTGTTTTTGTTGTTGTTGTCAAGCGACAAGTATTAGCGAGTGGCACTTGAGACTTAACAGGATCACGGAATTCCAGGTAGTGCTTTTACCTCACGCTGAGTCCATTTTTGCCGAAGTGACCAATGCGAAATATTTTTCAAAAATCGATCGTCCAAGGGATAATGGAAAATTCTAGCTTGAAGTGAAGACAGATCAAGACTTGCCTTCGCAACTCCATATGATACCTACGAGTGGGTAGTCATGTCAGTCGGGGTCCAGAATGCGTCGAGCGTCTTCACCAGTATGATGTGTAATTTACTTGAACCATTAAGGGGGACTGGAGTTTCGAACATCATGGACGATTTACTTTTAGCGATAGCTTTATGTGACGAACATATCATTTTACTGAAAAACGTTTAAGAGCGACGTCGACAAACTGGACTGACAACACGACCATTTAAGTGCCATATAGGGTTTATAAAATTAACCTACTTAGGTCATACCCTTAGCGAAGAAACGTTGGCCCCAGATAGTTCAAAGGTCGACAAACATATGGACGCAGTACGACCTACCACTAAGACGGAAGTTCGATCTTTCTTGGGATTTGCAGGGTATTATCGACGATATGTTGCTAACTTCAGCGCTATGGCATGTCCATGGACTGACTCTTGACTTGGAGAAAAGCCCCGACGAAATTAGTATGGACAGACGCATGTGAACGAGCATTTCAGACGTTACAGGACAGACTGACGTTAGACGCGATTAGTGAAATTGCTTGATGTGACACGAGATTTTGTCTTACGCACGGTCGCTTGTGATAGAGGTTTAGGGGCAGTGTTATTGCAAGAGCATGACGGATGCTTATTCCAAGTTGTATACAGTAGCAGGAAATTATCATGTGCAGAACGTAATTATTCGGTCTCTGAGATTGAATGATTGGCTATTATCTTTGAGATATCTAAATTCCAACGCTACCTGTATGGCCGAAAAATTATTTTGGAAACAGACCACCAACCACTCGCCTATTTGGCTCATACTAAGTTGACAAATGTTCGATTAGTGAGATGGTCACTATTTCTGAAACAATACCAAATTCATGTACGGTGTATTAAAGGCAGCGAGAATATAGGGGTTGACTGCTTAAGTAGAATAGGGACGTCTGAGGTGAAGGGGTCACCTGAGGACGTGTAACTGAACCAGATTAGATCTCCACAAATTTGGAGAGTAAAATACCGATTTTATTCTTTAAGGAGGGGCCTATGTGAAGGGTCAAGTTTCTGGCGATCTATCAAGAATACGTTAGTTGAGACCAGAGAACCATTAATTAGATTTACGGAGACACGCGCGTATCATATCGCTATACTGCCGCGTACGGTATTGTTCCTTTATAGTGTGACTGTTTGTCTAATTAGAGTCGTTGTTTATCCAGCAGCCAGACTGACTGTTAGGGACATGGTAGACTTCATTTTCATGGGAAAGTTGTCAAAATTGAGAAACCGCAGAAATTCTGCTATTTAATACTGCCAGGTCAGGCTGACCCGACTTTAGCGACTCTGAAAGAAAGGGAAGCAAAACTATTTGATACTGATTGGTCACGTTAAATAAGGGATGTGTTTTCACACAAGATTAATGGGTTTTAATATCGCCCTTATTGAAATTGAAGTTTTTACTGTGAGAGGACAAGAGATAAAATTCACTACAAGCTCCGAGCGGAATTTGAAAGAGATTTATTCGTACAAAGGTGTGGTCCAGGCAAGCCGCTACTACTGGCTGGGTGACGAAACCACAAAGGGAGAAAATATCTTTTTAGACGTATTGATGTTACGTAACCTGAGACGTATGCTGAGAAAAAGAAAGAGAGGGAAGTGCAGTGAGACGTATATACATGTGAGGAAATTTTGCCCAGTGCTAAAATTCTAACGTGTTCAGATTGTATGCCGAGACGGATGGTTCATTTAAATCTATTTGAGTTTTATTGTAATTCGGTGGAAGTTGTATTTCTAAAAGCAGAGTATATTCTTAAAGAAAGGAATTTTCACAATAGTTTATGTAATTGATTAAATTGTTTATCTCTACGGGGGCTCTTATTTGTTTGTTCATTATATCTGCTCAGATCACTATATCTATTTCCATCTATAAGTTTCACCACTTATCTTTATTCGAACCTTGGTAATTATATCGAGGGCGGTCATCTCTTAGATAGCGAGTAACAAAAAAGGGTGGATTATATTATTTCTTATTTACGCAACCCCGTGACAGTGGGAAACACAAATATATAAATCATGACCCCCGTGTCACCTCCCTATCTCATTTCCCTTATTTTGATGAGAGCCTATCTCTACCTGGTGATTTTTTTCCTTCTTAATTTACTATTGTTCTTATAATGTTTTCTTGCGTGACGAAATCTTCACATATGTTTTTATGTTCTGTGGATATCGTCTCGCATTTTATCTCTTGTAAATATTCGTCAATTTGCCACTTCTTTATTGTGATATGTAGAGTTCTCCGTAATAGTCTTGTATTTGTTTTAGTATTCTATTTTGTCCTTTGTTATTCTCTCCCTTTTAATATTGAGCGATTCTAAAGATTTTTTCTTCTCTCAATCTTCTTAGGTCTTTCCTTTTATAAAGACCCTCTGCAACTTTGTATAGTTTTGTAAATTTTCCCGCTTTAATCTCACTCTTGTTATGTCCTTCATTTTTTCTTTGTATTAAACTTTTCCTCTGGTGTTTATTTTTTGTATTCTGTATTTACATGTTTTCATTCAATTTCTTATCGCTTCTTTCTCTAATTTTTTTTCCCTATCACTAATTTTGTATAGTATGTTATATAAGTTTTTAATCTTCGTTTTAAAGTGTCCAATTTTTTATTGTGTACAAGTTCCCTTTATTTGTACAAATTTCTATTTCGTCCTTAATTTCCTGACCAAAGTCTATGTTATCTAAGATCTTGTTGTTTATTTTCCATTGTCCCCTGTCCCATTTTATCCTATTTATTTTCCTTATTTCTACGTTTATTAATTTATAGTCCGAAAGATTGTAATTTTTATTTACTGCTTTTATATATTTATTTGTTCCCGAAAGTGTCCCCCAAAATGTATTTATCCTACTCCCCTTATTATCTTTGTAATCGAATGTGTATTCTACCCTGTGCACATGCAGTCTCCTGTATGTCAGTCAGTTTCTGTGTCGTCAGTATGTGTTCCATTTTGTCTTTAAACCTTATGTCATCTGTTGTTAGTTGTCTTGTTCTGTCTATGTTATCACCTACACAGTTTAAATCCCTCCTAGTTTCAAATTTCCTATAGTGTATTTTTTCTGAATATTTGACCAGTTCGTCAATACATTAATTTATTGTGCCTATTGTTTGGAATGTACACATTGATAACGTTTATCCCACCAATTACAATGTGTATTAATCTCCCCTTCAAATGGTTTCCCTCCTCTATTCTTTTCCATTTAACCACTCTTTTACTTTTAATAAAACCGGCCACCCCACCCCCTCTTATATTTTTCCCTATAAAGTCGTTATTAATTATAAGACTGTCCATACGTCTTTCCCTCTGAGTTTTCAGTCCTTTATGTGTCTCCTGTATAAATAACATGTCATAGGTTTCTGATGTTTTTCATTTTTCTAATTTGTCCCTATTTATCCCATTTGCGTTTATAGACAGTAAAGTTTTTGTCCTCCATTTTTTGTCTATCCCAGGTTGTCGTATTATATTTTTCAGATTATGTTTGTTTTTTATTTTTGCATTGTCTAACATTTTGTGTGTGTGTGTGTGTCATCCATGTGTGCTCATATATTTTATTTTCTTGGGAAATGCGGGTCATCCCATATCGTATCATTGCTAGTTCGCGACTGGTAAAACTTGCTTGTGATGTTTGACGAGTATAGCGTGTCTCTGTTCGTATTGTTTCCCGTTACTCTTGTCCCTTCGGATGCGCTATCATTGTCTGTTCTCTCCGTTTTCCTTAGACTGTTCATTTTCTTACATTCTTTACTTTTGTTGTCCCTATTTTTTCCTTGGCTTGTTCTCTGTATATTTCTTCTTCTTCCACCATATTTATCGCAACGTTTTCTTAAGTGTCCTTAATATTTTCTGTTGATGAGGTTGATATATTACTAACCTTCTTTTTTAAGATTCCTTTTCATTAGTGCCATTGGTGTGTTTGTTGTGAGGGGTATCATTTCTAGTAGATCCCCCATGTCTGTTCTCTCCATTGTCTTTAGCTCTTCATTCTCTTCCCTTATTAACTTTTGTTCTTCCATTTTTTTCCTTGGTTTTTTCTCTGTCTATTTCTTCTTCTTCTACCATATTTATCGCAACGTTTTCTTTAGTGTCCTTAATATTTTCTGTTGATGAGGTTGACATATTACTAACCTTCCTTTTTAAGATTCCTTTTCATTGGTGCCATTGGCGTGAGTGTTGTGAGTGGTATCATTCTTAGTAGATCCCACATGTCTTTCTCTTATTCTATCTCCTTTCCCTTTTCACTCAGCACATCAAATATGTTCTGGTTTTTTTATTGTAGTAATGAGCTCTTTTCCTGGGGTCTTAACCATTTTGTGGCTATGGGTTAGAATATCCCTCCACTTATCAGCACTTGATTGGTTCTGTGTTATTCCTCCTGTCTTATTTCCTAAGCTGTTGGTGGTGGGCTTTGTGGATTTTGTTGTGGAGAATTTATTACTTGTGCCGCAACGGCACCTGCTTAAGTCTTGGGGCTGTCGTTCGGTTTGGGTGTTCCCGCTTTGCAATCCCATAGGCCGTGACCGGTTTTCCCGCATCTGGGGCACTTTCGATCGTCCTCGCACCCCCTGTACCATCCTTTGAGTGTAAAGCACAGTACGTAAAAGAACATGGGGATTTTCTTAGCCTCTTGTCTGGTTATTGTTTGTATTCTGCCTCCAGTCTGAGTGGGGGCAAAGCCCCAAATGGGTGTCATCTTATGATAGTTTACATTGGCACTCAACTTTTGTTGGGCTTTGCTAACTAGTACGCACGTGTCTATCTCGAGCGGGAGTCTGTTCACGTGCACTTCGACAGTCTTTGGGCCCACCTCTCTCTCGAATAGTAGGACCTCCCTTACTATAGCCTTTGCTCTTTTTACCTCCAGCATCTTTACGGTTATAAAAGGTGTTTATAGGTCTTTTGGATGCAAAATATATTTGTTTAGATCCGCATTCTGGAGGGCCTCAATATTTCCAATGTAATATTTCATCGCCTGTAGTGTCGCTAAGATTTCCGCCTGGCGTGGCACTCTGCTTTTCTCCAGTAGTTGCCACCTATCAGGATGGAAGACCAGCAAGACATTATCCTGTATTGTAGTCCTAAAGTATTTAGCTTTGACTTCAGTACTTTTGGCGGCACATCTACCCCTCCGGTGGCCGCATTAAATTCTGAGTTCATATCCAGCAACTGCTCGATGTTCATCCCGTCTGTAATGTCAATGTCGGTCATGGGTCTCACACTACTACACATCTGGTTACTGTTATGTTTTGCATTTTTCTTTAAAACAAACCGGTCAATGTATGTGTTTAACTGCAACATTCTATATATTCCTACTTTAACTTTTAAATTGGGCAGATATGTTCTGTCCAAAATTGTATCTAATTAAGGAATCTAATTTTTTCTAACTAGCATAGTTGGTGAACAACCTGTACTTTGTAAACCAGAAAGACTGATCTTTCTTAATTTGAACAAATTTCACAACTCAATGCAACCTGTAAAGAAAGGTGAACAAATCTTTTTCTTACTTCTCCGTGTGGGAAGTCCGTAATCCTTATTGCGATCATAAACACTTACTTTGCTTTTAAACAACAGTTATTAGAATTGTTTTGAAATCCACACAAGTCAAAAGCCATAAATTGTGACATGAAGGCCCAGATGAGGTATCGTGGTGCAAACAAAAATTATGTTTGCGCATGTCGCTGCGTTTACTGCATTAACTGTTTGATGTGCATTTTAGTATATCCGCAGACCGTAATGTGTAAATGAATTGCTGTTGTATTAATAATAATAATAATAATAATAATAATAATAATAATAATAATAATAATAATGTTTCTGCGCTAACTATAGAATATCTCACACCTAAAATAGCTCGACATTGACTAGAAATAATTATGAAATATCTCCCCGTCAGTGATTCTATCAAATAGCAAGTATAGCAGCTTCAAGATGCTCAGGTGGAATTTTCAGAAGGTATAGAGCAGATATCTAAATTAAATGTCGAACCAACCAAAACAAATTATTACGGCAACTGAGGCAACAAAAAGATCTTTAAACATTACCAGGGATATTGCTGGTCATCTTCAACCCATTCCACCACCTCATTAACCTCTTTAACCACAGCCCGGAGATCGACCACCACCACCACCAAAGTTAGAACATCATAGATACATTTACTGATGAAGGTGTTGCCGCTTTCAAAGATGCAGACCAAACACTTGATATTGCCGTGTTTGGATACGGGGGTGGACAAACGATACGTAATACCAGAATATATTAAACCTCTAAAAGCTGCCTGTTGGGTTAGTAGGATGGCTTGAAATTGCCCCAAAGGTACCACATTCAATACTGGAACGAAAACTGTGTGATTGTACTTGAAACAATCGTTAGTATCATGAAACTAAACCATAGTATGTTAAGGCTAGTGGATGTTTCGGTCAGATGCAAATAGATCCAGTAGGTGTTTTTTATGAGCATAATAAATGTGCGAGGTGGTATGGAGATACATCCAATGCTGCCTTTACTATCGCAGGTTTTTAGTCACCACCTCTTGAAGATAAAAACGATAATATTTGTAAAGATATTTATCGATAATACGAACAGCAACACAAATGATTACGATTGCGTTTTGGCAAGTTTTTTGGATGTGACGTCTACGAAGGATCGAATCATCTAACAAATTTAAATACTATCCCAAATTATATATGATCATGCATTGTATCATTAAAGTGATATTCAATCAGTAATCAATTGAAAATACAAACCCAAATATTTTTTCTTAATAAATAGTCAATCTACTGACATTTAAATTTCCCGGGTATAACGCACGCTAGTTAAGAAAATGAACTAATGATATTATCGATGAGTTGTTTCTTAAATTGCCCTCCACATGGAGATTAACACTGCTGCCAGCAACTATTCTCAGACACAGTAATGATCCATTTGGTGGTGGTAGGCATATATCACCCGGAATTGCAAATATAACCCATTAATCCGGTATATCTTCCATGTCATAATTCATTTTTGACTAGAATACATTCAAACTTACTGCCGAAATCGGTAATATAATAGATTTATTGGGAGGAAAATCTAGAACTGAATCTCTACATAAAACCTCAATGACACCGTCAGTCGGAAAACTAAACTACTACTTTCCAAAAAATTAACTCATATTAGAATTATATTTCTGATTTCCGTGATTTATTATTACAATGTACCCTAACATACTTGCAAATCGTGAAGAACAATGTAAAAGTTTCTAGCTGACAAAAAATATAACATTTATTATATGTGTTCTTTTTCTGATACGATTTTCGTGCACTTTACTATTAAACATACCATCAGAATGTGCAATTCAGACGATGTTCGTGATTTGTACTACCATTTACTTCATCACATTGTGCAGTTAGGACGAATTTCGTGCTTTTAACTATCACTCACAAGAATGTGCAAATCGTGAAGATTAATAATACACGTTTCGATTAAGAATTTTGCGCTGACCCTCGGTCGAAATAAACTTATAATTCACTTTCTACGCTTTCAGAAAGGTTACTTCTTTGACTTTCAATAATCATTTTTAGCTGTCTTTCACGAGCATTTATATCCTTTGTTGTCACGTATTTGCCTGATAGTTCTAATCTAACGTTTTCAACGGCGTTACAGAAAGGTACCATTATATTTAATTGTATATCATCCGCTAAGGAAGCTAATAAAGCTTGTTCAATCTGTTTAATGTACGTATTCTTCGATTATAATGTATATCTACCCGCGGTTTTGTGCTCTTGTGCGTATTATAATTCATAAACAATGTTTCAGAATTTCGTTTATCAGATAATTGATTTCCTTCAATTTTTTAAATTTGTAATTGCAAAAAAAATATCATTAACATTTTCATATTTCATTATATAATAACTATATATTTAAATTTTAAAAATGTATGTATGTGATCACCATGTTAACCCCAAAATCGACCAATGACATCTTAGAAGATTCACGAGCACATGAAACACAATCCCATATGTAAGCCTCTAGCTTGTCAAACAAGGTCTAGCAAACTCAAGAGGGCATGTTTAGTGGATGACAACATAGAACAATTAACTTATTTGAGGTCCGATACGTTGCCTTATAACATTTCAGCAGCGTCTAGAAGTACATATATCTACAGTTATATAGAAGAAGGCACAAGCTCCAGTGCCCCTAAGATGACTAATAACATCTTAAGCATCAGGGATGGTGAACAGACCAGTTTTTGAATTGTCTTTTTGTTTTTAAAAAAAAAATTCCTACGGAAATGAAAAAAATACGGTCAATAACGCCAAAACGAAGCCTCTAACCACACAAGGATTTATCCAATGGTTCAGTTAATTTTATTACAGATTATTGACATTTGTGTTTATGTAATTATTACGCGCTTCACATTCTTCTTGGAAACCAAATCTTGGTATGCATAGCCAAAATTTGGGTAGTGTCATCAGTAGCGTTTAGTACAAGTTCAATGTGTGGCTGTTAGAACTAAACTCTTAAAAACTGTATAATTAGCCAAATTTGGTTATCCACCTCAGTCTCTATTAACATAATGTACATATATGACCTCAAGGCACAAACCCAATCTTTTGAGAAATTATCAACACAACCGCAATTATACGAACTTAATTGTCAATAACTCGATTGCAAACTTTGCGAGTTAGGAACAGTGTATCAAACCGTCTCTGCTGCAGTATCAGATCAATTTCTTAACCCAAAATTGTATCAAGACCTACGCAATATCTTGATCGAGGATCATGTACATTTATCGTTATAAATACGTATGGGGTAGCTTGCGATCGTGATAAGAAATCGTTAAACGTATCTATATCCATATCCCCTGAACACCGCGTTTGATGAATATATGTCTTAAAGTATCTTTTTATACTCGATTAAATGCATCTAAAATACGTCAGTTATCTCTGAGCATATTAGGAATATGAGTATATCGCTGATTGTAATAAATTACATCTAGTTTTTAATGCATCCCTCGAGCAAAAATTCTTGCCGGATTTGATTTTTTGTCCAGAATTACATCATAGTGGACAAAAAAATTACTAAATTCATTAGGTTCTTCAACACTCGGTGCTCCAAAAATACCGTTGATACATTTAATAAATCCAAACCTTCTTCATACGATAATTTTTCGTTCTCATTACAATCTTTAGGGAATATAGCTGTATCTAAATATAAGTTATCCCCCTTGAGCCGTATCATTATTATTTATGCAATAATTGTGTCTTTTCACTTCCAGACGGAGTTATCCGTACCGGTCGGATATAATTTGGTAGCGATGGATGACGCATGCCTGATTCCTATTTTCTTGTCGCTGAGAAATCAATGACATCCGTATTATATAAATATAATAAATCATATGTATTTATATTGTGTTAGATACAGAGCATCCACCCCAGGAAAATGGATTAACAACAACAATGACTAAAAGGCAAGTGTGGAACAAAATTAAAAATCTGTCTCCTTGACAAAGAAATGATATCGCTATTCCATCAGGAAAAGTTCTTGAAACTCCATGGGATAAATAACTAGCAAACAAAACTTCTTCCTGGATATAATAATTGTGGTCCTGACACCTTAGATGATAATCAACTTGACGAACAAGATCAGCCAAATCCTGGAGAGTATTCAGTAAATGTTATTAATGAAGCATATTACATTCATGATTTAGCATACAAAAAAGATTAACAACAACGACATATTTTAGAGAATCATTAGCGAAGTGGTTGGTAAGATCAGCGATGAAAGGTAAAATATTGCTAAAGGCCGGTAATAAATTAACCGATTATTATAAAATAGTGGAATCGATTTTATTATAGCCCAGGAGGTTATTGGACAGGTAGAGGAGCTATTAGTAAACATGCCATTTATGTTAATGGTACACGTTATGTTCCTGCAACATGGATAGCATGACAGGAAAGTAGATATAAAAAAGAGATGTTTTTAACTAAAATGGCTGCTAAAGTTGTATTAGCTTTGGAAAGATTTATCAACGAGGTCCCTTGCAATGGCCACAAATACTATGTTTAGTATGTTTCGTACCAAAAGTATTTTCAACATTTTGTGTTTTACAATTTCATGGTTTTTGTTTTGTTTTTATATAGTCATACCATTATAGATGTTTTAAAGCGCTTAGAGCTGCTAACGATTATGCGCTATACAAAGTTATTATTATTATTATTATTATTTATTATTATTATTATTATTATTATTATTATTATTTATATTTATAATTATTTTTATTATTAATATTATTATTATTACTACTACAGATTGAACCTGGCAAGGAATTTTTTGGTGCATATCATTTCACAAACGAAGACATTCTGCAATTCATCTTGATCAGGCAATCGTTAAATTATTTATTTGAATACTTGCTGAGTGGTTGTTTGGATATCAATATGTCAAGGAAAGAGTTTTAAAATATATGAGATCTCGTTAATTGGTTGCAAGACTACCGAGTATGACAGCTGTATTAAAAAATGAGGTTACTCGTGATATTTCTATTAAACGGTGTAATGCAATTACAAAATCGATGTACCAATACAAAGACAACATTTTCCAAACAACCAGTACTCGGCAGTTACTGTAAGATAATTATATGAACCCAGTGAACTTGAAGGTGGTACGAAAAGAGCGACATATCCTATTCGCATAAAATGTCGGTGTGGCAAGATCTGCGGGTAGACCTTCAATCTATGCTATGGATTCAACTGCTAATCAACGTGGACTTGAACGTGCCCAATTACAAGTAATTCCTGAAGATACGCGATTACCAGCGTTTTCACTTAACTAACGGATCGACCTCGATACCAACGAAGACAGGTCGGCATCACATTTTCACTCGTTTGACCAATTATATCGATAGTAAATTGTCTTGGATCATTATTTGAATATTGCCACAACATGATTGTGTTACAACTTGCACAATGAATATTCTGTCGTTTGTTTAATGTTAAATTCAACGTCAATATCACAGTCGCATTATATTAACACCTTGTTTATAACTAATCAATTGTTTCTTACTATATCAACGCTAACATCATCGTTATTGATGGCAGCGGCGTCTATACAATTTATAATAATCCTCTGCAACTGAGAGTTTTCTTCTGACCCGAGGTATTGGTAAACAAACTAGAGTTGATCTCTCAATTCTATCATCGACGATCCAAACAATGTTTATCAGATATGGTTAATCCTTAAGATGAAATAACTTGTGATTGCATATCCTACCGTCCATTGAGTTTAGTTCATAGCTAATATGCCCTTAATATCATTGACAAGAACTAAAACAATATCATCTAACACCCAATTTTGTTTCCTCTTTGATTCTAGCAAGAGTCCTGGTATATCAACTGCAAAATATTCACGTCGAGTATTTCACGGCGTTAACATACTGGTATAATTGATTTGAAATTGTTTTCTTATGTAAGACAAATAATTATTGTTGAAGTGTATCACAGACTATCTTTCTACTTCACTATCAAATCATCTGTCTCCGAAAAATAAAAAAAAACATTAATATTTACATCTGAATTTATATCACGAATTATCGCACATTGAACTTTATTCGCATGTAGGTTGATTAATTTCGTATTTATGTCAACAATCGAATATGAAATGTTTTAATACATCTTTAGATACAGAGTATATTTCTTCCCAAATGATGATCTTGGAATGTGCATTTTTCCAATTCGTTGACAAGTCCTCTTATCTCGTTTTCATCGAAATAATGTATCATATGTGCATGATGTAACATCTTAAAACTTTCAAAATAATTCGATCCCACGTTGATTTACTAGAACGACCAAATCCATTAAGATAATGTCTATGTCTAGTCACAGGATTATAGACTGACGGAGCAGATGACAATTGTAAGGTCAACTATTTTCTGAAATGAAATCGATTCAGAAATTCTGCATATTTTCTATCGATATAAAGTGAATTCCTAGCGACTCTAATAGCGGCTTTAGGAACTGTGAATTTATCATCGATAATAAATTTATCGAAACAAGCAAGCAGTGAGATTCTTAAATAAATAAACTGCAGTGACTACCCATTATTGTAACGATCTATTATACCGATGTTAGTTTCGTTAGATCAAATAAAGCGTTTGTTCGTGACATACAAATATAGTTCTCTACGTGCATCGGCAATTATGAAATCAAGGTCATCATCGTCCGTAACTAATGTTGTATAGTGTCGTGTATGATCATATCGTCCTCCTTTGGAAGATGTACATTTATCTTTCTGCCAAGATATTTGCGGTTTTATTTTTAACATAGTTTATATCATCGGAAAATTTATTTTGCTGTGGTAGTCAAACTTCTATATACGGAGAATGTGATTTAATTGCTTCACTAATATCATGAAATAGTATTATTACTTGATCATATTTTGTAACAATACGATAGGTACCTACGTTGCTGAAAAGTGTCTACCAGGTTCAAAGGACTCTATACAAAGTAATCGTGAAAATTCAGAATGTGGTAAATGTCCGTTTATCGCAACTCTGGTCGGATTTTGGATTTCCAAAGTGTTTTAAATAAGACATTCACCCATTCCAAGAAACTTCCGGGAGAATACGCTGCCATATCTACTGAGATAATATATTTAGAATCATATTTAGTGCTCCACAATCCGCCGTTGTCAATATTTTTATCAGATTAGTGGCACATCTTTAAGATATGTTTCCACGCATTTGTTTCTCTTGCAAAGTGAACAGCAGTATTTTGTATTTCTTCGTGGATATATTCTGAGCGACTCAGCATCCTTCTTTAGGAATGCACTCCTCTTCTCCAAGCATGATGAAGTGGCTAAAAAAGATGTCATAATATTGCCTGCTCTTAACGTCCCTAGCCAGCATAACGCGGCTACCAGGGAAGTTACTTCAGCGTTAATATTACAACGATTGATCATCTCAATCTTTACTGATCAGAGTCAATGCGGAATGAGCAAAGATGAAAACCGCCTTTATAGGAAAGGAACACGTCATATACAACATGGACATTGCTGCCTTCAGCAAAGGGTTCCAGGATACTCTCTCTATTCGAGCGGCCGAGGAAGTAAAGAGCGCCGTCAAGTAGATGTCGTCATTGTGAAGACAGCACTAATTGGCCAATTGGCTGGACCTCCCAAGGTAGTAAACGACAAACTTATAACCATGAATCTATACATTTCATCTGGAAGTAAGCACCATACGATTATTATATGTCATGCTCCAGCAATGACCATTCTAGTTACAGTGAAGGTCAAGTTCAAGGATCTTCACTCTGCCATTGTGGACGTTCCAATGGGAGTTTTTCGATGTCAGTGCAAGACTAGGCTGTAGTTACCTTCTCCGGGCTGGAGTACTAGGAAAGCGCGGAGTGGGTCACTGTAAAAGCAACTCTCTACGTTAATTCAGTCTTGCGCGGAGCATGAACTGCTGATTTCCAGGACAGACTTCCACATCCCTTTCCGTAACCAGACGTCATGGAGGCAGCCTCGTTCAAAGAACTTGCACCTCATCGACAACGTCATTGTCAAGTAAAGGGACAGGCCGGATGTGCGTGTGACGAAGTCCTTGTGCGGCGTTTACTGATGTACAGACCACCGCCATACCACCAAGCTCAACATCCGTATTCACTACAAAAAACACCCACAATAAACGAAGGTTTTTGAACGACTAAACACCACCAAACTAAAATGCACCATTACCAAACAGTCTCTCTAGATGCCCTAGAGGAAAGTTTGAAATTCACTCCTCTCAACAATCAGAATGTGGAGAACGACTGCACGCATTCAGTGAGCTTATCTACAGCAAATCTTCAAAAATCCTAGACCCCTCATCCAGAAAACCTCAAGCAGAATTTGATGATAACTGCGACGCGATTAAGCACCTCCTCCTTCAAACACACCTCAACAAAAACAGTCCATCTTTAGAAAAGATAAGTAGAACAAGATACGCATAACTGTACAGCATTATGATGCGAGACACATGGCGGAGTAACAAAAGTGATGAGATCCAGTGCTACGCAGAACACCATTACATGAAGCACTTCTACAGTACCTGGAAAGAAGTTTATGGACCTATATTCTCTGCATCATCCCCTTTCTAAGCTGAGACCTGAACACAGTATATACTGAGAAAGAGAAGAGTCATCAACGATGGGCTAAACACTTTGATACTTCATCCGTCAACGATAAAAGTATCAGTCGTCTCCCCAATTACTAATCAAAGAAATAGTGGATGGCCCTTGTACCATCCTCGAGACACATAAATCGATACGTCTGCTCTGAAGTAACAAAGCTCCTGGTTCAGACTTCATCCCAGCTGACGTCTACAAGGAAGGGGCACACCCCTGATAGAAAGGCTCCATAAACTGTTTTTACTGATGTGGTAGCAAGAGACAATGCCCCAGAAATTCAAGGACGCTTCCATAATCCACCTATATAAGTTCAAATGGATCCAACAGGCCAGTGACAACCATAGGGTATATCATTGCTCTCAATAACATAAAAGATACTCACCAAAATACTACTAAACCGCTTTTTTTCGCACATTTAACAGGGATTTTCGTCAGAATGCCAATGTGGACTCCGAAAATAACATGAGACCATCGATGTGGTGTTTGATGCAAGGCATTCACAAATGAAACGTCAAAAGCAAAATACCGACCTTTTCTACATCTACGTCGACGTGACAAATCATTTGATACTATCAGCAGAGATGACTCGTGGACGGTAATGGCCCAGTATGGGTGCCGGAGAAAATGTATATCCATGGTACAGAATTCCCTCGACGGACCCAGGCACGAGTCCAGGACAATGAAGATACATCTGAGTCATCCCAAGTAACCAATTTCTTCAAAACGGGTTGTATTCTGGCACCACCACTGTACAGTCTAGTTTTCTCAACCGTTCTGACTAATGCTTTCAGAGACAGAGAGGCTGTAGTCGGAATCAGGTACCATACAGATTGAACAGTATTTTCAACCACAGGAATGTTCATGCAAATATAAAGGTTATGAAAGACACTATCATGGATTTCTTTACCTTTTTTTAAGACTGCGCCCTCAATCCTAGCTCAGATGTCAACCTGCTAGGCAGCCTTGGCAAGTTCTCCAGCTGTTCCACAAGATTTGGTATCACCATCATTCCATCAATACCAAGAAGACTAAAGACCTTCCCCAACCGGACCCTGTAATGCCCTATGCTCAGCACAATATCACCATCAACGGCCAAACCCTCAACGTGGTGAACCGCTTTACCTACCTGTCACAGAGCATCACTAATGACGACGAGGTTAACCTTTGCATTGCCATAACCAGCGTAACTGTCGGCAGATTGTATGTCAACGTCCACACCATCCGGATGCAGTCCCATCAACGATCGGCAGGACATGTACTCATACCAAACCCAGCGTGTGAGATGTTTCTATATCGAGCTACAGCTAGATCATATATTACATGGTTAATTGTTTTAATTTTTGTACTTATCCACCTTAGACGACTTATTGATTGAAGAAGATTAGTACTCTTGTCTTGATTATTGCCTCTCTAATTTCCGCCCTCTATTTTAAAAACATAATCCAGTTATTTTATGAACAGCCATTTGATCAGCACGGCTAAATACGTCAAGTGAAGCTGATTACGCAATTTGTGTGGCTTCAGCAGCTATCAACGTTGGCAATGCTGCAAGCAGTGGCAATATACAACCTGTTTTTATTGAATCTTTATTGGAAGTGGGAGAGTGATAAGTTTGAAACTATGTCTTTGATTCTGAAGCTTCGTTAAAATGTTTAAGTTGATTCTTGGTTAATGTTAATTTGCTTTGACAACCAGGAGAAATCAAATCTTTCATCAATAATATTTTCGTTCCGCATTGACTTGCAAGATTTGATTGTATTTTTTTATCTGATCGGGAACTGAAACTAACATGACTAGATAACATTATAATATCATGAACGATTTATATACATGTTCTCATCAACGACGCTCATTCTTCCACCACCACTTTCAAGTAAGATTGATTTATCTCTGAGCATAACAACGATTGCTCTGTAAGTAACTACAGTTCGTATTGTCACACTAACTATAAAGTATATATGTCGATGTTCCAATGAAAATTAATTAATTGGATATAGATTTGATAATTCTAACTGTGATATTTGTAAACCAGAGTATCTTCATGATTACGTCCCATAAATGTCATTAACCAATACTATCCCCATGCCACACGATTTTAATCAAACTTCAATAACATCATAAGATGGGTTTTGATGCCTTTGTATCAGTAATGAAACTTCGTATACACATAATTTATAAAATATCATTTGACTATTTGTTTGTGAATTTTTTCGTTCAGTATCTTCGAAAGTAATAAATACATCTCGCGGCACGAAAACACGTTGATGAGATGTCATCTGTCATGTAAATAAAGCAATTTACTTAGAACCCTTTCTGTGGTCATCATCAACCATGTAACGACTTGATCCATTACACGTAAAAGTAATATATGTTCTTGAGCAAACAACGCCGATGTTTTGTTCTGGTCACCATCACCTCTGACACGTTTTCTCCCTGGATATATGCAATGAAATTGGTACACTTAGCAAGAGTAAAATATGTTAACTAGCATGTGCGAAGGTCAAAAGGAACAATCTTAGCAATGATATTGACAACGTGAACAAACAACGTATATGTTCGTTAATATCCACACTTTTGATACAATACTCAAAACAAAGTTGACAGGTAAATTACTGATATATACACTTTATATGAAGAATAATAACATCACTAAAGTTCACTATTTATGTTTAACCAAAGTGTTTAGATTAAGACGGATAGACTGTTATGGTTGCCAAGTGTTTTCTGTACTGTTAAGTAGGTTGTATGTTATTCTAAATCATATATTTATATCTAATATTGGTTACATTCACTCTCAGGATTACTTTAGTTTCAGCGAAATAGTTTTTAATATCCTGTATTGATGATTTATGAATACTTTTAGAAGACGAAGAAATATGCAAGTACTGAAATAATAATAATAATAATAATAATAATAATAATAATAATAATAATAATAATAATAATAATAATAATACCATAGAATACGGCAATAAAGTTGTGTCGCTTGAAACGTTCTATGCTCAAATATATACACTTTGACAAATACATAAAGGAGAGACAAACATTGTGCGTTGAGCAAGCGCACACACAAAGTTACCTCATCTTTACTCTCTCAGAATTTCATGGTGACATACTGACCAATGGAGGACTATGGAAAACATTGCGGAGGGGATTTGTATATAGTTCTTCATGTATGTATTTTAAGTCTGAATACAATGACAATTATGGTAACAATAAAGATGACAACCAAGATGACGACAATTTTGCTAGTATTATTACTACCACTAACAATGGTAGTAATAATAAAAAATACTAATGCAAATAATGAATGGAAACTAAAAAGAAGTAATAATATGACGTTGATGAAGGAAAACGTTGACTGGAAAGACAAGGATTATATTGAGGACGAATAAGATGATATTAAAAACAATAAGCCTCTTGGCAAATACGGTGATGGTTCCTATTTGAAAAAAAAATTAAATAGTGTTTTGATATTATATACGTTCTGTGCACTATTTATTACGATCTGTGCGGTTACCGACATACATGAAGGACACTTCTTCATCGTTCATCGTAGGATCGATAGCATCATTGTCACGTATGATTTTGAATGTTGAGGTCACAAATGATTTAAATCAATAATAGTTGTATTCCAAATGAAGAAAAAATAATTTATCAAGCATCCAATCGTCACGAATTACGAACAATCTCGTGATGGTGTAATCAGGCCCTGTCGACCAAAACATTAGTCGGAAATGTTACTAATATTGGTTATCTCCAAATTAATACTAATGGAAAATGATCTTATTTCTCCCATAAACTTGCATATGAGTGTTTCCTCGTTTTCATCGACAAGGTGTCTCAATTTTTAGAATGTTCTGAAATATTCGCCAACGCAAACATATTCAAGAATCACATGAATTTCCAGAATCACTCAATGACTTAGAACGTTCTGAAATATTCGTATTTTAGAATGACAGGAATTTCCATTATGCCTTAATGTTCTAAATTTTCGGAATATGCGTTATCGTGACTATAAAAGAAAACGAGCATTCCTGATCTTAGTCAGTCTGGATATATTAATTAGTAAACCGAAGTAATTAAAACATTTATTATCTTGTCTGCGCTATACTATATATATATATATCTATAATCCAGTTATTTTGTAATGATCAAGAAATATTGGATCTGAAGTGAACTGTTAAGATCCCAAGCAATGATACTCCTGAATATTTAATACCTGATTAAGATTCGCCAATTATTATATTAAACATCTGAGTTGCGCTGTTTCGATAATGTGTTGTTTTAAATCATCAAAATAATAATGTCTAAAACTAAAAAAAATATTTTGTAATTTACCAAATATGTGTGTAAACTCTGGCTTAACTACTTTTGGTAACATATGTATGTATTCCTCCTTTACATGTAATAAAAAAATCTGAACCACTATATTGTTTGTTTGTTTGTTTGATTTAATTTTAACGGCGCACCAGCATTTTTAGGCTATTTAGCGCCATACAATAGGTTAGATGTTAAAAAATAAGAAAGGTTTAACATCGACCAGCGATATAAAAACCATAATAGTTAAATATAAAATGGTAAGATGTTGGTAACAGAAAAAATATGAAGCTTCCCAATCAACGGGAGATGCAAATGGTGTATGTTGATTATAAGATGTTGTAAATAAGTGGCGGTATTTGCATTAGATAAAAATATTCTAGGTGATGGCATACAAGTTATAGTTTAAAATTGAGATTTACTTCCTTTAGGAAATCTAAAATACAAGTGATATATCAAAAAGTTCCTTCATGTCATGTACATTATAGTATTTAGCACGCGTATGTTGCAGGTCGGAACACTCGGTCACAAAGTGCTTAACAGTGAATGAATCATTGCAAGAAACGGAGTCTGGTGGATCTTCACCTTTTAGTATGTGGGAGTGGGTAATGTATGTATGACCGAGTCTGATTCTTGCAATGACAACCTCCTCCCTACGGATAGTTCTGTAGGAAAGAGTCCATTGTATATATATATATATATATATATATATATATATATATATATATATATATATATATATATATATTTATATATATATATATATATATAAATTAAGCTTACTTGGTATTTTATCTTCAACAAGCACAGTAATGAATAAATCATTTTCTGTATTGTGAAGAACTTATATAGAGATTTACAGATGTGGGCATCTTTGGTTATGATTCTCGTTGATAAACAGGCGGAACGTCCGGCAATCCTAATTACGGATCGAATCCATAATTCATGTATACCTACAACATCATCTAACAAGTTGAATTCAATTGAAGCTGAACATTTTGGTTCATGAACTGTTATAGCTAATTTTGATTTATATTGAGGTAATATATTTTATTCTGCGCTGAAATTCATTTCTTTGTTCTATTGATACCAAATAGTTGGAAAATCGACAATTCGCCAATCGGGATTTCAATCTGGCTTGGTTGATATTGCAAATAACAAACTATTTATGACTTGTAATCAACTGAATGAATTTGATCTTATATTTGGTGATCTATAATCTACTCGTAATTGTACAAGCGAAATTCATTTTACTGGAATGAGGTTGGAAAGTTGACGATAAGTTCAGGATTCGTCGAACTTGCTGCTATCGTTGCTTTTGACAGATGTACTAACGACAATCTGTAGCAATAAGTCTTGTGATGACGATAGTGTTATTTTTTTATAAGCCACACGTTGAATTTTGATCATTTCTGTAGACTCAATATCTAATATTATTTCATCATTAAGACTTGATATTAGCAATGAAATTAATTTTGCAGTCGCTCTATGCAACTTTATTATAATATTCATGGAATTTATATTTTATGCATTTAGATATATGTTCGCAATAATATTAAGAAAACCAACAGGTATTCTTGCAGCTGAAACACCAGCGATATAATTGCTGATAACAATACGCCGGTTTTAGCGATAACAGCAGACGCGGAGTATAGAATTTTATCAGATATAATTACATGTCTGATATATATTTACTTTTGCTGTATATTAATCAACAAAACTGTTTAGTTCAGTTGCCGTTCACGAACTCGATTGTACTTGAATAGTTGCACGTCTGTTAGGCAGCTTATTATAAATATATGTGGTAGAGCAGCAAGAAGGGTGAACAGACCAAGACTTCAAACAAAATGAAACCTCAAAGGAGAGAGATTAAATAGACCAAGTTTTAAAACAAAAATAAAACCTCTACGGAGAGAGAGTAAATAGACCAAGTTTTCAGAAAAATAAAGCCTATACGGAGACCGAAACTGTTACTTGTACTTGAATAGTTGCACGTCTGTTAGGCAGCTTATTATAAATATATGTGGTAGAGCAGCAAGAAGGGTGAACAGACCAAGACTTCAAACAAAATGAAACCTCAAAGGAGAGAGATTAAATAGACCAAGTTTTAACACAAAAAGAAAACCTCTACGGAGAGAGAGTAAATAGACCGAGTTTTCAGAAAAAATAAAGCATGTACGGAGACCGAAACTGTTATGGTTTTAACCAAATATTTTATCAAGTCCCATACGATAACTTGATCTAAGGTCATGCAAATTTAGCGCTATAAATCCATGTGGGACCGACTTAGCATGACTAAAGAAATTTCTAAAGAGATTATAATCCATATCTTCACTACACCGTGTCTGGTGAATATTTTGTAGCGCATGAGTGTCAGTTCCATTAAAACAGCAAGAATATTACAGTTATCTCTGATCACTTTTGGTATTTGTGTATACCTCAAAGTAACATATATCACATCAGAATTTGTATGTCTACCTCTGGAAAATATCATGGCAGTGTTTGCTTGTTTATCTAACATCACATCATCATATACGACTAAATTGTTAACACTTCCATCAATATTATGAACAATCGGTGCTTCTTCGATATCGGTTATACATTTAATAATATCCTCATCGATTTCCGATTTTGCTTTCTCGTTAAAATCCTATAACACCTCGTAACATCGCTCGGATCTACCAAATATAGTTTATCCCATTTCATCAATATCGTTATCAAAATTAAGTAACAACTGCCGTCCTGCCATTCCAGATGGTAAAATTATAATCTTACGAATAGAATTTGGTAGCGGTCCATGATGCGTGTTTTATCGCAGGAAAAAAATCAATTACATTCATTTTGTTATAAATAAATTATGGATCTATATTGTGTGAAATGTAAGACGCGTACTAGCTCAAACGACTTGACAACAATTACGACAAGCAATGACAGATCAGCACTTGTTAGTAAGTGTGTACAATGTGGAACAAAAAAAATTAGACTTGTTTCTATGAAATCGGGTAATGATTTTAAACAGAACGAGGAGGTGATATTGCAGCAAAATTGACAAAACTACAAGGGACTCCATGGTCAAAATATTCACGAGAAAAACCCCATCCAGGGTATAGTTATTGTGGCCCTGGAACCAGATTCGACATCAGACTTGATGGCCAAGACCAACACCGATCAGGCGAATATCCGATAAATGATATTAATAAGGCATGTCATACTCATGATGTTGCTTATAAAAGTAGCAATCTGCAACATAGACATATCGCAGATGTGAAATTGATTCATGCGTTAAATTCTATCAATTATAAATCCTTCAAAGAAACATTTCCTTCGTGGTTGATAAAATCAGCGATGAAAAGTAAATTAATTCTGGGTGCTGGTATTTAATAACAATATGGAATCTATTTGTTATTCCCCAAGAGGATACTGGAGGGGTAAATCAGCACTCAATAAACTCGCTCACGCTGCAAAAGTGAAAAATACCATCGCGGCGGATTGGTTATCCAAACAGACAATATGGCAGATTTATCTACCACCACCTAAACAAATTTTGATGTCAGCGCCCCTAATGAAGTTCATCAGACTGATATATCATTTATGCCGCATGATACTGTTAATAAACACACAAACAAGTATGCGCTGACCGTAGTTGATGTTGCGAGTAGATACAAAGAATCTGAACTATTAATGACGAAGTTATCATCTGAAGTAGCTTCTCCGTTTGAAAGAATTTATCGACGAGGTCCTCTGCAGTGGCCAAATCTCCTCCAAGGTGATCCTGGCAAAGAATTTCAGGATGCAGTGTTAACAACTATGAAGCATCATAATGTCACCATCAGACGAGGACATACTGCACTACATCGCGATCAGGCAATTGTTGAACGATTTAATCGGACACTTGCTGAGTGGTTATTTGGATATCAATACGCGAAGGAATTTATCTACTATAAAGGATCTCGCGAATGGGTCAAGAGATTAGCAGGTGTGATAGGTGCGTTAAATAATGAAATTAATCGAACAATTAATATGAAACCTGTTATTCCGATCAAAAATGTATATACCCGTACAAGCACCACAAAATGGTTTTTCAAAACAACGAGTACTCGGCATTGTCACTGTGAGATGTTTGTAAAAGCCGGGTGAACTTGAAGGTGGTAAACAAAATGAGCTACTGATCCTATTTGGAGTGTCACAACACATAAAATGTGTAACATAACAAGATTCACTGGTAGATCCGCAATCTATAGATTAGATTCCACTGGTACTCAGAGCGGATTAACACGTGAACAATTACAAGTGATACCCGAGGATACTCAATTACTGCCGCGTGGTCTTCACTAGCACCTCTGCGTCTGTTTCACTCAAGACAGGTCAACATCACATTATCTCTGGAATGGCCAAGACTGCTATTTTTTCTGTCTGCGGTACGTTGGCGAAGATCTTTATCCGAATACTGCCAACCCGTTATTCAATTACAGCTCGCACAGTGCTTATTGTGTTGTTCTTTCAGCGTAATTATAAATTCATCAACAATTGCAAATTCCCGTTTATTTTTTTATCCTCTTGTTTATAACCAGCGAGTATTTTTCTTATTATTATATCACCGCTGAAAATATCACTGATTGTGGTGTCATTAGCATCTAAAACAACTATTCGAAGTTGATTTATTCTTCGTACTCTGGACACTGCGAGCTAAATTAAATTCGACCACTCGATGCGATCATCTACGATCCAAACAGTCGTATATAGTCAATTCCTGACAAGAATGTATCGTCATTGCGTATCCTAACGTCCATGGAGATGTATCAGCGCGCAATGCATCTTCGACAACACTGATATCATTTAACACGAGAATTTCCTTCTCAATCTGTCCTGGAATATCAACTACGATATTCTGTCTTCGTGTATCCGTAGGCCTATAAAACAATAGCACTGGAAGTGTTGCAAATTTTTCGTTGTGCGTTTCAAATAATTTCATCTGAAGAGTGTCTCTGACTATCTTTCTACTTGCCACTATCAAATCGTTTGGTCTCCATGCTTCCCAAAAATCATTTAATGCGGTTTCTGAAATTATTTCACGCGTTATTACACACTTGATTTTATCCGGTTGTAATTTAATAAATTTCTTGAACTCACTTAATTCTTTATCAAGAGATCTATGATCAGTATTAATTTCTTCATAATAATTTACAAAATTCTTCAGTCAATCATGCGGAGACAAACCGACCAATGGTGGTGGTTGGACATGATCGCCATACATTATCACACCTGTATTTTTCGGTAACAACCACCCGAGAAACATTTTTAATATCTGTAACGACACTGTGCATATCTCATCTCAAATAATAATTTCAGGAAAATATTTCTCACCCATTCGATCAGGAGTCCATGCGTAACCTTTCCATCAAAAGAAACTGTGATAAATTCAAGCATTAACCCATCCCCTCTTTACTCTCTCTCTCATCTGTGTTGCAAGTCTGTGTGTTGGTGTTAGCACAATCATGTTTGATTTTCCTTGAAATAATTCCATGACACGAGTCGTCTTCCATGACCCACCACATACGTTTAAGAAACTGATTTTATATCTACATATTGGATCGGAAAACGAAGGGGCTTTCGATAGTTCTGATATATGATTAATTTTTATGTAATTGGTTTCTATCGTAACATCTGCTGATTTACAATAATCGCTCAACATTTCATTATTTATTCTCCATGATCCCCAACACTCGTCGGAATTTGTAAATTCAGCCACTGTTTATGTTTGATATCTATAAAATGAATCAGTGGCGACTCTAACCGCAAATTCAGGAAACCTATCAATCATCGATAGCAAATTGATAGATGCATAAGCCAGCATAGACACCCTTAGATGTATGTATTGGGGACAACTCTATCTACATAAGTAACAATTGTACCGAATTTTGTTCCATCGGACAAGAAAGCGTTTTACCGATTGACATATATACCTTTAGATGTTGCATCCGCGATTATAAAATCCTATTCAGCATCATCTAGAATTAATCGTGAATCATGTCGCTTGTGATCATATGCTCCACCCTGGGTGATTTTACCAATTATTCTTCTACCGAGATCCCTTGCGTGTTTATTTCTTACTTCAAAGATCTCCTTGGATGCTTTAACAATGTTTTCTTCGTTGAGGGAAGGAAGATGTTCTCTGTGATCGTTAATTATACTATCTACACTATCGGTTTGTGGTAACCAAATTTCAGTCAGCGCGTGATATGATATAATTGCCTCGGAGACAGTCAGCGATATCAGTATTTTACAATCGATCATATACCGTAATAACACTATTGTTACCCAGTGTTTTTCAGATATGTGTCTACCAAACCAAACATAACACATTAGATGACATCCTTTACCGATTTCGAATGATACTACACGAGCGAATCCGGTTAGATCAAAATCGGGTAGCGGCCTATTAATCGCAACTCGTGTCATCGAATGGGTGGGATGCCCGAATTGTTTGAAATACCCAGCGCACTCTCCATACCCGAGAAAACTCCCTGGATAACACGCAACCATATCAACCGAAATAACACTTTCGGGATCATATTTAGTATTCCATAATCAACTATGACCATACGCTACACAACTGGCTTGGACATCTGAGAGAAATACAGCTCTTGTTGGTTTCCAAGGATTTTTCTTTCTCGCAAAATGAGCTGCAACGGACGGGACTGTAAAACAGTTTGTCAGTAATTCCTTGTCGTTATCCGTTGAAAATCCACGAGCAAGTTTTCTCATCTTGTCAAGACATTCAGTCCAGTATATTTCGAAGTTTGGTCTTTGAAATTGATCGAATTTAAACTCTTCGTCTTCAAAACTCTGAAATAACCACACTGACACAGGATCGTTTTTACTTTCCACGTGAATATAATCAAAAAATTCCCCACCACCACCACCACCACCACTGAGTTCTCCATAAAGAACTCCACGGGTATATATATATATATTATGGTTCTAACCCGTGGAAATATTGTTACAGCGTTAGACCACGCGAGTGTAGTATGATCAACAATCTTGACTGGAGACCCCTTTGATTTATATTTCGATTCGTATAATACTTCTCCTGTTATCGTCGCTACGGTTATTGGAAATTTTAATATCTTTTCTAGCTCAGCTACATTTTGAATTGTTGCCCCATTATCCCTGATTTCTAGTGCCCATTCATTTATTTATTTTTGTTGCCTCTTAGATCTGTCAATTTGTTTCTAAGCAAAGCATTTGTAAAATGCTCTATTATTCGTTCGGCTACACAATTTATCCTCCATGACAAAGTCAAAGGCGACAATTTCATAGGTTTTAATTTCTCAACACTCGGTTTGTCATTTATCGGATAGATCCTATTAATAATCGCTGTCACAGGATAAGTTTTCTCGTAATACGGTTTGTCAATTCCAGTCAACACTCCTGGTTTGGAATCCTGATTCACAGTGACAGTCTTTTTTATTTTTCAATACAGGATCATATTTGTCGCGTATAATCCAATTTCCTGTTTCTGAACGGATATGAATTTCACTCTAAAAAAATACTTTCTATGGTCAAGATGCGATATTATTCCTGCTGTTGTTTGATCGTTCATGGTAGCATCAACATTGCCATCAATTCGAAATGTTAACTAACAATGAAATGCTCCTTCGCACTTAAATACGTTAAACACTTCATGGATTTTACTTACCATGCTTCTTTCATCTATTAGACCCTTATTTGGTGCATCTACGGATACTCTATCGATATTAAATTTAACATGTTTCCAGGGTTTTATTTTGGATAATCTATCAAGCTCAATCATATTATAATTAAAACAAGTATTTAAATAAAGAATTTATATATAATCACAGTAAATGGCTTATGATAGGATCAGTAACCGTTTGTAACAAATTGTGCAGAAACGAATTATGTGGATATCATTCACAGTGTGCGACGAGGAAGCTTAGGTCCAAAACCTTGCATAAGATGTGCTGTTGGGGTACGACGTAAGTCACAGTTGTGTCTGAATTGTGGTGGTAAACGATACAGGGAGTTTAAGCGCTATTATGATAAAAAGCTCAAAGACTCTGATTCTGTCAGCGTCCCTGATTCTGACAAAGTCATAAGAACACCTCAAGATTATATTACTAGATTCTCAACAATTAATAATTAAACCAAATAATTAATTAGACAAATAATATATGTGTACATAAATGAACCAAGAATTTCAACCACACCCCGTGTTCATCAACTATGAAGCGTCTCGTGATGGTGTTGTCAAACAACCGCAGGCTAGAAAAAAAAAACCAGTCGGGTTTGTCAACAATATGGGGTATTTGATAATTACTGCTGAAGGGAAAAGTCATCTCTGCCTTCGTATTATGTTTGAATGTTTCAATGGATTGATCAAAGATGGTTTTTAATTGATCGTATTGATTCAAATCCTAGGAATAATTAATTTGCAATCTATCACTCAGAGTCAAAATGCTGCATTGGGGAGAACTGGTACTTGTAAATACATTAGAAAAAGAGCTGTTAAATCTCTCAATATAGTAACTGACGAAGAAAAAACATTTCAACCAATGAATAGCGCCAGCAAGTATCTTGACAAGTGTATGTCATCGGTTCGATATGTTGCAGAAAATAGTTATAAGTCAGCACTTTCAAACAAAGCGATTTGGGCAAAATGTTTTACATCTAAATTCCATTTTTGTTACACGGGATATAACTCATGTACTAATGTGTGTATAACAGCAAATGGAAGTAACTCATGTAGTAATGTGTGTATAACCCTTCACCAAAGGGAAGTAAATCATGTAGTAATGTGTGTCTAATCCTGTAACTATTGTTGTTGTCACTAAAATACCCTCTATGATCTCATGGGAATAATCACATTTTATCTTTTAATTTGTTCTATGATCTATTATTTTTTTATTCTGTCAGAAAACGAGTCAAACAAACAAGTATTTACAACTACAGTATTCCTTTTTAAGTACGTCTATCAGGTATCTTGATTTGCGTAGATTCTGTCAATAATCAGAATTAAGTAAAAACAAAAGTAAAAATCACACACCCTTGTTGACTTTCATGTATTAGTCAGCTTATATAGTATATAGCCGGTTTTATTATTGGGGCTCCATGCCTTGATAATCGCAGTTCAACTAAAAACCTCTCTTTCACACTGTCGTACGATGTGAATGTGTGTTTTTGCATTCTCACCGGACGATTTTTGGGAGTGGTGTTTCAGTAGAATGTAGAGGCGGGCACCCGTATATGTGTTGTATTGTCCTATATAATCATTTGTATGTACCGTCCTATATAGCTGTAAATAGTTCTATATACCGTACATTACTGTATATTGTGTAAATAGTTGTATATGTTATATGTATTCTCGTTGAGCCTGTTGGATTGTGAATGGCATTTCAAGGGTTCATACGGAAAATGTGCTGTCATATATATATATATATATATATATATATATATATATATATATATATATATATATATATATATATATATATATATATATATATATACACTTTAATTAAGATATATATGTTGTGTCATCTTTCACTAAGTACGCCTTCTGAGGTTCTAGACTGTTCCTTGGCGGGTTAGAGGTTCACACCGGGGTTGTTTTTCGTGCTGCCACTGGGTACACTCAGATGCGTAGGCACCTTTGGGGGCCACATGGGTTGTGTTGTCTTATATATGTCACCTCTGCACTTCTAAAATGTGAAGGCATTTCAGGAGTTCACATGGGGTCTGTAATATATATGTATATCTCTGCCGTGATAAGATGTATGTGGCACCTTAAAGCGATTGAGTTTGTTCCGTATTGTAAATAATATATGTATATATTATATATAAATACATCTCGTAAATACACGCTTGAAAAAGAAAACGGGTCAAAATTGACCCCCATTTTTGGGGATATAAATATGATATATTTTATATATATATACGAAATATCAATATGATATAAAAATATATCATATAATGAATTACGAAATATAAATGACATACTAAATACAATAACAGATTTGAAACAACAAGAAATACAATTATCAGCTAATTTGGATTGTAATAAGATTTCAAATGATTTTCAAGATCTCGAAGATATAGCGCACAATAACAGGAAAGTATTCCCGTCCCAATACTGGTTTATTAATAAATACAACAAGGCGTTAACGAAAAATTAGCATATAACAGCGATGTAAATAAATTCATTTCCCTATTTACTCCAGTCGAAAAAGTTAGAGCTGACCTCAGTAGGTAAAACGAATTTTAAAAAAACTATAAATTCGAGAATAATAACATTAAAAGAGCTCATTAAACACAACAACACACTGCCATGAAGTTAAAATCGAAATATTTTAGCACGCTACCAGGAAGTTTGAAAACAAAACACAACAACACGCTACTAGGAAATTTGAATGCCTCCCAGGTAATGATAATGCAACTAGATTATTATTTTTTGCACCGCTTAACACGGAAATACAATCACTATGAAGATCTTTTCAGTGATAACATCACTGTGAAAATCCTTATCTGTTGAGAAATCGAATAAACGGAAATTGCCATAGATGTCATGGGTATGTTAGCTGCAACAATTAAAACATATGATATAAAATAACCGTAGGAGAATCATTACCAACTAGATTAGCGATTAGAGGCAATAAAGAGATTTATCCCTGTGAGAGATTCTGTTAGAAATAACTTACAAGCTCGACACGAAACTCAAGTTGATTTTGCAATAGGTGCTGAACAATTATTTAAACTGGTAACTACAGCTACTGAGAAATCTAAATTGGCTACTGAGAAAGCAAGGTTAGTTACTGAGAAAGCTGTGATACCAGTACTTGAAAAAATAGCAAATAGCTCCAATCACACAAAGAAATATCTAAAAACCCTTCCATCTGATATAATCACCGCACATCCTAAGCCTTCACCTCAACCTGAGCCCGTGGTGGATATTTTTTAACGTCAGGAGGAAGATGTTAGTGAAAAGAGTTTCTTTCAATGAGAAATTTCTTCCGTGTAAATTTGATGAAATAAAACAAGTGACATTTGATTCTATAAGAGAGATGACTGACTTTTCGTTAGAAGTTTCTCTCGTAAAAGGAATTTTTACAGCCTGATTCTGTTCCTATGAATAAAAAAAAAACTTATGGCAAAATGGATTATATCGCGTAATGACCGGTGTAGCTAAAGTATCAAATAAAAAATAAATATATGCTGAGCTTATGACTGAAATATAAAAAGTTGAATCGTCAAAAACGGAGCAATCAGATCCTGAATTTTTCCGATTAAAAGAAAAATCAAAACGTTTAGACATAGAAAAATTTTCTTCACAAGGTGCAACTGGTGAAAAATTCGCAGCTGGATTTTCTAAGCGTGTAACTCCATCTGGAACCCATGGTACTGGTTGTGTTCCCTGTCCTAATAATATTCTCTCAGACATAGCACGATTAGAAATTCGCATGGGGGTAAACGAGACGGCAATAATTCACCGGAAATAATTAATGAAGTCGCTGTTATTTGCCGACGATTATTTGAAGGTGGTATGATGGATATTGGTGTATATCGAGAATTTATTGATGACCTCCTTGATGATTATCGCAGTGATTGATTACCATAGTGACTAATTGTCCGTGACAATTATTCATGCGATTAGATAAACAGCATTTAATAAAATGATCATACACTACAACGACTGAGTTACGTAGTAAATTAACGATTACCAATTTATAAGGTGTATTATGGAAATGTTCTCGGTAATATTGTTCAAAGTTTATATCCAAGGATGGCTCCAAAAATAGCACCAATCGCAAAACAATTATCGATGAAAGCTATTGATGTTATTCGTGATAAGTGTATTAGAGCTATTGGTGATGTTGCCGGTAAAGCATTTTCCGCGACCAAAAGGAAAACTAATAACACTGATTCGATGACAAAATAAACATCACTGGGAAAACTACCATCTACTGAGATTATGCCTGCGAGTGTTAGCAAAATAATAAAAGCGCGGTGGATCAAAAATAGCAGAGCGAAAAAAATGAAGGATTTGATGCTCAAGGGAATATTAATGCAAATGTGAAACCGGGAATGGGTCTGAAATCGCGATTTAGATCGGAAATATATAATAAAATGTTAAAATCTTCACCCAAACCGGCCTTGGATATGGATGCCCCAACTCTCAAAATAATTCTATACGCGATTTATTCCTATAACGCAATACAACAAAATAGTCGATCAAGAATCGAACTTCAGTTTTAAGATACAAGCAAATACATTCTACCCGCTGAAGCATTTCGCGAAGTAGAAGGAGAGCTTGTAACAAATGTTGCAGATAATACGCCATATGACGCAAATTTGCCAGTATATTTTGTCAATAATGGTATTATGGCATTATTTAGTAGCGCAGGATACATGATTGATGGAAGAGAGATTGAATATATAGAGCATGATGTTGATGTTGCCACAACAATAGTGGGTTTAGCAAGATATTCTGATGATTATACAAGATCGGATGGACCATCTATGATGTTCGCTAAGGATATTACTAATCACGCTGAACACATTCAGTATGTTAAAGTAAAGGCAACACGAGATAATGCAGTTCATCCAGCACCAGCAGGATATACAATAACATATGCCGCTTTTGATTTTATCAGTGATGTTAATGCCGCCAATTACAACTTAGGATTTGCAACACGCGTATCAATGCTGCAAGGACAGCGTAGATTATTTTCATGCACGATTCCACTATCTCATATTTTCGGATTTTGCAGAAATGTTAGAATTAGAAGGGTTATCGTTCGAGCGAAACATCCAGTAGTCCTCCTGCGAAAAGACGATGATAATGATGCAATCTGGCATGATGCTGGTGTTGCTGATGGTAATGTAAATATAACAAAACTTTCATTGTGGATGCCAGTAATGACTTCACTTACCCCTCCTCTTGTGGAATAATACATAGATTCCATGTTGTTATTAATTACCAGCACCCCGCATTAATTTACTTTTCATCGCCGACTTTATCAAGCATGAAGCTTATTTTTCTTTGAAGGATTTATCAGTGATATAATCAATTTCACATCTGCGATATGTCTGTGTTGCAGATTGCTACTTTTATAAACAACATCATGAGCATGACGTGCCTTATCAATAGCGTTTATTGGATATTCACCGGGTCGGGGTTGGTTTTGATCACCAAGTCGGATATCGAGTCTGGTTCCAGGTCCACAACAACTATATCCAGGACGATGTTTTTCTCCTTGATATTTTGCCCATGGAGTCCATGGAAATTTTGCTAGTTTGGTAGTTTGGCTGCAATATCACGTCTTTTTTTAACAAATCTAAATATTTTATACCGCATAGTTCACACTTGCCAGTGATAACTTCTCTGTTATTTTTTGTCGTAGTAGTTGTTGGATCAATTGTTTGTGTACGCGTCCTACATTTCACACAATATAAATTCATAATATATTTATAATAACATGAATGTAATTGATTTTTCAGCGACAAAATCACGAGAACCCGTTATGCATCATGCAGCACTACAAAATTCTATTCGAATGATTCTAATTGGACCATCTGGAAGTGGGAAGACACAGTTGTTACTTAATTTGACAACGAGATTGATGAAATGGGATAAACTATATTTGGTAGCCCCGAGTGTAGACGATCAGCGATGTTACAAGGTGTTAAAGATTTTAAAGAGAAAGCAAAATCAGAAATCGATGAGGATATGATTGAATTTATAACCGATATCGAAGAAGCACCGAGTTTTCATTGTATTGATGGAAGTATTAACAATTTAGTCGTATATGATGATGTGGTATTGGATACACAAGCAAACCTTACCAGGATATTTTCCAGGGGTAGACATAAAAATATTGATGTGATTTATGTTACACAAAATTACACGCAAGTACCTAAAATGATCAGAGAAAATTGTAAAATTCTTGCTATATTTAATGGAGTTGAGGTTCCAATTGGCAAAAGGGGACCTACAATTATTTGCTTAAAATCTAACTCAAGTAGAGATGTCCGATTCACACTCTTTGCTGCTAAGAGTCACAGTCAATTAAAAGGTGTCTGCCATCAATAATTTGCATCGTTTTCATTATCGTCCCAGATGAATCTAGGTTGTTACAGATGCGACTTGTCGCCAGTATATGCCATTTGTATGCTATTTTCCGTCCGATAAGCTGCGGCATTCAGGTAGCAGGAAAATGTCTCGGTGATTGTGTGCCCCTCGCAAACGCAGTTGTTGAGTGAGATGCAGTCACTGTGAACATACTCCGTCATCTCAAACACATATATATACCATCTAGTTGTAAACTGCCTTAATAATGTTTGATTCGATGTAGTTCAAGTTGAAAGATTCAAAACATTAACGGTATATATATATATATATATATATATATATATATATATATATATATATATAAAGATATATATATATATATATATATATATATATATATATATATATATATATACATACATATATGTTTGAACGGTCAGTTGTATATGTTAGAATGTCAGTCTTTGTAAAATCGTTAAATATATGACATTGAAGATCTCAAATCACAATGAATAATACTCACAAAGAAATAACATTACATTTTAAACTTGCAAGATTTGCAAACCATAAATGTCAGAGAATAGGTTTTGGAGATGTTGCTGAATCTAGCAGGCCATGATGTAGATGAGAATAATATTATTGCAATATATTGCATCTCTGGATAGATAAGCACTTAGTTGCACTCCAGAAGTAAAAACATTGCACAAAGTGATTTGGGATACAGTTGGATCCTATTACTTTGCATCAAAAGATACAAACAACTTGTATTCCCGCCAATGTATATTCCGCATGACATGGTTGTGCGGGTGAGAGTGTACCCAGAGATGAATGCAAATGATTTTCACACTAATGCTTGTGTAATGCATATTTATATAAGCTCTGAAATAGTTCTACTCAAAATCAAAACTAATAATAAAGACATAGGTGTATTTAGCCATAAATCCATCAGTCGTGTAGGTGTTGATCTCTTTTTTAAATATAATTTGGAATGTACCAGTCAGGGCAGATACTCTTTCAGAAACATCAATGAATGGACTGTGACTACTTCTAATGAATCTGTACGGCTATAAAGCTGAGTTTTCTAGGAATTTGACAAGGGATATCATCACATTTGACGATTCCTATGTTAGTATCTGTAGTAACTGGAATGTTTTTTTCTTCAGGATATGGAGCTTGACTCTTTCGTGTCCGCATGATACTCCAAGGAACATGATTTTGTATTGTATTACCGCATCAATTTTTAAAGGCAATGCAACAGGTCATTTATCAATAACGGTAAAATTATCTATATCGTGACGTGTTGGTTCTAATATCTTTTTCAATTCACCATAGAAGTTCTTTTCTCTTTATTTCTTACTACCTCGACTAAAGTTGTGTTTGGACTTATAGCTTCTTTGTTTTTGTAGTAACGAATCCAGTCATTTCCTTCTTTAACAGACTTCTCTTGACAAACAATAATGGATTCAGTCATTTCCTTATCTGAACTAATGTTACATTTGATACAAATGAGTGGCTTCAATCGTTTTTACATCAACAACTACCTGCAATTATATAGTTTTTAGTTTTCCTGGTTGAGAGGTAGCACGATCACACACACACATCATATATATATATATATATATATATATATATATATATATATATATACAATGACAATGTTGCGATTGTTTGTCGATACTCTACGATACATTTCTTGGTTTTGAGATACATATCGTTTGGTCAGATGTCTGTTTTTATCTCCTTTTTTAAACATATTCTAAGTTTCTAAGAATTAAAATACTGTTCTCCTATCCCTTTTCTCTGTTTGTTCCTCATGCAACAGACTCTCCCACCAAAAGGGACATATAGTACTTTACAATAATAACATCCTTATGGTCATTCTTGCAAGCCCCAAACAGTATTTCTCTCTGCATAACATGAATAATACAAGGAGTCTCTCTCTCTCTCTCTCTCGATCGATCGATCGATCGATCGATAGAACATTTTAGCACGTTCCATCCGAAATGTCGCATTGAAACACGCGTTGATGTCTTTGATTTATGAAGGATGGTGACGGTAACTCAAACCGACCAATAGAAATGAAAAAGAGCGAGATGCAAAAGAAACACTTTATTGATCGGTATTAGTTTAAACTGAGGGATTTCTTTTGTTGTAAAATAACTGAAATCAACTGTAAATGATTGTTGAAATTACACTTTATTGGTTCATTATTTTGGCCAGTTTAAAGTCCACACGTATTTCAATACATTCACCTTAAGTCATTGTTCATTGTTAAAGATGCTAACCATCTTTAATGTCTAAACCATAAATGTAATATATTCATTTAATCAATCTATATGAACATAGCATCTCGAAAACAAAACCTAGGTATATTTCAATCTGATTGTAAACCGTCTCTAAAAGCACAGAACACCCTTATGCAGAGTTTACTATGGGCATTGCTGTGAGGAGTTAATTCCTATCAAGAAGACAGTTGCCTGTAATCAATCTTCATTCCATTGAAATGGAAAGTATATATATATATATATATATATATATATATATATATATATATATATATATATATATATATATATATATAGTCTCTGATATGCCACGCATAGTATAAATTGCCTCCTTTAGTTAGTTATCATGAAAACGGTATGTTTACATCATGTGTTATATCAATGATACAGCGTACATGCTATACGTATAGTCTGACACACACACACACATATATATATATATATATATATATATATATATATATATATATATATATATATATATATATCTGTGTGTGTGTGTGTGTGTGTTAACACATGTATTTACCAACATAATCTTACAGGTAAACTGGTCATCTCCAATATAAGTGACATGATTTAAATTTGTCACTGGATATAATAGAGCCAGAAATCAGAAACTAAAGCAACTTTATAATGTATTTACCTGGAAAATCATAAGAGTTCTAGTGATTTTAAAATGTGGTTCATCATGTTTTGGTATTTTCTTAATATCAAGTAATGCAAACCCAATTAATTCACCTTTCTCACATCTACACTAGTATTGCAAGAGTAATGTACATCCAGACTTTCTATATGACATTGACTGAATACATGTAAATGTTTATTGACCAATTATATAGTAACATCCGTACACCTGACAAAGACTTGTTAGCCCCTGCCGTAACATTAATCCAAAAGACAATGAAAAAGCAGTGACATTGTATACTTCAAATAGTTATCTAATTGGACAATACATACTAAGATTTACAGTGTAAAAGTAAATTCATAAATGAGAGTTCATGCATGACAAAAAAATTCTTCAACTTCATGTTTTTCTCCGTTTATATACTAAAAAAATATTTATATATTAGTATAAATCGCTTGTCTTGACTAATATTATACTTTAAAATAAAAAATATTTAAATTTGATTTCTTGCGAATAATTCCATAGGATTTCGTATGTGCATATTTGCGTGTACGAACCATGTATTGATTGCGTTTTCATCTGCATTAGAAATTATATGTCTTCTCACATTTCACAATTTTTGGCTTCCAAACGCCATTCACACATCTGCTAACGTCATAGTTTTGTGTATTTGGAAACAATACGTCTTCACAAGTCACTTTGATCTGTCGACCAGACTCAATAGGACCATGAAACACCTGGTCTTTTGTTACTTTGTAGTTGTACAGTGTGCCTTTAACGGCTGCTAGTGAACATGTATCTGCAATAAAAATAATAATAATAATAATAATAATAATAATAATAATAATAATAATAATAATAATAACAGAAAAAGAAACAAATCAAAATTTTACTAGGACCCAGTAGGGATGCAGAATCAAGGACTCGGGTAATGCTACTTTAATAATAAACCATAATAAATGGACAGCATAACCATAAGAAAATATAATATATATGGTAAGGCAATCAACACACACACTAAAAGAGAATGGATGGTCTCATGTGTTGCATTGTGAACAGCTCTTTGTTGGATACCCGAATCAATGAAATATTACACCAGGATAAAATACATATCTAGACTGAGCAAATATCAACGTTATATAAGATTCCCAAGAAAGAATGAATAGTTAAACATGGATACATCAGCTTTATCATAAATTAGCAGCCCCATATATATATATATATATATATATATAGAGAGAGAGAGAGAGAGAGAGAGAGAGAGAGAGAGAGAGAGAGAGTAAGAGAGAGAGAGAGAGAGAGAGAGAGAGAGAGAGAGAGAGAGAGAGAGAGAGAGAGAGAGAGAGAGGAAGCTGACTTGTCTTGAGTGCAACATAGGCAGAGGTGCTAGTTAAAACCACGCGGTGGTAATTAAATTACCTCGGGTACGAGTAAATCCTCGCTGTGGAGCAGTTGAATCCATCCCATAGAATGGCTGTCTACCCGTAGATCTCGTTATACTAGATATTTTATGTGCATTAACACTCCAAATATGATCAATAGCTCCTATTTTGCCACCTTCAAGCTCTCCTGCTTCATATAAATACCTAACAGTGACATTGTCGAGTATTGGTTGTTTTGAAAAATCATTTTGTGGTTTTACGGGTATATACTTTTTCTTCATCGCGTTGTTAGGTTTCATATTAATTGTTCGACTAATCTCATTATTCAGCGCGGTAATTACGAATGGCAATCTCTTGACCCATTCACGAGATCGTTTATCCTGAATAAATTCCTTTGCATACTGATATCCAAATAAACGCTCAGCATGTGTCCCATTAAATCGTTCAACAATTGCCTGATCGCGATGTAGTGCAGTATGCCCTCGTCTGATGGTGATATTATGATGCTTCATTGTTGATAACACTGCACCCTGAAATTCCTTGCCAGGATCAACTTGTAATAGATTTGACCAATGCAATGGACCTCGTCAATAAATCCTTTCAAACGCAGAAGCCACATCAGTTGATGATTTTGTCTTTAGTGGTTCTGCTTGTTTGTATCTACTCACAACATCAACTACGGTTAGGCATACTTGTAAACACCATCATGCGGCAAAAATAATATATCAGCCTGATGAACCTCATTAGGGACGCTGACATCAAAATGCGAGAACTTAATTTGTTTAGGCGGTGGTAGATAAATTTGCCATATCGCCTGTTTGGATAACCAATCAGCTGCAGTGGTAGTTTTCACCAATGCGGCGCTAGCGAGTTTACCGATTGCTGATTTACCCCTATAGTATCCTCTTGGAGAATAATAAATTTATTTCATAACGCTATTATTACAAGCACCCAACATCAATTTACTTTTCATCGCCGATTTTATCAACCATGAAGCCAATTTCTCTTTGAAGGATTTATCACTGATAGAATTCAACGCATGAATCAATTTTACATCTACGATATGTCTGTTTTGCAGATTGCTGCTTTTATAAGCAACATCATGAGCATGACGCGCCTTATCAATAGCATTTATTGGGTTTTCACCCGGTCGGGGATGGTTTTGATCATCGAGTCTGATATCGAGTCTGGTCCCTGGTCCACAATAACTATATCAAGGAAGGTGTGTTTCTCGTGGATATTTTCCCATGGTTTTCCAGGTAATTTTACTAACTTTGCTGCAATATGTCCTCCTCTTTTTTAAAAAATCTCCAGATTTCATAGAAATAAATCTAATTTTTTGACCACATTATATACACTTACCAGCAAGTGCTGATCTGTTATTTTTAGTTGTAATCGTCGTCAAGTCTTTTGTGCTAATACGCTTCTTACATTTCACTCAATATAGATCCATAATGTATTTAAAATGACATGAATGTAATTGATTTTTCGGCGATAAAAACACGAGATCCTGTTAAGCATTATGCAGCGCTACCAAATTCTATTCGCATGATTATAATCGGACCATCTGGAAGTGGCAATACACAACAGATACTTAATTTAATAACGAGATGGATGAAATGGGATAAGTTTTACTTAGTAGCCCGAGTGTAGACGATCAGCGATGTTACGAGGTGTTAAAGGATTTTAACGAGAAAGCAAAATCGGAAATCGATGAGGATATTATTGAGTTTATAACCGATATCGAGCAAGCTCCGAGCATTGATTATATTGATGGAAGTATTAACAATTTAGTCGTATATGATGATGTCATGTTAGACAATCAAAAGAATCCCGCTAGGATATTTTCCAGAGGTAGGCATAAAAATACCGATGTGATATATACATATATCACTCAACGACACACTCAGATACCAAAAGTGATCAGAGATAACTGCAATATTCTTGCTGTATTCAACGGAGTTGACACACATACGCTACGAAATATTTGGCAAACTTGGTGCGGCGGTGATATGGATTATAATCTCTTAAGAAATTTTTTTACTCACGCTCAGTCAATCCAACATGGATTTGTAACGATACATTTGCACGACCCGAGATCAAGATATCGTATCGGACTTGCTCAAATATTCGGTTGAATTCGTAAAAAGATTTTTACCCTCATAGCAGCAGAGAGAACGCAACAACGACTTTGCGTCTCCAAAGGAAACTTTTTTTTTCGATTTTGGAGTATGCCTTGGTTTGCCAAATAGAAGCTTCTATAAAGTAGTCCGACTCGCCTTCTATGCTAAGGAGGTAAAAATCTTTTTTCGATTTTGGAGGAAGCCTTCGTTTGCCAAATAGACGCTTCTTTAAAGTTGTCGGATTCACCCTCTCTGCTACTATTTCAGACGCAGTTTCCTTTTCACAATAAGGGCAACATGAATTAAATGATATAAAGAATACAACATTAATAAGATGATTCGTTCACCATTACGTTTGCAAGTAGGCTTCTTTGGATGTCAATGACCGTTTCTGCACTCCGCTTGCACTTTTGCTAGTGATCCGTTACAATTGAGTTCCACAACCGTTTTGTCAGATAGAATTCGGGGCACAACACCAGTGTTGACAACCTTGTACGTATCGGTTAATGGTTCACATTTCGCTGAAAAGTAAAATGTAAATTGGAACATGATATAAAGTGGAATTGAAAACAGTGAGGCTGAGACATTTTGCCACAGCAAATACATTTTATTTCCTGTTGCAAAGAAAAATGCAATAGACGCTTTATAGTTATAGCGTATCAATCTGGTGAAGCTTTCAAACTAGTTTATATTATTAAGTACTCAACCACATCAAGGATAACTGAGATGTCGAGAACTTTTTAGACTTTATGGACAGTAGCTTCCAAGACAAAACAGAAAATGATATTTGTGGTTACTAGAAACGACACTGTTGCATCAAGCGTTCTCGAAATATTCTAGGACAGAACTCAATATGTTGCCATGTCAACAAATATGAAGGATATACAACAATCGGTAACAATTCAATTCCATATTTTGTTTTCCACATCAGTTTCTTTTGAGATTTAATCCAAAAACTACATTGATTTGAATGCCAGTAAATTGAGCCTGCAGGTCAAGATACCACAATGTCTAAGAACATTCCACGTTCCATATTCTAGTTGGTTTTCTCAATAATTCTCAGCGGAATTCACTATTATTGCAAATGAAACTAAATTTAAATAACGAACTTCTGCACAAATGTTACACATTGGATGCCTTTATCAAGAACGAGGTGACAGGAGCTCGCTATTCTCACGAAGCTTAAATCAAGGCCCACAGTAAAGGACAATTGATTGAGGACTTAATTCAGAAATGATAAAAAATAGTTTATACTGAGACGTGTGCTTGATTATACCTGAAATGATGTATGCATACCTCTGAAAACTGAGTCGATGGCTGATGCAACAAGCGATCATTGAAGACTCCGGGTTATACCTGCCGCATGAGAATGCTTCATATCAAGTAGGAAAGTACTTCAGCGAGGTTCAGACCAGAACGAGTATGGTCAAGACATTAAATATTTCCTCCACACTAAGATTCAATATCGACAACTATGTCCTCTATTCTCAGCTTTCCAAATTTTGAAAACTTCAACATGTTTAAGTTAGAATTGGCCAGAGAAAGAGCACTTGCAACTACCTTTGCCTAACATGACATGTTATTAACTGTGAACAATAAATGCATTGGAAACGCATTATCTTCTGACCCACAATTCGTGTAAAATGTTTCCGCACCAATTGGTGTATGAAGCCAGGTAATTTTACTAACTTTGCTGCAATATGACCTCCTCTTTTTTAAAAACATCTCCAGACTTCATAGAAATAAATCTAATTTTTTTTTCTGTACCACATTATATACACTTACCAGCAAATGCTGATCTGTTATTTTTAGTTGTAATCGTCGTCAAGTCGTTTGTGCTAATACGCTTCTTACATTTCATACAATATAGATCCATAATTTATTTAAAATAACATGAATGTAATTGATTTTTCGGCGACAAAAACACGAGATCCTGTTAAGCATTATGCAGCGCTACCAAATTCTATTCGCATGATTATAATCGGACCATCTGGAAGTGACAAGTCACAACAGATACTTAATTTAATAACGAGATGGATGAAATGGGATAAGTTGTATTTAGTAGCCCCGAGTGTTGACGATCAGCGTTGTTAAGATGTGTTAAAGGATTTTAACGAGAAAGCAAAATCGGAAATCGATGAGGATATTATTGAGTTTATAACCGATATCGAGGAAGCACGGAGCATTGACGATATTGATGAAAATATTAATAATTTAGTCGTATATGATGATGTCATGTTAGACAATCAAAAGAATCCCGCTAGGATATTTTCCAGAGGTAGGCATAAAAATACCGATGTGATATATACATATATCACTCAACGATACACTCAAATACCAAACGTGATCAAAGATAACTGCAATATTCTTGCTGTATTCAACGGAATTGACACACATACGCTACGAAATATTTGGCAAACTTGGTGCGGCGGTGATATGGATTATAATCTCTTTAGAATTTTGTTTACTCACGCTCAGTCAATCCAACATGGATTTGTAACGATAAATTTGCACGACCCGAGATCAAGATATCGTATCGGATTTGATCAAATATTCGGATGAAATCTCAAAAATATTTTTACCCTCATAGCAGCAGAGAGAGCGCGACAACGACTTTGCGTCTCCAAAGGAAACTTTTTCTCGATTTTGGAGGAAGCCTTCGTATTGCCAAATAGACGCTTCTATAATGTTGTCGGATTTACCCTCATGCTGCTATTTCAGACCCAGTTTCGTTTTCACAATAACGGCAACATGAATTAAATGATTTAAATAATACAACATTAATAAGATGATTCGTTCAACATTACATTTGCAAGTAGGCTTCTTCGGATGCCATTGACCTTTTTTGCACTCCGCATGCACTTTTGCTAGTGATCCTTTACAAATGAGCTCCACAACCGTTTTGTCAGATAGAATTCCGTGCACAACACCAGTCTTGACAACCTTGTACGTATCGGTTAATGGTTCACATTTCGCTGAAAAGTAAAAAGTAAATTGGATCATGATATAAAGTGGAATTGAAAACAGTGAGGTTGAGACATATTTGCCACATCAAATACATTATATTTCCTGTTACAAAGAAAAATGCAATAGACGCTTTATAATAGCATATCAATTTGGTGAAGATTTCAAACTAATTTATATTATTAAGTACCCAACGACATCAAGGATAACTGAGATGTCGAGAATGTTTCAGACTTTATGGACAATAGCTTCCATGACAAAACAGAAAATGATTTTTTGTGGTTACTAGAAACCACACTGATGCATCAAGCTTTCTCGAAATATTCTAGGACAGAACTAAATATGTTGCCATGCCAACACATATGAAGGATATACAACAATCGGTAACAATTCCATTCCATATTTTGCTTTCCACATCAGTTTCTTTTGAGATTTAATCCGAAAACTGCATTGATTTGAATTCCAGTTAATTGAGCCTGCAGATCAAGATACCACAATGTCTAAGAACATTCCAAGTTCCATATTCTAGTGGGTTTTCTCAATAATTCTCAGCTGCATTCACAATTAGGGCAAATGAAACTAAACTTAACTAACGAACTTCTTCACAAATGTTACACATTGGATGTCTTTATCAAGAATGAGGTGACAGGAGCTCGCTATACTCACGAAGCTTAAATCAAGTACCGCAGTAAAGGACAATCGATTGAGGACTTAATGCAGAAATGATAAAAATAGTTTATGCTGAGACGTGTGCTTGATTACGTTTGGAATGTTGTATGCATACCTCTGAAAACTGAATCGATGGCTGATGCAACAAGCGATCATTGAAGACTCCGGGTTATACCTGCCGCATGAGAATGCTTCATATCAAGTAGGAAAGTACTTCAGCGAGGTTCAGACCAGAACGAGTATGGTCAAGACATTAAATATTTCCTCCACACTTAGATTCAATATCGACAACTATGTCCTCCATTCTCAGCTTTACAAATTTTGAAAACTTCAACATGTTTAAGTTAGAATTGGCCAGAGAAAGAGCACTTGCAACTACCTTTGCCTAACATGACATGTTATTAACTGTGAACAATAAATGCATTGGAAACGCATTATCTTCTGACCCACAATTCGTGTAAAATGTTTCCGCACCAATTGGTGTATGAAGCCAGGTAATTTTACTAACTTTGCTGCAATATGACCTCCTCTTTTTTAAAAACATCTCCAGACTTCATAGAAATAAATCTAATTTTTTTTTCTGTACCACATTATATACACTTACCAGCAAGTGCTGATCTGTTATTTTTAGTTGTAATCGTCGTCAAGTCGTTTGTGCTAATACGCTTCTTACATTTCATACAATATAGATCCATAATTTATTTAAAATAACATGAATGTAATTGATTTTTCGGCGACAAACCATGAGATCCTGTTAAGCATTATGCAGTGCTACCAAATTCTATTCGCATGATTATAATCGGACCATCTGGAAGTGGCAAGTCACAACAGATACTTAATTTAATAACGAGATGGATGAAATGGGATAAGTTGTATTTAGTAGCCCCGAGTGTTGACGATCAGCGTTGTTAAGATGTGTTAAAGGATTTTAACGAGAAAGCAAAATCGGAAATCAATGAGGATATTATTGAGTTTATAACCGATATCGAGGAAGCACGGAGCATTGACGATATTGATGAAAATATTAATAATTTAGTCGTATATGATGATGTCATGTTAGACAATCAAAAGAATCCCGCTAGGATATTTTCCAGAGGTAGGCATAAAAATACCGATGTGATATATACATATATCACTCAACGATACACTCAAATACCAAACGTGATCAAAGATAACTGCAATATTCTTGCTGTATTCAACGGAGTTGACACACATACGCTACGAAATATTTGGCAAACTTGGTGCGGCGGTGATATGGATTATAATCTCTTTAGAATTTTGTTTACTCACGCTCAGTCAATCCAACATGGATTTGTAACGATACAATTGCACGACCCGAGATCAAGATATCGTATCGGATTTGATCAAATATTCGGATGAAATCGCAAAAATATTTTTACCCTCATAGCAGCAGAGAGAGCGCGACAACGACTTTGCGTCTCCAAAGGAAACTTTTTCTCGATTTTGGAGGAAGCCTTCGTATTGCCAAATAGACGTTTCTATAATGTTGTCGGATTTACCCTCATGCTGCTATTTCAGACCCAGTTTCGTTTTCACAATAACGGCAACATGAATTAAATGATTTAAATAATACAACATTAATAAGATGATTCGTTCAACATTACATTTGCAAGTAGGCTTCTTCGGATGCCATTGACCTTTTCTGCACTCCGCATGCACTTTTGCTAGTGATCCTTTACAAATGAGCTCCACAACCGTTTTGTCAGATAGAATTCCGGGCACAACACCAGTCTTGACAACCTTGTACGTATCGGTTAATGGTTCACATTTCGCTGAAAAGTAAAAAGTAAATTGGATCATGATATAAAGTGGAATTGAAAACAGTGAGGTTGAGACATATTTGCCACATCAAATACATTATATTTCCTGTTACAAAGAAAAATGCAATAGACGCTTTATAATAGCATATCAATTTGGTGAAGCTTTCAAACTAATTTATATTATTAAGTACCCAACGACATCAAGGATAACTGAGATGTCGAGAATGTTTCAGACTTTATGGATAATAGCTTCCATGACAAAACAGAAAATGATTTTTTGTGGTTACTAGAAACCACACTGATGCATCAAGCTTTCTCGAAATATTCTAGGACAGAACTAAATATGTTGCCATGCCAACACATATGAAGGATATACAACAATCGGTAACAATTCCGTTCCATATTTTGCTTTCCACATCAGTTTCTTTTGAGATTTAATCCGAAAACTGCATTGATTTGAATTCCAGTTAATTGAGCCTGCAGATCAAGATACCACAATGTCTAAGAACATTCCAAGTTCCATATTCTAGTGGGTTTTCTCAATAATTCTCAGCTGCATTCACAATTAGGGCAAATGAAACTAAACTTAACTAACGAACTTCTGCACAAATGTTACACATTGGATGTCTTTATCAAGAATGAGGTGACAGGAGCTCGCTATACTCACGAAGCTTAAATCAAGTACCGCAGTAAAGGACAATCGATTGAGGACTTAATGCAGAAATGATAAAAATAGTGTATGCTGAGACGTGTGCTTGATTACGTTTGGAATGTTGTATGCATACCTCTGAAAACTGAATCGATGGCTGATGCAACAAGCGATCATTGAAGACTCCGGGTTATACCTGCCGCATGAGAATGCTTCATATCAAGTAGGAAAGTACTTCAGCGAGGTTCAGACCAGAACGAGTATGGTCAAGACATTAAATATTTCCTCCACACTTAGATTCAATATCGACAACTATGTCCTCCATTCTCAGCTTTACAAATTTTGAAAACTTCAACATGTTTAAGTTAGAATTGGCCAGAGAAAGAGCACTTGCAACTACCTTTGCCTAACATGACATGTTATTAACTGTGAACAATAAATGCATTGGAAACGCATTATCTTCTGACCCACAATTCGTGTAAAATGTTTCCGCACCAATTGGTGTATGAAGCCAGGTAATTTTACTAACTTTGCTGCAATATGACATCCTCTTTTTTAAAAACATCTCCAGACTTCATAGAAATAAATCTAATTTTTTTTCTGTACCACATTATATACACTTACCAGCAAGTGCTGATCTGTTATTTTTAGTTGTAATCGTCGTCAAGTCGTTTGTGCTAATACGCTTCTTACATTTCATACAATATAGATCCATAATTTATTTAAAATAACATGAATGTAATTGATTTTTCGGCGACAAAAACACGAGATCCTGTTAAGCATTATGCAGCGCTACCAAATTCTTTTCGCATGATTATAATCGGACCATCTGGAAGTGGCAAGTCACAACAGATACTTAATTTAATAACGAGATGGATGAAATGGGATAAGTTGTATTTAGTAGCCCCGAGTGTTGACGATCAGCGTTGTTAAGATGTGTTAAAGGATTTTAACGAGAAAGCAAAATCGGAAATCGATGAGGATATTATTGAGTTTATAACCGATATCGAGGAAGCACGGAGCATTGACGATATTGATGAAAATATTAATAATTTAGTCGTATATGATGATGTCATGTTAGACAATCAAAAGAATCCCGCTAGGATATTTTCCAGAGGTAGGCATAAAAATACCGATGTGATATATACATATATCACTCAACGATACACTCAAATACCAAACGTGATCAAAGATAACTGCAATATTCTTGCTGTATTCAACGGAGTTGACACACATACGCTACGAAATATTTGTCAAACTTGGTGCGGCGGTGATATGGATTATAATCTCTTTAGAATTTTGTTTACTCACGCTCAGTCAATCCAACATGGATTTGTAACGATAAATTTGCACGACCCGAGATCAAGATATCGTATCGGATTTGATCAAATATTCGGATGAAATCGCAAAAATATTTTTACCCTCATAGCAGCAGAGAGAGCGCGACAACTACTTTGCGTCTCCAAAGGAAACTTTTTCTCGATTTTGGAGGAAGCCTTCGTATTGCCAAATAGACGCTTCTATAATGTTGTCGGATTTACCCTCATGCTGCTATTTCAGACCCAGTTTCGTTTTCACAATAACGGCAACATGAATTAAATGATTTAAATAATACAACATTAATAAGATGATTCGTTCAACATTACATTTGCAAGTAGGCTTCTTCGGATGCCATTGACCTTTTTTGCACTCCGCATGCACTTTTGCTAGTGATCCTTTACAAATGAGCTCCACAACCGTTTTGTCAGATAGAATTCCGGGCACAACACCAGTCTTGACAACCTTGTACGTATCGGTTAATGGTTCACATTTCGCTGAAAAGTAAAAAGTAAATTGGATCATGATATAAAGTGGAATTGAAAACAGTGAGGTTGAGACATATTTGCCACATCAAATACATTATATTTCCTGTTACAAAGAAAAATGCAATAGACGCTTTATAATAGCATATCAATTTGGTGAAGCTTTCAAACTAATTTATATTATTAAGTACCCAACGACATCAAGGATAACTGAGATGTCGAGAATGTTTTAGACTTTATGGACAATAGCTTCCATGACAAAACAGAAAATGATTTTTTGTGGTTACTAGAAACCACACTGATGCATCAAGCTTTCTCAAAATATTCTAGGACAGAACTAAATATGTTGCCATGCCAACACATATGAAGGATATACAACAATCGGTAACAATTCCATTCCATATTTTGCTTTCCACATCAGTTTATTTTGAGATTTAATCCGAAAACTGCATTGATTTGAATTCCAGTTAATTGAGCCTGCAGATCAAGATACCACAATGACTAAGAACATTCCAAGTTCCATATTCTAGTGGGTTTTCTCAATAATTCTCAGCTGCATTCACAATTAGGGCAAATGAAACTAAACTTAATTAACGAACTTCTGCACAAATGTTACACATTGGATGTCTTTATCAAGAATGAGGTGACAGGAGCTCGCTATACTCACGAAGCTTAAATCAAGTACCGCAGTAAAGGACAATCGATTGAGGACTTAAATCAGAAATGATAAAAATAGTTTATACTGAGACGTGTGCTTGATTACGTTTGGAATGTTGTATGCATACCTCTGAAAACTGAATCGATGGCTGATGCAACAAGCGATCATTGAAGACTCCGGGTTATACCTGCCGCATGAGAATGCTTCATATCAAGTAGGAAAGTACTTCAGCGAGGTTCAGACCAGAACGAGTATGGTCAAGACATTAAATATTTCCTCCACACTTAGATTCAATATCGACAACTATGTCCTCCATTCTCAGCTTTACAAATTTTGAAAACTTCAACATGTTTAAGTTAGAATTGGCCAGAGAAAGAGCACTTGCAACTACCTTTGCCTAACATGACATGTTATTAACTGTGAACAATAAATGCATTGGAAACGCATTATCTACTGACCCACAATTCGTGTAAAATGTTTCCGCACCAATTGGTGTATGAAGCCAGGTAGTTTTACTAACTTTGCTGCAATATGACATCCTCTTTTTTAAAAACATCTCCAGACTTCATAGAAATAAATCTAATTTTTTTTTCTGTACCACATTATATACACTTACCAGCAAGTGCTGATCTGTTATTTTTAGTTGTAATCGTCGTCAAGTCGTTTGTGCTAATACGCTTCTTACATTTCATACAATATAGATCCATAATTTATTTAAAATAACATGAATGTAATTGATTTTTCGGCGACAAAACACGAGATCCTGTTAAGCATTATGCAGCGCTACCAAATTCTATTCGCATGATTATAATCGGACCATCTGGAAGTGGCAAGTCACAACAGATACTTAATTTAATAACGAGATGGATGAAATGGGATAAGTTGTATTTAGTAGCCCCGAGTGTTGACGATCAGCGTTGTTAAGATGTGTTAAAGGATTTTAACGAGAAAGCAAAATCGGAAATCGATGAGGATATTATTGAGTTTATAACCGATATCGAGGAAGCACGGAGCATTGACGATATTGATGAAAATATTAATAATTTAGTCGTATATGATGATGTCATGTTAGACAATCAAAAGAATCCCGCTAGGATATTTTCCAGAGGTAGGCATAAAAATACCGATGTGATATATACATATATCACTCAACGATACACTCAAATACCAAACGTGATCAAAGATAACTGCAATATTCTTGCTGTATTCAACGGAGTTGACACACATACGCTACGAAATATTTGTCAAACTTGGTGCGGCGGTGATATGGATTATAATCTCTTTAGAATTTTGTTTACTCACGCTCAGTCAATCCAACATGGATTTGTAACGATAAATTTGCACGACCCGAGATCAAGATATCGTATCGGATTTGATCAAATATTCGGATGAAATCGCAAAAATATTTTTACCCTCATAGCAGCAGAGAGAGCGCGACAACTACTTTGCGTCTCCAAAGGAAACTTTTTCTCGATTTTGGAGGAAGCCTTCGTATTGCCAAATAGACGCTTCTATAATGTTGTCGGATTTACCCTCATGCTGCTATTTCAGACCCAGTTTCGTTTTCACAATAACGGCAACATGAATTAAATGATTTAAATAATACAACATTAATAAGATGATTCGTTCAACATTACATTTGCAAGTAGGCTTCTTCGGATGCCATTGACCTTTTCTGCACTCCGCATGCACTTTTGCTAGTGATCCTTTACAAATGAGCTCCACAACCGTTTTGTCAGATAGAATTCCGGGCACAACACCAGTCGTGACAACCTTGTACGTATCGGTTAATGGTTCACATTTCGCTGAAAAGTAAAAAGTAAATTGGATCATGATATAAAGTGGAATTGAAAACAGTGAGGTTGAGACATATTTGCCACATCAAATACATTATATTTCCTGTTACAAAGAAAAATGCAATAGACGCTTTATAATAGCATATCAATTTGGTGAAGCTTTCAAACTAATTTATATTATTAAGTACCCAACGACATCAAGGATAACTGAGATGTCGAGAATGTTTCAGACTTTATGGACAATAGCTTCCATGACAAAACAGAAAATGATTTTTTGTAGTTACTAGAAACCACACTGATGCATCAAGCTATCTCGAAATATTCTAGGACAGAACTAAATATGTTGCCATGCCAACACATATGAAGGATATACAACAATCGGTAACAATTCCATTCCATATTTTGCTTTCCACATCAGTTTCTTTTGAGATTTAATCCGAAAACTGCATTGATTTGAATTCCAGTTAATTGAGCCTGCAGATCAAGATACCACAATGTCTAAGAACATTCCAAGTTCCATATTCTAGTGGGTTTTCTCAATAATTCTCAGCTGCATTCACAATTAGGGCAAATGAAACTAAACTTAACTAACGAACTTCTGCACAAATGTTACACATTGGATGTCTTTATCAAGAATGAGGTGACAGGAGCTCGCTATACTCACGAAGCTTAAATCAAGTACCGCAGTAAAGGACAATCGATTGAGGACTTAATGCAGAAATGATGAAAATAGTTTATACTGAGACGTGTGCTTGATTACGTTTGGAATGTTGTATGCATACCTCTGAAAACTGAATCGATGGCTGATGCAACAAGCGATCATTGAAGACTCCGGGTTATACGTGCCGCATGGGATAGCTCATATCATGTCGGAAAGTACTTCAGCGAGGTTCAGACCAGAACGAGTATGGTCAAGACATTAAATATTTCCATCCGGACATAGATCCAATATCGACAACTATGTCCTCCAATCTCAGCTTTCCAAATTTTGAACACTTCCACATGTTTCAGTTAGAATTGGCCACAGAGAGAGCACTTGCAACTACCGTTGCCCAAGTCTTGCCTTGAAATACTATAATCAACGTAATCATTACGAATCAACATAGACGATGTAATCTTTTAAAGAGATATGATTTTCACTCCACACGAGGGCGGCAAAGAGAGTTAACTCCACTGTGTAAATTCAGGTGAACTCAGTGTGGAACTTCATTTATATTACACCTCGTCTACACAGTGATCGTGACCTCCTATGCAGAATATGATAATACGCTCGTAATCAAAAGTATGAGAGTAGTGATCGTATACTAATAAAACATATTACAGAAAGATAGGGACATAAGAGTAAAGGTTTGCTTCAATCCAGTCCAGTAATCCCATATAGAACGAATAGTTAAATAAAATAAAGTAACGAAAGATACGGTCATGAAGTCACAATGGCCAGAAAGAGAACAATACGTAGTCGCCTGTTTTGCCTGCCACTTGATTATAAGGAGCACCTCCATGTCCAGAGAATATTGATATAGTTTACAATGAAATCATCAAGCTTATAGTCGCACGTGTTTCATGATGAAGTAATTGAGATACGATGGAAGACAATCTGCAGAAAGAATTGACATTAGTCAAAAAGAAATCGATCTTCAAAGAATTAAATAAGACTTAATTGCCTTTAATAGGGCCGAAAAATATCGACGCACTTAAGCAACAGACAGAATATAATTTTCTGCCATCAACGTACTGGACGAGTATTTTTAAAACATAATTAAGATGTTATAACATGACATGTTATTAACTGTGAACACAAAATGCATAGGAAACGCATTATCTTCTGACACACAATTCGTACAAAACGTCTCCGCACAAAATGGCGTATGAAGCTAGACGATCTTCCTCATCATAATCGTAAAGCCGTTCATGTATAGTTCACCAACACGTTTATCTTTCCAAATCAACTGTATGGATTATTTTGATTCATATAGAATATTTATTCTGACAATTGATAGCATGCGCAAAAAGAGAAAACATATGTACTGAGTCGGGATAATCAGGTGATATTATAAAGGACAGATTTATATACTGCATATAGTGTGTGTGTATTTTCTTTATGAACGCTTTCAGCGATCCCTCTTCCTACTGACTTCCTTTAACAGTGATTTTCATAGAAAATACATAAAATGGAATTGTGCTTTTGTGAACATTATCTTTGTTTACAATATTCTTATTCCAGAACTGAAGATAGCTATTTTATTCGAAGTCTTGTCGTTCTCAAAGTTTTCAAAGTTAGAAATACGTTCATGTTTAGAAAGTATGGACATTTGTAAATGAATAGAAAGGGACACACAATAACTGTACCTCTTCATTTATTTTAAAACTACCGGTGCACATCAATAACGTTGATATTGAAGCAAAACTGCATTGATTCCAAGTATTCCTTAGATGTAATCTTATTCTCTCCACTCTCAATATTCGTATGTTTCACAGAGCATCTTTCTTTTACAGTGTATCCAGAACGGAGGTATGTTTTCTTTCGTGTCCGTGCCTTTAGCATACCAAAGTGGTGGGTTCGTCCATTTTGACATCAATTGCTCATCAAACAAACTCTATGAATATTTGAGGCATTATAAAGCCTTGTAATGGCTGAATAGTTTGAAATATCTCCTAGGGAGAATAGGATAACAATTACAAAATGGAAAAAATGACGCAAGAAATGGAAAATATCAAGTCGACCTGAACCGTATAAGAGGTGTATAAATAGATCTATTAAGATCAAATGATCCCACCATTGTACATTGAAAGTAACGGCAGATTAGTTTTATTTTAGACTGATTATCTCTTCTACAATATGACATAGATGTTGAGTTGATCAGCATATCATGCATATATTCGTCGACGATATGGATAAGATCTTTAATCCATGAAAACATCTTGATTTAGAGAAGAAAATGATCATTTGCATAGGTGAAAATACTCATTCACGAGGTGACGAAGGAGCAGACAGCAAATAGTATGACCATTTCAGCTAAGGACACAATAAAGCGAGAACAGCAAATTGTATTGAGTTCCGGGGCGGATACATGCAAGAGGAAAAACTAATGCCAACAATGATATTACTCTATCAGTGTTGTGTGTTATGCTTCATCTTTGTTATTTATGTTAAAAACTAAACTTATTATCATTTACTTACTGAAATAAGTAAACATCCCTACACTCATGTGTGTGATCCATAGGCTGTGTGCATGTGTGTATGGTAAGAATGTTCGAAATCCTACTCTACCGTATGTGAAAATGTATGATGTTATTCCCCCTTTACATAATAATATTAATGTTTGGTTGGAGAATGCGATATATTCATGGCTACAATAGAGTGTATTAAAGCACATTTGTTATATCGCATAGTAGATGACATGGTGTTGGTCAAAGTTAAATCAGTTTGGATAATAATACAAAAACTATAATGTTATGTCTACAAAAAAAAATATATAACTACCACCGTGAAATTAGAAAATATCAACAATGCTGAGAATAGTTCAGGTAGGGAACAGTATTAGGTCTTTAAGTTCGTGCACGCAGTCAAAAAGGGTGATTTTAAGAGCACGCTTGAAATATATCACTGTGTATGTGTGTCTACTTGCAATAGGCAATTCGTTCACGTTGCCGGTCCATGGATAGCAAACGAATGTTGTCCATATTCCTTCATTTTCATAGTGGGAATAATGATAATCCAGTTGTCAGAAGAGGAGCGTACGTATCTTGTTGGTGTGTACACATGGGTGAGGCCAGATAGGTATCTTAGACTTCAGTCAGTGAAATGTAACACATCGAAAAATTTTTGCGTTTGATTTTGTTTGAACAGATAGCCAGTGTAAGGTGCAGTGCAGCAGGGATGGTGTGTTCTGATCGTGGTACTCTATGTATAATCCGAGCAACTGTGTTGTGAACTTTTTGAAGTTTCTAGAGTAGACATTGAGACGAACCAGGCAGGACTGAGTTGCAATAATCAAGACTTGAAAGTACTAACGAACACACAAGTGTTTTAGTGGTATCAACTGAAAGATATTTACAAATGAAGCCGATGGTGCTCAGCTCAAGATATGCCGCCTTGCATATGTTCTTGACAGTTTGATGCAGTGTGAGAATACTGTCCAGACTAATACTGAGGTTTCTCAGTGACTGCGTGCATTAACTATTAGAGTTGCTGATATGTATTGTTTGAGGTAATGGATGTGAATGAAAATCCTTTGTATTGTGATTAGAATGGACTCAGTTGTATCATCATCATCTGCAGCTTGTTACATGTCATCCATGATTTCACATCATAAATGCACCTCCCTACCCATCGGATGGAAGCATCAACTTCAGTTGGGTGGCAAGACTTGTACATTTGAGTGTCATCAGCGTCCAACTGGTGAAACACTTGATGATGATCTATGACACCTGAGCGCGGCTGATTGTATATAATGAATACAAATTGGTCCAGGAACAGACCCCTGAGAAACACCACAAGATAGTTCAACTGGGATAGCGTGTATTCCATTTACAGATTACAGTTGCGTCCTGTTGACTAAGTAGGACTTGAATCACACTAATAATGTATTGTGAATGTCAAATACATGCTGAAGACGGTGAGGTAATATATAATGGTCTTCTATGTCAAATGCTACAGACAAATCAAAGAGGGTGAGGACTGTAATCTTTCCGCTATCCAAAAAAGAGAGAATGTCATTAACTGCTTAGAGAAGAGTAGTTTCAGTGCTGTGACATGGGAGATATACAGACTGTACATTGCTAAAACGACTGGTTGAATTGAGATGAGATAGATTTTGGGTTAGGACAACTCGTTCGAAGATTTTTTATATAAACGGGAGATAGGAAACTGGGCAGAACTTCTTTCTATCTTTACGGTGGAGGGTTGGTTTCTTCAGCAGAGGTTTTACAATGGCAGTTTTTGAAAATAATGGGAATTCTCCGGATTACAGGGAGGCATTAATAACATAAGTTAGTGAAGGCAATATTAGATCATAGAACTCAAGCAGCAATGATGATGGAATCTGATAAAGTTCAAATGACTTTGCTGCACTCTTCATCACAATCGTTCGAATTAAATTTATAGAGACAAATGATAAACATGAATGGAATCTAGGTGTTTGGATGTGTATGAGTTTCCAGGACAGTCGAAGCGAAAGTTAAAATCTCCAAGACGAATCAGGTTTTCACCTATCGAATTTCCATACTCCAGAATATACAGAAACTGCTCCAAAAAGAGAGATTTAGTCAGCTTGTTTTCTCTACTTGGAGGAAGCGGTAGAGGCAGAACAAATGTTATTGTCTTTGTTCCAGTGTTGTTTGGTCTAATTCAAACGATAAGTGGCAGAAATTGAAGGGTATGTTGTATTTCAGACGTTTTATGATGAAAGCAATTCCAACTGTGCGAGAGTGGCGGAGGAACGACTTGATGGAGTAACCGGTGGGTGTTAGATCCACGTACTTATGTTTTCTGTCTGGAAGAAGACGTCGATATTCTGATCGTTGATGAAGAAACACATACGACTTGAACAGCTAATGCATGATTTAAACAAATACTGTAGACAAAGATAGACAACAAGTAAATATGTCATAAAAAACAGATTTTAAAATAGACAAGCTGTTTCAAACCTGTTAAGCGATTGCTGCCATCTTTCCGGATTCTAGACAAAAGGTAGGAGACCAATGTTCTCACAAAGTTCAACTTAGTTCTAACAAATGTTTATCATTAAATTATTTGAGGTATTTAAAATATGTAGCTTGCAGGTATTTACCATTTCCAATCCATCAATCATTTCAAGAACCGAAGGAACTAAATATTGGTTAGCTATACTTTGTTAGCATGAAATTCTATTCCTACTGAGGCATATTCGACATATAATTAGTCTTTCTCTTGGTATTGCCATACGAAACGTCTCCCATTTACTCTACAAAATCGATATTCTTTCTTCAAAAAGAGAATTGTGTCAATTTCTCTAGTCCCATCTAATAAAACACTTCATTGTGTTCTGTCTCTAAGTAGATAGTCTGCAAACACGTTTAGCTTGATATACGTTTATTCCATATTGAGCTGTATATATCCTATCACGAGATGTGACATATGTGACATTAGCTTTAGAATCCTACAGTAAGGAAGCAAATTTGTCAAGAATAAATTCCAAACTAAATCATTTACATACATACATACATACATACATACATACATACATACATACATACATACATACATACATACATACATACATACATACATACATACATACATACATACATACATACATACATACATACATGCATGCATGCATACATACATACATACATACATACATACATACATACATACATACATACATACATACATACATTCAGAAATATACAATGACATATGTCCTCTATTTATCCCTATTTTTGGTAATCAAGAATATATATATATATATATATATATATATATATATATATATATATATATATATATATATATATGATTTGAAAATAATTATAATTGCTTCTTGGGTATCTTAATCTGCTCGCCTGAATAAACAATGTTGTGGGCTACAGAAATGTGTATCAGTGCTTTAATTTCATCAGATGTCAATAAGCAGTTGTTATTAAAATATGCAAAACTTATTACCAATTTGAGGCAACTGTGCTTTTTTCTACTTCCTGTAGCATACTCCAAACTGGATTCGAGTCAATACCAATTGAAGACATGTCGCTCTTTCAGATTGTATTCATGCAATATTTTGTATCCAAGTTTATCCAATTTTATCATTTGAAAATAAGTCAGTGACCATTATTACTTGTTAGATTACAACGAATACGAATAATATAAGCAACGAATAATATATATATTAAAAATATCCAACAGCGTTAGAAATAGTTGGAACATTAATTATGCAGCCGTCAAATATCTCAATACAGCAATACAATGCTCATTGAAAGACAATTTACGCTCTAAATTATCCCTTTTCATGACCGGTAGAAAATCGAAACAGTTTGTTTCTCCTAGTTTGAAGGTTATTTTTTGCATCCAGAGATGACACAAACAATGTACCATTTCAGCCTAAGTGAGAACTACGGTATTTTTAGAGTCAACGTATTTCATGGCCCTGTAATCCCACTCTACTTTCCCAAGAGACAACCTCGACTCAGAACTTGAATAGTCAACCGCGCAAGGAAAGACTCCCTCTTAAACGGTATTTGTTTATTTTTGTTTTTTTACAGCACTTCTGCATAACATGAATAATACAAGGAGTCTCTCTCTCTCTCTCTCTCTCTCTCTCTCTCTCTGTCTCTGTCTCTGTCTCTCTCTCTCTCTCTCTCTCTCTGACAGAGATACTGGAGGGAAATATAAAGAGCAACTTTACCTTTACAGTTAATGTTAGTGCCATTCCATGACGCAGATTTACCGTCATTTACACAGTGTCTAATATAGCTGTTCTCCACTTTATAATTCATATTTGATTCGAAGCAATATAATTGAATTCTGGAGCCTATTTCATATGAAAGCGACCCAATCCTTATCGCCCCGTCTGGAATACACGGGGCTGGACAGGTAGAAGCTGAAGAAAATAATAATAATAATAATAATAATAATAATAATAATAATAATAATAAATTGATTCAATATTTTAATTATTGTTCAATCTGCAAGTGTATGTATTAAACTAAATGTATTTTGGGACGAACATGATTTCAATGAAACTATTTATATTATTATTATTATTATTATTATTATTATTATTATTATTATTATTATTATTATTGTTGTTATTATTATTATTATTAAATTTATTATTTGTATTATTATATTTATCATTATTATCAGAATTATTGTTTATTATTATTTTTTTAATTATTATTTTTGTAAGATTGTTCTTATTATTATCATTATTATTATTATTATCATCATTATAATTAGTGTTGTTGTTATTATTATTGCAAACAACATAATTAACATTAATTATAAAACATATAAGACGAAACACTTAAATTAACCTTCAGGTGAATTTGATGAAAAACAACACTGGTTCTGAATCAGGTGTAACTTGTCGTGAAAGGTTACATCAATAAGCGTAAGAAGTCTTGACAGAAATAATACATGACAGAAACCATTTAACTTTTTTAGAGACATGTTCAAAAGTAAACAAGCAAAATATGTTATAATATGACGTTGAAGGTGGATATTCATCATGGTGATATGTATTGATGACTTAATAACAATAATAAATAATCCAGAAAAGTAGGTGTAAGCGTAAATCATATCAATCTGTGTTGTAACACGTCACCAAGAAACCTACATTAAATCATGAAATCTAGCATAGTATGTATAAATATGGCTTCCCAAAGTACATATAAGCATGAAACCTGGAAAAAATACGTGTAAATATAAGCGTAGTAAAGTACCTGTACAAACAAAATTTAGCAAAGTATGTATAAACATAAATCCTAACAAGGTACGTACAAGTATGACAGCTTGAAAAGCACAAGAAAACATTAAACTTTTCTTTATGCGCAGGAATTCTACTCAACGTAACACGAGAATCACTTCAAATGGGTTAAATTCGGATTATTTTATCCTAAAGACAATGTAGTACATTTCGTATTAATAGACAAAAGAAGAACATTCCATTTTATATTGTACGTTCATATTTATAAATCACGCTATACATTATTGGAGAAATTCGGTTTAAATATACGCATCTTTACCATGAGCCACACTCTGAAAAACAGTGAAAATGTATACAGCAGTATAATATAATAGAGACCGTGGTTTTCTTTATTCACCTTTGCAACCAAAGGTAATGGCTTATTGCAGATCATTCAGTTGAAAAAATAGACAATATACTAACAATTGGGTTGATGTTTCTGACACGTCACGCATTCTCCGGACCAGGTTCCGTTTTTCTGACAAATTCTAATCATGGGTCCACGTCGATTATATCCGGGATTACACACGAATGAAGCCTCTGTGCCCACAGTAGGAACGGAAGATGAATACGTTACTTTACCATTTTCAAAACCATAATGATCTCCCTTATCACAGATGATCTCTGAAAGTAGAAAGCAAACCATTTTAAAACGACATTTTGGCAAGATTTGGTTTGGATTGTTAGTTATAAGTAACAGGAACACGAACTACTTATTAATGCCAAAACAACAAGTGTAAAGTATTGTACAATGAAACAGCAAGTAATTCGACAAGGATTAACTGATCATAGGATTCGAACACATACCCTTTACGTCCCCTGTTCAGTACACTAGGTAATCGCGGTTTAAATATTGGTTGCATATTAATCCATTAACTAGGGTGAATATGTCCATTTTATATCATCGAGCTCCCGTGGCATAACGTAGAATGATAATGCAGTGACAGCACAGATTACATTCAAGTAAAAGGTGTGACTTTGATTTTTTCATGAAGAATGTATTAAAAATCTTGATATGTAAATCCATAACGTGTCTTGAAATTTCTGCTTGTTTATTCTTGTGTATACATTGTCGTGTGAACAAATAAAATGGATAAAATGTAAACAAAACACGCCCATATCGGAAGACAAAAATATGACCACCAAGCCATAATGTTAGCAAGTTCTCCTGCAAATGTTGGTGATATTTATATAGATAACACTGTGATGTAAAGATGCATAGTCAGACTAGTGTCTTTGTCAACCATATGTTTGTTCAATATATGATTTCAGTGTGTCCTTGTATAGTGCTTCTTGTACAATATTTATTTGTATTTATCTTGTGTCAATTTGCACTTTCTGTGATGACCCCCATTCTAATAAAATTACACCGTACTAATTCTATCACTAATTTCTACAACATTGCTGTACTGAACGCTCGTACCCTGTCCATATTATCGTGATTAAATGAGCAAGCAAAGAAGACTGTTCGGACTCTCCTGACTGATTCACTGACTTGGAGTTTTAACGCAGCTTTAACAGTTTCTCTGTCATATCGCTACGATGACTGCAGTGAGGCAGTTTATAGTAATTTCTAGCACATAGAGCATCATGCCGCAGACAAGTAGCATGATGTCCCAACCAATCACATTATCCTGACACCAGGCCGACTTGTCCTAACACTAACATCTTAATGCTGCGTGACAAGCGAGGCAGTTGTTAGTACCATTTTTGTAAGTCCGACTATCCTTAACACGAGTCTTCAAGGAAACGTACAGAGACAAAAACAAGCCAATAAAAAGGTCAATTACAAGCATGCAGTATTGGACTTGGGATAATGAAGACCTGAGTGGCATTGCTCCAAACAAACTTAAAATAAGGACATTCATTTATACGTAACCAGGGATGATTTACGTATCCTGGTGTCTGACAATGCATCCCAGCTTTTCGACAAACTAAAAGGAGAAATAATAAAAGTAGTGGAATTTAAACTTGTAACAAACAACATACATGGAAACAAAACATTGAAGCAGTGAAATTTTCATACAAAGGCTTATGACAAGAAATAGAAGGACTCAAGAAAGAAGATCGAAAGGTGTAAAACCAAATATATTAAAAATGCATGAGATTGCATCAAAGAAGCCACGAGGATCTCAAATCACAATGAATGATACTCGCAAAAGAAATAACATTAAAGTGTCAACTTGCCAGAATTGCCAACCATAAATGTCAGAGCATAGTTTTCGGAGATAGTGTTGAATATACCACGCCATGATGTAGATGATAATATTTTTTAAATATATTACATCTCTAGGAAATACGGTGCACATAAAGCACTTATTGTACAATTTTAGCATACCGAATCCAACGTCAACATTGACATGAAGATATTTTAAGACCAAATATAATGTACAAAAAAGTGGAAAATATTACTTGACAACACAGAACTCTTAAATGTATTTTCCTCGCATCCAAAAAATGAATTTGCGTGTTATCACAACTGCAGTGTATAATCCAATACATAAGTCAGGAAAAGATACAAATTTGACTTCTTTGATGACATAGATAAGCAATCAGTTCCACTCCAGAAGTGAAATAATTGTACAAGGCGATTTTGGATACTATAGGAATTTGAGAAACACTCGATTAAAAATAATCTTGAAGAATGTGGTTTGGTGCTAGAAAAGACGAAAAATGGAAGAAGCCAATTTCCAATGAATCAGTTGTTAAATTCTACAAAATTATATAGATATAAATGGCTTTCTCTTTACGTTTCTAAACAATTGATGTAAGCTGAAGGAAATCATTAACTGCATTAGAAAAGACGATAAAGATAGAAAATGAGAAAATTGGAGATCTGGTTCACTACATAATTTAGATGACAAGATTGCTGCAGCGTCAATTTCGTCTTAGGTCAATAAAGTCCTTCATTCCGTTATTAGTAACAGTCAAATGGAGATTCATATTAATAATAATAATAATAATAATAATAATAATAATAATAATAATAATAATAATAATAATAATAATAATAGAATTGTTGTAGTTTTTCCAAGCAGCTATATACAAAAGATTATACAAGAAAAGTAAAGGAGACGCACTTGAGATCATTCATTATTTGATTAATTAAATTAAAAAATAACATGTCCTAAATAAGTGGAACTTAAGTTGAATGGGTGTACCATTGCTGATTACGGATATTGACAGAAATAATTACAGTACAGAAAGCCTTTGAATTTGCAACTATATGTTAATATTTTAAGGAAAACAATCCATTATTATATGACATGAAAGATGATTACTCTTGATCGATGTATAAGATTTTAAACAGAATAACAATACTCACTATCCTATTAACTTGTAAACATGAAACCAAGCAAAGTATGTGTAATTACGAAACCAAACAATCTATGTGTAATTATGAAACCAAGCAAAGTATGTGCAAACATGAAACTAAAAAAGTATTTGTAAACATAATATACTGAAAACATTATAGTTCCAATCTGCTAAATGACATTTGCTTATTTTCTAGTGTGCATTTGGTTTTATTTATTTGTTTGGCACACCAATTTTTCTTTCCAGGTACCTCTGATTAAAGTGAAATGAATTGAAATCAGGGGCGGATTAAGGCTCACTCAGCGCCGGATTAAGCACCGTGTAGGCCCATAGGCAGTCAAACGTTTGGGGCCCCAGACCCACGGTCACGGTCTTGATGGGGCCCATAAAAGTCACGGGGCCCATAGGCAGTTGCCTACTCTGCCTAATGGGTAATCCGGGACTGGGCTCACTGGTGCCCTAAGCACTGACAAATCTTGGTGCCCCACTTCCCCCTCCCTTGTGGTACACATGGGAAGATAACCCTAGGGTGCACCATTATCAAGAAACAGAACATTATCATCAATTTGCACACATTTTATCAAGTATTTGTACAAATGTTCATTCGTTTCTTTCTTCCTTTTCACCCTTTTCTCAACTTTGTTTTGCCCCTTTTGGCCCTGGCGCCCTAGGCAGGTGCTTAGTCTGCTTAATGGTTAATACGCCCCTAATTCAATGCATTCCTATAGGATTTATTTACAACAAATATCATCGCTTTGTTGTTTACAGTTCGATCAAAGAGCAAGATATACCTACTGTTAGGAATATTGTTTGCAAACTTCCATGAGACACAATTTCGAAAACAATGTAATTTTGTCCAGGTGGTATGATAACAGAGACCAAGATCATCATTCTTCACCCTTGCAAATTGCCCTGTTTGTTAATACACGTAAATTAAAATAAATGTTATCAAGTATATTAACCATTGCGTCTATCCCTCTGACACGTGACGCATTGTCCTGACCATGTTCCATCTATTTGACACGTTCTATTCTCCAGTCCATGTCGAGTATAGCCCGGATTACACTGGAATGAAACCACGGTGCCCACACTATAACCGTCATGTGTCGAATAGATTATATTACCATTTTCTAAGTTGTACTTATCAAAACTGTCACACATGATCTCTGAAAAAGACAATAACGAATATATAAAATCGTCATTCTGGCAAAATTTGGTTTGTTTTAGCATTTTAAGCAGCAGCAACGCAATGTAGTAATTAACACCAATCTAATTGAAATATTCTTTAATGATACACCATAATAGCCAACCTGCTTTAACTGATTATATAATTTAAACAAGCACACGTTCGGTCGCCTGTTCAATATCGTAAACATTAGGCCATCGCGTTTTCTCTATCCTGTACTCGAATATTACGACTTTCATCAAAGGTGAATTTGTCCTATTTTATCTCCCACATTGGGTTTTTAAATTCGAATTACGATCAAAATATTACATTAAAGTTAGGCATATAATATTGTGGAATTAACAAAATTACTTCCGATTTTTTAAAAAGACTGAAGTTTTATGTTTACACCATGTACACTATTGACATGGCAAATTCGTCTTTCAGAAATTTGTGATACTTTGATAACTAGAGTTTAGTTTCTTTAGGACGAAAGTCATATTTGGATTCACTATAAAATATTCACATGAAATGTGTCAATCACTGATCAAAACAAATACCTCTCATGGGGAAAACATATTAAACTTATCACCTTTTTTTCAGGAAAAGTTGATCGTCTTTGCAAGCATCGTATTGCAATTGTTATCTCCCTATCCTCAAAGACTCGGCAAAATCAAAAATATAGTTTGAGTTACATGCCATTCGCCATAACCTGTAGGCTATATTTGTATTTGCGTCAACACTAATTTAATTAGACATGCGATTTCATACCTGGTTCATGGAATGTATTTTCGATTGGTTACCATTGAGCCTATAAATCATATCGAGTAAAAATTTTCTCATTATCTGTTTAATATCATGGTATTTATAATTATACCTGGCGTTTAACAATCCTTTGTAACAAGTAAACAGATTGGCTAACAATTGTAGAATGTGTTGCAGAAACCATGACGTCTTTTTAAAACTAGAGATGTGCAATACTTTACGTTAGATGTGATTTTCTAAGCTTTTAAACTTAAGCAACATAGCAGCATAAATGTTTACTGTTTACAACGCTAATATGCATTAAAGCAGATTATTGTTTTGGATATTCCAAAAACTGTTATATTTATGTTTTAGTATTTACATGCACACGTGCATAGTTTCTAGATTCTAATGCAAAGGTTTATACATTTATACACATGCACCCGTATCGTGTGCATTCCTTAATACTATTTGTTAGCGATTAAACAATCATTCTGTTATTTTTGTCTTGACTTTCGTTATTTGTGTCTCAATTCTTTTTATAATACAAATTGAACTTCCGTTTTAAAATTATCTTCATATGATAACATTGGAATATATTCATAAAAGCACTCTGCATGAATAGCAATAGATATGCAAATAAAAAACCATGCTAACGATTATCAAGCTTCCTGACTTTCAGAATCACCATATATATGCTATTTAATTCTTACTAAACATATGAAGTATAAGAGTAACATCCTGGTCCTGATAAAAGAGCACATCTTAATACTAACTTAATACAGTACGTGTTGCTTATTTATTTTAATGAAATTTGTATTATTCCAAAATTATATTTAGGGCCTGTCTGTATTTATAAGTGGGTCTTGGCGCTTGCAAGTTAGCTTACTTCATTGTAAACATATATAGTAACAATGGGTAACAATGATACATAACTAAAATATATGCCTTGAGAAAGATGTCTCCTACAAACAAACAAGTCAAAGAAAGCAACGTTTAAACACTTTTTAGACGTGAAGCGGTCTAATTCTTCTTTTCGAATCACGTGATAAATCTTCAGAATAATTTAATTGCCTTGCATTTAGCGTTAAATCAACATTTAGAAAGATATACATTGCAGAGGCAATTGAACAAAATGAATTGCACGAGTCTCACCAATGCATCCGACAATATCCTTATAACAAATCACTGTGAAACTTTGGATAAGTATATGGCGTTTTAAGAATATTAATTTGCTTTAAAATGTTATAACTTCACTAGATACTGAGGCTATGCCACAATCAATTACTTTGAAAGGCATATAGTTGAGTCTAGTAGGCTGTGTAATGGTAACTTTCCGGGCGATAGTGTTTCTATCTAGCCGACAGCGATCTTCTCACTTATGTTTGATATCATTGGAATATATATTTAACGCCCATATATTTGCACAGTATTCATTACATCACCAAGTAGTTATTGCAAGATGTAATGTCGGAATCATTTGTCATTGAGTATAAATTCTTGATCAAATGGTATTTTACGTCTCACACTTGACTGCCATAAAAAAAGAAAGTCCTGTATTCGATGTATGTTTTATCTAATTGTCATAGGATAATTCAAGAGCATCTGTGGTGTGTTATTGTGTCCCTTATCATACTCATGATTCATTTCATCGCAGAGAAAAACATTTCACAATCTGGAAAAAATCGGTCAAGACATTTCATTAAAGGATGCACAAAAGGACACACACCAACCTGAATCCTAAGCAGCTCACCGCGGACGAAATCTGAAGACAGTTACACATATTCAGATAATCTCAGCTACATAACACAGATAATTCATATTCCTTTCCGCAACGAATATCAATTTATTTGTGATTGTTCAATGTCTTTATTGACTCAGTTTCATAGGGATAGAATATTGCTTGGAAAAAAATCAACTGTTTTTATGCCTGTCTACATGATGTGTGCTCCCATTTCCGTTTCCTGTCTTAATTACATTGCCAAGAGTTATCGTACCTTTTGCAACTGTACTTTCACATCGTCAGACTTTTAGCTACATATATACTTAACTTGCTCACTCGCGATGTGAAGTTGTGACAATCTGATTACTTAATTGAACAAATACTGCCTTTCAGTGGGCATGCTAGTGGATAGACCACTTATTTCAGATACAAATGGAGGAATATTCCGAAACGTTATATTTGCACGTTTGAAAAACACGTACATTTGGAAGGTAAAACTGTGCTCTATAATTTGAAGGTTTAAAATTATTATGGTAGGAACCATTGAAGTGAACGTATATTGATGAAACTGTTTAAATGTGTAAATATCAAAGCATCACGTGGATCAATGCAGCTTTTATTTAATCGGGCACATTGTCTAAAAAATTCACAACTACATGTAAGACTACTACTATAGCCAAATATTATATTTTAGGAATTCTCTCCGCTACCCATATACCATCTTACTTAGATCTGAGATAAACGTTAGTAATATCGAAACAATTACCATGTGATCCAGCAAATGCGATCAAAGCCTGTGACGTCTTTCATTCAGTGTTGACCCTCTACCTGCTTTTGGCACGCTTTACCTTTCGGTGTATTCACGCTACATGAATTGTAATTGGTGACACCATTCTTTTATGCTTGTAGTTGGACTAAGGTGTGGCTAGATAGAAGCTGAGTAATTGTATGCATTTGGAAGGTGTGTTCATTTGTTTGCAACATATATGGCTAATCGTATAGCAGCCAAGTTGAGTAAGAATGTGCTAGTATATGTTCAATAACAAAACCCAGATCAGATTAACTGAGCTGACAGCAACGGGGAGAGAAAACTATAGTATATTAGATTTGTGTATAGCCATGCAAATAGGTATAGCCAGTACTGTAATGTTTGTTCATTTTCTATCAGTTATTTGTTATATTATTAATGATGATAGAAGTTATGTCATCGGATCTATGACCAATTCGAGGACATTGGTTGTAGGCAATGCATGTTCTTAAAAGTACCGTTTCTTTCAAAGATGTTTAATAAAGGCAAACACATATTGGGTCATCACCTAATGCCTATAATCCACTGGAATTCTATCGTATTTTGGCTATAAACATAATGAGTGAAATGATGTTAGTCTTTCGAGTTTGAAGATGACATCGCTGACAAGTTATGTATTTCTGAGACTGTAACATTTAGCACGACTTATGACCAGGCTATGGGTGTCAGGGTTTTAAATAAATCATTACAGAGGGTTCCGTTCCACTAGCAGCAGAGAGGGTGAACCCTACAACGTTTTCAGACAAAATTTTGATTGAATCCTTAAAACGAGCCTTCCTACGATCTCATTTCAACCAAAAAAAATGTCTCAGGGGCAAACCCTACAACGTTTTCAGACAAAAAATTGATTGAAATTTTAACGAGCCTTCCCTACGAAATCTCATTTTAACTAAAAAAATGAAAACGGAGACTTTTACGATTTTTTAATTAATTTTGGTCGCAACTTGTTGTCATCCACCCTCTCTGCTGCTATGGGTTAACAAAAAATAATAAATGATTTGATCAAGTCTTTAGGATCTCACAAACAGACTAATCGCTAACACCTCTTCTTGTAGATCAATTAGATTATTGGACTGATCTGTGAGTTTGAAATTAATTCTCGTTAACGAATTATTATGGCATCGCATGTAGACAGGATTAACCGGAGACTCAATTATTAAAAATCCTGGAGGAGCTGTTGGTGCAAACGAATAAAGAATATATCCTTGCTGAGCTTGATTTGATCGTTCGAGATTAATTTGGTAGCTTCCTTCGATAACATCACATACTAAATTGAGCGCAATCACCGATGAAATATTCACGTTGAACGGAGCGATATGCCTACCGCCGCCATCTGGATCATTATTATGTTTGAGGATTTTTATTTCCTGTGATGCTGTTTTTTTCCATGCATCATGAATTATTTTAAAACCAACATCGATGGTGTCACTGAGAAGTTTTTTTAGTTCCGGTACGTTATATCCCGGTAGTTTGAATGTCGGAATATCTTTGACGGGGAAATTATATTTTTCTGCAAATCTTGTTCTCGATAGGGGATTATCGTCATCTAATATATCCTGAATAATTTTTAGGTTAAATGTTTCCATATCGTCGATAATTTTGTTGCATGTTTCTACGACGCTGATAAATTCATCTCGGGTGAGAGAGCCGGATTTAAGAGATATTAACAACAGCGAAAAATCATTATTCATTGCTGTGAAATTTTTAACGATTTTAGGTTCGTCAACAAAATGATATCCCTCTATTCTCTCCCCTGGCTTCTCTTCTCCAGTTGGTTGGTATCCGAGACCAAAAAACTCTATAGTGATTGTGTGATCTTTATAACTCCTTATTGGATTATCTGGTTTTATTCTGTCGGTGATATAATCAGTTTTTTGTGGTTCTGGTAAATCAACGGTTTTCCCCCCTGGTGGTAATTCAGGCCATCCTAGTACGGTTCTAATAGAACTTTGATAGATATCTACGACGTATCCTTCTGTGTTTATCTCAATTGCGGATGATAGTGTCGGCTCATGAACTGTTATAGCGATTTTCGATTCTGTTCCAGTAATCGATTTTATTCTACGCGCCAATTCATTATTGATTTGTTCGATTTGGTATGACCCTGTTGGTATCGAAACAACTTTCCAGTCTGGAGTCCCGTCATCTTTATTCTTATTCTCAAACACTAAAGAATTATTGGGTTGTTGACCCCCAAATGATTTTGATCTGATATTAGGCCAAATGTGGTATACTCGTAATTTTGCTAGCGCTATCTCCTTCACGGGGACTGGGCTAGGGAAATTCACACTAAACTCGGGTTCCGTTGATGTTATTGATATCATGCTTGTTTGTACTGGGTTCGTGTTCTCCACTATTTGTTGAAGTAATTCCATCGGTGTTGTCATCGTTGCTATACTGTTGTTGTCGCTCTAATTTTGACACCGCGGAATCATAAATACTGACCATCACTGAGAACTCACAATTTGGTATGGTTGAGATTATTGAGATCATTTTGGTTTTCGGGTTCGTGTTTTCCAATTCCATCGGTGTTGTCATTGTTATTATATTCATGTTGTCGCTCTAATTTCGATATCGCGGAATCAAAAATACTGACCATCGCTGAGAATTCACTATCTGATATAATCGTATTATCGAGTGACGATGATATCATCAATGATAATTGCGAGTATGAGGTTGATACAATATGAAATTGAATTAAGTAATTCTGCAGTTTACTCTGGCTGCATGATGATATCTTTCTTGCTATCCCGGTTGATATACCCCCGATTGTAGCCACCGCAGAAATGCAAATTGGAACTACGACCGGGGCAATCATTGTAACCGATGCAAGTATTATTCCGGCGCCAGCGAGAACGCCTGACACCGAGTACATAGTAATATCAATTGCGGTGATTCTTCGTCGGTATTTTTTTATTTTTATTTGATACTCCTCAGTGAGGGTTTTGAGTCTAGTCTGAAATTCTCTGACCTGATAATAGCGACATTGCGTTGATGAAATCATTTTTATTGTAAAAACACTAGCGTTTTCAATTGTGAAATCCGAACGATTTTCCTTTCAATTTAGTTATTTACTTAAATCAGCTACGAATTCCACATACCAGGTTGCTGAAACCCTAATCAAATTTTTATCAGTAGCTGTTATAGTGAACTTTTCAGTTGTATCCTTGTCGATGATCGTTGAAATCGTTTTATTGACCCCGGATGAACTCGACGATGATATATTAAATTCAGTCAATGGTGTTACTAGTGTTAATCGATAAATACCTTTAACGGTTGCAGTGATATCTAATTTGTTGTTTGTAGGTGTCCACGCAAATGATCCGTGTTGGATTGTGTATACTACGTTGTTGGTTTTCTCATGAGGAATTTTTGTTTTTTCAATGATTGTTATCATCCTCGAAAAATCACCTTTGATGGCTTCGATGAAGGTTTTCGTCTCATCGATGGATTTTTTAATATCCGGGAGTTTTATTTCTATTTTATCCAACGGGGTTCCAATAAATTTCTCGATGATATTTTTACGAAAAACTGAAAACTGTTTTCCGTGTTCTTCAATTTTAGATTGAAGTGTTGCTAGTTCTAACAGAGAATTATCCAACTCATTGTCATGGGTAGCAATCTTATCAGTGATCGTAGACACAAGTGCACCTGGTTTAAGTCGTCCGTCGCTGGAATACAACGCAATAGAGTTTTCAGTGGCGTCTTGCTGCCGTTTTAAAATGTCATCCGCGGATATATTACTGGCTTTAAATCGTCCGTCGTTGGAATACAGCGCAATAGAGTTTTCAGCGGCGTCGCGCTGCCGTATCAAAATGTCATTCAATGACACATCACTGGATTTCAATTTACCCTGTTTGTTTTGAAATACAACTATTTCGTTCGGGTCAACATTTACTAAATTTAACGTCTCAGCGATTTCATCTTTAATTTTTTTTATATCACCTGTCGCAGTGTCATCGGGTTTGGGTTTCAAAGATCTCCCCCAAATATCAATCATGTTATTGTAAAACTCTTTCTCTCTCTAAAATCGTTTTTGACGACTTCGTTGAAAAATCTTCGATTTTCTCCAGCGATTACTAGTGTATTCATTCACGACAACATGTGGTGGTTTTCCGCTTGGGTTACTCAAGGAGTTAGAAATAGCGTTAAGGACATTTAATACTTCGCTGCCACATATTGGTGGGTCAATCATCGTTTGTGTTGGTAGCGTAGAATACCAAGTCTTCATTGGAACGGTTTTTATATAACGCATAAACTCTTTTGGTGGGGCTAATCCATATGAATCGAAATAAACAATCCCACGTGGATCAATAGCGTATGCAACCCAGTGAGTTCCAGGTCCGGTGCTGTTATCTAAATTAATGATTCCGGTTTCAACACTGTTGGGTTGTGTCGGTAATTGATCCTTCATAAAAACACCTCTGAAGTTTTTAATCGCTAGTTTTTTAGCAGCATCGAGTAAATCAAAATTGGACATAGGAATCTTCGATTCCCGAGTCATAGACTCCTCAACAATTGGGTTTTCAACTAATAAATCGTTCCTGGTAGTCTTAGACCCTTTCCGCTCTACCACGAATACGGGGTTCTTGGTAGTCTTAGACCCTTTCCCTTTTTTTATATCCTTTCCCAGTTGCCTTCTTTAGTGCCATTCCTGCTGCAGTACTAACGGCTCCTAACGCTGCCGCTTTAGCCACCGCTGGGGCTGCTGCTGCAATCAATGCTGGAATCGCAGCTAACAACGGAAATATACCGCCTGTTTTAATCATATTTTTGATAGCAGCCGCAGAAAGAGTAATCTGAACACCCTTTTTTGCTACTAGTGCATCATTGAAATGTTTCACCTGACGAGTTGTCAGCGATAGTTTATTTGCACCACCAGTCATTTGGTTGGGTTTCAACGTGATTGTGGTTCCACATTTTTTAGCTGATTCCGATTGCAATTTTTTTATTTGACCAGGAGTTAACGCAACACTAATATTACTATATGACATTATACATAATTGATTGATTCTAAATCGTTTACAATTTCAATTACATGTTTTCCACTGGTGCATCTACCACTCTCATTCTTCCTCCAACACCTTCGAGTAGCATTGATTTGTCGCTGAGAATGACAGCAACCGCTCTATAATCAGCAATAGCACCACGAGTCACATTAGCTCTAAAATGTATATCAACAACAGATTGTCTTGTTAAATCGAGATGTTCCAGTGAGAAATAATAGATAGGATATAAACTCTTAAAGACGTATTGTGATATTTGCAGACCAGTATCGACATTTTGATCACGTGCCATAAATGACAACAGACGATGATAAGCTCGTGCAATATGATTTTCTGTGTAATTAAGTTGTATATCTTCAGATGGTTCCTGCTGGCCGTTTATTCTTAGTGAGACGTCTTTCACACCTAATTGATCAAATATCATATGGCTGAAGAGTTGATTGCCAACTCGTGCGTTATCTTGTAACGCAATAAATATATGACGTGGCGCAGCAACACCTTGTTTTGATGCTAGGTTCCAAGTGAATAACCCGTTGATATTTGATTGTTTAACATCTGTACTCACGGTTAGCCAACTTAGTAATGATTTTCCTCCTTGGTCCATAAATGATAGTAATCGTTCTTCTGCGGTAATTGCTGGAGTCAACACTGGCATCCACAATGATAGTTTTGTTAAATTGACTTTACCAGCATCAGCATTTGGATTTGCATTGTCTGCTGGAATCCTCCAGATTGCGTCACTATCATCACTCTTTCGTACAAGCGATACTGTATGCTTCGCTCCATAAATAACTTTTCTGACGTTTCTACAGAATCCAAATATGTGATGCAGTGGAATCGCGCATGAAAATGATTTACGCCGCCCTTCCAACATTGAAATACGTGTTGCAGCTCCTAGATTGAAATTAACATCGTTGTTTATAATCATATCTTCGGCATCAATATTAGCGGTGCCAGCATTATTCTTTGGTCGTCTTACAACAAATTGTTTTCCTCCAGCGGTATTTGTAGCATCTTTTGCAAACATCATAGAAGGTCCTGCTGATTTTGTATAATCATCGGAATATCTCGCTAACCCTATTATTGTTGTAGCCACATCAACATCGCGATCTATCGCCTCAATTTCTTTTCCATCAATGAGATATTTTGCACTCTCAAATAACGCCATGATACCGTTATTGACAAACCCGACTTGAGTACCAGCTGGATACTCTGTATCATTTGTTCGTATAATTTCTCCTTCGATTTCGATAAACGCTTCACAGGGCAAAAAGTATTTACTGGTATCATGGACTTGAAGATCAATTCTTGCTCGACTATTTGAGTCTATGGCATGATAGGCGTAATATTGATAATCGCGTACAGAATCATCCTTGCGAACTGGGGCATCTATATCAAACGCTGGATCAGGTGACTGTTTGAACATTTTATTCTATTTATCAGAGTCTAAATCGCGATTTTCCATTTCATCGTCGTAGTTTTTTAAAGCCACTTCCTGCTATCATATTTGCAATATTGCTTTGGTCGGGGGTTAAAACCATCGACGCTAATTTTTCATCTACTGCGTTATTTATAATTCTACTAACACTTGCAGGCATTTCCGCTGTAGACGGTAACGGTTTTGAAAATCCTTTGGATTTCATCCGTGATTTCACTAATGATGTTAATTTATTCTTCGCAGTTGAAAACGCTTTTCCCGCAAGATCTCCAACAGCACCAATACCCTTATCACGAATAACATCAATTGCTTTCATTCCTAATTGTTTAGCCAACGGCATCACTTTTGGAGCCATTCTCGCAAATAACCCTGCAATGGTATTACCTAAACCATCTCCGTAGTATGCTCTATCAACTGGAAACCGTGAATTAACTACGTAGACGGGGGTTGGTTTATCATGATTGTAGTGTATGATCATTATTTGAAATCAGAAACAATTTTTCAATTGTTATTTATCTAATCAATTGACTTTTCAATTCAGTCACTATGATACCCACTTTCCACTAACTCGCCAATGAAATCTCGATATGTGCTGATATCCATGATACCACCCTGAAATAATCGTCTACAGATATCAGCTGCTTCATTAATTATTTCTGGAGAGTTATTTCCAGCTCGGAACCCTCCTACAAGAACCTCTAATCGTGATATATCACTGAGAACACTACCAGGACATGAAACGCTAGCGTTTCCAACTAGACCACTCCCCAGAAATTTCTTCTCATCGTATGGCTGTCTTATTTGGAATTGAAATTTTTTCTTGAAGTCTCTGTATTCCTTCATCCTTCTATCTAAACTCCCAGTATTTATTTCATACACTATATCAGCCCATTCATTATGTGACATTCTATAATCCGAATAATTTTCCGTGAAAAACTTCTCTTGTGAATCATAGCTGTTAGCAGCGAATTCACCTAAATTGTCTATATCCTCGTTGAGAATTTGTTGTTTAGCGCTCTCGGTAAATATAATTGATTTAGGTAGTCCACTAACTAGTTCTTCCTGAAATCCTTTAAATTTTCGTTTCGAAGCGGTTGATATATCCTGAGGAAGTGATTGCAAGGATTTTTTTGTTTGTTTAGTTCTTTTTGCTATTTTTTCTAACACAGGAATAAGACCCTCTTCTTTTCTTTTACCGTCAGGATCATCTCCCAGTATAGCACGCTCTATCCCTTTCGTTGCTGTGGTTACTGGTTTAAACAACTCTTCAGATCCCTCAGCAAAATCAGTCTGAAGACTCTGTCGTTGTTGCAGTTTATTCCTTACAGAGTCACGAATTGGTATAAATCTCCTGATTGCATCCAGTCGTTCACGAGCCAATCGGGTCGTTAATGCTTCATTGAACATTATTTGAAATCAGAAACAATGTTTCAATTGCAAAACAATTTTTCAATCCGACCTAACACCATCGTGGAAGTGTTATTTCATCGTGATACACCTTCGTTCATCGATGTTGAAAGTGTCACAATTGCTATATATATATAATACTGACACTTTCAACATTCTAGTTTTGATCAATCTGAACCGTCCATCAATTTTTATTCGGTGTGAAATATTTTTATTCACTGATTTTGACATTGTCAATCAAAAAATGCTAAAAAAAAAGAAAATCTCTAGGAAGGACGGTCACAATCAAATAATGATAAATGGTCGGTCAATCAAATAATGATAAATGGTCAATCAAAATTGTTCATTTTCTTGAATTAACGCCCGTAGGTTTCTAATTTTAGAATTAACCTCCTTTTTCAATTCGTATTCGTTACCTAATTCTTTTCGTTTTCGTTCTACGATAGTATATAACGGAGCGAACACACTTACGTCACTGGAGAATGCAAGAGAGTCCCGAATAGAATTCTGAATTCTTTTGATGAGCGCGTATTGCTTTGGCAGCATATATTTATTGTTGTTAACTCCGTATTCTATATCCTGAAAATCAGACATGATTTGATCAGGATTTAACCCATCTGATAGTTCAATATCCCACCTTTTCAATTTTGAAATCTCGGATATAATGCTATTCATATTTTCAGAATTCATATTCTATAACAATGACATATTTCTAAATGAAAAATATGACGCATTAGACGTAACTAAATCGAATTTTCTGTCCAGTCCCTTTTGAAATCGCAGATCGATAAATCCCCTCTGCAACTTTTCGTACTGAGGGTCCACAAATATCGAAATGCCTTCCGGCGCTAGCTATCGATTGAAATATTTTTTCTTCGTTAGTTATCGTATTAAAAGATTTTACGGGTCTCTTCCCAACCGTTTTGCAAGTGCCAGTCTTCCCTCGTTTGGTATTCTCACTTTGAGTAACGGCTTCTAGATTTGATAAAGAATTATTCTTTGGATTAGAATCCTTGTGATCAATAACAAAATCATCCTCGATCAATCCATAAAAACACTCGTACACGAAACGATGGCAGTAATAAAATTTCCTTCCAGCGCCAAACTTCAAATATCCCCCACCATTGTCAGAACCAACTGGTTTCTTCAGTCTGCGGTTTCTTACAACACCATCACTAGATGCTTCATAATTTGTGATCACAGGGTGTGGTCTGAATTCTTGGTTCATTCGTATACTAAATACTATTTGTCTAATTCATTGTTTGGTTTAATGATTACATCACTGGAGAATCTTTCGATGTAGTCTTGAGGAGTTCTTATGATTTTGTCAGGGACGTTGTCAGTGTCAGGGACTTTTTCAGGGTCATAATTTCTGATTGATTGTCCATTTGTTATTCTTTTATCATAATAACGCTTCAACTCCCTGTATCGCTTTCCACCGCAATTCAAACACAACTGAGATTTTCCCCTAACCCCAACCCCACATCGTATGCAGGGTAACGGGCCAAGGCTTCCACGACGAAAGCTTTGCATATGATACCCACATAATTCATTTCTGCATGATTTGTTACACGGGGTTGTTGATCCAATCATAAGCCACTTACAGTGATTCATTAGATATAAATCTTTCATTTAAATGCTTGTTTTAATTATAGCATGAGGGAGTTAAGGAGAACGCCTTCGAAAAATGCTGAATTCAATACTGATAAGGAATTTAAGAGATTATTGAAGATTAATCCTAAATTTAATCTCGATAAACCCAAAAAACGTCCAAGAGAGGGAAACATGAAAGAGTTTAAGAGATTATTGAAGATTAATCCTAAATTTAATCTCGATAAACCCAAAAAACGTCCAAGAGACGGAAACATGAAAGAGTTTAAGAGATTATTGAAGATTAATCCTAAATTTAATCTCGATAAACCCAAAAAACGTCCAAGAGACGGAAACATGAAAGAGTTTAAGAGATTATTGAAGATTAATCCTAAATTTAATCTCGATAAACCAAAAAAACGTAACAAAATTAATCCTAAATTTAATCTCGATAAACCAGAAAAACGTTTAATAGACGGAAACATGAGAGAGTTTAAGAGATTATTGAAGATTAATCCTAACTTTAATCTCGATAAACCAAAAAAAACGTCCAAGAGATTACCCTGGAAAGATGCTCAATTCAATCTCGATATAGTTTCTAATACACCAAAGAATACAATTCTTGATAAAGCCATGATTAGTAAAATCAGAGACTGTTTTAATGAATTCAAGCGTGATGGAGCATCTTATTGTTGGTCAACATTTCGAATTGATGGTGTTGTTGACGCTACCATGAATGATGAAAAAGCAGCAGTGATAATTTCACGTGTTGGGGAAAAAAGGTATTTTTTCCGAATAAAATTCATTATCGAAGTCGATGGCAAATGGATTATTAGGGATAAATTTGAACCAATCCTCAAGAATAAAAAAGCTGTCATTGTGAGTAGAGATTCCAAACCAGGAATTCTAACTGGAATCGACAAACCATACTACGAAAGATCTTATCCCGTAACAGCAATGGTTTATGGGATATATCCGTTAAATGATAAACCCGATATCGCAAAACTAGCTCCTATGAAATATTCTAGTTCACTGAATTGCGTGGCAACACGGGTAATGGAACACTTCACAAATGCATCCCGAGGAAATAAACTAACTGATCTGCGACGTAGGAAAATAACCGAATTGGAACTGACAGTGAAACAGCATGGTGCAAAGATTTCTGATATAGCTAAATTAGAAACATCATTAAGATTTCCAATAACCGTTATGACGATAACCGGAGAGGTTTTATACGAACCGAAATATAACAAAAATGGAGCGCCAATACAGATTATTGATCATAACAAACACGCGTGGACACCTGCGGTAACAGTATTTCCACGAGAACGAACCGTGAAATATATCCCTAAGGAGTTCGTCGGGGATGTTTTCTATGAAGAGAAATTATTCGATGCTATTCATGCGTTGTGTAAAGATGATCCTGTGTCAGTGTGGTTACTTAGAAGTGATGAAGATCCCGAAATAGGATTTGATCAATTTGTAAGACCAAATGGCGAATTATATCGCGTTGAAGAATTAGATAACAGAATGAGAAAAATCGCTAGTGATTTTTCACCGGAGAATTCCCATGAAAAACTACTCACGGATAGTTTTACTATTCCATCAGTGGTAGCTCACTTCGCAAGAGAAAAAAACTCATGGCGTCCAACACGAAGTGATTTTCTCGAGGATGTTAAATTGAGTTGCGTCGAATTTGGTCATGGAGGACTGTGGAATACGAAATACTCACGTGATGGTATGATTTCAATTGATATATCCGCGTGTTATCCCGGAAGTTTTCTCGGATATGGGGAATGTGCTGAGTACTTCAAACGATTTGGACACCCCACGCATGAAATGACTCGTGTTGCGATTAATGGACCATTGCCTGATTTTGATTTAACCGGATTCGCTCGTGTGATATCATTCGAATTAGCTACAGCGTTACATCCGTGTAGTTATGTTTGGCTCGGTAGACACCTATCTGAAAAACACTGGATGCCAATAGTGCTATTGAGATATATGATTGATTGTGGTATGCTAATATCGTTGATTGTTTCCGAGGCTATTATATGCTATCGAGCTCAGAAAGAAGTTTGGCTACCACAACCCAATTTAGATCGTATAATCAGCGAACAGCAAAAACAATTCCCTGATTTGAATGAAGAAAAAATCATGAATTTGTCTAAGAAGTTATTTGAAAGTAAAAAAGAACAAGCAAAAGATTTTGGACGAAGAATAATCGGTAAATTTACCCAGGGTGGAAGATACGACAACGCAAAATATTCTTCGCGGTTGATCATAGACGTCGCTGAATACGATTTTATTGTAACGGATTTAATGAAACAGGGAAAACTTGTATCCCGTAAGGATGCTTTTCTATCCAATGGTGAGAAATTAGGTACGGTTGTTACCTACTGTGATGGATATAATTCCCAGTATACACATTTAAGATCATCTATGCTAGCCTATGCTTCTATTAATCTATTTTCGATGATAAATAGATTTCCTAATACCGCGGTTAGAGTGGCCACTGATTCGATGTATATACACAATAAGTACAAATCAGCTGTAGCTAAATTCACAGATCCCGAAGAAAATTGGGGGCGTTGGCGATTTAAAAAGGAGATGCTACATGAGTATTGTGAATCCGCAGACGTTGCCATGGATGATAAATATCTTTCATATAACCGTATTGAAATTCAATCAGAATTTTCTAATGCACCACCGGTATCTGATCCAGTATGTAGATACAAGACAGTTTATTTAAACGGTTGTGGTGGGTCAGGAAAGACAACTCGTGCAATTGAATTATTTCGTCGGTCAACCATGATTGTGCTAACACCGACTCACAGACTCGCCAGAGAGATGATACAGCGAGGGGTAAATGCCTGTACTTACCATAGTTTCTTTCGACGGAAGGGTGACAAATGGACTCCTGAGCGTATGGGTGATAAATTCATTCCTGAAATCATAATTTGGGATGAAATATGCACAGTGTCATTAGATGTATTACAAACATTTCTCGAGTGGTTGTTAAACAAAAACACAAAAGTCGTCATGTGCGGTGATCACGGCCAACCACCACCATTTGTCGGTGCATCTCCACATGAATGGCTAAGGGGTTTTGTAGACTATTATGAAGAAATTACCACTGATTATAGATCAATTGATGAACGATTACGAGAATTCAAAGCGCTAATTAGATTACAACCGGATATAATCCAATGCGAAATAGCGCGTGAAGTGATTTCAGAAACTCCAATGAATGATTTCTGGGAAACATGGAGACCAAATGATTTGATAATTGCAAGTAGAAAAATAGTCAGGGACACACTTCAGATGAAGTTATTTGAATTGCATAAAGAAAAATTTGCAACGCTTCCAGTACCCCTTTGTTATAGGCCATCGGATACACGAAAACAGAATATTGAAGTTGATATTCCAGGACAGAGTGAGAAACAAATTCTCGTATTAAATGATATTGTGCTGGTTGATATCAATGTCGTTGAAGATGTATTGCGTGCTAATAAATCCCCGTGGACGCTAGGATACGCAGCAACAATACATTCTTCACAGGGATTGACTATATCGGATACAATTTTTTGGATGGTGGATAATCACATCGAATGGTCGAATTTAGTCTATCTCGCAGTATCCAGAGTACGAAGAATAAATCAGCTTCGAAGAATTGTTTTCGATGATAATGACACAACAATGGATGATATTGATGTTAAAATTATTGATAAAAAACTCTCCGGTTACAAACAACAGGACAAAAAAAAAACAACGAGAATTTGATATTGATGCTGAATTAATAATTACGCTGAAGAAACAACAGAATAATCACTGCGCGAGTTGCAATTGTATAATGCGTTGGCAGTATTCGGATAAGGATCCTCGCCAATTCACCGTAGACAGAAAAAATAACAATCTCGGTCATGTCAGAAACAATGTGATGTTGACTTGTCTTGAGTGCAATAGACGCAACGGTGCTAGTTAAGACCATGCGGTGGCAAATGAGTATCCTCGGGAATTACCTGTAGTTGTTGTCGAGTAAATCCTCGTTGAGGGGCAGTTGAATCCAGTTTATAGACTGGAGGTCTACACGTAGATCGTGTTATACTAGATATCTTGTGTGCAGTAACACTCCAAATAGGATCAGTAGCCCTTTTTCTACCCCCTTCAAGCTCTCCTGGTTCGTATAAGTACCTAACAGTGACATTACTACCAAGAATTGGTTCTTTGAAATCTTTTTGTGGTTGTACGGGTATTGACTTCTTTTTAATCGCGTTGATAGGTTTCATGTTGATTGTTCTAGTAATCTCGTTATTCAGTGCAGTAATCACAGATGGTAATCTTTTAACCCATTCACGGGATCTTTTTTCTTGGATGAATTCTTTTGCGTATTGATATCCAAATAACCGCTCAACAATCGTCCGATTAAATCGTTCTACAATGGCCTGATCGCGATGTAGCGCAGTATGCCCTCGTCGTATGGTGACATTATGATGTTTCATTGTAGATAACACTGCACCCTGAAATTCCTTGCCAGGATCAACCTGCAATAGATTTGGCCAGTGCAGAGGACCTCGTCGATAAATCCTTTCAAATGCAGAAGCGACTTCAGTGGCTGATTTTGTTTTTAACGGTTCTGCTTCTTTGTATCGACTTGCAATATCAACTACGGTTAAAGCGTATTTGTAACCACGATCATGTGGCAGAAATAATATATCAGCCTGATGAACTTCATTAGGAGCGGTCACATCAAAATGCGAGAATTGAATTTGTTTAGGCGGTGGTAGATAAATTTGCCATAGTGCCTGTTTGGATAACCAATTAGCCGCAGTGGTTTTTTTCACTTTTGCAGCGCTAGCGAGTTTATGGACTGCTGATTTACCCCTCCAGTATCCTCTTGGGGAATAATAAATTGATTCCATATTATTAATTACCGGCACCTAACATCAATTTACTTTTCATAGCCGATTTTATCAAAAATGAAGCCAATTTTTCTTTGAAGGATTTATCAGGAATAGCATTTAACGCATGAATTAATTTCACATCCGCGAGATGTCTGTGTTGCAGATTGCTGCTTTTATAAGCAACATCATGAAGGTGACAGGCCTTATCAATGGCGTTTATTGGTTCTTCACCGGGTCGGGGCTGATTTTGATTATTGAGTCTGATATCAAGTCTGGTTCCCGGTCCACAGTAGCTATATCCTGGAAGGTGCTTTTCTCCGGGGTTCTTTGCCCATGGGGTTCCAGGGAGCTTTGCCAATTTGGCTGCGATATCACCTCCTCGTTTTTTTTAAAATCAGATCTCATAGACACAAATCTAAATTTCTTTGTACCACATTGCACGCATTTACCAGAAAGCGCTGATCGATTATTTTTAGTTGTAATCGTTGTCACGTCATCTGTGCCAGTACGCGTTTTACACTTCACACAATATAGATCCATAATTTATGTATAGAGATATGGATATAATTGATTTTTTCAGCGACTAAAACAAGAGAACCAGTTAAGCATCATGCAGCGCTACCAAACTCTATCCGGATGATTATAATCGGGCCATCTGGATCCGGTAAAACGCAATTGTTGCTCAATTTAATAATGAGATGGATGAAGTGGGATAAGTTGTATTTAGTTGCCCCTAGCGTAGATGATCAACGATGTTATGAAGTGCTAAAAGATTTTAACGACAGCGCGGTAGAAAAATCCGGCGAGGGTATTATTGAGTTTATAACCGATATCGATGAAGCACCGAGCATTGATGATATTGATGGAGATCTTAACAATTTAGTCGTATACGACGATATAATGTTAGATAAACAAACAAATCCTGCTAGGATCTTTTCCAGAGGCAGGCATAAAAACACTGACGTGATATATGTCACTCAACGCTACACTCAGGTTCCAAAAGTCATCAGAGATAACTGCAATGTTCTTGCTGTATTCAACGGAGTTGATACACATACGTTACGAAATATTTGGCAGACATGGTGTTCTGATATGGACTTCAATCAATTTAGAAATTTCTTTAGTCATGCTCAGTCAACCCCGTACGGATTCGCAACAATAAATTTGCATGATCCTCGGACACGATATCGTATCGGACTTGATCAAATATTCGGTTAAAATCATTTCTTATTTTTTGTTAACCCATAGCAGCAGAGAGGGTGGATGACAACAAGTTGCGACCAAAATTAATTAAAAAATCGTAAAAGTTTCCGTTTTCATTTTTTTAGTTAAAATGAGATTTCGTAGGGAAGGCTCGTTAAAATTTCAATCAATTTTTTGTCTGAAAACGTTGTAGGGTTTGCCCCTGAGACATTTTTTTGGTTAAAATGAGATCGTAGGAAGGCTCGTTTTAAGGATTCAATCAAAATTTTGTCTGAAAACGTTGTAGGGTTCACCCTCTCTGCTGCTCCACTTCAGCCACACACACCTAAGATTTTCACGCCAGTATTTTCTGAAGATCTGGATTCCGCAACCAGATGTCATGGCAGCTCCAGCTATCAAGTTCCAAAATCTATTTTGTGTAATATACCCTCCGTTAAGAGAAACAAGTATGTAGGGTAATAGAAGACGCCCAATGGCAAGAAAAATTTAAAGTATGCCTGTATGGGACAATACATAATAATAAAACGCTTCATTTCATCGTACCACTTCTTATGCTTAGAACCGTTAGTGGAAATACAATACTTTAGTATTTCAGCAATTCAATCTCCCATGAAGACCTGAAGTATTTTCGCTATCACAGACGTTTATAGCTGTGTTAATATTTGATCTAATTACTGGATAACATGATGAGAAATAGCTCTAATGTCTTTCACGGTCTTTGAATTTGAACGTGTCAATTTATGTATGATGGGTTCTCGTATTTCTGGTGCAATGACTAACCAGAATGATATAAGCAAACAAACACGAAATCATATTGAAATGACATATGCATCGTAAAGAGTTATTGTCTCTTTAACAATCCATGAACAACACTGTTTCGTTTATGACAATAACTGCATTTAAACGTGTAGAAACCAGTGAAAGCGTGTATGTCTTTAATATAACACCTGAAGCTTGTCGTCGCTGGCCTATTTGATCGGATCTAACGCTTCTGAACAACCATCTACCTGAAGCTGTAGCTAATGTATTTTGTTGAATTAGAATATTAATCTTGTGTCAATCATAATTGTGTCAACATACCCACCATACAGGAGTGACAATACCGGTATATTAATTTCATTTATAATTCTAATCCATGTGTTAAAGGACCTGTATGTACGTTCATATATATATATATATATGAGAGAGAGAGGATATTTGCTTGAAACGAGTGAATAAGAGATATATTTCATCGAGTGAATGAAAACGAGTAAGATACTGTAGTTGTTCACCCACGTGATGAAATGAATCAGTTATTCACTCGTTGTAAGCAAATATTATATATATATATATATATCTTAAGGAACTATCAGCTGTTTATCGTACATGTTCTGCTATGCTATGTGTACGAGTGCACAAACTTAATTCCACGTCCAATTGATAAAAAGTAACTGATATTTCCAGAATAAAGTACTATAAGTTTCAAGGACAACAAACACAAGTAATTCAATGTACAGAAAATTAAAGGGAGATAAATATATTCTGACCCAACAAAGGAGTTACTGTAGTGTTCATTACAGTGAAAAATCATTTTTAATTAAAACATTAAGTAATTCACTGCTTAGCATATGTATGTATGTATGTATGTATGTATGTATGTATGTATGTATGTATGTATGTATGTATGTATGTATGTATGTATGTATGTATGTATGTATGTATCTGTGCATTTCGAGATCCTATATGCATTTGACTGATCAAGTGTTTAGTCCTCTCTTGTCACAAAAAAATGTCGTATGTGTTATTAATTTTCTCAAGACATTCATTCCGGTTGTACTCTGAACTGGCTCAGTATTAGATGTTAATAACTTTTCAATTCGATTTGACTAAAATATTGAACTTACGTTTGCATGAGAAACGTATATCTGGTTCCCACTTCCCATTATCTATACACGTGTAATTTCCATCACTGACTGTTATGAGATTTTCGTTGTCTTCAGTTTCCTGCATTTCAGATGGATCTGCGGTCGACGCAGAATCAGGATAGTAATATTCCTACGAACCTTTGGCAGATATGATTGGCACAATTTGATATCCAAACTTACATGACACATTCGCATTTTCTCCTATGTTTAACACAGTCCTGTTACCGAGAGATATGAAATGCATTCCTGGGTCATTAAGAACACATCCTGTGACATCTGAAAATTGAAATAGCGTATAATAAGGATAATGAATTGTGGATAAAGGATAGTTCATTAGACCGACATATATCCATAACATAATTATAGAGTGTTGTTCTGTTCTCGGGATACCAGTTGACTTATAATGTCTCCAGTCAGTATACTGTGATGAAAAGGTTACATCTTCAAAGATCAGTTATTCGTCAGATACGAGGGATACGAGGTTGTACGTTTAGAGTAATTCAGGATCAATATATGACGATATGGTATAATAGCCTGCTACAGAAACTTGTATAATGTTTGTTTATCTTTATGCTTCCTCTATAAAAACAACAACCTTAAAGATGCACTCGATGTTATTTATTTGTAGCTGTAATTTCATTTATAAAGTCTGACATGATACATGTTTTCGGTATCAGTCCAACGCATGAATTTATATTCCAATACAGATAGGACGCATTTGTAATTCAGTAAAAGCAGGACACGAACAGAATATTGTCCTGTATCAATGAAAAGTATTTTTGCTAAGAAAAAGCAAACTCGATTTCATGACAACAATTTCAAATACTGTATCTTAATGTTATAGGCGATACCACTATAATATTTGGTTCTGGTGAATCACTACATTTCCTTATTGGCACTCCATAATAAAGTTTTGTTTAGCTTTCTTTAGCGATAGTCTAAGAAAGAAAACGTTTGATTTTCCACCTATAAACTTCAACGAAAGGAAAACATTACTTGGTTATGAAAAGCCAGTTATAATTTCTCAAGTTAATAGTATATAAATTATTTTGTAATAACCAAGAAGTGCTTCTCGTGAGTTTCCTGTTTCGCAAATACTTAACTGCATTGTGTTCCACGATGAAGAAAACTGGTATTAGGTAGAAGGCAAAGTATACTTTATTTCTATTACTTTTCACGTATTTTCACGTTGTCGGCGTTCATACATAGGCCATTTTAGCTAAATATAATATTTTACGATTTTTAATTTTAAATGTGGATCATTCAAAGGTGAGGATAGCAATATTGTTTATAATTCAAGTTTATTTAAAGTTAACATTTAGAAGATGGTTACCATAGTTGTGGTATGTTGCATTTAAGGTATCAAATTTGCGCCATATTATGTGTTCTGGATACGGTAAGGATCATGATTTATAAGACACATTCAGTTAAGTTTCGTTCCATGCAAAACGTCTCTATAACCGTTGACACATATACGATATGCGACTAAGGTGAAAAGAAAGGATGGCGTATCACAAAATTGTGTAATATATAGGAAATAAATAATAATATAATGAGACACGGAATAGATAATAGCATACGAAGACATCGTTTTGGTCATAATATTAAATGTACCTACAAGAGCTTTTTATTTTTCAGTTTATAAATAAATACGGATTGAATCACATTGAAATGTATATTTTGGTAGTTATAGGTACTCACTCCTTAAACATCAGCGCTGTGACTTAGATTTGTTCCATTTGTTCTTAATGAAACTTGCATAATATAGAATGGAAGTATACAAAGACATGTCATTCAAAATTAAGTGGTATGAATAGAACATTAACAATATGCAAACTTGATCAATAAATAACAACCTGCACACATAATGAACTAATCAAGAACTGGTACACGGATGGTTCAATGGGAAGTGTGACGACTGCTGATGTTCTGATGCCTGTTTCTTAAAGCCACATCATTCTCATGAATACAAAACAAAAGAACATTACACAGTCTCTGGAAACGTACGAATTAAATTTAGGATGATATTAAGAAAGAAATGTTATAACAATAATAGTATAACTGATTGAAATGCCTCTGCTACAACACTGCGCACTGCGGCATAGACTAGGTTACAATAGTATGGCTAAAGAAATAAAAAACCATATGTTATAGATTAATAGCTCAGACACAAGACTGAAAAGGTATGTACATAGGTTCAACACAAATGACTAAAGTTCATCATGTCATGAAGATAGCAAACAATGAGAAACGCCAATGAGTGTATAACTATAGACCAGAAACATCTCAGTATCTGCTCATGAGATACTAACAGGATGTACATGCTGTGCATGTCACAGTTTCTTGCAGCTACAGGTGAGAGCTGAGTGCCAAGTGGGTTCCAAAGGTGGGCGAGCTACCCATGAAGACGTACGACTGCTTAGCCAGCCATAGGTGTTATCACATCCCAGGACACCCATATACTCTTGCCAGGATTGACCATATAGTCATGCAATAACTAGTCCCGCACTAGCTATAAAAAAACGGGACGAAGTGCCTCTATATAGAATAAAATAAAGCTACAACTTTATTTTGAAATGTTTTCCATGGCAAAGATATGCCATAAAATTGGATCATAACCAATTGGTATTACTAGATATGGTACACCATATGGATGCAACAACAAAATAACAAAATATAGTAAACTACACAACAAACGATAATAATATAATTATAGTGTTACATACATTTGACCTTGCCACACAAAGTATTCATAGATAGATAAAAGTATTTCAGACCCAGTTTCCTTTTCGCAATAAGGGCAACATAAATTAAATGATTTAAAGAATACAACATTAATAAGATGATTCGTTCAACATTACATTTGTAATATGGCTTCTTTGGATGCCAATGACTTTTTCTGCACTCCGCTTGCACTGGTGTTAGTGATCCGTTACAATTGAGTTCCACAACCGTTTTGTCAGATAGAATTCCGGGCACAACACCAGTGTTGACAACGTTGTACGTATCAGTTAATGGTTCACATTTCGCTGAAAAGTAAAAAGTAAATTGGAACATGATATAAAGTGGAATTGAAAACAGTGAGGCTGAGACATATTTGCCACATCAAATACATTCTAGCTCCTGTTGCAAAGCAAAATGCAATAGACGCTTTATAGTTATAGCATATCAATTTGGTGAAGCTTTCAAACTAATTTATATTATTAAGTACTCAACGACATCATAGATAACTGAGATGTCGAGAACTTTTCAGACATTATGGACAGTAGCTTCCAAGACAAAACAGAAAATAATATTTGTGATTACTAGAAACCACACTGATGCATCAAGCTTTCTCTAAATATTCTAGGACAGAACTCAATAAGTTGCTATGCCAACAAATATGAAGAACATACAATAATCGGTAACAATTCCATTCCATATTTTGTTTTCCACATCCGTTTCGTTTGAGATTTAATCCGAAAACCACATTGATTTGAATGCCAGTTAATTGAGCCTGCAGGTCAAAATACCACAATGTCTAAGAACATTTTACGTTCCATATTCTAGTGGTTTCTTTTCAATAATTCTCAGAAGCATTCACAATTAAGGCAAATGAAACTAAACTTAAATAACGAACTTCTACACAAATGTTACACATTGGATGTCTTTATCAAGAATTAGGTGACAGGAGCTCGCTAATCTCACGAAGCTTAAATCAATGCCCGCAGTAAAGGACAATCGATTGAGGACTTAATTCAGAAATGATAAAAATAGTTTCTACTGAGACGTGTGCTTGATTATGTTTGGAATGGTGTATGCATACCTCTGAAAACTGAATCGATGGCTGATGCTACAAGCGATCATTGAAGACTCCGGGTTATACGTGCCGCATGGGAATGCCTCATATCAAGTAGGAAAGTACTTCGGTAAGGTTCAGACCAGAACGAGTATGATCAAGACATTAGATATTTCCTCCGGACTTAGATCCAATATCGACAACTATGTCCTTCAACCTCAGCTTTCCAAATTTTGAAAACTTCAACATGTTTAAGTTAGAAGTGGCCAGAGAAAACACTTGCAACTACCGTTGCCCAAGTCTGGCCTTGAAATGTTTAAATCAACGTAATCATTAAGAATCAACATAGATGATGTAATAGTTTAAAGAGATATGATTTTCACTCCGCACCAAGGTGGCAAAAAGAGTTAATTCCACTGTGTAAATTCATGTGAACTCAGTGTGTAACTTCATTCATGGTACACCGCGTCAACACAGTGAACATGATCTCCTATGCAGAATATTATAATACGCTCGTAATCAAAAGTATGAGACTAGTGATCCTAGACTACTAAAACATAGGTCAGAAAGCTAGGGACATAAGAGTAAAGGTTTCCTTCAATCCAGTCCAGTAATCCCATACAGACCGAAAAGTTAAATAAAATAAAGTAACGAAAGATTCGGTCATCAGGTCGCAATGGCCAGAAAGAGAACAAGACGTAGTCGCCTGTTTTGCCTGCCACTTGATTATAAGGAGCACCTTCATGTCCAGATAATATTGATATAGATTACAATGAAATCATAAGCTTATAGTTGCACGTGTTTCATGATAAAGTAATTGAGATACGATGGGAGACAATCTGCAGAAAGAATGGACATTCGTCAAAAAGAAACCGATCTTCAAAGAATTAAATAAGACTTAATTGCCTTTATTAGGGTCGAAAATTTTTGACGCACTTAAGCAACAGACAGAATATAATTTTCTGTCATCAACGTACTGGACGAGTATTTTTGAAACATAATTAAAATGTTATAAGATGACATGTTATTAACTGTGAACAATAAATGCATAGGAAACGCACTATCTTCTGACCCAAAATTCGTACAAAACGTCTCCGCACCAATTGGTGTATGAAGCTAGATGATCGTCCTCGTCATCATCTTACAGCCGGTCATGAATAGTTCACGAACACGTTTATCTTTCCAACAGTATGGATTATTTTGATTCATATAGAATATTTATTCTGAAAGATGATATCAAGCACAAAATGAGAAAACAAATGTATTGAGTCGGCATAATCAGGTGATATTATTAAGGACAGATTTATATTCTGCAGATAGTTTGTGTTTATTTTCTTCATCAACGTTTTCATCGATCTCTCTTCCTACTGACTTCCTTTAACTGTGATTGTCATAGAAAAGATATGAAATAGCATTGTGCTTTTGTGACCATTATCTTTGTGTACAATATTTTTGTTCCAGAACTGAATATAGTTATATCATTCGAAGTATTGTCATTCTCAAAGTTGTCGACGTTATAGATATGTTAATGTTTAGAATGTCTTGTCATTTGTAAATTAATAGAAAGGGACACACGACAACTGTACCTCTTCATTTATTGTAAAACTACTGGTGCTCATTAACAACGGTGATATTGGAGCAAAAATGCATTGATTCAAAGTAAGCCTTAGATGTAATCTTATTATCTTTACTCTCAATATTCGTATATTTCTCGAGCATCTTTCTTTCACCGTGTATCCAAAACTGAGGAAGGTTTTATTTCGTGTCCGTGCCTTTAGCACACCAAAGTGGTGAGGTCATCCATTTTGACATTAATTGGACACCAATCAAACTCTATGAATGTTAGAGGTACGCCAAAGCCTTGTAATGGCTGAATAGTTTGAAGTACCTTCTCGAGAGAATATAAAAACAACTGAAACATTTAAGATATGAAACAAAACATGCGAAATATAAAGTAGGGATGATACGTAGAAGAAAGTGTAGGAATGGATTAAGATCACATGATCCAACCACTGTACATTAGGAGTAACGTCACTATCCTGATTATCTCCTTTACAACTTGACTTACATGCTACGTTGCTCAACATATGAAGAATTTATTCGTCGCGGATATGGATACAAACTTTAATCTAGGACAACATCTTGATTTAGAGAAGACAATGATACATTCGCAAAGGTGAAAATACTAATTCACGAGGTGAAGAAGGAGGCGACAGCAAATAGCATGACTATATTAACTAAAGACACGACAAAGCGAGCGAATCAAATGGCAGTTAGCATCGAAGCGGATACATGCAATAGAAAAAGACAAAGGCCAACACAGTTATTACTCGATCAGTGTTCTGTGTTATGCTTATCTTTGTTTTCTATGTTTAAAACTAAAATTGAAATCATTTGTTTTCTTCCAGATAGTTAAACACCCCTACACTCATATTTGTGATCTATTGTATGTGTACATGTGTGAAATAAGTACGTTCTGAATCCTACTCAACCGTGTTTGAAAATATATGATGTTATTCCCCCTTTACATAATAGTATTAATGTTGGTTGGAGATTGTGAAATATTGATGACTACAATGGAGTGTATTAAAGCACATTTATTATTTCGCATATTATATGACATGGTGTTGGTTAAAATAAAGGCAGTTTGAATAATAATAATGAGTAATCTATAGAAACTCAAAGCGCTGTACAACATATGTAATGTTATGTCTACAAAAGCAAAACAAACACACCATGAAATTAGAAAACATCAACAATGCTGAAAATGAAAATAGTTAGAGTAGGAAACAGTGTTAGGTCTTTAAGTTTGTGCATGCAGCCGAGAAAGGTGAGTTTTAAGACCACTCTTAAAAGATATCACTGTGCCTTTGTTTATAATTGCGGTGGACAATTAGTTCGCGTTGCTGGTCCTGGTATTTGCAAACGAACGTTGTCCATATGACTTTATTTTAATAGTGGGAATAATGAGAATACAATTATAAGAGAAGGAGCGTAAGTATCGTGATGGTGTGCACAGATGGGTGCGGCAAGATTGGTATGTTGGACTTTAGCAAAGATGATGGAATTCGATCAAGTTTACATGACTGAATTGCTCTCTTCATTAAGATTGTCCATAATATATTCATAGAGACATTAAAATGCTTCCAACGGTTGTCGCTGAAATTGTATCTCAGAACCATATGTTATTGACAAGGAAATTTAATTTGTGTTGTCAATCGTATTTCTAATTGTATCTATATTGTCACGGATGAAGTTTGCAAGCAGGTCCAGCAAGTCCACTAGAAGCTAGTTAAATTTGGTGTACATTTCTTCCATGACATTAGGTTGTTAGTTATCTCTAAGAGATAGTTGCAGCTGAAACTATCCGTGATATTAGTAATGTAGTGGGGTAATTTGGCTAAATGGATTATATATATATTATGTTCGTCTTAGCGGTTTCATAGATTTGTTTATGACCAGTGGGTCTGATGGAAAGGCAAGGACTATCAAAAAACGTCGCGCACTTTTAGCAGTGCTAAGCTGGTCCCTAACACTGCTCTGCCAAAGAGAACACTTTTGAATTGATACTCTGCATTTGGTGGCTGGGTGATGTTTTAAAAGCTACGAACGCGGCAGTTATCCAGTTCGTCTGCTTTTGGAGGTAAGCAAGTTGTTATGTTTGCTTGGAAAGCATTCATTAAATTGGTTTTATTTATCATACGGAGGTTTCTCATAGTAGCAAATAAAGGTGAAGGTTTAGTGACTGATACGTCCAGATGGCATATAATGCAGGGATGATACAAGTTCGTGGGATGCGATGGCGGACGGTAGAATATTCATATCAGGTATAATAAGAATCCTGTCTAAAATGTGACTAGGTTTGTGGGAGTGTAGGTTAAATGACTGTTACAGTTTTAAAACATGAATGGAATCTAGGTGTTTGGAGGTGTCTGGTCTACTTCAAACGATTTGTGACAGACATTGAAGGTTGTGTTGTATTTAAGACGTTTTATCGTGACATTCTTTGTTATAACAGCAATTCCACCTCTACCAGAATGGCGGAGGAAAGACTTGATGGAGTTAACGAGAATGTTTTATTGCAACCCATATAATTGAAAAAAGCAATAGACAATATACTAACCTTTGTGGTGATGTTTCTGACACGTGACGCATCCTCTGGACCAGGTTCCGTCTTTTCTGACAAATTCTAGTCCTAGGTCCATGTCGATTATAGTCGCGATTACACGTGAATGTAGCCTTTGTGCCCACAGTAGGAACGGAATATGAATACGTTACTTTACCATTTTCAAAACCATAATGATCCCCCTTATCACAGATGATCTCTGAATTTAGAAAGCAAACATTTTAAACGACATTTTGGCAGGACTTGGTTTGGTTTATTAGTTACAAGTAACATCAACACGAACTATTTAATAATGTCCAAGGAACCAAAGTAAAGTATTGTACAATAAAACACCAAGTAAAAGCCGACATGGATTAAATGATCATATGATTCGAACATATACCCTTTACGTCCCCTGTTCAATACACTAAACACTAGGTAATCGCATTTTGAACAATGTTTGCATCTCACTGTATGAGCGATGTTGAATATGTCCATTTTATATCCTCGAGCTCGCGGGGGTTAATGAAGAACGATATTGCATTAACAACCGCGATTACATTAAAGTCAAAGGTGTGACATGCTATTCATGAAGAAAAAAATTCTTGATAAGTAAATCCATAACGAATAGTACAATATCTGCATGTTTATTGCTGTGTGTACATTGTTGTGTGAACAACAAAAATGGACAAAGTGTAAATTCAAAACTGCCATGTCGGAAGACATCAATAATAGAGGTAAATATGACTATCAGAGCAACTTGTAAGCACGTTCCCTTGCACACTTTGGTGATATTTAAATAGGCATTTATATAGTTAACAGCGTGATGTAAAAGCAAATTGTCAGACTAATGTCGATATCAAGCCTATGTATGTTAAATATATGTTTTCAGATTGTCTTTGGATAGTGCCTCTTCTAAATGTTTCTCTAGATTTACCTTGTGTCAATTTGCACTGTCTGGGATGACCCCCATTCTAATCAAATTACACCATACTAATTTAATACTAAACTTTACATTGCTGTACTGAACGCTCGTACCCTGTCCATATTATCGTGATAAAATGAGCAAGAACGAAGAAGACTGTTCCCACTATCCTGTTTGATTGATCTATTTGGAATTTTAACGGAGCTTTTTCAAAGTTTGAGTCATATCGGTACCATTTCTGCAGTGAGGCAGTTTACAGTGATGTCTATCCCTGGGGCATCATGCCACAGAAATGTAGCATTTTGTCCCACCCAGTCACATTATCCTGATACCTGGCCGACCAGTCCTGACACATACCCGAATAATCAAGCCACTAACATGTCAATTACAAGCATGTAGTATGGGACTTGGGATAATGAAGACTTTAATGGCATTGCCCCAATCAAACTTAAAATAAAAAATGACAGTCATTTATTCGTAACCAGATTTACGTATCCTGGTGTCTAATAGCGCATTCCAGGTTTTCAACAAACATGAAGGCGGACTACTAAAGGAAGTGGACTTTAAACATGTAAACAAACAACAAACTTCGAAACAAAACATTGAAGGAAAAGGAGTAAGACAAGAATTAGAAGGAATTAAGAAAGAAAATCGAAAGGTATAAAACCAATTACTTTAAAAATGCGTGAGATCGCATCAACGAAGCCATGAAGATCTCAAATCACAATGAATGATACTCACACAACAAATAATATGAACGTTTCAACTTGCCAGAATAGCCAACCATAAATGTACGAGCATAGTTTTCGGAGATCGTGCTGAATGTACCAGGCCATGATGTTGATGTGATTAATAGTATTGCAAACTATTGCATCTCTGTGAAATATGATGCACAAAATGCACTTATTGTACAATTTTGGCATACAGAATCCAAGGTCAACATTGACATAAATATATTTAAAGACCAAATAGAATGTACAAAATAGTGGAAGATATTACTTGACAACACGGGACTCTTAAATGTATTTTCTACGCATCCCGAAACTGAATATGCGTGTTATTACATCTGCATTTGATATTCCAAAACGTAAGCCATTAAAAGATACAAATTTGACTTCTTTTATGACATAGATAAGAAATCAGTTCTACTCCAGAAGTGAACAATTTTTACATAGTTATTTTGGATACAACTGGAACCTATTACTTTGCATCAAAAGATGTGAACAATTTTTATTCTCGCCATTGTATATTATGCATCGCCAGTGTATAATCTGGGTGAGATGCATCTATTGATTTTCACAGTAATGATTGTGTAATGCATATTTCTATACGTTCTGAAATAGTTCTACTTAAAATCAAAGCTAATAATGAAGACATCAGTGTATTTTAGCCATAACTATATCAGTCGTGTACGTATTGATCCCTTCTTTGAATATAATTTCGACTATGCGTTAATGGAAACATCTGTGCCAGTCAGAGTAGATAGTCTTTCAGAAACATCAGTGAATAGAATGTGACTACTTTTAATGAATCTGTACGGTTATAAAGCTGAGTTTTCTAGAAATGTGAAAACGGATATCATCACGTTTGACACTTACTCTGTTATTATCTGTAGTAACTGGAATTTTTTTTTTCTTCAGGATATGGAAGTTGACTCTTTAATGTCCTGCATGATAAACACTAGAAGGTAATGTTTTGATATTGTATTACCGCGTCTATTATTAAAGGCAATGCAACAGGTCATTCATCAATAACGCTCAAATTATCTATATCAACAGTACCCAACCGTCCCGGATACAGGACATTCACTGCAAATATATTAATGCAGCATGCATATATGATCCGTACCTCAAAAACTGTAAATATAGCAAAGAATAATATCGTGAACTCGAAACATAAACCTACTCCAGGAGAAATTATCTTTTGATTATTAATAGTTTTTGGAAATAATTAAAATAATTATAAGATCGGAATAAATTAGTTATTCTTAAGTAACGGACAAATAGCAGAAACGGAATGTAAATACCATTTAAGCAGAAATAAAGACCGTTAATAATTTTAAGAACCAAAACATTACTTCCACTAATATAAAATAATAAAATAAAAGCCAATATGACTTGTAAGAAATAAAACAGGAGAGAGAAGGTGTTATTTTATGATAGAATGCAAAGTGGCATGAAATGGGTGGAAGAAGACACCTATAAATATGATTTTAATCTTGAAAAGATACCCGACGTTTAAGAAAAACTATACAAACGTTAATACCGGTAGCTGGTAAAAGACAATGGGTTAAAAACACGTGAATCACAAGAACAATTCTTTTAAAAGATTATATATCCAAAGAGCAAAAATAATTTAGCAAATTGCAATCACAATCATTAACGATCATACAATCTTTCAGATATTGTGAAACACTCGTGTAAAGGTAATCTTGAAGAATGTAGCTTGCCGCTGGAAAATGCAAGAAAATGAAAAAAGCCAAAGTTCCAATGAATCTTTTGGTAAATTCTACAAAATTATATAGATATAAATGGTGTTCTCTTTACGTTTCCAAACCATTGATTCAATACGAAATTTTGTTGAATGTAAGTTGCAGGGAATCATCAACTGCATTCGAAAAGACGATAAAAATAGAAAATGAGAAAATTAGAGATCAATTTCACTACATAATGTAGATGACAAGATTGCTTTAGCGTCAATTTCTTCAAGGGACATGAAGTTCATCCTTTCCGTTATTAGTGACAGTCAAAAAGGTTGTATACAAAGGAGACTTATAGATGACAATACCAGAATTTCATATGACCTAATACAGACCGCGTTGATGAAATTAAACCTGGTCTCCTCAAACAATGTGCAATATTTAACACAGCTTTAACATTTTTATGTCATATCCCCACGATGTCCTCAGTGTTGCAATTTATACGAAAATCTACCACGGTGGCATTATGCCACAAACATCTGCACCATATCAAACCCTGTCACATTATACTGACACCAAGCTGATCCGTTATAACACTGACCATCCATCCATTTATACATGCATGCATACATACATACATACATACATACATACATACATACATACATACATACATACATACATACATACATACATACATACATACATACATACATACATACATACATACATAATGTTAAAATGATCATATTTTGTGCTGTGTAGTTTAACATGGTTAAATTAATGTAGTTACTCAATTGCGACTATCGAACTTGGAACGAGCACTTTATAGTCAATTTAAACAATATTACTCTGCCTGTTAATGATGGTAGTGCGAGATTTCTTATGCATTGGCTGGGTTGGAAATCCAGTACTTTTTCTCATCTGGGCATTTCCAATGCATAGTAACGACCACCATGGCGACAACAGCTGCCATTACTCTAGGTGACCTTGCAATATGGCGTAATGTAGGGCGCTAAGCCAGTGACATCTTCCTGGAAGAATCTGTGAAGCATCTTGAATTTATTAGTGAAGACTCAGATCATAGTCCGTGAACGATATGGATTCTGACGTATATCATTTGCTCATTTTAACAAAATTAGCTGAAGTGAACTCAAATTCCAAATGAGATTATGTTGAGACCATCACAAAAGTTGTTTTCCCATAGTGCTGCATTGTTGTCAAAGATAGTCATCTGAGAGCAATTATTCTTCATGCCTAATGAATAGCATGCTGATGTATCCGTGCTTCCCTTGTGCCAAAATTCACAGATTCCATCAAGGAGTGAAAACGTTTGGCTAACACAGTCACCATATTTTGCAATGCCACCAGCTTGTAACTGTACAACCATTAGGTTCCATTGAAGATACTTCCAGTTGTATATGGGCGAATTTGTTCTGCGAATTTGAGTTCTACACAAATTTTCTTATACAGTGACAAAATAAAGAAAAAAATCACACATTTCCTTTCTCCCTGGTTAAAATAAATGCTTCGTCCAGAAAGTCTTAGTCTAAGCTTGGGCAGAGACTAATTATCCAATGGTGTCAAGTCATATTTGGCCATTGATGGGCTAACTGTTGCTTGATAGCTACCATGTCCGACATGTTGATATCAATTGGTGTATAAGCTGCTTGCTGGTCATGTGATGATGCTGTTGGAGACACCAAACACCATTTTGGTCACATGATAATGTTCTTAAACACAATTAAGAATCAAGCATCTGCTACACATTACCTCTGTACAAGAAAAAGATGCTTCTTTCCAATTGAATCTGAGAACATGATGTTCTTCACAGCTAACTGTTTAACCAATTTTGATGCACTCCAATTTTCTGGAATGTCCGCCTAAGTTGAATTTATCGCAGTGAAGGCGCCCTGGTTAAGTTCTGTATTGAGCACACTGGTGAAACGTTTAACATTAATTAACATCGTTAATTAATTAATAATTAAGTGTTAGATCCACGAAAAGCCATTGTGGACTGAATAAACATATAATCTCCAAAAGAAGGAAAGTAACAGGTGATATCAACAACGAGAAGAATGATTGTATCTTCTTTCCGTTGAGAATTTTAAGTAATTTCTACAGGCATCCCAGTTGCTGTATGACTGACTCAAACAACTGACATGTTTAATCATGTACACAAACTCGGTCATCGGATTGGTTCAGTATGACATGTCTAAATTTAGCTACTAGCTTAATAACATATACTGGCCGCAAAGACATCATGTCTGGCAGAGCAGCCATTATGGATAAAGAGGGGCCCAACAAGGGGACAGAGACGAATGCACTGTATGTTACTCAAACTATATATAATCAATTAAATTACAATTTATAAGGTATGTAAAAGTCTGTTTTCAGTGAAAGATGCTAGATAAATACACACCAAATTAGTTTGCTAGTAGTAGAATATATATTATCAAGTCTGAATATAGTGGAAGCCTATTATATCAAGCTCTGATCTTGTTAATTTCTATTTATACAAAAAAGTAATATTAAAATATTAAATATTAAATTACAGTGGAACCTGTCTTGAAAGACCACCTCTTCTGCCAAAACATAATGGTCTCTCATGATAGGTGGTCTTTCATGGTCTCTCATAGCAGTGGTCTCTCAAGACAGGTTTTACCGTCATATCCAAATGATAAACAGTTTTAAGCTGATATAAAACAATCTCCCAAATTTTATATAAAGTTGATTTCATCTATTTTACTCTGTTACTGATTCTTTCCAAAAATAGTAACATAATTAATATGAATATAACTAATTATATATCTATGATACAAGTCTATACCTATATAGCAAGTTTGATCTTTTGACCAAAAGTATGACCTCTCGGGTGGATAGTGAGATAAACTGCATTATATTTATTTCATTTTATCGTGAAATATTGATCATTTTTCCCCCCACAAATCCCATCAGGATCGTTACAAATTCCATTGAAAATCAAAGATATTGTACACAGATAAATGTTGCAACACGGCATGCATAACATTTAAGTAACATATAATATCCTTGACACCTTTTACAACATGTAAGCATGACTATATTTACAAACATTACAAATATTTAAACATTACAATGCAAACAAATAATGCTAACATACACAAGCACATAAAAAAACCAACCACATCAATAATTCTTACAATATCCTGATGTTATTTTTAGCACTAATTTGACGATTTAACTAAAATTTGGACTTATTCTTTCAACGGTGTAACAAGCTTTGCTTTGGGTGTGCTTTAACATCTAACATGTTTAAACACTGATAAAAAATATACACAAAAAATAATACATAACTTAGATCTATTAACTATTATCCAATATGATATCTTTGTGAATATTTTTCAAGTTTCAGACTATGGGTACATGTTGTACATGTTGAAAATTTCATGAAAAATGTTAGAAAATATTTAACTTGTGACTGTTTTAATTCTTGTACAGAATAACAAAATTATTATCTTGGAACCAGAATATCACACCTTAGTGTTACCCCAAGCTGTTGGTGATTGTTGTCTGATTGTCTGAAAATTTGGACACAATGCAGAAAGCTTTTCAAACTTATTTATGCATACACAGAGTTCAAAGCTTTATCATCTGAAATGACTAAAGATATTTATGTACATGCATGGAGGCCAGGTGAATGAAGAATTCAGATAGGATCTTTCTTAGTTCTGAACATATTTCTTTGTACACAATGAGGATGAATCAATTGTAATGTTGCTTACTATAAAATACATAATATTTAGCAAAATGTTTACCTCTATATTTACCGCTCCGGTGGCGTAGCGGTTAAAACATCTGCAGCAAAAACGGGAGGTCGTAGGTTTGATCTCCGGCTAAGTCATACCAAAGACCAATGTTTCTGCTAAGGTGCGCATGCCCAGATTGTTTGGTGTCTTAGCGCAGCTATATGTATTCTGCACGCAGTGATAATTCTTTTGATTCCTCGTGAACACAATTAAAAACAAAATTGCTCAGTACATTTAAAAGTTTGCTCTGTGGTCTTTGCTCAGCGCTCACTAGTGTACATGCCTTAGAGGGGACATTGCCAAAGACTTACAAAATGTTACTAACAGCTGCCTCGCTTGGCGCTCAGCATTAAGAGGTTAGTTTTAGGACTGGTCGGCCTGGTCTCATGATAATGTGATTGGGTGGGTCATCGTGCTATATGTCTGCGGCATGATGCCCCAGTGCTAGACCTCACTATAAACTGCCTCACTGCAGACATTGTAGCGATATGACTGAAAAATTATTAGCTACATTAAAAATCCTAATCAAACACATCACAACTCTATCTTTTATGAATTTTAAAATTATCCTAATACATGTAAACTGAAAATATTTTTTATCTTCTACAACATCACATCTATTATGCTTCTTAAACAAATCTAACAATCAAGGTTATAATTAAAATTGTATACACATTTTATAAAAGACTTGAATAAATCTAACGATCAACATGATTACAAAATATTAAAAGCTTTTAATTCACTTTCTACATATAAGTATACATTGTGTTTTGTCCCTAATATTTAAAACATATAACAATGAAATTAATATATATGAAAATAAAAATAATCTAGTTGAATATAATAAATGAAGAAAACACATCAATGAATTTCATTTTTATTTGTAATTGTCATCCACTAAAAATTTAACTAATTTAGTGACATTAATGAAATTTATGGAAATAAAACTAAGACACAAGTATGCAGAATAAAAATGTAATGAAACGTTAAACATATATTGTTAATAAAAACAGCAAACATAACAGAACAAAGATTATATATATATATATATATGTATATATATATATATATATATATATATATATATATATATATATATATGTATATATATATATATATATATATATATATATATATATATATATATATATATATATATATATATATATATATACATATCCACTGTGTCTGCCTTGTCCCAATTCTTTTTACAAATTTATAACCACTAAGATACACAGTAACTAAATTATTCTTTGCAAAAATCAATACCATCTGTCTACGAGTTTGTAGTTGGGCTTAAATTAAGTGAGCATATGTGGTATTTTGATTGTATTGACTTATAAGTGAGTGTATGTGGTATCTTGATTGTAAAATAATCAGAAAAATACATATTCAAATTTCTCTGTACACATGCAGCATTGGCTGACCTTTTCAGTGTACCCAAGCTTACTGAAATATCTTGCACATGTAGCACTGGCTGACTATTTCCGTGTACCCATGCTTACTGAAATATCTTGCACATGCAGTACTGGCTGACCATTTCTGTGTACCCATGCTTACTGAAATATCTTGCACATGCAATACTGGCTGACCATTTCTGTGTACCCATGTTGTGGTTCTGCACCTTACATCTTTTTAGTTTGCTATCTGCATACATGAGAAAACACAACATGAAGCAAATCAAATTTCAATTTCATGATTTATTGTGATGAGTCATCAATTTCAATTCTACTTCTGCACACGGGACAAGCTGCATTATTCTGAAATAAAGAAAATGTCGTACAATAAAAATTATTTTTCCAGCATGAAACAAAACTGTTAGGAATGGGTTAGGGTTACAGTTACACAGAAGACAAAGGAACAAAGGCAATGTGTTACAGTTACAAGAAGACAAATAAAAAAATGCAATGTGTTATAGTTACAAGAAAACAAATAAACAAATGCAATGCGTTACAGTTACAAGAAGACAAATAACCAAATGTAATGGGTTACAGTTACAAGAAGACAAATAAACAAAGGTAATGGGTTACAGTTACAAGAAGACAAATAAACAAATGCAATGGGTTACAGTTACAAGAAGACAAATAAACAAAGGTAATGTGTTACAGTTACAAGAAGACAAACAAACAAATGCAATGCATTACAGTTACAAAGAAGACAAATAAACAAATGCAATGGGTTCCAGCTACAAGAAGACAAAATAAACAAATGCGATGGGTTACAGTTACAAGAAGACAAATAAACAAATGAAATGCGTTACAGTTACAATAAGACAAATAACCAAAGGTAATGGGTTACAATTACAAGAAGACAAAGGAACAAAGATAATGGGTTACAGTTACAAGACAAAAGAACAAAGGCAATGGGTTAGGGTTAAAAAGAAGACAAAGGAACAAAGGCAATGGGTTAGTGTTCAGATTACCCTTACTCTGTCATATTATCATTACCCCCTGTTCACGTCATCCAAAAACGTTTGCAAGTGTAGATGAACAACTTGAGTGATGCAGAAATGAAACTGGCAAAATATATATGGATGTACAACGTCACAATACACTCCTCCCTTAGGGACTGACCCTTAATTAGGAGAGTATAAGATGGCTGGGGGACTGAGATTTCCTTTCCAGCCAACAATTTTGATGGGCAGGTATTTTCTGCTAGTTGAGCAGGAGTATTGTTTAGTCTGTGTAAAAATAAATGCCCCTACCCCCAAAAAATAATTTGATGGCTAGTCCCTTATATTTGAAGAGCACCCCACCCCCATCTCTTTCTCTCTCTCAACTCAATACTTTGTCTAACATTCCAAATGTTTTTCAAAATATCTTCAAATATAGACAAGATAATGAGGTTACATACTAACCAGAATGTTGGTTTAGTAAGGTGCATTGGTTTAGTAAGGTGCACCTAACTGAAGCTAATGAACAGAGATTCCTAATCACAACAGTCTCTATCTCTTTGCTGCAAATTTGGGGGAATCTTTTACTCTCAGCAGTGGTGGCTTGACACTACTTATAAAGAAACACATAAAATATTACATAGTTAATACTTTTTAGGATTCATCATTCCAAAACTAATGCAAATCACTCTACGTTCTTGCCACATCCAAACTGTTTTGTTATCTCACTGCCCGGAAAACATATCTTGTAAAATTTAGTTAGTATTTCTGAAGACTAATATGAATGGTAATCTGTTATTCGAGTCCATATTATTTCCAATTTTACAACATCACCATCTGTTATGACAGTTCCTATTTGAATGATACAAATGGTAATCTGTTATTCAAGTCCATACTATTTACAATTTCACATCATCACCATCTGTTATGACAGCTCCTATGTTGAATGATACAAATGGTGACCTCTTATTACTTTTAGAGTCCATAATACATCCAACGTTTGATTGTTATCTTCTGTAACAAAGGATAAAATGTTGCATGTAGTGGCAGACCTAACGCTAGCGCATCACTGCAAAAAGGAGGTACTGACAACTCTAATTACCTTTATATTTTTTCCAATTTCGTCCGTTTCATGAGAGATGGACAGAGTAAAGAGATAAGTGTAACACTAGGTTGATTTTTAACTTCCACCTTGATTTCTTATGTTTAAGATGTAACTTTAGAACAATTTATCCCTTTACTGAGACATTAATAACTCTCACATATGCAATAAATGCTGCTTTTATTTCATCTGTCTTGAAGCACTTCACCCAGTCGTTGTAACATGGACACTGTAATCACACTACCTCATGCTCAATGTTTATTCATTCACTAAGAATTCCTTATGTTCTGTTAGCACCATATAAAATCAATGACTGCCTTGTTCTAATACACATGCAACAAAGCCCTGAACAGAGCGAATCCAGATTTTTTAAATTAAATGTACAGATTTTATTCATAAACCATACACCAGTCCAGTTTTCACACCTATGCAGTTACTAAGGCCTTAATTTATGGATAGATAACCTTCAGATAGACAATGATAATGTGAGGGCAAATCAGAGTCTATGTAAAGATAGACAATGTTAAAGTGAGGGCAAATCAGAGTCTGTGTAAAGATAGACAATGATAATGTGAGAGCAAATCGGAGTCTATGTAAAGAAAAATAATGCTAAGGTAAGCGCAAATTAGTGTCTATGTAAAGATAGACAATAATACTGTGAGGGCAAATCAGAATCTATGTAAAGATAGACAATGATAAGGTGAGGGCAAATCGGAGTCTATGTAAAGATAGATAATGATAAGGTGAGGGCAAATTAGTGTCTACGCAAAGATAGACAATAATAATGTGAGGGCAAATCAGAGTCTATGTAAAGATAGACAATGATAATGTGAGGACAAATTAGTGTCTATGCAAAGATGGACAATAATAATGTGAGGGCAAATCGGAGTCTATGTAGTTTGCAACTGGACTCAACTTTTATGTAATTGCAGATACATGTACAATACACAGATACATGTACAATACACAGATACATGTACAATACACAGATACATGTACAATACACAGACACATTTACAATACACAGTTGCAGATAACTTCATTTACATATAAACTGGAGTCATTCTTATTTTAATCCTGTATAATTTCCAGTTTAAGCTAAAATTAGCCATGTTCACACACATTAAACATTATAAATGGATCTACTTGAGAGAGCAATTTCAAAGCTTTTAAAACGTTTTTCTAAGACTTTATATTATCAATATTGCATGTCTCTTTGTGTTTTTCAATACATCACTTGAAATAATAGATCACTTGAATTAATAGAATGAATTAATAGATCACTTGAATTAATAGATCACTTGAATTAATACTAACTCCTGTCACCAAAAATTTTGAGTGTTCATCTATTTACATGTCAGTCTTATAATATACCACTGTATTATTCCAAACCTTCCAGTTTGGGTAACGCATCACACGAAGTTTCCAGTTTTAATCACACCGATACTAAATTTACATATTCTGTATTTAAATATTTTAGTCTCTTTCAGAAATGAGCCAAATCACTCTTAATATAAAAAATATCCTTCCATCAGTCATGTTTGGAAGCTCAAGAATTACCTTTACAAATACAAGGTCACTGACAGTTAGAAATGTGTTAAAAATCCTATCCGAAACAGCTGCTTGGCATCTATGTTTTAAGATGCTATAAGAATCCCAAGTGGACTTGATGTATGGTTTCTATGAAAGCTACAATGCTGATAGGGATGCCACCCCAAACATACATGCTAAGGGATATTCCAGCCAAAGTCATCAATATATTTCAGTTATTCTGGAGAAGCTAATAATGTTTTTGATATGGTTACTATGGAAGCCAGTCCTTTACTATATTAGGGGAGCATGTCCTACTGAATATTCCTAACAAGTTTGACTAAACAGCTGTTTTAAAGAAGTCAAATAGTTTTCCACTTGGTTGATAAGAAAACCACATCACTGCTAATAAGATCCTTGCTGGACAAATTTACTGATACAAACTAGCTCAGTTATTTAAAAAGAGGCTGAAAATAGGTAAATAGGTTCCACTTGGGGAAAAGCCTGGGCATAATTATGATTAGGTGCTATAAAACATTCCTACCATGTTTGACTAGAATTGACCCAGTGGTTTTTCAGTTTAAAATAGCAATCGTTAATGGATGTCAAATGTTTTACAATGGATGCTGTGCTATATCGTGAGTAAACCGGGCCTTGTGGCTTGGTCAGTTAACAAATTAGTCTAGTTTAATGTTAATCTGGATGGGGAGACAGGGAGAGTGACTGTGACGGAAGCTGGAAGACTGATTATATGTTTCCTAAAGAAGGCCATTACAACTGAGATTTAAAAAACTTATGACTTACATTATAGCTGTATCGGTCAGGCATTTCGAAAGTAGGTCTTCGTTCAAAGTAAATGGATCTTGCTAAAAACAACAGAACAAAATTAATTTTTCTAGCATGACTGTTTTATGCCAAGAATATTGTATGACCAAAAAAAGTGGCAAAACCTCCATCCAGTTTCTATTTCCACAGCCCATACATGGTACTATCTGTGTTTGGCTATACGTCAAATCCAGATGCAAATACAAAGACCCTGATCTGCCAGTGTATTGCTGTAGTGTTGACAGTCAGGGTTTATGTCGTCTGCTCCACTGATTACTTCTAATAATCTGCCTACATCTAGATCTGCTGGCATATCAAGCAATGACAGATCTGGGTCTCTGCTGTTTGCAGTTGGACTTGCCTTATAAGCAGGAACCTTTTTTATTTTTGTCTTTCAAGTATGCTAGTTAAATTTAAAGTAAAACAAAATTTTAAAAAGAAATCAAGCCTTGCAAAAATTTTGAGTAGCTACAAATAAGAAATATTCAAAACGTTTAAAATGTAGGCCTGGAAAGGACATCAATATGGATGAAGTCAGGCAGTTATACATACATACAAAGTAACATTTTTCGACAGGTTGTACGACGAAAGATAGATAAATAAGCCGACATATAGATATGCATGTAATTAGTATTCACGTAAAGACAGACAAATCATGTTGATGGTTTCTAAGGACTAACTTACTGTTCTTTTTTGGAGACGTGAGATAAGATCATGGTCTATGTTGTTTGCAGTTGAACTCAACTTATAAATGAGTAAAGATGGTAAATGGACTACCTAAAAAATACTATAATTATCTGTAAAATTCTATAAACAAGAGGGTAAATGATTTGCTAAAACTTACTATGATTTATCTAAGATTTTAGTATTATAAACATGAGGGTAAATGGACTAGCTAAGAAATACTATGATTTATCTGTAAGATTTTAATCCTAAAAACAAGAGGGTAATTGATTAGCTACAAAATACTATGATTTATTTTTATCTAAGATTTTAGTTATGTGATGAAAATTGTCAAAGTCACTACATTAGTCCAACTAATTTCACTCGAGACAAAGCATAATAACTTACAGTAATACTGACATACTGTTTTCCTACTGATAACTTTCAGTGATACTGACATACTGTTCTCATACTGATAACTTACAGAAATACTGAATACTGACATATAGTTCTCCGACTGATAACTTACAGTAATATTGACATACTGTTATCCTACTGATAACTTACAGTAATACTGACATACTGTTCTCCTACTTATAATTTAAAGTAATACTTGCATACTGTTCTCGTACTGATAACTTACAGTGATACTGACATACTGTTCTCCTACTGATAACTTACAGTAATACTGGCATACTGTTCTCCTACTGATAACTTACAGTAATACTGGCATACTGTTCTCCTACTGATAACTTACAGTAACACTGACATACTGTTTTCCTACTGATAACTTACAGTGACACTGAAATACTGTTCTCCTACTGATAACTTACAGTAATACTGACATACTGTTCTCCTACTGGTAACTTAAGTAATACTGACATACTGTTCTCCTACTGATAACTTACAGTAATACTGGCATACTGTTCTCCTACTGATAACTTACAGTAATACTGACATACTGTTCTCCATCCTCAATTTCAAAGACTTTATCAGGATCATTATATGAGGGATGCACATCAAGGGAAGGATAATAGTCAGTAGGAAGTAAGTCAAGACCTGAAAATTGGAGGCATGGCATTGACCTTATCTCTGTTTACTGCAAACAATTCAATTTTAATGACAAGAACATTTTCAAAAGTTTTATGTATTAAAAAAAACAACTTAAATTTGCAATTACATACACTAACGTTAATGGTGAAATACAATTTATGAAGAATAGTACACCAAACAGCTAAAGATACAACCATGTTGTGACCTTTACCCTCTGAAGTTGAGAACTTCATTTTTGACCTTGTGATTTGACTAATGTGTTTGCATTATGTGGACCTCGGTCAAGTTTCATCAAAATATCTGTAGAAGTTAAAACATGACAGCATGTATATGGCAAAAGGCCAAACATGTAACATTAATTCTTAATGTGACCTTGACCTTGATGGCAAAGAGTATGATTTAATATGCAAGAAGCTGTCAAGTCAAGATTTATACCATAAAAAAAATTATCTTAAATGGTTTAAAAGTTATACGTGTACATAGAAGTCACTGATCATGACCCTGCGGCTGGTTTTTTATATTATTATTAATATGTGTCACACGTTCTAGTCTTGAAACATGATTGGTTAAGGCTTAATTACAAAATCGTCAGTGGTTAAGGACTGATATTTTGCATAGTCTGATCTTAAACCTAACAAGATTACAATTTACCAAAACATGAATACTACACGACATATATTAAAAATGTTTTGACAGGAGAAATGAATCTGTAATTTATTTATAAAATGAAACATTTTTAGCACATCTACAGCATTAGATAGCAGCCTTATACTGCCTCAAGGCTTTGACACCAAATACATACTCTTCTTAAGATGAGTATACTGTCAACATTGACTCTGATAATGCATTATTATAAAATCTCAATTCTGCTTTTTTTATTTTCCCAATTATTCTATGACCTGGCAATTTGCATTTTCCCTTGGTTCTTTTGCAACACAGTTTATACAAATATTTTATCAGTTAAGCAAATAAGAGGCATTTCAATCTTTACTGATGATAAACATATTACTGCAACAAGTTCAATATGAATATCACTGAAATGAGGATTCTGCAAGATACATTACATTTTACTTAAGATGACACGTTTCAATAATAGAATTTAAAAAATTGGTATTGATAGGTAAGCTTTTTGGGGATGGGAGGTTTTACTACATTGTACTAAGGTTGTCAGTGCTGAATAGTTTTAATGTAGCAAGCTTTTAGGTAGATTTTACTGTACTGAGGGTTTCAGTGGTGAGTGGCTTTACTGTACCAAGGATTTTGGTAGGTTTTACTGTACTGAGATTTTTAGTGCTTAGTGAGTTTATATATGTACATATATAAATGTTACGTGGCTGTACTGTACCAAGGTTTTTACTGTATGAGGTTTTCAGTGCTTAGTGACTTTACTGTACCAAGGTTTTTGGTAGGTTTTACTGTACTGAGGTTTCAGTGCTTAGTTGTTTTAATGTACCAAGGTTTTTGGTATGGTTTACTGTATGAGGTTTTCAGTGCTTAGTGGCTTTACTGTACCAAGGGTTTTGGTAGGTTTTACTGTACTGAGGTTTCAGTGCTTAGTGGTTTTATTGTACGAAGGTTTTTGGTGGGTTTACTATATGAGGTTTTCCGTGCTTAGTGGCTTTACTGTACCAAGGTTTTTGGTGGTTTTACTGTACTGAGCTTTCAGTACTTAGTGGATTTACTGTACCAAGGTTTTTGGTGGGTTTACTGTACTGAGGTTTTATGTGCTGAGAGGTCTTACTGTACTGAGGTTTTATGTGCTGAGAGATTTTACTGTACATAGGTTTTTGATATATTTTACTATACTGAGGTTTTATGTGCTGAGAGGTTTTACTAAACTTTTCTTCTCTTGAATACCTGTTCTCGAGTGTTGCGGTTGATAATGGTGTTGATGTTCTCAGTGTCTTGCCTCCAACTGCCTCCTACGTTCTTCACGTCGCCTCCTGTCCTCTTGAAAATTAAAGATTAATGGGATTATGACACTGGGGTCAATTTGTGCAGATTGTCCAGGAATCCTTTCAACTCTCTCTACTGGAATGTGAGGCATAGGTCAGTCCCTATTTGATGCCCTTCTGCTACATTGTCTCACATTTTGAAAGCCTGAATCAAGTGGTATTCCAGAGTCGGCAACATTGGCACCAGCTACACCGCCTCTTTGCTGCAAGTTTCCTAGGGAAGTTTCATGACTGTGGAGTGTATGCTCACTAACATTTTCATGGAGTGAAATCATAACTTCAGGGCTCGATTCTCTATTGCTCTGAAACATGACAAAATTTATTTGCATAATTCTTAGGTACCATAAAACCAGTCTCATTGGACTCATCTATGTAAAAGACACATGGATCCTTTATATTTTAACATTTATGATCAGTGTAACATCTACATAAAAGTCCATGAAGGACAACTGTAGTCCCCTGAGTGTCATATATAGGCAGGTTACAGTGCATATATTCATCCTCTATGAAAATATCACTACAATCTTTACAAGCATCATCATTAACTATATTTTAAAAAGTGGGAAGAGAGAGAAAGAAAAACAAAAATGTCTTTTAAAATGTGTGCATGTGTGAATCCAAATATGCAAGTTATTATACATCAATTCAAATATCCACCCATATAGTCATCCAATTATGTCCAGTACACAAGCCAGATATAAACAGAGGGATATTCCCCACCTCTAATCTCATGTTATTCAGTTTATGGAAAAAGTAGTTTTCCATCCCTGCCTCAACCATTATAAAACATCCTAAAGGTAACCCATTCACATATATAAATGTTAACCATAATATCTCTATCTAACAATATATACATATTAACCATAATACACCTATTATACATCCATTAAATGATGCAAGGGGTCCCGACTGGCCAAGTGGTCTAAAGCGCTATCTGTTACGGATCACTGCCATCTCACTTCTATCTGTGTGGGTTTGAGTCTCAGATTCGGCCAATGTGGGTGTGTGAGAAAGCTTGCCAGTAGCTCCTCATGTGTCAGTGGTTCTTTCCAGGGGGTTTCCCGGTTCTTCCTCCACCATTAATACTGTCTGCCATGCATAGCCTATATTGTGCTGATAAACTATGTTAAAACCTACAACAACAACAATCAGATGATGCATACATACATGATATCCTGTCCATTAATATTATTAGCTGACTCCCTTCGTCACTCTTCTGTGCCTTAAACATACATGATTTCATTAGATACACACATAAATATTATTACAGTCTCACGTGTATGTCTTCTTCGAAATCTGTTGCTGTGCTGTTATCTTTGTTGCATTCTCTGAAGATTCAGATTGATCATCTCCACCGCCCGTGGGTGAAAAAACTCGGTTCTCCTAGAGCTATATTCTGGTGGACACAACGTCTGACGTTGGCTTTTGTCCAGATATTTAGCAAAAGCTTCATCTTCCATGCAAATTTCATGATTAAGTTGTTGCTGTAATTACATTGCATACTCAAAGTCTCTCTGTTGCTCTTCATCAATACTGTTAGTTTCTGATTGTGGTGTTGGGCAGGATGTCTGTCTGAAAACCATGTGTTTTTCCTGGTTCCTATGCAATGACTCGTAACTTAAGCTTTGACTTATAGCTTCTTGAACTGGAACACTTCTCTCCCTTGAAATTTTATTTGCCTAACCGGAAGAGTCCACATTTGAAGTCTCATTTATACGATGATGAGATAAAAAAGAATTGACTGTATGTACTGTGATTGTTGCCTCTGCTGACAGAATGATCTCTTGTGTTTTCTCATTATGAGGAAGCATTGAACTATTCTCTAAGCTATGTTGGTGTGCAGTAGAGCTCATACCTTCTATATCTTGCGTCTGATGAAAACGGCTCTCCTCAGGTCCTCCAAACAAGTCATGATCATGTTCATTGTGATTAATTGGAAAATCAGTCTATATATGATGTGTATTAAAAGCATCAGCTTTGACATTTCCTAACTCATTAGCAATTTCAAATATTATAGATTCATTACGCCTGCCATTCCTGTGAACCTCTGCATTGCTCACAATGGGCCTTCCATACTTCTTTTAGTGTCTCCAACCCCTTGTTGAAAAAAGAATTCCATTCTGAGGAGCCGGTGGCAAATTATATTTTTCCACTGTATATTCATTAACATTTTGTGGATAGGTGTACTTTATTTCCTGTAATTGTACCGATTGTTCTGCTACAAAAATCGGACTTTCTAACATATTAGCATTAAATTTATCCTCAGGACCTCCTGCATACTGGTGTGTCTGACTGGATTCAATCCCGATATTTCTGATATCATTAACTGAGGATCTATTAATCTTTTCATGCATATTAAACAGCTGAACATAGTGTTCATTAACAATTGACATTTCATAATTATCGCTCAACTGTTTCACTTGCATATTTTCAGCTGAAACACCTAATGCAGTAGATTTGTTAGAATGCAAGCCATTATTTAAATTAGACAGGGATTCCAATAAAAAATATTCCAATCTTTCATCTGTTTTATTTGTTAAATACGAACTATTTATCATTACTTTATCATCCTGAATTTTTCTGGTGAGGTCCAGGTTCCTTAATTTTTCAACAGTTCCTCCTTTCACGAAAGTCATTGCTGCTTCCACAGTCGCTGTGTTATCCTTAGTAATTACATGGGTTCTCACTTTATCACAGGCTTCAGAATCTAAAACTTTCAAAGATAATTTATTTAATGTACTTATTTATCTTTAATGTAATTATTATACATTTCAATTCAAGTTTGTAAACTTATTTTTTATAATATAAATACTAGTACTGTTTGGATGTTAATTAGTCTAGAATATGGATAGCACATTAGCTCAGTTGGTATTATGATCTGATAGGCTAAAAATTCAAGTTTTAATTTTGACTTACAATAACATTATTGGGATCACCAATCCTTGCATACAACCCTAATCACAAGAATTACCAGCCCTTGCATGCAACCATAATCGCAAGGATTACCACCCTATGCATGTTACCCTAATAACAAGAATTACCAACTGTTGCATGCAACCCTAATCACAAGGATTACCAACCCTTGCATACAACCCTAATAACATGGATTACAAACCCTTGCATACAAACCTAATCACAAGAATTACCAAGCCTTCCATGTAACCCTGATCACAAGGATTACGAACCCTTGCATAAAATTCGAATCACAAGGATTACTAACCCTTGCATACAATTCTAATCACAAGGATTACCAACCCTAACATGTAATTCTAATCACATGTATTACAACTCCTTGCATACAAGCCAAATCACAAGCATTTCAAACCCTTGCATGCAATTCTAATCACAAGGATTACCAAACCGTGCATACAATTCTAATCACAAGGATTACCAACCCGAACTATAATTCTAATCACAAGGATTACCAACCCTTGCATACAACCCTAATCACAAGGAATACCAACCCTTGCATACAACCCTAATAACAAGGATTACAAACTCTTTGATACAATTTAAATCAAAGGATTACCAACCATTGCATATAACCCTAATCACAATGATTACCAACCCTTGCAAATAACCCTAATCACAAGAATTTCTAACCCTTGTATACAATTCTAATCAACCATAGTCACAAGGATTACCAACCCTTACATACAAAACTAATCACAAGGATTACCAACCCTTGTTACAATTCTAATCACAAGGATTACCAACCCTTGCATAAAACCCTAAGAACAAGGATTACCAACCCTTGCATACAACCATAACCACAAGGATTTACTAACCCTTGCATACAACAATAATCACATGGATTACCAACCCTTGCATATAAACCTAATTACAAGGATTACCATCCCTTGCATACAAGCCTAATTACAAGGATTATGAACCCTGGCATAGAACCCTAATCACAAGGATTTCCAACCCTTGCATACAACCCTAATAGCAAGGATTACAAACTCTTTGATACAATTTTAAACAAAGGATTACCAACCCTTGCATATAACCCTAATCACAATGATTGCCAACCCTTGCATATAACCCTAATCACAAGAATTACTAACCCTTGTATACAATTCTAGTCACAAAGATTGCCAACCCTTGCATACAACCATAGTCACAAGGATTACCAACCCTTACATACAAACCTAATCACAAGGATTACCAACCCTTGTTATAATTCTAATCACAGGGGTTACGAACGCTTGTATAAAACCTTAAGAACAAGGATTACCAACCCGTGCATACAACCCTAGCCACAAGGAATTACTAACCCTTGCATACAACCGTAATCACAAGGATTACAAACCCTTGCATACAACCGTAATCACAAGGATTACCAACCCTTGTATACTAACCTAATTACAAGGATTACCATCCCTTGCATACAACCCTAATCAGAAGGATTATGAACCCTTGCATACAACCCTAATCACAAGGATTATCAACCTTTGCATACAACCCTGATCACAAGGATTACCAACCCATGCATTCAACCCTAATCACAAGGAGCTTATGATCATGTCACACAGAGTAATCCAAATATTTGCTTTTTGATGATAAAGAATGTAAGAATAATAATACCTGCTTCAACGTCATCAACATTATCTGCAACACAATTTTTAAATCTTGCTCAAGGTCTTCACCATTCAAAGAGTCAGCATTCAATGAAGAACCATTCATGCTACTTGCAGCATCTGTCACCTTGGTTGATACATGATTATAAGGAGTGTCAATTTTCCCATCATTTAGAGAAGACCAATGTGTGATAGAGTCATTGTTTTTCCTCTCCTCATTGTCATGTGATATATGCAAGTTTTCAAAAAAAGGACTATCATGTTGCGAAAATCTGCTATCTTCCGTTCTTTCTCGAGGAATATTAGAAGCCCAATCTGGCTTTTTCATATCTCCAGGAGTAGTGTTATTTTCAACTTCATCTGTTATGGAGGATAAACCTGCACAAGTTTCAAAAGTCATTATTTGTTGTGAGCTGATCTCCATTTTGTAATTCATCGTGACAGGTGTAGAAAGAATCGAAAGTCTGAGGCTCTAACTCATTTTCTATCTCAGGGGCCGGGTGAAGATTGGAATTAATATTAAATGAATTTCTCTCTAACCTTGAATAGTTTCTCTTATTGGTCCCAATTCAAACTCTGAAGGCAACACCCCCTTTTTGACAAAGATTTTGTGACAAATTTGAAGCTAACTTCTTTGTTTCATTGTATTCTTTTGTTTTTGAACATTCAACAGTTTTACGAAAGTGTTCATATTTTCCTGGCCTGAAACTAAATGTACATGTTTCATTTGAGTGATCTCCCCCAATCACGAGTTGTCTTTCCTGTCTCCTGGTGCTCTCACTGGCAGCAACCAATTTCCTTTTTTAGTAAGGATGATATTATCATTCCTTGCTTCATTATTTCTGAACTCTGGCAAGGAAGATGATCCATAATTTTCAGAGTATATTGTATCAACCTCAGATCCTACTTTTTCCACTGCAGAAATCTGCATTTTACTCTTATCATGTGTTGTGATACAGTGGGAGGTAAAACATGTTCCAGAATCAGAAAGCTCAGATTGATGGTCTCTGCACTTCGATGAGACCATCTTTGGAGGGTCATGTCCTGATATTTCATCTTGTTGAGGAACACACTCTATATTGTCGTCCCTGTCTTTTGCTGTGCTCGGCTCTGGAGAAAATCAAAATCCAAATAGCATATAATCCTGAATGTTGGAATCCAAATCTCCCTCAGAAATGCCTTGTACTTAGTCATGGAGAAATCTGAAAATTAGAATGCAAGTCAAAATCTGTGTGCAAAGAAACAAATGTTACAATACTTCTTGTAGCTAATTTCATGAACAAAAAAACTTTTGTGGTTTGCAAATACCAATATATTGAGGATACTGAAAGGTTAGGTCATTACGGCATGAACATAATTGAAACATACTGATATCCTGTTTCTTTTTATGATCAGAAGCAAATCTTAATATTTTTTCTGCCGTATGCCCATAATTGCAAAATTACTTTTAGAAATCAATCTGTATCAGATAAACCACAAATCTTGTGGCATGATTATCATTTGTTATACTATTTTAGGTCAATGCGAGATCAATGATATGGCCAAATCAGATGTTTCTGTTAATCATTGAAATCCTTGCTCATATTTAAAATACAATTTATGTCAGCATTCTAAATTTTAAATAATGGGCGTTGCATGAATTGAAATTTTGAATAAATGGGTCACTCATGTCATCTGACCATAAGACAGCTGGTTTGTGGATATCAGGAATGAGTTTGGCAGCTACATGTTGACCTGATATTAGCCCTGTTACATATGTTAGCTTGTGAACCCTGGCCGAGTCATAGCAAAGAAATAAAAACAGTACAAGCCTTGCCTGATTTTCAGCAATAAGAGGTTAGTGATATGTTAGCTTGTGAACCCTGGCCGAGTCATAGCAAAGAAGAAAAAAACAGTACAAGCCTTGCCTGATACTCAGCAATAAGAGGTTAGTGTTGATTTAAATTAGTTGTTTGCCAAAATTTGGTGAAATTGGGGAGTGGGCTTAACAGCAGCAAAATATGGTTCCAATGGCAAAGACATTAAACAATGATAATATAAACTTATGTGTTATCAATTTGTCACAAAAATATACATTCATTTATTAGTTACAAAATACTATGAAACATGGTATTAAATATTCAAATCAGAGATGTTAAAATTACATATGAAAACTGCCAAGAGCTTTAAGACAAAGATGGCATCCATGCATGCGACTGAGCTTTAATATTAATTTAAAAAATCTATTAAAAAAAACATTCAGTGTAAAGAAGTTTCAACTTCATGACTATGAACGCAAAACAAGAAAATAAATTTTTTACTCAAAGGAGTTTTCTTTCATCTAAAACTGCTCAAATGTTGAAATGTAATGATCACTGATACACTTACTGGAACATTCTTAGCATCGTGTGGTAATTGGTTCATGTATGCACTTCAGAAAATTTATTTACTATATAAAACTGGAACTATAACAGCAATTAAAAACCCTACATATGTTAAGTTTACCTGGAATCAATATCCAGCTGCTTCATTATTAACGATAAAAGTATACTTACAAAATATTCAACTTGTCTCCAGCTGCCACACAAATTGTTATACTGCTGAAACAGAATGAAGTCCTAATAATGATAAATAAAAGGCACTAATTAAATATAACATTTTCTCACCCTGCTGTATGCGATTGTGGTAATTCTACATATATGTACTATTTAATTATATAATCATAAGAAATATTAAAAAGAAAATAATTCTAATTTTGGCACATAACATAAAAACAATTTGGCATAATTTTTAAGAAGAACGATTAACATTTTTCTATACCACAAATAATAGAACAAAGCTACAAGTTTTATGAAATGGTTGTTGTAACAGAATTGTTACCGAGAGGATGGTGGATTAAATGAACAACACAAACACAATATGTGAAAGAAAATATAAATTTATGAAATAAAATATTATTGAAAAAATAATGATGTATCAACACAATAACTCATGCGCTCAACCCACAATTACACTCACAACCATTGACAATACATGAATAAATGAAATATCAATACAAAATAAAACTCAGATGTAAAGGGATCTCTTGGACTATACACAGATCCAAGGAACCTTTAAGAAAGTTATATTAATGCAAGTATATATTACGATGACAAACACAAAACATTAAACTATATTATCGCACGTATGGACTGCGACAACTAGCACGAACATACTTGTATTCAATCAAGTTGCTAGCTTTTATTGATCTTCATGCAATCCCTTGAAATATTATTGTGATCTGACATAAGCATGTAAATACAACAATGTATTAAATTGTACTACAATTTCAATACACCTATGTGTCTCGACCCTGTATAACCGTACGATTCACCCACAGTTGAATCGCCGCCCAGTTTCCCTGAAGACCTAGGGTTGACCAATACTTTTATCGGCCGTTTGCCCTTCACGGATCCACCACAGTTATACGTTCAGACAGCATACAACATCTACTAGAACCCACGGTTCCTCAATACCCTAGATGTCGCCCCGGATGTTTACAACTCTAAGACAGCTCCGACACTCGGACTTCTAGATTTCCGGATATTTACACGTCACGACAGATGTAGACGAACAGACAGTTCGACAGACAGACAGTCAGATACTTCAATTCGTTTGCACAATTAATCAGCAACAATCAATCACATTCAGCTATTATACAGATATGTTCCGCAACAAATCATAGATGTTCCACAACAAATCAGACGATATCAAAGACGATATTAAAGATGTTCTCAGAGATGCTATCAGATGCGTTATCAGATGCGTTATCAGCTACGTTATAACAAACGGTATCAACGATGTTATTAGATGCGCTATCAGAAACGGTATCAACGACGGTATCAGCTACAATAAACAAAACCAGACTAATAATAGTTATCTCACAAAATAATCTAAACCGTAGATTACGCTATTGCATTTAAAGTCTAATAGTGACTAGTAATTCCAAATACTCCACGTTTAAAATCTGAATTGCAATAAAGGCATCATTATACGAAATGATAAACTGAATAAAATTCACAATAAAACGAAATGTAAATTTAACACTCACCCCTTTGGCTGGAGATTGAAAGACGAGCTTTTCTATCCTGCGATTAGATACTTTAGGTCACGTAATTATTAATCATAAATATTCAGCCTTATATACCCTCTAATAGGTGAACAGAAATCACAGCAAGATTGCCGTGCACCACGTGAAACTAATGGTCCGGATTTCATGTAAATAAAAATCAAGCACAAGCAAATCGTTACACGTCGCTTACCTTGGAAAAAACCACTGATTCACCCCAGGTAATGCATGTACGACGAAACAAAGAAAATGGTGAGATTAGATTGCAATTCAAGAAAGAAAAAAAAAACGATTCAATTTTCGCCTAATTCTGTGACAGTTGTATTTTAAAAACACAAGAAGGCAAAATGCAATCAGAAAATATGGAATTCTAAATAGAGAGGCTTCTGAAGGGGGCCACAAGTGGACAAGTGGTCTAAAGCGCTCTCCTTTACGGATCAGTGCCATCTCACCTCTGTCTGCGCCGGTTAGAGTCTAAGATTTGGCTAATGTAGTTACGTAAGAAAGCTTGCCAGTAGCTTCTTGTGGGTCAGTTGTTATTTCTGGGGGTTTTCCTGGGTTCTTCCTCCACCAATAATACAGGCCGCCATGTATAGCCTATCTTGTGCTGAAAAATGGCGTTAAACCCTACAATAACAACAACAACAGAGGCTTCTGATCCTAGATTCTTCACTACTTTGGTCCATATTACTCCTTCGGTCTATCTACATGCCTTGTTATTTATTTTATTTTGAGGAAGGTCAAAGGTTAGCTTTGCTAATAAGGAGCCACACTATGCAGTTTTAACATATTCCAATTTTTCAAAAGAGGCCGTGGTCTGACTTATTACTCAAACTCTACAAATATCTAACATGGGGTGGAAATGGTAACAGGACAAGGACTAGTGTAACAAGTGGAATGCAGTACAAGGGACTGCAAGAGACTGAAATGTATACTTTATTTATTGATTTCACAAATTAGTCTTGAAAAATCACACTTGGTTATAAAACTGCTATGTTTTTTTCACAGCTGCATCTATGTATGACTTGTAAGAGGTCAATTTACCTTGTGATGTTGTTTAACCAAATATATATATGTGATAAATTTATTGTTATAAAATCGTGTGGTGTAGTTTGTGCACGTGATAAAAAGTTGTGTAACTTAATTATATCCATGTCTCCGCTACACCAAGTTTTATGAATAGTTCGCAGAGTATATGTATCAACTCCGTTAAATAAACCTAAAATATTATTATTTACAGTTGTCTCTGGTCACTTTCAGGATTTCTATATACCTCTGTGCAACATTAAATGTATCAGTATTTTTATGCCTTCCTCGAGAAACATATTCTAGCTGGATTTGATTGCTCATTCAGCATCACATCGTCATAAACCAATAAGATCAGCACTCGTCGCTTCATCGATATCGGTGATAAAATTAATAATATCGTTGTTTTCATTTAACAATTTTGCATTTTCATTACAATCTTAAAGCAATTTGTAACATCGTTGGTCATTAGCTGACGGAGCTACTAAATATAACTTATCACACTACTACATGTTTATCATATCAAATAATTTAATTTATTGGTGCAGTATAGTCGTTCATGAAACAAAATATAGAAATCATCATGATGAATCACTTGTAGAACTATTTAATCGAAGGCTTGCTGAGCGTTAATTTGGATATCAATACGCGAAGGAAATACTTTAGAAGATACAAGATCTCGCTAATGGGTTGCAAGATTACCAAGTGTCATAGCTGCATTAAATAATGAGGTACCTCGTGCAACTGCTATTAAACCTATTAATGCGATTTTTTAAATGTAAGAAAAAGGCAACAACCCACAAACCAATACAACAACATGATTTTACAAACAACCAGTATTAGGTTTTGTGACTGTGAGGTATTTATATGAACTCGGCGAACTTGAAGGTGATAATAAAAGAACGACTGATCCTATTTGAAGCATACGACACATGAAATTTCCAGTGTTACATCCACAGGTTGAAAAGCAAAATATACAGATTGGATTCAACTGATCATCAACGAGGATTCCCAACTAACAATTCCACGTTGCTACAACGTTGCAGCAATGTTGTAGTAAGGTTGTGGCAACTTTGTGTTACGTGCATAGGCTCGAATAAACAGTAACATAGAAAGAGGGAGAAAAACAATCTTGTAAAAACTTAATAAACAATTTATTGAGCACAAATATTTTCCAGAAAAGAAAAAAAAACTTAATGTTTTAAGAATCAATTCCAAAATTAATCCAAAAATAATTCAAAATATAATAAACTAGAGAAATTGCAAAAGTCTTGGTAATAAAATGTCCAAATAATTCCAAGTTCGAATCTTAGTGAAGTATCCAGGATGGAAGACGATGTCACGTGATGAAGTCAGTTCTTGGTAATGAAATTCAATGAGCACAATTTTTTTCCAGATAAATAACCAAACGAATTGAAATAATTTCCAAATACAAGGTAATTTAAAATAACTCAAAACGGCACAACTTAATATTCTAACAATCCAAGTTCTACTAAATAGTTCGCTTCAAAACATAATTTATATACCTATGTTTACGTAAACAAGAAAGGGGTCACGTGATCTTCTAGAATCTTTTAGAACGAATTTACGTTCAAAAAATCTCGTACACACCGTATGACCTAACTAAAATTAGAAAAATGTTTATAACAAAGCTCCATAATGTCCTTGGAATCCACCAATCATTTTAAATCTTGTTTACAACTCTGAAGCCAGGTCAGAAATGAGGTCAACATCTGGTGTTTATTTGTAAAGTACAGATCATCCCACTTTTAAAAAAATATCTCCCAACGAATGAATCTTAAACTTGAAATGTCAGATTTGAATTTGACAAACAAACAATTAAAATAAAAATAACTTAAATCAAATGCACGTAACAATTGTCAAATGATGTTGTGGCAATGTTATTTGGTGAACAAGTGGGAACGTTGCTAAAACGTTATTGTCTAACGTTATTAAATAACCTTCCTACAACATTCTTGCAACATTGAAATTCTCTCTGTAAATCTGATGAAACCGGCTTGTGTTTCTTAAATACAAATTTCGCACGTTTGGCAAGAATGTCAAACAAAACGACATTTTAAAAAATGTCAACATTACCATCCAGCTAGGAGTTGCGATAGCAGGAATGTCAAAACTGCCATTAGTGTCAGTTCTGCACCATTTTCATTCATGACAAACCAAACATCACCAGTCATTTGACCATAAAAATAATGATAATAGGAATAGCACTCTGCATTCATTGACGATTGACAACTCTCACAAATCAGTTCAAAGTTGCACATATAATAATGCACTCTTCATAATACGGATTTTTTATTTATCATTTCATGCGCTTAAAAAGAATCTTAGATAAAAAGTAATGATTATAATTTATTACAAAATCATACTTACATCCTGAAGTTTGCAATTAGTTTCAGTGCAGGTGTTCTAACACGATTTATATGCAAACACTGTTTCTGTTCACTGTATGACATCCTCTTTCTATGTAGTTTTTCTAACAGACTTTACAGCAGCGCCTTTCATTAGATTTAAAATGGACACGTGAGATCAGCAAGTGGGCAGGGATTTGGGAAGATCTACTACAATTGGGATAAAATAAACAAAAAATAGGTAACAGGGTGTAAAGTGAAAGTAGATGGATAAACCACACTGCTTTTGACTGATAAGGAATCCTTGAATCTGCAGGCTGAAGGTTCAAACATTTGTTTTTAAAAGACAAAAAGGAAAAATGAAGCAATACAACATATATTTTAATATCAATTTTTGTTTATTTTCTAGATTTAATTAAGATTAGCATTTATATATAGTCTCCTCTTGCACTATCTCTTTCTTCTTCTGCTCTGGGACCAGCATATTAAAATATAATTTAAAAGTCACATATCATCTCAGCACCGCTTACATATGCAGAAGTCACATTAACTAGCATTATTAAACTTTATGAAACTTTCTTCACTGCACATGTGCTTCCTTTATTACTGTTAAGCCAAGTTACAAGATAACTTTGTACTTATGTGTCATTTCAGGCAAGTGGATGGTGAAATCATTTTGCGCAAAGATGAATTTATTTTGTCCAAATATTACATGCGAATACAAATTCCAAGTAGAAGTGTTTGTCCTATAATACAAGGTGGATGAAAATTGTAGTTAGCTGTACTCCAGCTTTAATAGTCCTGGAAACTATGATAAGCTGATTTTGTTTGCAATTTAGAGACGCATCCACAATGCTTTACAAAACTTAATCCAATATTGATGAAATAAGAGTCAAATGGCCAAGTTTGTATTTTATCCCACCACGATGGCTGGGTGCATACTTAAAGGTCTCCGATATGGGCTCTTCAATTTCAATTTCTTTCGCTTTGCCATTATTGTTTAAAGAAGCTTCTGCAAGAGAAACACAATCTTTTAAGATAAGTTTCACAACAAAGAATGCATTGTAGTTTTCTAAATGCCAACAATAATCAAGGAGGTATTTAGAAAATATGTACTTTGAAATGTGGTCCCAGGTTCTTCCATATAGATGTAATTGCAGTATGCGTGAAGAAACATTTAGTACCTTATCCATTCATGGAAAAATCTCTGGCGGGTAATAAAAAAAATAGACAATTGAAATAAAGTCATACTTACTGATCAAAATTCGGCATATCACGAGGTCTTTAAATGCCTTTTTTCCCCTTTACGTCCCTTTAGACTATATTCTGACCAGAGTCTTTCTGTTCGTAGCCGTTTCATCATCCTGCGGACACTATCCCTCATATTACACCCGCCTAAGGAGCTCAAGTAGTATATCTGAAAATAATAATAATAATAATAATAATAATAATAATAATAATAATAATAACAATCATAATAATAATAATGTGACAAAATATGCTTTAATATAGTTTTTTGTCATGAGTTTGCATGCAAGTTTGTTTGCTCTAACTTGAAACAATTTGCTAACACCAAATATGCAACACAATGTACTAACATCAATTATATAACAAATTAACCACCGTGAATCATTTAACTTCATAAATAACATTCACTCTAAGATGTAATTAAAATAGCCAGAAAATATGTAATGGCGTATATGTAGTAAAACACCTGTAAATGTTCATCTCTAAACATATTTTGATCTACATCCATGAATTTAATAGCTAACCACTACATCTTATCCACCCCACCCCAATGTCTGTAATAATCAAAAAATGTATTCTTTTTAAAATCTATATAAATCATCATATTTATACATGTCTAAACATACATTTATTTGAATTTCACTTGTGAGTGAAATCAGTTTAAATTACTTGGCATTTTTTTATAAATATAAATTTTGTTCAAGAACGATAGCTCTTGAGCTAAACGCGCCTAATTCGAAATACTAGCCTAACGGACGGCATTTTATCATGGTAATATATCCTATCCTCGATTATTTTCATTCCGAAAATGTAACAGTATAATTTACTTAATACGAGTCGGATAAAGGTCACAGAAATATGCCAAGCAGTTAGGTCATTTTCACAAGATGAACATGCTGGTCGATATACATATATCCCATTTTTTTTGTTTGAAAATGCGATCGAGGCCTCGGGAGTGCAGTAGCTCGTAGCAGTTTACATGTGCTTGATTGCATCAGCAGACATCGACCAATAAAAAACCCCACATCATTTTCTGCAACTAAATATACGAATATATGTTAACTATTTAACTATTCAATGCTGTTACCTTGGTGGTTTAAAAAAGCGGGAAACGGGAGAGTCATCTCTGGCTCAATTGTGTAATTCGGTCGGTACAGGATGAGCTAGTCTTTGGTTCGTAGATACGTATAATATTGTTAAGGCAATGGCAGTACCTAATGTTTTAAATAAAGAAAAGCTGACGAGTAAATGTAAAGTTAACCACAACATTGGTACAACGTTGTAAAAACGTTATATAATTTCTTTCGAATAATTATGTTAATTCTTGTCCATGGTATTGGGATCAATGCAATTACCTAACATTTGTAATTTACTATATCTGTTAGAACAGATGATTATTTAATTTCATGATATAATTGCTTCACGGACTGACAACGATATCAATATTTTAGAATAAATCATATATCGTAATAAAACTATAAGTGTCTATCTTTTTTCTTAAAGATGTCTACCAAAACAGACGTAACAAATCGAGTGTAAATTCTCATCAAATTCAAATGACTCTATACAATCAAACATTGTAAGCTCAAAATCCGGTAAGGGTCTGTTTATCGATGCTCTTGTCGTCTCGTCTGTCCAAACCGCGTCAAGTATTCATGACATTCTCCGTAATCAAGAAAACTTCTTGGATAATACGTTGACATATCCACTGAAATAACGTCTTTGTAATCATACTTAATGTTCTACAATCCACTAAGTTAACATCTTTAAACAATCCCAACGGTGTTGGTTTCCATGAATTCTTTTCTATGGCAAAGTGAGCAGCAACTGATGTTAGTGGCAATCTTTTATTCAGTAATTATTCAGCAGTGTCAGTCTGTGATGAAAATTGCTTCGCAAGATATTTAATTTCTTCTTGTACGAGAGGTTTTAAACGATACATTTCGCCGTTGGGTCTTACAAATTGTTTATAGTTTTCATCACCAGTCAACTTACTTAATTTTTGCGACAAAATCAAATATATCATTTATCAGCAGACTGGCCGAGCCCACCTTTTAGCTGAAACGTCAGTTGCTTAAACAATAAAGCTTCTTTAAAAGACTGAAAACATATAAGGTCAATAACGCAAACAAAAGTCTCTAACTGACCGACACCTTATCTAATTGGGTTAGTCTGTTTGTTATTTTATGAGTCATTAGTGGGTTTTTTTCTCTCCAATTTTTTAATGTTTATTTTACCTATACGACGTCTCACTGAGGTCGAACCCTCGCTGCTGCTGTTTAGGCTTCAGTAATAAAATATTTTCCATATCAATAATGGCACCAGCTAATGAACCTTACACAGCTAGATTAGCTGCTCGAGAGCAACTAGAAGCAATCAAGAAATTTCTTCCTGTTCGTGACTATGTCCGGCAAAAACTGCAGCAACGACAAGAATCACAAGTTGAATATGCAACAAGGAACAGGACAATTACTGAAACCTGTTACATAAGTGACTGAAAGATTTGCAATGGCTCCCGAATGTCTTCTTCCGACATTATAAACTGCTGAACAAACTGAAGAAATAGCGAGAAGAACTAAACCAACAATAAAGATTGTACGAGGTCTTCAAGTTGAAATAGCTGCCGCTAAACATGAATACGATATTGACGAGGTAGTAATAACAACGTCAAGTGGTAAGAAGCGATTTAGTTTTATTGAAAAATTTACTGAAAATGGTATACAAGATATAAGTAAACATGATGATGGTTTAGCTGCTACAAGTTTTCCCAAAGAGATAAATCTTTAAAACAAGAATAAAGTAAGTGTGTAATAGTCAAAAGTGGTATAAATTGATTTTTTTATATAAAACCAAAATAAATTTCAAATGAATAATATTGATCCGGTGTATATTTTTTGCAGTAGAATAGAACAATATTTCGAAATGTTAAAAGAGAAACAATAAAGAGAACCATTAAAATCGTCTCAACCAAAGCCAAGTGAGCAAGAACCTTCATATGAACTTCCTTCACTGCAACAGGAAACACCACGATCTAATTCACAAATTTCTCACTCAGCAACACTCTTCAGTTGAATATCCAGAATGAATTTATATTAAGAATACATTTTCAACTAGAGGTATTGAAGATTATAATGACGCAGTATCGATTGCAGCAAAGGGATATAAAGAAATATCAAAATATGTAAAACCTACATTTGTTAATTCCCGGAAAAATGAATATGATTTAATAAAACATATACGTCCTGTACAAACAAAATAAACCTTTTACATCAGACAGTGATTATTCTAAATTTCCCAGTGATGTAAGAAAACAAAAAGGATTTATTGAAATATATCCTGAAGAAAATTTGTACGATACCCTGATATTGGCGCTACTGGAAGTGGTCTCCTGACAGTCAAAGGACAGCGGTCCTGTCGCTTGTCGTAACAATGTTTTTCTGACGTACATCGATTGGAGGAAAACTTGCATAAAATAATTATCCAGAAATTATTAATGAAATATCTGATATTTGGCAGCGATTATTTACCGGTGGTATCATGGACATTAATGTATATCAATCTCTCATCGATGAAATTATGATTATTATTATTATTAGTAGTAGTAGTAGTGGTAGTTGTAGTAGTAGTAGTAGTAGTAGTAATAGTAGTAGTAGTAGCATATTAGCCATTTAGATCACGGCTATTAGATAAATAATAAAAAAATTACATAATTATATATAATGCGAAACATGGACTGTTCTTTTGGCAAAGTCAATCGACCATGATTTAGATCATGGATAATTATAATAAAATGTTTAAACAGGTATCCAATCCAAAATTGGACATAGACCAACAAGTACTAAAAGGCGAATCTATACGCGATTTTCAATAGTATTTTTTATGACGCACGACAGCCAGATCAGCGTGGAAGAATGGAACTACAAGTTCAGGATACAAGTAGATATTTTTTTACCCGCTGATGCATTTATCGAAGTAGAAGGAGAACTTGTAACAAACGTTGCATCTAATATACCATACGAGGCTGATATTAGAGTTGGTTTTGTTAAGAATGATATTATGGCATCATATAGAAGTGCTGCATACATGATTGAAAAGAGATGGAAATAATTCTGGATAATGTTGACGCTGCTACAATAATAATGGGTTTAGCAAGATATTCAGATGATTATACAAAATCATCCGGCCCGACAATGATATTTTCCAAAGTCATTACTGACTCTTCTGATGATTGATTCATGCGCAATTCTACTCTCATAGTTTTGGATTTTGCAAAAAATGTTAGAAAAGTCATTTGCGGTGCTGAGCATATAGTTCTTGTACGCAAAGGTGATGACAACGTTGTATTGTGGCTACCTGCCGCGATTACTGCTGGTAAAGTAATAATAGAAAAACTTTCATTGCTGATGTCAGTAATGACTCCCACAAATTCTGAATAAATTAAATCACTTGCTTTATTGATCAAGTCAATAAATTAGCATTATCATGTTTAACAGTGACAACATATAGTGTTCAGAGCGCAATGAATGTGTTTTAATACCTGACTTATAGCATCACAACAAGGTGTTTCTGCACAACGACACATTTATTGCACTTCAAAGTGTTGCACGAGTAAATACTCAGAAATAAAGTATAAAAAATATTTTAGTGACTTGGAGTTACCGAACTTTCCTTAGGAATAAACGGATATCAAGAACCATCTGAAGATATTGTACTTAATTTTGAACAAAATCATATAGCACGTGTTTATCATAGTTTGTTCACATTATGGGACGTGATCAAAATATAGATAATGGTTTGCAAATATCACTACTAGATATTTAAAATCTATATCCGATCTATTACTTTCGTTGGAAGATTTTGATTTAGCTAGACATTCTTTAGTTGATATACACTTCCTAGCTCGCGTAAATTGAGATGTTGGTCTTATTGCTAATTACAGAGGAATTGCTGTTATACTCAACAGTAAGCAATGTAACTTGAAGGTGTTGGTGGAAGAATGAAAACTATTGATGTCCCAGTGGAAAACGTGTAACTGATACAATGTATAATTAAATCACTCATGATAATAATAATAATAATAATAATAATGATAATAATAATAATAATAATAATAATAATAATTTTAATAGTAATACTAATAATAATGCCATATCGTCATGTTTGTGCCAGTTTGACTCGGGGTCAAAGTAAAAGGTTCAATTACCATTTTAAAAAATACTGTAACCAAAAAATCACTAGAAAAATCAAAGTCAAATCAAATCGCAACTGATCCAAATAAATTATAATTTACACAACGTCAGCTTAAGCATTTTAATAAGCCAAACAATCAAATACTGTCGTCACGTTTGATCTTTCTTCGGGAGCTATTCAACATATTTTAAAAGCAGGTGGTATATTTCCGCTTCTTGCCGCTATTTCAGCCTTAGTTTCCGCAGCCCCACCTGCAGTTGAAAAGGCAGCAGCACTTGGTCCTGTCGAAACCACTGCTGAAATTTCACTTAAGAAAGAAACAGGAAAGGGAATAAAGACAAAGGGAAGGGTACCTGCAAACATGAACCCCACATTAGTATGGAAACTGTCAGAGACTTCCAGGAACAGTTCGTTAATAAAAAAGCAATAGTTTTTCACCGATGTCAAATTTTGATTCAATTAATGCCCCTACAAAACTAACTCTCAAGAGTAAGAAGTGTTTTTATGCGTGACCACTTACCAAAACACCCAAACAATGTTGAAACCAAACAATCAACCCATGGAGAGTGCAAAACAGCAAACGCCACAAATGGTGAGATGGTGTGCATGTCTGTTGATAGATCTAATGCTATATAAGCTAACTAATACTTAGGAATCCTAAAGTAGCTTATGTAATCTTGCGTGATTTATTTGATGTTGTTTTTTTAACAATTTTTATCGCTGACAAATTCTAGATGAAGCTAGAAACCTGATAGATACATATATAAATATAAGGATAATGTTTCATAAAAACAACGAAAGAGAAACAAGCAAAATATAGTTTATTTAAAAGTGAAACTAATAGTAAAATACAAGAATTATTTAATCTTTCTACATAAAGTCATTATATAGTCATTTCCCTTGATATTAATTGGAATATATTATTAGACTTCATTAAATCACTGTCATTGACAAAATCTTTCCCTGTCTTTCAATGAGTTGTTCCGCATAGTGTTATAATATACTCAGTAAGATACATTAGTTTTGAAAATACCGATTTGGTTATACATGTATTGAGCAGCACGATGGGGTTGGGGTTGGGGGAGAAGAACAACTCCAAAAATGTAGTTAGTTATAGGTGTAAGTTACCAATTGTGCAAGTTCATGTGGGTGGAGCTTAAGGTGTAGGGTCCATTACAATCAGAAATAAAGAACAACACTAGCTATGATTGGTGGATTATGTAAGAGTTCTACTTTCTGTTAGGCTTAAAAAAAGTTTAGCCTCTTGGCAACATGTGAATTTATGCTAATTCCTAAATAGATCAATATTTTATTTTTTATGATTTTTTTGAAAATGTAATACACATGACTGAAAATAGGTATGTTGTGACTAGATAACTCATACCCCTGTCTAGTTTCAGCAGAGTTATCTCTCTTAAATGCAATGGAGTGCCTGGTTTTGTCATCGTCAAATTGACTATCTAACATTTTTCTCTATAACAGTGTGTGAGATGCACGTTAAATTAGGATAGAAAATTTATTTATGTCTGCAAATGTTAGCATTGAGGTCTATGGAAAAACGATTGGTACCGTGATACCTATAAACGAATACGATACATGGAGATAACTCTAATAGTTTAGTGAATCATTGAAAGAGTTTTCTCCCTTAAATAATGCTCGAACATTACAATAACAGGTAATGGAATACAAATATTAAAGCTAACAAACAAACAATTAAATCAAAAATAGATTAAATCAAATATAACATAAGCAATATAAAATCGAAATCCTAAAATTCGATTGTTAACCTGTGGTGCTAGGCCATAATTTATCAAATAAAACAATCAAGGCAGAATGTAAACTGTGAAACACGTATAGGAGAACAACTCAAAACTTGCTAAATCACCGGAAGTTCAAATACCGACTTCTAAGATAATTATGACGTCAAAGGTTTGGGTGCAGTCCTACGACAAAGGGTTTTTGGTAGACACAAACTGAGCAGGATTCTATATGCTGTGTTTATCACCCTGTCAACTAAATCAAGCAGTACTTTTAATCTAAACATTTTCTCCACTAGTTCTGTTGCAAGATACCTCCAATTTTAGGGCTGGAGGTATACGCACCATGTTGGCCGATTCTGCGCGTCGGGTAATTTTGGGCAACGATACAACGATGTATAGCCAATCGTGTGCTTAAAAATGGCGTTAAACCCTACAAGAACAACCTCAGTGACGCAAGTCAATTTCACATGTGATGCCAACATGCGCGGTTACGAAAGCAGGTCCTGAAGGACAGATGTAGTTTGTTCAGGGTTATATTCTATCTAGGTTTTCACCAAACGTGAACAAAGTAAACTGATCTCAATTATGCACGTAACGCCTCTATATTTTACATACCATAATAATTGGCTGACCAATATTCGTTTTTCCCTTGCAGTTCAAGACTATCCATTGATTAAAACGCGAGAACCATCATTGGCGGTTCCAGTTTTATTACCATGGACTGAAGCAATGCCGCTGAAAGTTAGTAAAATTATTAGGGACGGTGCTCAGCAGAAAGTGTCAGATTACAAATCTGACGATGTGGCATGGATTTACGTATATTTTGACATTTGACATGGGAGCTTCTGTATTAGTCATTCGAAATCAGAGGCGTTTCCAGCATTACTCATATCTCGCTAGTGATACAAATCAATAAAAGTAGATAGCAAGTTAAAGAAAGACCGTTCCGGTGGCCAAGTGGTTAGAGCATCCGCCTCGGAGGTGGGAGCACGTACGTTTCAACCCTGGCTTAGTCATACCAAATGCTCATAAAAATGGTACATACATCTGCCTCGCATGGTGCTCAGCATTACGAGTTTAGTGCTAGGACTGGTCCGCCTGGTGTCAAGATAATGGAAATCAGTGGGACATTATGCAACATGACGGTGGCCCCAATTCTAGATATCACTAGGAATTGCCACACTGAAACACCGTAGCCATATGACTGAACTATGGTTATAATTACGTTAAAAATACAAATGACAAACACACACAAACACACACACACACACGACGAGTCTAGGTTTTTCCTTCCATGTGAGGCAATGATGGAAGTTATAGGAAAACTTATGCAAGAACAACGCTCATTACGATACCAATACCCAGAGTGTTATGTTAACGTGGAGTTATGTATAATAATGTGCAAAGAGCTCGAATCAATTCTGGACAATTTTGACGTAGTCACAACAATTCTAGGACTCGCCAGGGTTACACGCGAACAGCTGGCCAAATAAATATATTTGTCAAAAATGTAACTAATCATGCAGCTCGTATACCACATTTAATTAGACTGTTTCGCAGTGCTGCTGGCAATGCTAATGTTGATTTAGAAAATGTATTGTTTCCTAATCCTGATTTCAATTTTAATTTTGCACTGCGTCTATCACAATTGATTGATCATTCATTGAGATGTTTGTGAATTATGCTACTGTCATATCTTTGTTTTCTTACAGATAATGGAAAGGTTATTTTGTGGGCCAAACACAAAATCACCATGTTTCATAGAAAAAACCTTTCAACTCAGCGAGATTTTACTGCAATTAAAAAAAAACGTGTTTCTGGCGTTTTAGCTTAAAACTCGAGACAATGACAAGGTCCTAATTAAAAGGATATCTGACAAATTTGTTTAGGTCTCTTTACGGTTAATTGGCCATTAAACGTCCTCAGAAGATGTCCAGCTTGCCTATGCAGACGTCCTTCCTCATATTGCAGATGCATATCACAATAATTCGTGGTCGACAGAGACCGGCATCAAAACTTTGACGTTATACCCGTACATAAACTCCAGTAAACTCCCTACATTCTATTCTAGACAATTTCTTATTCATATATTAATACTTGTTTTAATGGTATTTTAACTTTTTTTATTATGAAAAAAAAACACATCCACATCGTGTAAAATGTAAACGTATGCGAAACAATTGTATACAATCTATTTTGCTTTTAAATTATTGTTGAATGACGTTTGGTCAAATGAAAACTATGAATTACAATGCTGTAATTGTACAATAATGTAATTGTACGATAATGTAATTGTACAATACTGTAATTAATTACAATACTGTAATTGTTCAATACTGTAATTGTACAATACTGTAAATTGTACAATACTGTAATTGTGCAATACTGTAATTGTACAATACTGTAATTAATTACAATACGGTAATTGTACAATACTGTAGTGTAATTAATTACAATACTGTAATTAACATCGCAGCCTCTCACAACTGTACGTATGTAGGTTTTTCAATTATCATATTTTTTTCAATAAAAAGCTCTTTGAAGCAAATACTCGTTAAACACTTAAATTCCTGAACCTTGGATTTATATGACAGCATCATCTTATGACAAATCTTGGAAGTATCAGAATTATTATCACTGTGAATTAACACATTCCTCAGAACATTGGTACATATTAGTTTTAAGGCCTTGGAGGCCATATATATGTTTACAAGGCGTTTATTGGTAATGTATAAGTACAATTGATTCTTCTACATTGATTGCTCAACACTATGGAACCACAGATAAGAATAAAACTCCGGAAAAATAAACTTTCGTTTTGTTTAAAAAGCCTTCTTTGCCTTAAAAAAAATAGGTGTGGGTAGTTGTCCTTCATATTGGGGACGCTGCCAATATACAAACATACAACTACCTTATAAATCTTTGGAATCGCCTTAATGTAAACCTAGATATGACTAGGTATTGAATAAAATAAATATATTATTTGCAGCTTGTGCTTCGGAAAAATATATAGTTCATCTACATTTATAAACCAGTGAAAAAAAACATTGCATAATATATATATATATATATATATATATATATATATATATATATATATATATATATATATATATATATATATATATATATATTATGCAGGACGTGTGGCAATCTATAAAGTACCATTCATGATCGATAGGTTCTCTTCTACAACTTCTGGTTTCAGTAGATATTGTTTACAAAGTAAAATCGTATCAAAAGATTATACACTGTTTGGGGATTTGGCATCATTTCTAAAACTAATAATGTCTTGATTATTATTGATAATGATTAAATCCTTTTTATTCGTCAATATTTGTGTCAACTATCCAAGAGTTACCACTACCTTTTGCATTATCAATTCCCAATGAGTAGGACAACCGGAATACGCACATAAATATTTAATTTTATCAACGAAATCGACGTCTTTTCCAGACAGAAACATGGCTACAGATTCAGGGGATGAGCCCATGTGCGCAAATCTAACACCCATCAAGTCGTTCCTTCGCCTCTCTCACATATATGGAATGGCTTTCATCCCAACGAACTCCATGGTCAGCCGTCTTAACCACACTACAACCTTCAATTGCTACCACTGCTCCGATGGCCTAGTGGTTAGAGCGTCCTCCGCGGAAGCGGAAAGTCCTGGGTTTGATCCCCGGTCGAGTCATACAAAAGACTTACAAAAATGGTATTAACAGCATACTGGATTGGCGCTCAACATTAAGAGGTTAGTGTTAGGACTGGTCGACCTGGTGTCGGGATAATGTGCCTGGGTCAGACATCATGCTACATCTCTGCGGCATGATGCCCCAGTGCTAGACATCACTTTAAACTGCCTCACTGCAGACAACGTAGCGATATGGATGAACGTTATTTAAAACTATGTCATCAATCCTAATCAAACAAACAAACAAATACATTTCTATCACAAAAATGGAGAAAGGAAATTATATAGGTGACGTATCAATTATTCGCGAGATTTTGACTTTCACTTTCATTCATGTTTCCAACCATAAACAGTCCGTTACCCAACCAACCCATAAACATGATTACATTTTAGACTGGATTCGTGAAAGACCGAATGATAATAGTCTACGGTTCAACTTTGTATACGACGAACTTCCATTAGATCACCTCAACCTTATATGTCATCCGGACATACCAGTCAGTAGCCATCCCCTTTTATTTCCTACTAAGATAAACCACCGTATGACATTAAGAACCAAATTAACTCCGATATCCAAGCAAACCTAGCAACATGCGTACATCCTGCAGCAGAACAGCACGAAAACTGCCTGTGTTAATTGCTTGGAGAACATGCTCCAGCCACCAAGTGCAGAGTGTCAATTCAAAAGTGTTATCCGTGGTATAGCAGTGTTAAGAACCGCCCTAACGCTGCTAAAAGAGACCGCTGGAATGCTGAGAGGCTTTGACGTTTATCCAAACTCACTATTCGTTAGCAAATATATGAAGCCGCTAAGAAGAACGTCGCAAATATAGTCCATGTAGCGAAATCAGCCACTCTGCAATACTAAGATCACGGAAAGTTCCAGCTGCAAAGAGTTCGTCGAAATTGCTAACAAACTAATGTCAAGGAACAAAGAACTAGAGATACTACAACAGACAGACATATTCACCAAGGATTCATTCACCCGAGGTGCATTCACACTTGATAGATATAGCGTTTAGGAATCAAATGAGCTCTTCTCGAGTCATTCAGGGGATGCTATGTTTCATCAGCAGATATTTCTACTACAAAACCGCAAATTACAAAGGACTTTACAGTACAATTGCCCAGCAATTGCGAAGTGATGCCAGCAATTGTCAGTAAAAAAATAAAATCACGTTGAATTGAATAAATTAAAGAATTAGCTAACGTGCCACTGACAAAATAACGAGCTGCCGAGAGAGAAACAATATAACACAACTTAGGAAACAATTAAGTGGTCTTACTTGACGTCGTTTTAAATAAACTAAATATAATATGATGTTCAACCATATGTCTGATCCAGGATGAACAAGTACATGATTATCAGTATTTTTTTTTTGTGATGCACGTGTACCTGACCTGGAAGAATTGAAAAACATGTTCAGGACACAAGCAGATATTTCTTGCTCGCCAGTGACTTTATTTAGGTTCAGGGTAAACATCTGAAAGGTAACAACTAAAAAATTTGGGATCAGAGATCGATTCGGCTTTGTCATCATTGACGTCATGGCGCTGCTCGACAAAGCAACATACATGATTGACGGAAAGAATATTGAATCATGTCTCGAAAACGACGAAGTTGCTACGATGATAATCAGTTTGGCAAATTGCAGCAATAATTATTAGATGGAGGAAAATTTGAACTAGAGATTCGCAGCAGGTCGGATCAATGTTAAATGATGAGAAAGCATTTTTATGTGCAATACATGGGTCTAACATCTTTTGCTTCTTCAGAAATGTCAGAAAAGTTATTTTATGTTCTAAACAGTATATATATATATATATATATATATATATATATATATATATATATATATATATATATATATATATGTATGTATGTATGTATGTATGTATGTATGTATGTATGTATGTATGTATGTATGTATGTATGTATGTATGTATGTATGTATGTATGTATGTATGTATGTATGTATGTATGTATGTATGCATGCATGCATGCATGCATGCATGCATGCATGTATGTATGTATGTATGTATTTATGTATGTATATATGTGTGTTGTGCGTGCGTGTGTGTGTACGTACGTATGTATGTATAGATAGATAGGTATGTAGGTAGGTATGTACGGTCCCAATTAATAACTTGCAGATTCATCGCAATTATTATTGATTATTATCAGTGTATTTGTCTTTTTTATCCTTGATATGGATTCTTACATACGTTTCTATCATAAAGACTCGACTGATCTATATTTTGAAGATTGATTTATTGATTGACTGATATGTGTATTAAATAGCTGACAGTTTAGAAGTTGTCTGTAATTTATTGATCCTTCAAATTCGCTTCTAATATCTACGAGATACAATAATACAACGATATTAGCAATATGCATATCGATATCTTCTGTATCCCGTGGTATAATCAACCTAACATATTCCAATAATTGTGAAATCTTAATGTAGGAAAGGAGTGGGGTTAAAACTTGTTTTCACTTTTATGCAAAATTAACAAGGTTCTCTGCCCCCAACAATCTTTAACAAAAACAAATAAAAAAACTTAATTATGTTTTGAAGAACAAAAGGTTCGTACACCGCTTCTTGGAATTTTTGGAATACGCTAAATATGAACTTCATCATCGCAAAACTAACGACCATCAAGGTTATGTCATCACCAAGGACGGCAGTCATCTTCCAGGAAGCCACTTGGTAGCCGTCTAGATCCCTAAAAATCGTTATATGGAGTATCTTGGTTCGTATGGATTACCACCTTTGGAAAATGACATCATCGAATTTATTTGAACAAATGCCCAGAACACTCGATTCAAAAATCTGAAATTACAAGCCACGGATTCCACGGTATGTGGAAAATATTTGTGTATTTTCTTTATTAACGCAGTAATGGATATCACTTCGAACATTTAATGACTTAGTTGACCGTGACTGTTCTAGCAACGATGAAAAGGTAAATCGGTGGTTGTGTGACCATTATGGACATTTTCTGTTTTAAGCAACGAAACGTGCATGTGTGTGTGTGTGTGTGTGTGTGCGTGTGTGTGTGTGAAAATATGTAGGTAGGTAGTAAGGTACGGTCCCAATAAATAACTTGCAGATTTAACCCAATTATTGATTATTATCAGTGTCTTTGTCTTATTTATACTTGATATATATTCTAATATACGTATCGATCATAAAGACTCGACTGATCGATATTTTGAAGAGATATCTATCGATTGACTGAAATGTTATTAAATATCTGATTAAGTGCAAAAGAGGTATGTACATTTTCGATTCTCCAAATTCGTTTATTATGTCTACGAGATAAACAAAATACAACGATATTAGCTATATGCATATCGATATGTTGTGTACCCCGTGGTATAATCAACCAAACATATTCCAATAATTGTAAAATCTTAATGTAGGAAAGGAGTTGGGTTAAATTTTGTTTGCACCTTTATTAAAAAGTAAACCACAAGCACCACCACCACCACCCAAAAAAAAACATCAGCACAAACAAATAAGAAAGCAAAACAATAAATTATATCAAAATATCAATCCTAGTAACTGTCGCGAATTAACCATTGTCATTATGATAGCACTTAGTATTCAGTTCCGGTTTAAAAAGAGTATCAATCACAGTTAAAAAGAAAACCACGTTATAATGACAAAAAGCATCCTATAATTTAAATTCAATGTTAATAAAATTCATTAAATGTTTGAAAAACTGATGCTAATGTGCAAGTCAAAATGGATAGGGGTACTAACATTATAAAAAAAAAAACAATTAAACGACATCTTATAATCGATAAACGTAGCTGAGCCAAATTTGCACACAGCACCCTGAAATGATTGGCTTCAAATAAATATGGATGGCACCAAATGGCAGTTAAATGCAGTGTCCATAAATGTTCTGATCAAAATTTGTATTAATAAGCAATCCATGTGAAACGATCATAGAGACCTTCCAACTTAATATTTAACGTGAAAATAATAATCTGTAAACTCGTCAACGATTGGATACAAATGTCACTGGCAATCACGTTTTCCAAGGAGGATATTTTATATAAATTGTTTTGAAATGACTGTTTCACAAGTTGTTCCCCACAAACATAGCCAGGTCTCGGCAGGAAACGTTTTCTTCAAGATTTCTTTTGACAATGAAATTCGATACCCATTTCTTATACCACAATTTGCAATTAGATATTAAACGGCTTGTATTGATATATCACAAATATACAGTAATTACTTGTCTTTTCACACGCTCTGATCGTAAAGTGGACGAAGCGTCTGCTTCGGATGAGCGAGTTTGCCGGTTCAAACCACAGTTGAGTCATGTCAAAGACTAATACGAATGGTACTCACTGCTTCCTCGCTAGGCGCTCAGCATTAGAGTTTAGTATTAGGTATGGTCGGCCTTGGTTCAGGATAATATAACTGGATGGGACAACATTCTAGATGTCTACGGTATGTGATAGATAAAGCTATAAACTACCACACTGCGGCATACTATAAACACAACCGGAAGCGAGAGGTCGTGGGTTCGATGCCCCGCCGAGTCATATCAAAGACTTACAAAAATGGTACTAACAGCTGAAATGCTTGGCGCTCAGCATTAAGAGGTTAGTGCAAGGACTGGTCGGCCTGATATCAGGATAATGTGACTGGGTGGGACAGTATGCTACATGTCACTGACATTATGCTCCAGTGCTTGACATCACTATAAACTGCCTAACTGCAGACATTGTAGCAATATGACTGGAACATGTTTAAAGGTAAGTTTAAAATCCGACCTAAATAAACAACAAAGGCTACAAGTGCAGTAGTTGCTCAAGGTTCTAAGGGGGAATGGTTCCAGACAAACGTTGGAGTACGTCAAGGCTGTCTCCTGCCACACACGCTTTTCAACATCTACTTAGAGCGCATCATGAGCGAAGCTCTAGAAAACCATTGGAAGACAATCAGCATTGGCGAGCGTGACATATCCAACCTCCGCTTTGCAGACGACATTGATGGGCTGGCATGCAGTGAAGACGAGCTTGCCATCTTAGAGAAACACCCGGATGAAACATCGGCTAGTATTTACATGAAGATTGGCGTTGAGAAGACAAAGCTGATGGAAAATAGTGGCAGACAAATCTGGGCCAAGATTAACGTCAGATAATAGGAACTGGAAACAGTGAGCCAGTTCAAATATCTTGCTTCCATAATCACCGAAGAGGGACCAAGACACCAACAAACAACGGCAGCTATGTCAAAGCTTAGACCCATCTGGAGAGACAAGAATATCTGTCTGAAAACTAAAATCAGAATATAGAGAGCACTAGTCATCTCAATCGTTTTGTATTCATGTGAGTTCTGAACCCTGACCGCAGAATTACAATGAATAATACAGGAACTTGCTAAAGAACCATCCTTGGCATCTCTTATTTAGACCAAATCACAAGTAGAGAAGTGCCTAACACCACCAGGCACAAAGTAGGTCAATATGAAGACCTCATCACCACCGTCAAAAAGAGAAAGTAGAAATGGTATGACCATGTAACTAGAGCCACAGTATATCTACAACAGTACTAAAGGTTAGTGTCCAGGGTGGCAAAAGGATACATAGAAAAAAGTGGACTGACAACATCCCAGAGTGCACCAGGAAAATGTTTGCGGAGATGCAGGCTTTGGCAAATGATCAAGAAAAGTGGAGGCAATCGGTCAGATGTTCATCAGCACAGTGCTTCGACGATTACACTAGGCTATGAGACTGATGATGAAGCTTAGCTCAGGTCATTGGTTTTCCCCCAAGGAAATTCTTATTGATCTGATTTCTGATTGTCTGGCTGCTAAAGTACATGACCTTGTTAACAAGATAGAATGATTTGGTTGTACATATTTAGTCCTCGTCTTGGTTCTGTGTCTTAGTTTTTATATCGGCGTGCTTTACCTTATAAGGATTTACTTCTATCTTATACATCAGTCGTATTGGTGTAGCATTGTTATGCTCAATTAATGTTCTACGGGATTTATTTTGTTGCTGTTATCCACTGGCATTTCAGTGTGCTCATAACGTTTAATAATAAGAAACGATTATTTTAATTAGTTTGAATATGTTTAAATACATTTTGGATATACATGTCATATATAAAGACAACATATCGGACTATTCGTGACTATTGGCATTTCTGCACAACTAATTGGAATTCGTTCGGAACACCACTGGAACTCAATTGGAATACTCGACACATGTGGGCTTGAGACAGGACCGTAAGACTGTTTTGGATGGCAATAACCATTGTGTAAGATATTTTTCATTTTTGACTTTGATGCTTAGAAAAGTAAATAGATTTTTTGTTGACTGTTCAAAAAACTTTTTTGTTTTTCACTTCTCTTACTTAGTTTAGACTACAAATTCGTATCAAGAAATCAGACGGCAAGTTTAGATTCCAATTTCTTTAAAATATTTTAGAGCAGTTACAGATACGTTTGAAATATAAATTCACTTTGTTTAAATATTTCTTAGTCTCTGGTATTTCACATACTTGAGAAATCTTAAGTGAAATCGAAATATCATTTAAAGTGGAGAACTTCGGTTTGCATCAAACCCAGTAGGGGTTAAAATCCTAGGAATTAAAAGATGGAATTAAAGCTAAGAATGTTTCAGTTTAGATATAAAAACCCATTATAAATGCAGCGAGAGAGAGAGAGAGAGAGAGAGAGAGAGAGAGACAGAGAGAGAGACAGAGAGACAGAGACAGAGACAGAGTCAGAGATATTGATTAATAAAGATATAAAATATTTTATCTTGTTGATATTTTTGTCCTGCTTGTGTAACCACCATATCAGTAATACAATTAACGGTTGAGACTGATGTTATTCAGGAGATTATTCATTTAGTAGATTTATTGATTAGGTTTTTGATGTGTCATATTTGCTCCTAGTATTCAATCAAGATCTTCTTTACTAGTTATTGTCCTTTTTCGTAGTGTTACGTGCTTAGGTCGCATAAACAGTAACATAGAAACATTTTTCAGAAAATAAAAAAAAACTTATGGTTTAAATAATCAATTCCAAAATTAATCCAAAAATAATTCAAAATATTATCCACTAGAGAAATTGCAATCCCAATAATTGTAAGTTCGAATTAGAGCGAAGTATCTGATATGGAAGACGATGTCACTTGATAAAGTCAGTTCTTGTTAATAAAAATCTCTATGATCACAATTCTGTTCCAGATAAATAACAAAAAAATAATTCCTTTTGATCCAAACGAATTGACACAGTTTCCAGTACAAGAGAATTTAACTCAAAAAGACACTACTTAATATTCTAACAGCCCAATTTTTTTCTACTGAATAGCTCGCTTCAAAACATAATTTATATAGCTGTTTTTACGTAAACAATGAAGGGTCACGTGATCTTCTAGAAACTATCAGAAAATATTTACGATCAAAGAATCACGTACACACCTTATGACCCAACTAAAATAGAAAGATGTTTATACAAAGCTCCATGTTGTCCTTATAACCAAGCAATCATTTTAAAAGCTTGTTTACAACTCTGAAACCAGGTCAGAAATGAGGTCAACACCTGGTTTTCACTCTGTAAAGTACAGGTCACCCCCCCCCCCTTAATGAACGAATTTAAAAACTTAAAATGCCAAATTTAAATCTAACAAACAAACAATAAAAGTAAATATAAATGACTTATATCAAATATACGTAACAGTAGTCAGGATGGCAAATGGCAATCTTTTATTGTCGAACAGGAAAATTATCCAGATATCTGTTCCCTATGCCTATTAGATAAACCGAAGCCAGACGGATACCAGTTTATTATTTCGATAAACGTAACCGTTGCTGGCTGGTGATAAATGAGATATGAGATGAGTTCTAAATTGAATTTATTCAAATGTAATTGACAACTCCTTCAAATGACTTTAGAACCACGTGAAAATTCATACAAATGAAATTAATTGGTTTTTACGAGATTATAATCACGTTCATAAGTAGCAGTTCAAAACGAATTTTTTAGTCGTTGAAACGACCTCAGTACTCGTTAAACAAGTTGTAATCTATGCAATGCATATATATATATATATATATATATATATATATATATATATATATATATATATATATATATATATGTTTCCTTTGTATAATTGCCATGCAACATAACATTATAACTTACTATATAAGTAATGCTAATCTTATAAAATGATTATAATTTAAATCTCTCCACTTCAACGAACCGCAGATGTTCCATAGTAAAATTAATCAGGGATACACCATTCTAATTTCCAATATTAGCATAATAATGCTTATTTTGTAACATGACTACAATTTAAGTTTTTCCATTGCAACGAAATGCAGATGTTTCTTTAGTAAAATGTATCAGGAATAAAATAGTCTAACTTACTATGTAAGAAAGATAAGATAATCCATGATTTGCAAAGTGCACATCATGCTTCACGAATAGATCTACATGAAGTCCTAGTGGCTTTGTCATCACGACATGGGGTTGTGTGTGGTTCCTCTGTTCAAAGAAAATGTTTATTCCCTATCTCAGGAAGAAGTAGACATTATTGCCACATGGTGTCACTGATTTGGAATCAATAGCAATGAATCACCACTAAGGATAAACTGTGTGGATTAGGAACCGTGTTCGTGGACTAGTTGATAGCGATTTGTCTACAAAGTATACGTAACTATAAAATGACAATTTTTTGTATGGGTGCATTAAATGAGAACAGCGACATATACTTCATGTTTTGTGGTTTGGATTTCAATTTTAAATCAGTATCTTACATGGAGATACTTCATAAGGGAGGTTTTGCTAACTACATTTCCTTCGCGTGGTCTACCTTCCGCCAGAGATCTCCATTAACGACGGTGCATTAACGATGCCGATGTACGGGTTAACTGGTACACCCTTGGTCGAAATCGATAAAGAGAAATATTTGTGGTACAAGTAGATCGTTGTTGATTATTTCATTTATCTGTACGTCGTTTAGTATTTAAATTTATTCTGGCTACCAAACGAGAGACATCAACAGGCTGTTCTAGTCAACACGGAGAGGCAAAGATCTCGCACAGAGACACGGAACTAAACATTCTTGGTTACTGCGTCATGAGATAGGCCCAGCACACAAATGCGTTCATTTACGTCCACAAATCTCTGTGAATGTTTCCACATCACGTCGCTGCCAGGTTCCATCTGGCAATTTTATTTCAAAAGGTCCATAATAATATAGATAGACGTTGAGACAAATAGTATTATGTTAAATAACATTGGGTTTAAAAATGCTTTGCAGGAAAATATTCCCCATATTTAATAAAATATTAAGTTGGAGATATTAGTCTATTAATAATAATTAAAGAACAAGACTTATTTTAATTTGACCTTTGTAGAAATATTTTGAACTTTATAACAAATGTACACTTAAATCCTTTTTTTTTTAGAAAATGAGGCTTTTGTCACATAGCGCTGTTCTTCAAACGTTACTTAGTATTCCAAGAATAAGTTAAATTAAATACTTTGTAACGACGTTTGTTCGTTTTCTGGTAATCAGTCATATAAATTTGTTAGTTTTGTTTTTGGGTAGTGAACAGCATGCAGATGTGAACGAAACATACGGGTTCTTTGTATGATCGAAGATACTGGGGTGATGGGGGTAGATCATTGATAACAACATCTGTAAAGGAACGAACAGTAAAAACAATATGAGAACAGCCAGCATTTGTTGATGTTGTCAGGAACAATTATAAAGATTAATTTCCGATGTTTTGACTCCATAAATTGACAATCTTGTACAAAAGAAGCTGAAAAGTGTTCATGCCCAACATTATGTATGTTGAGTTCTATTAGACTAATTATATGCAAAAACGTCTACAACCCTAATGATTTTCCATATTCGAATACTGCTGAAAAGCCCGATGTTCTGGTGAACCTTTATCAGGTTTGCAGTGAATCGATTATAGATTACTTCTTACAATACACGAGTATTGCCATATTAACTTGTAAGTATCTAGAATTGACAACAGATCATGTTCACTGAAGGCATTGAAGAAATGCTCAATACGTTTGGAAAACATACCATGTGGAGATGGAAAATGTTCTGTTCTTCTTCTTCGTCGAAGAATAACAAAACATGCAAAAAGAATAGCCCTGTCTACGTAACAGAATTGGTTCTGGGATTTACAAACGAGTCCCAGTGTCATTTATGAGATATTTTCTCATAATTGAATCATCTTACTTGCAACTTATAACGTACCCCAAGTCCAATCCAACAGCCCCAGCCATGTCTGTTTGCATAGATTGATACAGAGGCGTGAGTTAGAATACTTTAGTATAAAACGAACGGACCTATGACTAACGTAACAATAAGATGGCAAAAGACCATGACCATCAGATGGTACAAGGGAGCAGCAATTGGCTCTGGGCACAGTCTAAATCAATTAGCATATACATCCAAGTATATAGAATACAAGGTGGTGAAAAATGCATAGACCACCAAGGTCTCCTGCACAAAGCAGAACAAACGATAAATGAAATAATTTTAGGAAGCGTTGAACCCTGTATATTAGATAACAAAAACCTAACACCCTAAACTAATTTTATGAGGCAGTTACGTCTCAAAACCATCAGGTTAATCCGTGTAAGCTAGTATTATTTTGATGCAAACAAAACTGAATGTACCAAACAATCCTATAATAGGGTCAATAATTCGATAAATAATTTGACTGGTATCTAATAATTATATTATTGTATGTTAATAGTTTTTACTCTTTATTCTGTACAACTGACAGCAAAATCAGATATTCTTGTTTTGTTTAAAATAAGCGGGCCTTCCCTGTTGACGTCTATCTTGAACACCTGGAATCATTAGATTCGTTGATTCCAACATTGCTGATAATATCAATGAACAGAGGTGTAGGCAACTGAAAATATGCACTCAGTCATACATAAGAGTCTTGTGACAGCGGTTGAGGTTTTGACATCCACTGACCGTGTGCCGTATTTGATTATGCTTCTGCTCAACACTTAACTGGTATACGTTCAAACAATATGCAAGCCTTCCAAACATCGTACATTAAGCTATGGCTTCTTTGGCTTTGAGAGACTCGTCTGCCATTTTAACCTCTGTATTTGTTAAAACTTCAAGCATTAAAGGTTTCCATGTCACAGCAAGCCTCTCAATTTGTGTTTTGGGTTTTTAGAACCATACCCGGGATAGTGTTTACACAGAATTGAACAAATTCCGTCCCACAAGCCAGATCCGACCCACAAACGTGATCAGTTATGCAAGGGAGTAGAATCGGTTGCAGTCAGATATCAGGAAGTCTCCAATGATCAACCTGTTGCAGACAACTATGGCACAGTTGAACTCGGCTATTTCTTGTGGTAGCAATACTTAAGAGTGGTACATCCAAGACGCAAAATGAGCAACCATGCTTATCAATCCATTGTCAAGCGCGTAATAGAAGCACACGAACGGAAACAAAACAAATACAATAACGGATTGTGCGATATTTGCATGTTTATTTGGCTGCTTAGAAACATTTGCGTCTCTCAGTGGCACGTACATAATAAATCGCATCGTTGGAATGACTGTTAACTTTAATGTGACTATTTCAGCTGTGGTTGATGTGGTCTTGAAGAAAGCGTTACGCTGGTCATTAAAAAATGCCCGACCTTCATCTCATTCTAGATAATGTTGCAACACACAAACAGACACACACACACACACACATACACACACACACACACACACAGAGGCAAAGTTGTCAAACTTTCGATGACACTGTCAAACAGCGGAGTGCCTGATGATGAATATTCGTGAATTCTAGACATCTTTCTTAAACTGAATATTGACATTCCCGACGCATTTGGTTACGGTTAAAAGTGGGAATCGATTACATGTGACAGAAAAGCAATAACGTATTTTGGAGGTTCTTGCGTCTTTGTTTTCATCCCAGTGAATTTAATTGTTGCAGCGATCTCTGTGTATTATGCGCAAAGTTCGCAGACACTATTGCATGAGGTAATTAAATAAAAATTACCAGTATCACAACAATAAATTAGTAATTAACTATTTTAGACTGTCACTTTAGTCTGCTGGTTAAAATTTGGAATGAAGTAATACAGATATTGATTGATCGTTTCTTGTTAAACATTGATTTTTCTTGATAGTACGACAAACTTTATAGTAAATTAAATGGGTATATTTGATACAACTATTATCTAACCACTTCACTGAATCTACAGCCAATCACTGAGCACACTAAGTATTAGATATCCAAGCGCCTTCATTGCATTCACCTTTTTAATGCAGCTCTACCAGGTACTCTAGTTGCAATAATTATCGTCACCCATGCCTTATGCAGTCTGTCCAAAAATACAGAGAATTGACCACCCAGAGCACATTTCTCGATACAATATATAGAAGTGTACATCTCGTTAGCTTCTCCGTATAAATGTAGCAAAAGGTGTTTGGTTGAATAGAATATTTTAGTGGTGCTGAATAATGAACCAAAACACCTATATCTTAATTAAAATCAAAATAGCACGTGGGAACATTTCCTATAAGAAGAGCATTGATTAACTTTATAGTAGTGGTTTTCATTACGATTAGGATGTCACATAATTAAACATGACACAAAGCGGTTTATTGATGGCCAAAAGTACATTAGAAATGCTGATGTCGAACATGTGTTGGATGACATTTACAATCATTCAAGTTTCATAAACAGAATATGTCCTCTTTAAGCAAAACAAATATCTGAGTTGGGGCTCAATATAGGCTAATTAGTGTTTTTTCTTCAAAACGGCATTGATAACAACAGAACATGGCTGACTGTCTACTTGTTTCTTATCTGAATTGGTTTGGCCTGGTCTGTTTTGTTTCAGTATTTTCATCGCGGCGACAGAACGAAAGAAAGATATACAGTCTAATAGAATGTACTTATGTCAAAATAGCAGAGCAAACACAAATCTAATGATTTTTATTTGCTTATCATAGTTACAATATGAATTGGTAACTATTCGCAAGTTATAGTTGCACCAAACGTAAGAACATCTTTACAGATTTCACTACAGTTAACTTGGGTCTGGAGAGTTAGAAGATCGTTTTTTTGTTCGATTTCTTCAGGGGTCTTCTCTACGTAGTCGCAACTACTTACAAGTAGGAGCGTTCCGTACGAAGTCTCACCTAAGCCCATTCCGTTCACAAGCCGACCTAAATTAAAAAGTATATATATATATATATATATATATATATATATATATATATATATATATATATATTCATTGGTCAGGTAACAGAATGTGTGTAAAGGACAATATATAGACAATTATTTATTCCTGTTTCAAATTTCGTCTAATGATTCAGTTACTGTAAGATGCAGATATTATTATTTCTTGGAATTTAAAAGTGATATTTAACTATTTGTGATATTAATGACTCGTTCAAGGACTTTCTTTATTATATCGTCGTGGTACATCTGGAAAATGAAGATTATTGGAAGTCATTCTGAACATTGTACATTTTTAGATTTGTTACAGAATAATTAATCTTATTGAGATTTTGTTCACAGCTATTTAAGTTCGTCTGAAATTTTCATTTTGTAATATTAAGAAAGAAGCTGTTTGTTACTTGTACTTAACATGATTGCTTTACTTTGTTCTTATACACAATGTAATACCATAAGTCGTAACAATATGTTATGTTTGTGTTTGTGTCTGTTTGTGCTGTAGTGTCTGGATGTAAAGTGTAACATCGTAATATTTAGAACGCTCAAACCGCCGACTGACGAATATTGTTTCCAGTTGTTAATAAATTTCGTAGGTAGCAGACAATAACATTCAGTACAAGGGGGATATGCAGTTCCTGCTAGTATTGCGGAATATTGAGGTAGCGAATGCTTGTCTGTTTGAAGTTATATGTCTTACCAGCAATATAATAGTCCGTGTCTAGTTCAAATTCAACGCCACAATCCTCTGCTTTCTTCGCCGTCACCAAGCCGAAGGTATCGTTCTCACGCAATAATTTCTGTCTCTCCTGAAAAAGGAAAGGTGAAATGTCTTTGAAGTTTGTTTAAACCTGATTTAAAAAAGTTTTATCTCACTAAAACGATTATAACATAGGTAGAATGATATCTAAAGACGTGGTCTATGATTTAACTAACTCTAAAGCTTCATAAATGCAATGCAAGTAGCTAGTGGAGGAAAGTAATATTCCGATTGGTCAATATGTTACCACGTGATGAAAATGAATTGCTTTTATTTTTGCTTGAATTGTAAGCAGAACTACTTTTAAAAGAATACACACTTCTAAAAATAGTGGCATGGGGAACATAAGATAAACACTGCAAGTAAAGACAGATAACCAGTAAGCATCAAAAGAAAAACAACATTGTTACAATTTATTTTAAAAACAAATGAATATATTTCATCTGAATGACTAATTTTATATATAGTTGTTATCTGTTATGAATATAATCATTCTTTCTATGTCGATATTTGTGAAAAAGTAAAGAAAAAACAACATTGTTACAATTTATTTTAAAAACAAATGAATATATTTCATCTGAATGACTAATTTTATATATAGTTGTTATCTGTTATGAATATAATCATTCTTTCTATGTCCATATTTGTGAAAAAGTAAAGAAAAAAACAACATTGTTACAATTTTTTTTTAAAAACAAATGAATGTATTTCATCTGAATGACTAATTGTATATATAGTTGTTATCTGTTATGAATATAATCATTCTTTCTATGTCGGTATTTGTGAAAAAATAAAGAAAAAAAACAACATTGTTACAATTTATTTTAAAAAGAATTGAATATATTTCATCCGAATGACTAATTTTATATATAGTTGTTACCTGTTATGAATATAATCATTCTTTCTATGTCGATATTTGTGAAAAAGAAAATAAAAAAACAACATTGTTACAATTTAGTTTAATAACAATTGAATATATTTCATCTGAAAGACTATTACAACATATAGATGTCCTCTGTTATGAACATAATCATTCTTTCCATGTCGATATTTGTGAAAAAGTAAAGAAAAAAACAACATTGTTACAATTTATTTTAAAAACAATTGAATATATTTCATCTGAAAGACTATTACAACATATAGTTGCCATCTGTTATGAGCATAATCATTCTTTCTATGTCAATATTTGTGAAAAACATGGATACAAATGTTTGCAGTGCGCTAAGTTAAGATTACCGGTTTTTAGTATCATAGTTATCAATCACTGTAACTCAAATGTCAGAACTCGGCGATTCTAGCTAACGTTGCCTTCTCATATAGATTTAATGCACTACCATATTGAAAATGTTTGACCCATACATATTTGATGAGCCCTTTGAAGTAGAAGTACCATACAATTACTAATCATTTATTTTGAATGAACCAACACCAATCTAGCTAACAGTTGATCACCAAGATGACCACAAACGAAGATGCTTCAAACCACGTAAAGAGGAAGATCTCTGAAACATATCTTAACAGCTTACCACGAAAAACACTCAATGGATCTACACCACTTTCATAGGTAGATCTATTCATTATATCAATAATCATAATTAATTAACTATAATAATAACATTAACCAGTGTACTGGCCTGTTTATTCATGTACGCTTAAGTAATATACTTGAAACATAATTTGCTCTTATCTATTTTTTCCTTAAATTATATATTATGAAAAGGCAATATGGTATTTATTTGTATGCAAGACGGAGAAAATAAATCATTCATGCAACTTTTATAAAAATGATACTTAACTTGCTATGAAGTAAATAAAATGTAGCTGATCTTTAAAGTAATATTTGAGACAGCTTTAAACTGTAACATTTTTGTTATATAAATGCAAATTATCGAAAGGAGATACGTAAGAGTTATTCGTCCTTAATATCTAATTATTTCAAACGCTACAAAATGTTACACAACATATAAACAAATGAGCAACATTCTTTCAAATGTATGTTCAAATGAAGCATTGTCTGCTCAAGCCCTTATGCCGTAATATCTAAGGCAGCTGTAAACGTTCTAATGACAACAAAACTCAATCGGTACTATTCAAGAAAATATTTGAATGAACCCTAAAAATTCAAGCAGTACAAAAAAGTAAATGTCACCTAATCAGCTCAAAATCCGCTACAAGCTATACTTTACTTTACAAAACGGCATATATAACTGCCGGTTTTTATTATTTGCCATTTGAAAAGTAATTATTATAAAACAAAGAAAATGAATAATGAATAGTTAGAAGAAGAAATATTAAAGCAGTAAATACATAAATTGCTATACAATCTTTCATGTTTATATCGATATTACATTGCTGTATCGCAATTATTATTGCACTATACTTAAAAAAGGGTGCAATCAATAAACAAATTTTACAAATTAAATTGTTTTGTTGGCTTGATCACCCGAGTGAAGCTCTTAACTTCTTGTACCACTACATTCTATATTAGCATCTGCGTCTGTTTGCATGTGTTATTGTGTCTGTTTATTTTATATACGAATGTTATGTTACAGATGTGAAGAGTTCTTGTATTATTTAACTCCATTTTCAGCACACAATAGGCTATACATAGCGGAGAGTATTAATGATGGAGGAAGAACGCGGGGAAAAAACCTGGAAAGAACCACCGACCCACGAGAAGCTACTGGCACGCTTTCTCATATACCCCCAATTGGCAGTATCTCACCCACGCAGACAAACGTGCGATGGCAATGATCCGTAACAGAGAGCGTTTGAGACTACTTGGCCACTCGGGCCCTCACGATGAGAGGGTACAGGTTATGAACCATTGTCAATAAACAAATAATAATAATAATAATAATAATAATAATAATAATAATAATAATAATAATGAGGACTTTGTATAGCGCCTAATCTTTCCAAGCTCTAAGCGCTTTACATCATCAATAATGATATGACTACACTACAGAAAAACAAATGACAAAAACAATGAAATTGGAAAACATAAAAACATGCTGAAAACATATAAGATACAAAACATGATTAGGTCGCTTAGTTTGTCACTGTAGTCGAAACAGTTGAATCGTAAGAGCACACTTTGTGTCTAATTTCAATGGGCAATTCGTTCCACGTTGCCAGGCCCTGGTGTGCAAACGAACGTTGTCCGTATGACTTTGTTTTCACCTTGGGAGCAATCAGTATACGATTATCAGAAGAAGAGCGTAAGGATCTAGCTGGTGTATAAACATTGGTGAGGCTGGATAGGTATGTTTGACTGGAGTCTGTCATTGAAACATGGCACAGAGAACACATTTTGTGTTTGATTCTGTATCGAATCGATAGCCAGTGTAGGGTACAGAGCAGTATTGGGGTGTGTTCTGATCGAGGTACTCTAAAGATGATCCGTGCAGCTGTGTTTTGAACGTTTTGAAGTTTCTGGAGTGCATATTGTGACGAACCAGACAGAATTGAGTTACAAAAGTCCAGTCTTGAAAGTACTAATGAACACACAAGTGTTTTAATGGCATCAACTGAAAGATATTTACGAGTGGAGTAGCCTTGCATATGTTCATGACATGTTGGTGCAATGTGAGAGTACTGTCTAGAGTAACGCCTAGGTTTCGTACTGATTGTGAGAATTTAATGTTGATGTTGCTAATATTTATTGTCTGAGGTAAGGGATGTGAATGAGAAAGTATTTGTGTTTTGATCAGAATAGCCTCAGTTTTTCATCATTCATCTGCAGCTTGTTACATGTCATCCATGATTTTACATCAGAAATGCACGTCTCGACTCCATCGATGGTAGCATCAACTTCATTTGGGTGGCTAGACTTGTATATTTGGGTGTCATCAGCATACAATTAGGTGATGATCTATGACACTTGAGAGCGGCTTTGGTTCTTATTTACCATACGGAGATTTCTCTTAGTAGTAAATAGAGGTGGAGGGTTTCGGACTGATACTTCGAGATGGCATACAATGCAGAGGTGATCTGATGCAAGATCGTGGGATACAATTGTGGATTGCAGAATATTATCATGAGGACTATAAAGAAACCAGTCTAAAATGTGACCATGTGTATGGGTAGGTTGGTTAACTGACTGACTAAGATTGAAAAAATGAATGGAATCTAGTAGTTTTTACGTGTATTGTTTTCCAGGACAGTCAAAGTAAAAGTTGAAATCTTCAAGAATTATTTTGGTTGCTACCTATCGAATTTATATATTCTAGAAGACTTGAAAACTGCTCCAAAAATAGAGATTCAGTCAGCTTGTTTTTCTACTAGGAGGAGGACGGTAGAGACATGGAAAATGGACTGACCTTCCAGCGTGAGCGTTGTTTGGACTAGTTCAAACAATGTGTGGCAGAAATTGAATGTTGTGTTGTACTTAAGGCTTTTGATCATGGAATTCTTTGTAATTACAGCAACTCCACCTCCGCGAGAGTTGCGGGGGAACGACCTGATGGAGTAATCGCTGGGTGTTCAATCCGCACACTTACATTCATCACCTGCCGAATTTAACCAAGTTTCTGTCAGGAAGAAGACGTCAATAGTATGGTCATTGATAAAATTAACAATTTCTGTGCGCTTTTCCGGTGATCCTACTGATTTAGCATTGAATAATGCAATAAGTAGTGTATCCCTGGGACAGTTGACACAACGGTTGACGATTTAAGAGAAATTTGAACCAGGTTATTAAAATTAACGGCATAATTTTTAAGTTGTTTATCCGTTACGGGCGAAAAAGAGATAACTGGAATTCTTCTTTCTGTTTTGAAAGAACGTTTCTTTTTTCACTTCGTTCACATTTAAGAAAAGAAGAATGTATTCCCAGTTCGTTCAGTCTTGAGCACAATGTAGTATCTATAACCAAGGTGTGGTCATTTAATCCAACTATTGAGGGTCCGTCGTATTGTAAGCGGTTATGTGACGGCGATTTATTCAAAACCAAGTGACGTCTTAACATTGGGACAAAACAGCTGAGAAAAATTCTAATTGTTTTCGTTTCCAAAACAAGGAGATGAATTAACACATACGAACACAACAGCCAATGCATGATGAAACATAATAATGTAGACGATGATAGAGAACAAGCACAAATATCATAAATATAGCACAAAATCGGAAGAGCCTATCTTGAGCAGTTAAGCGATGGCGGCCATCTTTCAGGATCTTCCAGAAAATAATAACAATGGAAGATAAAATAAGTACACAGTTACTTTAGAAATATGTATGTCTGAACCAACAAAAGCTATCACAGACTTCTATAACCTAACCACATACACCTGCATATATTAGTCCAGCGTGTTAATATACAAGAAAAAATGGTTTTGAAGAGCGAAGTTAGATCACTCGCTTGTCGGAACAGTGATGGACATGCCAAATGACATTCAGTCAATCTATGAACGCATAAATTCTTACAGCATTGACATTGTGACTTGAAATATTGATATTTCGCTTTGAAAACACGTGTCTATTAAAGAAAAATATTTTTACAAAACAAGGTAGCATTGTTCAAATTCCTAACATGAGCTTCCATTTAAGGACTGGTATTATGATGAACTTATTACGATCAAGCAGGACAATCTCTAATGTTATAAATGGCTACGTAACAGAAAACTTGAAAGATGTATTCCTATACTCAAATAAGATTTTTGAGTTTAAAGAAGCAAACTAAATAACAATGAATAATTCAAATATCCATCATAAGTCATTACCGTTGTTTTTTCTGTGTTTATCGTTGTATAAACTGTTCGTTACAGACTCACACAGGTTACATAACGCCTTTCGGCATCCAATAAGCATGATGTTTTATAGCAGTGTAGAGCTGATACTTTTAATGTGTGATATCTGTAAATGTTCATTGTATTTATTAAGCAATACGGGTCCTTTGTCTTCCATAGTCCAATGTATGCTATAATGCTAGTAGACAGCTACACATTGCATATATGGAAATTGCAAGTGGTTTTTGTGCGATACAATTACAATCGAAACGATTAAACACATGCTTGGTTAGACGAAATGAAAGAAACAAGATACGTTTTGGTTTTTAACGTATCTCTGAAATGCTGCATGAGTTGCGAATCATAACGACGTACAATTAAAAAACAAAATCAGGGTTCAAATTTAAGACGTCTAAATAGATTATAATCTTCAGGAAATATAATTGTTTAGATATTGCGTTTTTTGATTTCAATACAAATGTACTGACATATGTAGAACATAACTGCGAAGATATAGTAACTGAAGATAAGGAAGGATTGAGGAACATATATACAATATTTCCTATGAAAGTCAGAAGGTTCATAACGACAACGATTGCTCATGGAGCAATGAAATAATCTTTAAAAATATTTTGTTTTTCTCAAAATGTGTAAAGTCTGAAAATTAAAGGGTTGCTGCAGAAAGACGTAACTTCTTCACTGGAAAAAAATTGAGACAAAAAACATCTTGACTTAAACAGGGCGAATATTTTATCATATGAATCCATTGGGTACGTTTGATTTGTGCTTGCAAGCATTATATCACTCTATTTTAAAATAAACAATGGAAAAGGCTAACATGGAAAATGAATTTTCAATCAATTTCGAAGATATAATTAATTATTTTATCAATATGCAAATATAAAGGATACAATTTTTATATATACAAAGAACGAGCAATATGGAAGACAAAATAACCAAAAAATGAAATGAACTTATATCTTTTAAAACTTTTGCAGAATATCAGATTTAACGTATTATGCAGCCTATTAGCAAGCTAATAGTGTACATTAAAAAATCTCGCATAAGACACGAACTTAACACAGTTTATACGTACATCGCATCACAATTCCATTCCTTTTTCATGTTAAATGTTCTTAGGTTGTAAGGCATCATGAACAGTGATAGATGCACGGTAAAATAAGTAATTGATATTTCGTCATCCGTACACATCGATTACAATAGGTACTGTTAGATGTTGCACTCGCGACACAGAACAGAGCTGTTTTTAGTCTTTTAACTGATCATTATACATATATTTATTTACTTACATGGTAGATAACTTTCAATTGCATATCGTATATATTCCAGTAAGCATCGTCTTCGTTGGTGACAGGGCGATATTTACCATCAGCATGTTCCATCCTCTTTGCAGTTGCCATGATCACTTTCGAACAGAAACAGATCATTTTAATAATGTCATGAAACCTAGCTGTAATGATCCAAAAAATGTATGTTTTCTTTCCATAATATTGTCATTCTCAGCATTGCATTTAGTTGGATAACAAAACATTGACATTTTCAATTGAGAAAGTAAGCTATGGTACATATAAATGGCGAATGGCAACTTTTAATTTCCGGCATATGCAATGCTGTTACTTAGACATAATATAGAATAATAGTTAATTTTGTATTAATTGTGCTTAATTTGGAGAATATATCTAAGTAATAGTTCATAGATACTTTATCTTTTTTTCGACATCATATTATGACATTGTTAATTGGGTTTATTTGATTATATTTAAGCTACCACCCAAGAGGGGTGACAATTTGTGTTGTTTACAACAACAAGTCCTATCAGAGTATCTGAATTACGACTGTGATTTGTATTTCGACTTTGATCATGGTAATTATAATGTAAATAAACTGAGAATGATTTTGTATTCTTTGAGAGAATATAATATGTTAAAGAGTAAAGTAAATTTATCTAGAATTAGACCATTCCAACCTTGTGTCCACTGTTGCATGAATATAATTAAATGCTCGAAAGCAAAATTTTCAACAAATCAAATAAAAATGTGCATTAAACATGTACTAATACAGCAAGAAGTATATGAGCAAATTTTCGGCAATACATATGTATATAACTGTTGTGCAGTTAGTGTTATATGAAGAACTAGTAAGTGCCATGAGAAAAACATATGATTTAGAAGTGATGGGGGTATTAATAATAACATCAGTTGTAAACGAAATTATTTAAAGATGTTTCGCTACTTGATTCTTTACCAATAACAGGGGCGGATTAAGGGTCACTGGTGCCCTAAGCACTGACAAATCTTCGTGCCACCCACACGCTTGGTGCCCCCCCCCCTCCTTTCTACAAAAATGCAATACAACCTCTATTTTAATATGAAAAGATAACCCTAGGGTGCACTATGATCAAGAAACAGAACATTATGATCAATTTGTACTAGTTTTATCAATTTTTAAAACAAATCTTCATTCGTTCTTTTTATTCTTCACACTTTTCTCAACTTTGTAGTGCCCCCTTTGGCCCTGGTATCCTAAGCACATGATTAGTCTGTTTAATGGTTAATACGCCCCTGCCAATAATATTGCTATATCCACCACCATATTCATCAAATATATTTGCATTCTTCTTGGTATTGCTTTCATACACAAATCTTACTAATAAAATAATGCTACTTACATGTTTGACCATTACAGAAGGCTTTCTCCACTGTCAACTTTTTACCGCATTCGCAGGCAGATATAACATTTATGGCCACCACCAGCACCAAGATAAATTGCAGGAGTATTACTGGTTTGTCCATGATAAATCAACCTTTGGAAAACAGAAGATAAGATCACGTGTCTTAACATAAACACATGTCTTGCAGCCATAGTTCATCGTATTAGCCCATATGTCCAAATGAAAGTTGATAGAACTAAAATTAGGAAACCAAAAATGAAGCTGAAATATTTGTTTAAATTCCCCTAATATGTATGCTATATTTTGTCACAAAGTTAAGGTGAGAAAAAAGTGAGCACTGTTATTATACTTGGAATAATTAATTGCGATTGTACATTCCTGCCGCCACATTGAAATTAAATTTCAATTAAATTAATTAAATTAAAAAGATTTTAAATATATTATAATTATGCAATGTCCTGACTTATCTGTCTGTCTGTCTCACTTATATCTATCTATCTATCTATCTATCTATCTATCTATCTATCTATCTATCTTTCTATCTATCTATCTATCTATCTATCTATCTATCTATCTATCTATCTATCTATCTATCTATCTATCTATCTATCCATATATTAATATTAAATTATTTAAATTAAAAAAAGTTAAAATATATTATGATTATGCAATGTTCTTACTTATCTGTCTGTCTGTCTTATTTATCTATATCTACTGTATCTATATATATATATATATATATATATATATATATATATATATATATATATATATATATATATATATATATATATTAATATCATTTATGCCATCTGGCAACAATGCCAAGTGAATTATGATAAAGGTAAAAAAGAATTTTTATATCGGTCACTCACAATTCTTTTCCTGATAGTTGTTTCGATGGTGATAACAGCAGTCTTGATGTTTATATAAGCCAAAGAATATATTCTGTTGCCTTATATATTCCACACCACGTGACAAGGAACTAAAGTCTACAGGTGAAGTAATAACATTCCTTTGTTGGACATTTGCCAATTGTGGCAAAGTATTAGCTTAACTACTCTAGCTAGATTTATGTCTGTCATCTCTGAGAATCAAATGACTGGTTCATCTTGATATTATTTGAAGTTTATACATCTGTTTCTAACCTAATTATACAAGCTGTTGTAAATACGAGGCAGCCATTTGTTGAAATGTTATGTAATTGTCTCAACTAAAATTGAATGCAGTGTTATATAATGAATATAGAAATGTGTAATAACTGTACTATTCAATAGATTAATGTGGACAGGATACAACTGGATTTTGTGAAAGTCAACTTTTTAAGGGATTAAAATTCATTTTATCGTTTTAAACGTTGACTTAAATCAGTTGAGATACTACTACTACTACTACTACTACTACTACTACTACTACTGGACAGGACAGGACCCCTATGCATCTCAATAAATTGCTTTTCAAACTGTATTTGTAATCCAGCATATTCCAAAAATTGTGAATATTGTTTTTTTTAATAAAAGGGTGGAAAAAACTTTAAGTATAATAATAATATTTGACGCATTACTCTTATCCACAAACAAAGTTTGATATATATGATTACATGCATATGCCACCTGTTTGTAAATACCAGTTTTACTATTTTCCAATAAGTGACTGTTAAGGCTACGTTTCAATTTATTTGATCAACATCTTAACATAGAAGAGGAAACTCAATTCTACTTTCTGACAAAAGGTCTAAATATATGTTATATTGAGTTTCGCACTTCCTTTTAAAATGCAATAAATGACGTTACTTCAAAGTAGCACACGTTTTTGTGAATGATATCCTGTAGCTGTTAGAGTAAATCGTACAGGTAAATTGTTAATTTTTTTTCGATTCCATACTGTTACCTGATTGCTCTGTTTTTAACGTAATGTGAACCCTAATTAAAGACCGGATTTACATAAATATATATGGAATAAACATTTCTCGGTCACACATCATTCCT